>SIJG01000003.1:2656415-3297874 GCA_023374025.1 Heterodera schachtii
CCGAAATAAATGATACAAATATTTCTGGTTCCCATTCAGCGAATGTTTTGAACTTTTTTGGTCGCATTGGCTGTGACCCGTTGCCCACGCCACACGCATTCTTTCACGAAGTTACCGACATTGTATTCGACCCGAACAAAAATTTGTATGTTCAGGTGGGTAATTTTTCCAAAAAGTTTTTTGCTCATTTGGTTCTTTTTAATTTTTGTAAAAATCCATTTTTGGTATTTTTTTCGATACGAATCGAACTCGGCTTATTTTTAACTAAATAAACAAATGAATTCATTCAAAAACGGTTAAAGAATTTTCTCAAAATTTTTTAGGACATGTCAAGAAAAAATTCTTTTTTTTTTAATTTTGATTACAATTTTCTCTAAAAATTTTCCAACAAATCGACGGACTTCAGAATTTTTTTCTAATTCCCCTCCTCCACAGGTGGAGTCTTTCGAGCGCGAGAATCGGAACATGGACTTGAAGGGGGCGAAGGCGTCGCCAGCAAATTACGAGCTCCATTTACACCAGCAGGAGAGCACAGGCCGAGCGGATTCGCCTTCACGGCCTTACAATTGAACACGAAACGAAGAAAAACAAAGAATGAATGGACAATTGGAAGAATTTATAAACCGAAACAAAACACAACCTCCACTTTTTCAACAACAAAAAAAATTAGAAGTCGGGTTTACCCCTCCCCAAATCTCTGAAAAAATAACTGTAAATGAATTAGGGATTCATTATTTGCGACCCCGAAAACTTTGGGAATTATTTGTCAAAACGGGGAAAAACCCGACTATTGCCAAATGCATTGGCTAAACACACTGTCATTTTTAATATTTTGTCAAATTGTTTAGTGTTAAAAGATTTACATGATGGATAGGTTGGAGGCATATTTACTATAAAATTTGAAGCATCAAAATATTCAATTAAAGCATCCTAAAATTCAATAGAATTTAAATGGGGGGGGGGAAGGAAATGAATCGCGAATCCGTCAACATTTTTGTCGTCATTGAGGTAGATTTTGTAAATTCCCTGCGGCAAAGGCCGGTTCGTTGTCGTCCTGTGGTTCTGGCGCCAGTGGAGTTAATCCGCCGTCAGCGCGTCGTCCAGCTCACTTCATTGAAAACTTCTGTTCCATCTCATTGATTTGCCAGTCAACGCCTCCTTTTCCCAATTCACATTTGTTCTGATTATGCTTACCTAACCGGGCAGCGGATAATGAACATTCTGCGAGGAGAACCAACAGGCTTCATTCGCCATTTTTCGATTCTTGAAAGGATCATCTTTTCCTTGTCCGTTCGTTAACAATTTCAAAAGGCGGCACAGTGACACGAAGAGCCACCGTAAAAACAATAATAAAATTCCAAGATTTCTATATATGTATGTATGTATTTTAATTTATTTGAATTAAATAAAAATTTATTTACATATTTATTTCCAAAAATCAACAAATGGTAAAATTACATATACGGTAAATTAAATCAAAATTTTTTCCATTGGTCACAAATTTGCCAGTCAATCGCCTCCTTTTCCCATCACACCCATTCATTCAGATCGCGGTTAATCGGGCAGCGGACCAACAACATTTGACGAGCAGAACCATGCTTCATGCGCCATTTGTCGACCCGTGAAAGGGACATTTTTTCCCCGGTACGTTTGTTAAACAATTCAAAAGGCGCCACAGTGACGCCAAGAGCCACCGTAAAAACAATGACATAATTGACAGCAGAAGTGGCATTTTCGAAATGCTAAAACCAAAATAACAAAAATTATTACAAAAAACTGACTATATTGCATAAAATTATTAACACCGTTTTAAGCATTTCTATTTTTTGTCTTCCATATTCAGATAGATCAGCACAGACGACAATTTTGGCGAATTGTCCGGCCGAGGCGACAAAAGCCAGTGCGCCAGTGATTGTCCATCATTTGCGGAGGAACTGTTATCGGGCGGAAAGTCGGGGAAGAAGTGGTGTCCAAAGGGGACTTGGACAACGCGAAGTGATGGACAATTGGCGAAGGATGGGCGTTCGTCAATAGGCAAATCAACGAAAATGTGTTCGTCCATGAGGCGGAAACGGCCAATGCCAACGTTTGCAAAAGACAAGCCGCCAATGTTGTCTTGAAGCATTGGCCAATGGTTGCGCAAAAACCACATTAGCGGCCATCCATTGCCGCAATGGACAAATTAATGTTCAAATGGGCGAACAGTGGATGAAAACGGCGGAGAAAAGCGATGACATTTTGGTCGACATAACTGAAAAAGAAGGAACATAATCACAGCATTGATCAATTAAATTCCCACTCGATGGCAAGACATCAAATCTGATTATCTTTTGGCGGCGGTGTTTTCGGTATTGGCAAAGATTTCTGTTTGAAATTCACAATTTCCATTTCCTCCATGCCCTGCTTTTCAATAAATGCCCATTTCCTATTCTTGAAATGCTCATCCGCACGGCATTCAAAGCGGGGACTTATCAGTGCTATTTCGAGTCCGTTTTGAGCCGGCGTAAGCAATTCGAACACTGCCAACCAAGTGTCTGTCGGAATGAAACTGGAACGAAAACCAAAAATGAAAATTTTGCTTTTTAAGATTACATTGAGGCCGTTTTCTTGAACATGGCGCTGAAGCACTGCCAAAGGGAGGCGCAATACCGGGTGCAGGCTAGTAGAGTTATCGAATGGCATTAAGAAAACGAGAAATCTAAAAAATTTATAACAAAAAAACCCGGAAAAGCTTAAGCCTAGGCTTAGGCTTAAGCCTAATCAAGCCAAAGCTTTTCCGGGTTAGAGTTTTTGGTCAAAATTGGTGTCATAACCGTTTCCAGCGACCTCGAAACCCTCTAAAACATGTGATTTAGAGTTTTGTTCAAATTAGGATTCGGGGTTCGGAATCTCGCAAAATAAAGGTCCTATTCGTGTTCAGCGCCACAATTTACCATAGAAAAGCTATTTAAAAGGTGTGCCTTATAACGTTTTCTATTGTGCGGCCAGTTGAGTCCCGGCTGGGTTTAGCACTCCAATCCCTTCACTTTTTTAGCTTTTTTCCAACCAATTTCTAACCTTTTTACATCGATTCTGACTGTTTTTAAGCATTTTTGAGTCTGGGCCCTATGATTAATATTTTCCGAGGGTTTTTATATAACGACATACACCGAATTTATCATCCAGCAACGGAACACAACTTCCATTTTTCTAAAAAAAAAATTTTTATAGGCGGGTTTAACCACCAATAATTTGTTATTTTTAATGCGATTTGCTAACAGTTTTTTTGTCAAAAAATGACTCAATTTTGCGCAAATTTTATATTTTCGTGATAAAATAGTGACATTCCGCCATAAAATTTCAAAATTTTTGAATAATTTTAAGAAATCAGAACAAAATTTGGTCACTACCCCAAAATCAGAACATTTCTGATAAATAAGAACAAGTTGAAGCCCTGGTTTCGGCCCCTACACAAATATTTTTTTTTATATTTCAGAATAAAGAAACTCTTTGTCGTCCAAATCCAATAAAAAACTTGGTATTATTCGAAAGCTTAACATGTTTAGAACCTTTTTCTAAATAATATTGAATTCGGCTTCCCCAACCATGAAAACCTTCACATAAACTTGTTTTCACGACTTTTTAGAACAAAAAGAGGGCTAAAGTTTATTACCGATAATCCAATTAACCCAATTCAAATTGTTGGTATTTAATTTTAGGCTTTTTCGTCCCAAGCGGAAGAAGAATGAGAATAAAAAGAAGATGAAGCGGGCCAAAGCATTGAAACGTCGTCGGACTGCGCGGAAATGAATTAATTAATTATAATTGAGAAATGATCGATGATCTGATACTATTGGAATTTGATTTGATGCTCATTAATTCTCTCATCAGAAATGTTTTTGTTGATTCTTTCGTTGGAACAATGCAGATAAATAATATCCAGTAACAACAACAGCAACATTAACAACGAGAGTTATCAGAAATCATGGGTTTCAATGGGAAAAAATCGCGCATTTTTTTTGCCAAAAAGAAAACGGGTTCATTCAGACAAATAGCAAAATTGGACTAGGATATGGCAAAAATAATTTAAAAAATCGGGTTGCTTGTGGCCATAACTTGACATTTTGATGCCCCAAAATTTAAAGTGTTCTAACTTTTTTCCAAATTATATTCGCTTGAAAAAAAGATATGTATGATGTGTGATGCAAAAATGGCCAGATAAATTCAAATTTTTTTAGGTTTTTTGGCTTGAGCTAAGTTTTTTGAAATTTTGCAGGCTAAAAGGGACTGTCAGGCCTTTAAAACCATAGCATGGCTTATTTAATTTGAATTAAAATTAAAGAAATTCTGTTAAAATGATGGCCGACTCCGACTTTACCCACTCCAAATTGCAACGCGAATATTTTAGTATAAAAATGCCTCTTTTCTTCCCCTCCTCCTCATTCCATTCATTCATTCTTCCTACATTTTCCGGTCATTTTGCTGCTGCAAATGTCTTCAGAAATTCTGTACGTTTGTTATATTTCCTTTTTGCAGGCGTTTCGCATTAAATTTTGCTCAAATTGTTACAAGAATTTGTGAGACAAAAATTTCAAAAGCATTTTTGAAAGATTAGCTTTTTTGGACGCTAAAACTTCTTTGGATTCCCTCGCTTTGATCTTTTTCCGTTCCATTAATTCATTTCACCAATTCATTTTCAGTTTGTCTGCCTTGGTTCTTCTGTTGGTCGATTTTGCCACCATTCTTTTTGGTTCTTTTTTGACCATGTCAAAAAACGACGACGCCCTCACAAAAACGAAATGTAAAATAAATTAAACGAGATTTCGTAAAAATTCTTCAATTTTTCAGCTTTATCTGCGGCGACTGTTGGCTTTTGGTGTTCGATTTTCTTGCGCCTTCTCAACTCGGCCTCGAAATTGCACTGATCAACCGCCGCTTTGACTGCATCGTCGACGAACACTTCAAGACACGCAAATGGAAATTGGGCGGCATGCGAATTTGCCACAAAATTGGAGAGAATGGCACCAAGCAATTGCAAATTGTCAATTCCGATGCAAATCCATTGCCAATTCCGCAAAATCCGTTGCCCAACAAAGTCATCGGATTCAGACGCATTCAGATCCAGTATGATTGATTAAATTTGATTTGCTTTGTGACCATTATACATATTTTCGGCTTTTCAGTTACATCGATCAAAATGTCATCGCATTTCTCCGCCGTTTTCACCGTGTTTTTCGCCATTTGTTCAATGGATTTGTACATTCACACGGACAATGAGCGCATTTTGGACTACTTTTTGCTCAACATTTGGCCAATGTTTCGTCATTCAATGCGTCTGATGATTTTGAACTCCATCGCTTTTCGCCGACTGCGCCAATTGACCGCCCCGTCACTGCTCAGCGACTGTCCATCACTTCGCTTTGTCTCTTTCAAAGAAGCCATTCTGCCCGCTTTTCCGCCTGATGAAAGTGCCAATGCTTCGGATGCCCAAGCGCTGGCCAAATGGCTGTTCACGCCCCGTACGGATGGTCTGCTCAAGTGGGTCGGAAGCGTTTCACCGGATCAATGGTCTTCAACGATGGAACAGCTGAAAACGGTGGAGCATTCCTCATATTTAATTGGTTTTTTTTTGTCACATTTTTAGGCATTTTCCAATGCTTCTTCACCAATTACTTACCGCATTTCCTTGACGCTTTCGTCCACTTCAATTGACTCCGTTGTGCCATTTGATGATCTGATCAACGAAGGGACTGGGGAGAAATTGACACTGGAACAAAATGACACAAATGATTGTTGGCTCAGCCGTTGTCCAATTGCATGGGATGAGCGAAATTGGGAAAATGTGGCGGATGAAATTCTTGATGGAACGAACCCAATTTCGATTGTGCTCAGTGATGGCGGATTCGACGACGGGTGAACAATTTTAAAATGCTAATTAAAGGGTAATACTAATCGAATCATCGTTTTTCAGTCTTCTTCTCGACGCCGCTTCTCCCGGGCCAAGTGATCAGTATAAGAAAGGGATTAACCAATTGATTGGTGACGAAATTGTCTGACCGAAATGATTTTGGCACTTTGCCATTTAATATTTGCCTAATTGTTTGTCTGTTTGTATTTGACCTTTGCTTGCTCGCAAATGCGTCCATTTCCAATGTATTTTATGTGTGTGTAATAATTCATTAATTGTGAGTAATTATTCGTTGATAAAATGGCTAATCATAAAAACGGTAAAAGCTGAGCATATTCGCGGTCCAACACAATAAATGCTTTGGCACAACAAATTCCTGCTGACCTTTTAAAACCAGTCATGGACGGTAAAAAAGAAAAAAAATCAAAAACAAAACGCCATTTCATTCAATGTTTTTCATTTGTTAGAGACATGAAAATAGTACGCTAAAATGAGAGAAAAAGAAATGCAAATTTTTTGCACCCCATTTTTGTAAGGTCCTAGGCCCAATTCTTAACCAAAATACTGAAACATTATAGATTTTTTTGTTTTCTATCATTGGTCAAAAGTTGATAACAATTTTTAGTAAGAACAAAAGTTCTTCTTATCCGATTGAATGTTGTTTTTACTAATTAAAAGGAAGAGATAGTACATATAATTGAGAGAAATAAAGATAAAAAGTAAAGGCAACAGAACGCCAATAATTATCCATAAAATATTTTTTGCCGCTTTTTTTTTCCTTTTTATCGTCCATGGGCCACGCCGAAAAACCCGCGCCGAACCGTTGCGGCGAACTGGGGGTTCCCTCCGAAAACTTCAGAAAACATATTTTGACATTAAAAATTTAAAAAATACAATTCAAAAAGATGTGATCTGATGTTTTATCAATTTATCCACTTTACTATTAACTTTTGATTTGATGCAAAATTCGCATAAAATGACCGGACCGCCGTTGAGCCGTAAACGGCGTGGGGCGGTGCCCACGCGCATCGAACAATTGGAGCGCATGTTGGACATGACAAAATTCATCGACCAATTGAAACGTCTGATCGACCAGCCGATTAAGTGCCTGATTTTGGATTTTTTTCTAGTTTTGCTTTCTAAATTTAGAATCCCTGGCACTCTGTCAATTGGGCCGGGCCAGGCACGGAACAAGCAAATCCCCGGAAAAGCCAAGCGTGACCTTCTCTCAGTTGAAGTTGGTTTTAGCCGGCTAATACTGAAGAATTTGTTGTCCCGACGGAAAATAAATTAAAAATTTTCTTTTCCATTTTTTAGTGTAGAACTCCGAAGCTGATTTCATACAAAACACCTAAAATTTCAATTTTATGGAATTTCACAATTATGTACGTATCCATTCCAAATGACCACTTTTGGATCTTACAATGATTCTGACTAATTTTGCTTGTTTTTTAATCATTTTTAAAATAAAAATTCCATTTTGAAATAAAAAATCTTTGGTTTTTCAGATTCTCGGCTCAAATTCGTATTCAGCACTTTTTTTTACAATAAAAAAATCGAAAAACAAATTTTTAATTTTTTTTTTTGTCGGGATACCAATTGTCCAGTATATTACCTCTATCCGGGCACTCACTGTCACGTCAATTTAATAATTCGCCATTTTTTTTTGCCAGGACATTTGGAGTGAACGTGCCGATCGGATGGCGGACACCAGCGCCCTGTACAACACCAGCGACATCGGCGAGCGCAAATGGCTGCTCGATTTGTTGATGGAGGAGTCGGACCCGGACTCGGGCGGCGAGGAGCACATCACGGAGCAGGACTTGAAGGAAATTGTCAAGGTTTGGCATTGGACAAGGAAATTTCCAACAAAAATGCCATAAAATTGCCAATTAATGAACATGGTTTTATTGTCAGATTCATCACAAGCGCAGGAAGTTCCAAAAGGAGTACCACAGGTGCGTCATTTTGTTGGCACATTTTGTTTTTTGGTCCTGGGATTGGCAATTGTTTAGGTAGGCGTCGGCAGAAAAATTAGTCGTCATAATTTTTTTTGAAACAACTTGCTTAAAAATGAGGGGTTTTAAATTGAAAGCTGTTCAAAAAAAGATTTCGACTGGATATTTTTTGGGAACACAAATTTAACTCAGTGATATACTTAAAAAATGATACATCCGATTTATACCCGTATATTAGAAAAGTAACGAATTTTTTAAGAGGGATTTTCGTCGAATAGGTAAAAAAAATTTCATTTTGGCAATCTCCCGAATCCTTTAGATTTTTTGCACAATTTACCGACGAATAAAATCGTACTTTCGAATTTTTATCAGTCTCATTTTCAGTGACCTGACTAATTCACAGTACACATATTATGGGGCCGGACTGATCAGTGCGTTCGACCGTTTCTCCGAAAATCAGAAGAATGTGCGGAAGGAATTTGAAGTTGGCACCAAAGAAAATGACAAATGATGAGTGAGCAATTTCAACCAGATTTTGTGATACTGTTTTTTTTGTACAAAGATTTTTTGTCAATTGTTTTCCTTTTTTGTTCATATGTTTACCGAACCGTCCAATATTTTCGTTGAATATTTTATTTGACGCAAAGTTTTGCTGTCTCAATTCGCTTTTTTGACATTTTTACCATGGGAATGACACGGCCAATGTTGGTTTCTGCCGCAATGGATGCCACCATTCGGGTAAGATTTTTCAAATAATAGATTGGTTGTGAATTTGGTCTCGTGTCCTTTCTACATGCCAAGAATTCAAGAAACTAAAATTTAAACGCGGCATTTTGTCTAACGCATTCGGATGCCAATCTTTTCCTCATTCGAATTTAGGATTTTGTTGAAATGCGAGTTTTATTGACCATTCGCATTAAATCATTGCGAAAAATGTTCAGATTTGGGACGTTGCATCGCAGAAACAGTTGGAGGCACTCCCCTACAAAGTGCGCGTGGACGGTGAAAATTCAATGATTTTAAAGGATTAGGGTGAAAATTTCGTAAACAAATTTCTATGATGTTTTTGAAATCCATGAAATTTATTTCCAAATTTGGCGTTTCCCTTTCTTTCCTCCGATTTCATGTCCATTTTTTTGACAGGAATCCCAGGTGAACAACATTTGCATTACTCCCGACGGTGCCCAATTGCTCGTCGGCGCATGGCAAAACATTCGTTTTTACGATTTGCAATGTCCAACCGCGCAAGGACTACACACATTTTCGTAAGAGAACCAAAAAGGGAACGCATTGCCAATTTAGGGTAATTTGGACTCGGCTCCAAATTGGTCAAAAATTCGAACAATTTTGTCCATGAATTTGTTTTTTAAGGTTTAATGGACGTTAATAAAAGTTTAACAAATGTACATTATTTTCTCTTTTTTTGCCTGCAGTGTCCATGAGAAAAATGTGACTTCGGTGGGCTTCCAAGTGGACGGTGCGTGGATGTACACGGGAGGGGAGGATTGCATGGCCAAAGTTGGACATAAAATCCGCAAAATCTAAATCTGGCAATGTTTTTTCATTTTTCAGATTTGGGATATGCGCAACAATCAGCTGAATTGTCAGAGGATTTTCCAAGTATGTTGTTGACCAATTCGGGGGACGAGCAGTAGATGTACGAACTTTTTGACACTAATTGTTGAAGACCGTTGATGGATGGAAAATTAGTGTTCGGCATTTTAAATAAAGCATGGACCTGGATCTAGGAAAACTCTAGGCCTAGATCCATGACATAAATTGTGAGCCAAATGGGTATTTTTAGTACATTTTTTAGCTGCGCAATTTGCTGTCTCTGTTTCAGGTGAACACGCCGGTGCACTCCGTTGTGCTGCATCCCAACCAGGTGGAACTGATCGTTGCCGACTCCACCGGTGCCATTTATTTGTGGGATTTGCGCTCCGATCGGGACGATTCGCTGATCACCGAAGTGGACATGTCCGAATTTGTGAGCACATTTCATTATTTTCCAAGCAACGAAAAACCATTTCTTCGTTAAATGAATCCTAACAAATTAAAAAGTCGACAATTTTTCAATTTTATTGACTAAAATTAAATTAGCGATGTTGTGTTGTCCATTTTTAGGGTTTTTCATAAAATGTTTTTCAAGGTTGTCCACGTGGACATTGACCAAGTGGGGCGACAGTGTGCGGCGGTGACAAACCGAGGCAATTTGTTTCTGTGGGACGTCAGCCACACGGGGGGGACGATGATGGTCAGTTTTGAATGGAACCAATTGGGAAATGGGCAAAAATTACCAAAATTGGACTTTTTCAACTGCGTCTGATTTTGGAAAAAACTTGAAAATTTTTGGGCGTTAAGTAAAATTTTTTTTCGAATTCCCTTATAAAAATTATAATTATTTATTGTCAAAAATTTGACCACATATTTTTGTAGCAATTTTTTGACCAATCGAAAAAAAAACATTTTGAATACCCAAAAAAAAAAATTTTTTTTATTTTGTTTGTTTTTCAGCAACAACAACAACAACAACAGAATATGCCATTCCATCAACGCCAACAACAAATGACGGGGGCCGGCGCGGACAAAGAAAACGAAGTGACCGACGATGGCATTGGCATCGGCGGTGGGGCGGAAGACGAACAACAGCAGACGCAACAGTCCACGGCAGAAAGAAGTAACAAATCGGGCGTTTTAAATTGCTTTCATGGCACTTTTAAAAATCTTTCGAATTTTTTTTGCGATTTTTGGAAATTTTCGTCGCTGGGAATAAAGTGAACCCTTGTTTTTTAGTTGAAATTTCATAAAAACACTTACATAAAATTCTTTTTTTTCAGGCTTCTGGTTTTTTATGGAAATTGGGAACTGGCGATTTTTACCCTGGTAGCAAATGTACTGACATAAACAAATTAAATTGCTTTTAAACATTGTTTAGTTTTGTTGCCGCCGCTGGCGCCACCCCCGATGGCGGATTTCAATCTGTTCCAAATCCCAACCCAACCCCAACTGTTCCAACAACAGCAGCAGGAGCGGTCCGCCGCCGTGGTAATGCCACCGCACCACCACCAACACATTCATCACCATGTGCCGGCCACGCAACTGCAGCAACAGCCGGGTAAATTAAGGACACTGGACAAATTGGCACCGGTGTGGAGATACAAATCGCTCGCAAAATTAGAATGTATTTTCGGGGGCAGCTCGTTCCCTTCCCTCAACCCCTAAATTTTTTTTTTAATTTTAAACCGAAATGTTAAAGTTTAGCAATAAAAGTTTTACCAAGAAAATTTCTGGGATTTTCTTTCGGACATCGGATGCTGAAAAAACATTCCGAAAATAATTTTTTTTGATGGTGGTAGAAATACGAAGCCGGGAGAAATATTGTTTACGCCATTATACAAATTTTAGGTCCAACAAAGATTCAATTTTGTGGGTATTTGTTAATGTCGCATTCTCAAATCAGTGCAACCCTATCTCGTCCATCACCTTCCCCAATTGCAACATCATCAACAACCGCATCACCATCCCGTCGTTGTGCCACCACATGCTCAACCCGTACAGCCACACCATCCGCCGCCGTTGGCTGTGCCCCAACCGATGCGTCCGTCGCCGCCGCCCCTTTCAATGCCCGGCGCTGGCGCCACAAAGCATCACCACCAGTGCGCCAAAGTGCGGGCACACAACACATTTGGACTCAAATGCCGTTTCCGGCCCGACGGACTCGCGGTGGCCACCACATCAGCTGACCAAACCGCTAAACTGTGGAGTTGCAGCAGCAACACGCACAAGCTGGTCGGTTATTTTTGGACAAATTTAGAAATTCCGTAAATTACCCAAATTATTTCGGGAACAGTTTCACCCCCGACCCGTACCCACCCCATATCAAAATTTACGAAAATTTTTCCAGTGATTTTTTCGAAATTTGAAAAATCTGAGTTTTCACATTTTAAATTTTTAGAAAAAAAAATTTTCTTAAGGCTTTCTTATAAAAAAAATTTCTAATTATAAGTGAAAGAATTTCTAAGTTAGTAAAAGTTAAAAAGATTTCTCGGGTTTATTTCTATGTGAGGGGTAATTAATTAATTGTTCACCGTGCCCTGGGTTATCGGCAGGCTGATCACTTGTCACTGGTTGTTTTCAGTTGAACACTTACTCAGTGCCGGGCAACAAATGGGTTTGGGACTGCGCATTCACCAACGATTCAAGCGTAATCATTTTTGATTTAATTCAAAAAACAAATTGTTTAAAACATTTCTTCAGCATATGGTGACCGCTTCGTCTGATGGCATTCTCCGAATGTGGGAGTTGAACACGTGCAAAGTGGTCAGAACGTACCAGGGCCATTCCTTGGGCATCACAGCGATGGCATTTCGGGATTGTCGGTAGCGAGATCAAATGAATGATCACACTGATTAGTGATGCGCCTTTTCCATCAATTTTTTTTTTGATTCTGCCAGCCCATCATTTACTATTTCATGAGAGTATTTTTCTATTTCACCATTTTCTAAGTTCAAAATGTTTTAATAAAATCCATTATTTTCTTTGTTTTGTCGTCAGTTTTGATTTTTTGCTTTTGGCAAATGTGTAGGATTGTGGTCTCGATGGAAAAAAAAGTAAAATTGTTTTTGATGCATTTGGGGTTAAAGATAAGAAGGTATCATGAAAAGACAACCCGCAGCCAAGCGGGCTCGAACCGGTCAGTATTACCCCGAACCGGGACCCCCCCCCCCCATCCTTCAACGGACCCCCCCCCCCCCCCCCCATGTACAGACCGAAATTTCAACTGATCGTCTGTTTTCATGGTCATTTTGGCCACCGAAGAATTTCCAAGATGGTGATAGTGCTGTTGTGCCAAAAAGCCAAATTTTCGCACAATTATATTTCATGAAATATTTTGCACAACAGACGAACAATTCTGCTAGAAATCCGATCACTGCGGTGATACTGTTGGTTGTTCGGGCATTTTTTGGCATAATTTTTTATTCAAAATTGATAAAAACGCAACCCAAAAAATTTTCCCATTGACGCCAACGGCAGCCCACAAATACACCTAAAATTTCAAAATTTGACCTAAAAAATGCGATTTTCGGCGAAATTCTGGAGAAAAATTGGTAGTCTTTCTCTTAACAAACATGCTATAGACATTTAGGAGATTGTTCCGAAAATATTATTTTTTTAATTAAATAAAAATATTTTTGGAACTGAGAGGCAAAATTGAAACGGCATGTTTAAATCAGCTCGATGATCCACGGGAAGTAGCTGAAATAAAGAAAATATGTACGTGCTTTATAGTTTTGAAACGGAGCATATAATTTCCAGCCCTACCTATGAGTAATTTTCAATTCACAATTTTTTCTAATTTTAAAAATTTTTTAATAAAATCCGTTGTTTCATTTTTTTTGTCGTCAATTTTGATTTTTGCTCCCATTTCCCCATTTACCAAATGCATTTTTATTTTTTGTCTTTCCGTTCATTTTTTTTTGTCCATTGTCAGCGGATGACTAAACACCGTCGCTTTTTCAGCTGATGAGAAAAATGCGTGCTGAATAATCCATCACCATCATCATCATCATTCATTTTTGGGGTGACAAAAACAGCAAAAATGTTGCGGAAAAAGCCGCACCAAGACTTGCAGAATTCGCTGAACCGCTTCGCGGACTTGGGCCGGGACCCTGTGTCAAGAGCAAAGCATTTCCGCAATGCATACGAATGCCTGAGTGTTCAGGTGGGGCATTATTGCCTTTTTAATGAAATTTCTAACGCATACGAAAGTTGGGTGTCATGGCAATTCGTAGATGGAAAACGGGTTGGATTCGATGTTTATAATTCTTGGTTTATGCTAACCCTTTTGGCTGGACTTTAAATTGCCAAATTTTAATTGTTTCGAGACGCCATCGGCTTGGTAACACAGGATTTAAGTCTCCTGGTAGTTCCTTTTGTCTAACAATTTAATATTGATCCGGAATTTGTCAGGATTACTGTCTTGGTATGAAAAAAGGACGCTTAATAATAGCATAGTCCGCTGAGTTATTAGGTTAACTTATTCTCGTTAGAAATTGAAAATTTGAGTCGATTGAAACTGTTTACGCCACTGATTTATGCTGTCCATTTTCCAGGAAAGGCGCCAACTCTTCGAGGGGTTCAGTTTCGAAATTTTCCACCTGATCGATGCGCTTTTTCTCGCCCACTACGACGCGGCCATCGTCGACCCGCAAACCATCGCCGACGTCGAGTCCGCACTTTGGATCCTGGAGCAGGCCATGTGTTGTGCACCCGAACTTGTCGGAAAGGGTGAATAATAATTATTTCTGGAAATTCGAGGCCCTGGTTTGGGTTGGAAACGCTTAATTCATAAATTCATACAAATTGGTTTTCTTTGGTTGTGGTTCCAATTTTTGATAAATTTTTGCTATTCAATTATAAATTTTGAATTTCCCTGACGGTGCCTAACAAAATCACCCGAAAACACAAACATTTGTATTATTACATTGCGAATTTGTCGAACAAATTAGGTTTGTGACAGCTTTTTTGGGTCCAATTACAGAAAAACCGTCCCGAAAAATTGCCAAAGTTTTTTGTTTTTTGCGTTCAATTGTTCATTTTCTGTCTCGCCATCTCCAATTTTTTTCGCTTTTTAGGCTGGCAAAAGAATGGCATCGAATTTGTGCTGAAAATGGCACTCCATCCGGACAATGTGTTGGCGGTGCGCAAGTTGGCCATCCGTCTGTTCCTGATCTGGTACCAGGAATTGGCCATGTTTGGCCACACTACGCGCTGTTTGGACACCGTGTTCAAGTGCTGTTTGCCGCACTTTCCGTTGCGCAACCGGGCCCAATCTGACCAACTTTTACTGGTACGAAATCAAAAACGCATTTATAACAAGCAACATTAAGCTGGAGACGGACAACCCTTCCAAATGCAACTTTTTCGCTTTAAATCACTGATTTTTTGGGGCTTTATCAACCCATTTTTCAGTCCTATTTTTCAAAAGGTAACACTGCTGCAACCATAATAAAAAATTGTCAAGAAAAATGGGCAAATCTTTTAAATTTTTGACAAATTTGGTCCTAAATTTTCCCCGGCGGCGCGGATCCCAATTTTTCCATTTTTTTTTTTGGAAATTTTCATCAAAATGGCTAAAAAATTTCCTGTTTTCTCCATGGCGCTGAAAATTTTTACAAAGTAAATTGGGTAAATTTTTGGGCAGGGAGAGCAACAAAAAAAAACTTTGAGTGTCTCTCCCAAATTTTTTTTTTTGATAAGGACCTTTTTTGGTTTTATTATGTGGACTTTTGTCATTTATATATTTCCAATTATTTGTTGGCCTTTATTTCATCGTTTTTTCCCAACAAAAAATCCCCTCTCCACCGATTTTCCCTCAATTTTTCCAATT
Organism: Heterodera schachtii; assembly: GCA_023374025.1. NCBI lineage: Eukaryota > Metazoa > Nematoda > Chromadorea > Rhabditida > Heteroderidae > Heterodera > Heterodera schachtii. Next base: position 2,671,651 of record SIJG01000003.1, read on the forward strand.
TTCAGTCTTATTGCGAGGGCGCCTCCATTTTTGTGGACGACGTCCCATCCTCATCATCATCAACATCATCCTCCGCCAATGCTCGTCATCCCCATGCTGGTTCATCATCAGCATCATCATCGTCCGTGCCAATTTGTTCCGCTGGCGGTGCCGGCGCCGATGTCCGTCCCGCGCGCGCGCTGCCAATTGTACAGCCCGAACTTGTGGAGCCGTCAACCGCCGCCGCCGGCAATGCCAACAACGGCGCAAACCATCAACAGCAAATGTTGCTGCAACACCACCACCATAGCCATCATCATCACCACCATCATCAACAACCATCTTCACAGCTTAGCTATCATCAGCACCATTCGTCCTCCTCCGCCTCGTCGGTGTCCTCGTCGCCCACAAATTCGTCGTCCGCCAAATTGCGCTTTCGGGAACGGGCACAGAACCTGCAGGTGAACAACAACAACAACATTTGAGGGATTATGGGACAAAGATTTGTTTTGACACCGCCGTTTTTTGGTGCCACAAAGTTTAAGACGTCAATATCATAAATTGGAATTACACCAAATCTGTGAAACTTGTTGTCATCAAATCTGTGACTCGTAAATTTTTCGAGAAATTTTTTATTGAAACATAAAAATTTCTACCAATAAATTTTTTTTTTATATGAAAAATTTCTTCTTTGCTAATTTTTTTACAATTTTCTGGAGGAGAGGGGGGGGGGGGACACGACGCGTGGGAAATTAAATGCACCCAATAAATGTATCTTTTCAGATTTATTTGGACAAATTTCTCGAGTACACCACCCGAGAAACAACCAAAATTGACTGGGCGGACCCGGCACGGCGTGCGGACACCGTCAGCTTCATGCTGGACCGCGTGATTGTCGCCTACATTTTCGAGGTGTTTCCCGACGCGGAGACCAACGGGGTGGACGTGTTCGGCGGCTGGGATGGCACCTCAGCGGACGAGGCGGAGGAGGAGGGTGGCGGCACCGGCACTGACGCGGACGGCGCAATTGTGCAGCCCATGCTGGACACTGTTGACCCGATCATCATCGCCAGGTGATTGATTGTTGCTGCACTGATCAGGTTCACTCCGCCGATTAATTAATGCAAATTCAAATAAAATATAAAAAAGGTTTTTGCTTTTTGAAGGTTAGAAAATTCTAAAAAATTTTAAGGAACAATTTTTAAATTTTTATTTTGTATATTTTTTCGACGGATTCGTACCGCTTCCATTTTTGGTTTTTCTCCTAATAATTTCCACTTTTTAACCAATTAGTTTTTATAATTCGTGCACAGATATTGGCTCATCCGCTGGATCATCAACATCGCTTCCGAGTCCAAGTTCAACGCCGGCGCAAATGGACGTGCCGCTCCACCGCCCAGCCTCGCGTTGTTCAAACAGGCAAGCATTTTTGGGGTTTTTTTAATACCACTCGTTCCATATGCAAAATTTCAATCTTCATGGTCTTAAAATCTTCAAAAATTAAAAAAAAAAAATTTTTTTTTTGTCTCCAGGCTTTGTTCTCCTCCCAACGTGCTTCCAATGTTCTGTTGACTCTGATGCGCGAGGCGTTCCGTCTGCCGTTGGCCTGTTGTATTGTCATTCAGAAAGTAACTAATATCTTTTGCATTATGAATCGTCGAACGCACTAATTTTATTCGGCATTTTTATCGCGTTTTTTTGGATTTAATAAAAGTTTTTTGTGTCTATGATCAAATTTGGTTTTTGAATTTTATTTTCTTCAAAAGGTGCTGGACTTGGTCCGCCATTGGCTGTTGCAGCGCGAGTTTCCGCCCTTCGTCGAGTCGGGCGTGGTCAGCATTGAGCACTGGTCCGTGCTGCTCATTCACATGCTCTTCTCCTTCTTTCGCTCGCCCTATTTGAGTTCGCCAGGCGATCGTCTACAGGTCGGTGGTCCCCCGCCCGACATTCGCCCAAAAAGTTTGGAAAAAATGTCGGAAATCGGCTTTCCGACCAATCCGTGGTAGAGACGGACCAAGGGAGGGGTGAGGACGAGGGGATACGCGAGGTTATTACGGACGGTCCCCAGGGGGGTTACAAATTTGATAAAATCCAAAATTAACGTACATATGAATGATGCAATTTTATTTTCCCATTGCTATCCTCTTTAAACTCCAAGTATACACGTGCCAAAATCCTGACACCCGAAAGCTTTTGAGTGGTCCAAAACTGTGTTCTATTGCATGTCTGATAATTCACACCGATTGTAGACCGCCATCACAATTGCCCATTCCATTCTGCAAATTGCGCGCGATTTGGCCAATCCGTCCAGCACCATTTTAGCCCGTCCGCTCTCCAAAACTGTGTGGCAGGTAAGGACAGGGCTTCACACTAACTCGAATTCCAAAAAACTCGAAAATTTAAAGTTTCCAACCCTTGATTTTTTGATCAAAGTTGGATTAGGGACGGAATTAGCAATTTGATGTCAGATTCTATATCAGCAACCCCTGAAAACCGCGAAAATTTTTGGCCGTCATTTGTAAGACGCGATTGAATGAAATGGGACAAACTCCTAACAATTCCAACCGTCTCTTCTCCAGGAACTGATCAAAGAGTTGGGTGCCGCCGTCGAACTGACCACCGCCAAGTCGGACGCGTTTGGCCAAGCGACCTGCCGGCGGACTCGCCCGCACGCTGCTCTCCGTGCATATTTTTGTCAGCGTCATCCGCGAGGTGCGCCTGGTGGACGAGCAACGGATGTGGGACGACGCGTTGGCGGTGTTCCGCGCGTGCATTTGGGGCCAAATGGTGGAGCAATGGGCCCACGTGGTGGACAGCATGACGCGGGCACTCGTCCTGAACCTGTGCGTGCGTATCAGCGCATTTCGTGACTTTCCATGGCCATGCGTTTTTTTTCCAAAAATACTTGGAGTGATGTTTTTTGTGTACCGTGTAAAAAATTGGATACGGTAAACTCATTTATGGCATTTTTGGACCCGCTAAAATCCGTCAAAATCCAATCAATTTCGTTCGCCTTAATTTTGAAAAGAAAAACCGGTAAAAATAATGTTTCCATAAAATTATGGATGTATTTTGGTGATTCCTAAAGGCATTTTGTTGGAAATTTATTAATTGATTTCCCCTACACAGTCTAAAATTTTCATGTGTTTAAATTAAAAGTCGAATGAGTGTCATTAGGAGACAAAAACGCATTTAAGCGCTTGTTAATATTGCAAAATTTTCCATTGGTTTGCCCCCCCCCCTTCCCATTTTCAATTTGACACTAACCGTTTTGCATTTTTCCAGATTTGCCATCGATGTGAGCACTCATCAGCAGCATGAAGCGGCGGTGCCGTCTGCGTTGGCTGGCGGCGCCGCTGGCGATGAGCCAGTGCCACCATCCTCGTTTTGCGTCGCCATTCCGCCCTCTTATTCCTCCCAAATTGGCACCCTCTCGGAATCCGCGGTCCGTTCCCTTTATTCACTTATTTTTATGTGCCTACATTTTGTTTCCTCGCAGAGTTCAACCGGTTCTTCCACCTCATTTCGCCGTGTGCACGCCGTTCAACACCAAGGCCAACAACTCCAAGCCGTGCAACCGATGGCAACACGAGGCGGCGCTTTGGACCGTTCTAACGAAAGTTGCTACAGTAAGCAATTTGATGAATAACTTTCCCCTCCAAAATTCTAAAATAAAAAAATTTCAAAAATTTTTTTTGATTATGGGAGGTGAGGTCCCTTCTCCGGTTTTTTTTCCTGTCCAATCTTACACAGGTGGTAGCGGAAGTGGCAGTATTCTGGCGACGGAAGAAGACTCGCACCACTGTGCCATTGTCGGCGGTACGTCGAACGGTGGGGGCAGCGGCGGCGACGTTGTCCAGGGCGTAATTCAGGCAAGCGAAAAAATTGGAAGCGAAAAAAGTGGTGATTTTTAATCCATTAGAAATTGCAAAATTTTGCCACCACTGAGTTTGTAAGTCTCCGCTACTGACAATGAGAATTTTTCCATTTTCGAGAATCTACATTTTCCAGCACCATTTTGGCATTGGTCCAATTCAAAAAGCGTAGTCTCTAGAACATTGGCAAACGCTTCGTCAAGCAGTTCATGGAGTTCAGAGACAGAGAGGGGAGAGGGAATGTGAAAGGGAAAGAGAGAAAAAGGGAGAGGAAGTGAGAGAGTGTTAAAAAGGGCCAACACAAGCGAGAGAGGAAAACAAAAAGGGATGCGCTCACATTAATCATAACAAAGCGAGCAATTATTTTAAATTAAGCCCTTTAAACGGGCATTAATTACCTCATTCGTCCATTATTCCCCATAAGCATCCCCCAAAATCCCCCACCATACAAAAGCACATAATTTTTCCCCCATTTTAGTCCACTGGCAATGCCGCGCTGTGGCTGCGCGCGTGGATGCGCGTGCTGTGCCTGGTGGACCCGGGCGGCGGCGGCGAGGCGCGCCACGCCCAGCTGGCTGTACAAACAATTGGACGCTCCATTGACACGCTTGTCCAAGTAAGTGCGATGACGCCGCGCGTACGACGCGCTTGCCGGGCGGCAGCAAAAAAAAAATGGATTATTTTTTTGTGGGGGTGGGTGGGGCGTCATTAAAGTCGTCGTAGTAATTTTTGATTAAAAATTGGGCTTTTTTGATTGGTTTTGTGGGATATTTAACTTTTTTTTTAATTACATTTTGCATCTAAAAACGGATATTTACACTTTTTTAAATCTAAATTTAAACCCAAATGTTTAAAAAAAAATTTCTGCCCGTTATTATTACCATTTCAGGAGTTAAAGACCCATTTAAAAAGTTCAAATTTCATTTAAAAGAGTGGATGTGAACTTTATTAATGATATTTTAAGCAATTATGAACCCCCAAATCTGTTGGGTTTTTTTTTGCACCAATAGCAATTAATAATAAAAATTTCAAAAATAAATTTGCAGAATGTCTTTGATATTTGTCTACCTTTCCATTAATTACTTAATTGGTCAATTAGTGCCGTAATTAGGTGGGCTGTGCCAACCAACTCGTCCATTGGCTGTGCGCTCTGCTCATTCGTCGTCTGCAAATTGTTGCGGAACAACCGCACGCCATCCCGGTTCTGTTCACGGTGCTGATCAGTGCCGAACCGCCCGACTTGGAACGAGCCTACATCCTTCGCCAGTTGCTGAACTGTGTGGCACAGGACGAGCTGGCACCGTTGGTGTTGGACCACATCCCGGCACTGCACAACTTCGAGGGTGTGTGAAAGGTTTTTTGATTCATTTGTCCGACCTTTTTCGAACCGATTTTGAATCCAATTTTTCAAAAATTTATTACCAAATTGGGAGGAGACGAACCAATCACCGCTCAATTTCCCGGGTCAGGGAGGTAAAGCAAAAAAAGACTAATATTTGCGTTTTCTGTCTCTCAATTTGTCCCTTCCCCTGCACAGACATGGCGGTCATTTCCACGGACACAATTGCGACCCTGCAAAAGTTGGTGCGCAACCACGAGTTCTCCTCCCGTGCAATTCGGGTCGCCTCACTGCTGTCGTTGAACCATCCGGACGCGGAAAAGGTATAAACAGAGAGAGAAACCAAACATTTTCGAGCCGTTCAATTCAACAGATTCTGCTCCAACTGCTTGAACAGCGCCAATTCCAAATTGACACTCATTCCCTCGTCCTGTGTCTGAACGCGCTCTCACTGTTGGTACGCGGTTTTATTGTTTTGCCATTTTAAATTCTTTTTTATTTTTAAACATTTGGACATTTGGTTAGATTGTTGCATTATATAGCGACACTTTCAAACCAAAACATTTCATAAAATTTTTTGGGATTAAAAAAAATCGCAAGTTTCGACAGTAAAAATTACATTCGGTCTAATTTTTCGGGTGCATTTCATGATCCGTTTTGCTTTCTTGGATCACCACATTTTCTTCACCCCTAAGGTGTTGGAGCGTGCCGACGCGCCGCTCTTCGAGCGACTGTTTGCGCTGATGTTGGGCCAACAGAGCACCACCACCGCCACGCTGTTGCCTGTTTTCTGTGCCAATCTGTCCTCCTCCATCACGTTGGGCTTCCACTCTCAACTTGTCCACTCACTCATCCAATCATTGGCGCGGGTATTTTCTGTTTTCCTTTTTCAGGGATTTTTTTTTTCATGGGATTGAATTGGTTCCAAAAACCTATCAATTCTTGTCTGTCCTAAATTCTTCCTAATAATTTCTTGAATATTTTCATTTTCTAATTTTAATTCCAAAAAAACACTAATTTTTTTCCGAAAAGTTGCCAATTTTTCCTTGTTTCAAAGGTAAAGCATTTGCGCATTGCCAACGAGCTGAAATGGCATTTGTGTGCGGTGTTCGCACGGCACTCCATCTCGCTGCACTGGTCCAACTTGGCGGACAAATTTGTGGCCACCGGCGACGACTTTTTCGAGGGCTTTGTCATCCGACTGTCCGGCCAATGGCCACTGCCCGGCTTCCCGGTCACCCAATGGAATTCGTTGCCACCCTCAGCAATAATGGCCACCCCAACGACAGCGACAACGGCACAACATGACCACCAACAGCAGCAGGCAAATGTTGGGGACGGTGACCAACTGCAGCAGCAGCAAATGGTCACCTTCATGGAGACGGAGGGCGCCATGCTGAAGTGAGTGGGGGGAGGCATTGGCAAATAGGAATGGCACTCTCGTCAAAAATGGCACCAATTTCAAATTTGAGGGGTTTTGAAATTGGAATAAATTCATTTCTCCCCCACCCTGTTGTCTCCTAAAATTTTACAAAAAAAACTTTGCTTTTTTACGTAAAAGTTTAATTTTTTAAATGTTTAAGAGACAAAAATTTTAGATGAAATTTTCAATTTTTGAAATTTAAAACAATTTTTTCGGCAAGGGCTATAATTGAGAAAATGCCGACCCAATTGCGTTCGTTAATTAATTGTTGTTACACAAATTTTTAGTTTGGACAAGGACAGCAACAGTCTTTGGTCCCGTACCCATGTCGGACGACACTGTTACCGTATGCAGCCAATTTGTCTGGAGGAGGAAGCGGAGTCGCCCGTGTAAAACATTAATTACTTTTTGCCAAAATTAAATCTAATTTTTTTGTTTGAAGCGAAGAATGGCTCAATTCGTTGGCATACCCCCGGCAGAATGGCGGCGCCACTCCGTCGCTTCAGCAAGCGAAGGCGGCCAGCGTTCGGCAAAAGTCGTCCTCATTTGGTGCCCCGATTGACCCGTTTCAGGTAGCAGCTGACCGAGACGTATTCGGACGAGAGCGGGGGGGGAGGAATACGGAACGTTTCTCGAAAATGGACATTATAGCAAATTAAATTGATAATTGTTGTAATTATTTCAGTAATTAGGGCGGGTAATTAGCCTAGATTTTACACAAGTTGAATATAAATTTTTTTAATCCAATAAACACGTTTTTGATTTTGTTTTTTCAGTTCTATCTAAAAATGTTTTAAGGATTTGCCCCGTCCGTCAATGCGTTCAGTTTCCTTTTGTGCCAACAATCACCAGCAACAACAAATGTTACCCCATTTTGACATCACCGGGCCCGAAATGTTGCAGTTTGTCCAAAGCAGCAACCGATGTCCCGACGAACGGCTGATTGGCCAAAGTAAATTACCATTTTGGAAATTTATATAGCGCAAAATTATGAAGAAAAAAAGAACCATTTTCTTTATCCGATTAAACTTTTTGAGATTCTCTTAAACCCTTGGGGTGAAAATTGGAATTTTTGGCAGATTTTTATCGAAAATTGACTATTTTTTGATTTTGAGAGCCGATGGCGCCTAATTTTACTGATCTAATCTTATCAAACAGTTGCAGATGAACGGCATCTGGCGGAGAAATGCCGTAACAAAAACATCCACAACGGCACCAACATTGGTGATGATGATGACTTTGGCGACGCTGATGCCGGCACGTCGGCTGACGCTGTTGAGCGGCGCGGTTGGTGCCGTTTTGCGGCCAGTTTCGGCCTGTTGGCCCGACTTCGGCACGCGCCCAGCAATTTTCACCGTGAAATTCGGCACCTCGACTTGGCCCAGTGCCGTGAAGTGCACAAAGTGGCGGTCATTTATGTGGCCAAGGACCAACAAGTAAATGGCGGGGAGATCAAAGGGCTATAATTATCTTAATTATTGATTAATTGAAGGACAAACAGTCAATTCTGTCAAACAACACCGGCTCTGAAGCGTTTAACAATTTTGTGGACGGACTTGGTAATTAATTGGTTCATTTTTTATTTAATTGCTCCATGGTTTATCTTGGGAAGATTGAGTGCCTCCTCATTTTTTTGCGAAATGCCTTTGATTAATGAATGTTTACTGGTCACTCTGAACATTGTTTCGGTCTGATCAGTAATGCTGATCAGTTTCATTCACTCAATCTCATTCAAAACAATAAAGTTGGACCATCCAAATCGGTTTATCGCCCAATAAACAACTTTTAATTTGGTCACTAATCCTGATCAATCTCACTGTCAACCATCAATCACTCTTTTCTCTCTCCTCCTTTAGGTTGGACCGTTCAAATCGGCTCCCCCCATTTCAATGGTTACACCGGCGGTCTCCCCAATGGTCAGATTGTCCCCTATTTTTGTTCGGCCAACACGGAACTGATCTTCCACGTGTCCACGCTGCTGAACGGGGACAACACACAGCGATTGAAACATCTTGGCAACGACGAAGTGTGTGATGATTGTTTTTTGCTCGAGAGTCTCGAGGAAATGTTTTTGAAAAGCCGATTTACTTTATGACTCATCTATAATCTTCCACAAAATTCACCAAGGTCCATGTCGTCTGGTCCGAGAACAACTCCAAGCCGTACCGGCGCGATTTGATCGCCACGCGTTTCTGCGACGTGCTCATTGTGCTTTACTTGGCCAGTCCGGTGCTGTTGCGGGTGCACATCGAAGTGCAGGACGAACGGCTTCACTTTGGACCACTCTTTGACGGTGAATGAATGAACAATGAATAATTTTTTAAGAAAACTAGGAATTTTTGCGCCGCCGGTAATTTTTTGGAATTTTCAATGAGTTTTTATTAAGAAATTTGTTCAATATTTCTATCTTCCGCTTTGCTAAGACGCCCCCCTCCCTCGCCTCTTACAAATTCGTCAGTTTATGACTTTTTTTTAAACAAATTCGAAAAAACAAAATCAAAAAATATTTTTCATAGTAAAAAAAACTAAGAAAGTTTGAAATTAGGCAATTTTCTAATTTTACAAAATTTTCCGCGAGTGGAGACTAACTGTTCCCGATCGCGCTTCAGTGACCTACAAGATATTCCGGGTGCCATCTGACTCTTTAAAGAGACAAAAGCAACATCATTTTACACCCGTTGTCCCCCCCCCCAGGCGCCTGCATTCACGTGCTGCAAGCGGCCTCGCTGGTGCGCGAGACGGTGCTGAACGCGTCGCGTGCCTACCGAACGTTGCGCGTCGACTGCGACCGGCCCAACAAGCACCGGGAGAAGCTGTTCCGGGAGAAGAAGCAGATGCTCACCCACCATCCACTCGCTTCGGCACTCGTCCGGCTGATGTTGAGCCCTCCGGCGAAAAAGGGCGGCGGCACCAATTTCAATGGGTCGTCGTCGGGACGGAGCAGTAGGACAACAACAACGACAACAGCAGCAGCAGGGAACGGAGGAGGACAACGACGAAATGGGACAGAACAGAATCAACAACAACAACAACTTCATGGAAAAGCCTAATGGAAAAATTATAGGAAATTTTCAAAAATTAAAAAAAAATCATTTTCCAAATTCCTGCAGCTTTATTGATGAAGACGGAAAATCAGGCTTCTTTCTTTCTCTCACTCTCTTTCGCTCTCTCTCTCTTTTTTTTGTTATTTCCCAATCTTTTTTCTTTTTGCTGTGATCGCGTTTTCCATTCCATCATAACTTTTGTTTGTTTGTGTGGTGCCTTCTCTTTTCTGTCCAAATATATGTAACATTTATTTATGTTTTATTATATGAATTTTTATGCAAATTAAGTATGCTTGTCACAAAGCAATTCTCAATTATATTATTATTATTATATTTAATGATTCTTTCTGCAATTTGTTAGGATTTTTCAAAAATCGAATTTTTAAAATTCCATTTTCTTTCCACTGATTATGAGCGGTTTTTCCAACTTTCCCCGTTTAATTGTCCTTCTGTTTGCCTCTCTTCCCATAAAAGTGCAACTAATACTCTAATTACCGGAACATTCAAATTCATAACTTCAAATTTACGCATAAATTTTTTTTACAAAAATGTAAAATTTTAATTTTGTTTTTATTACAAAATCAAAGTTAATTTGTCCATTAACCATTTTTTCTTTTTTGTTATTTCTTCAACAAACAGTTGTGAAACGCATCCAACATGAACATCCTTCGACATAAAAAGTGGCACGTACGGACGAAAGTGCGTTTTTGTTGTTTTTTTTTTTACTCGAGATTTCCTGGTGATGGTTGGTGCCACGGTCTCGAAAACCCAGTGAATGGATACCGACAGACAAACGGCACTTAAATTCAAATTTGGTCCACAATTAGTCGTTTCTCGGCATTTTGCCAACTAATTTCTTCCCTTAATTTTTTATTCGAGAGTCTCGACCAGATCAAATGGTTTTTGATTCGTAGGTCAAAATGATCATTTTTTGGCTGTTAATTGCTTTGCCTTTAACTGTCAATTTATCACAGGAAAATGTGGCACGCGTGCGACGCGACGAGGCCAAAGCGGCGGAGGAGGAACGCGCGCGGTCTGAACGTGCCGCACTTGCGGAACATGAGGTGTGCCGCACTTTTTGCCGTATTTTTTAAATGGTTGCATGGCACGGCGCCACCTCACCAACCCGTACATTTCAAGGGCATAAGTCCGGATCTTAAAGAGTTTGAAATCTAATATGTACAGGAAGGAAATTGGATTTTTTTATGAATTTATTCCCGAGTCATGAAATTCTGACCCAAAAAATTTGGGGGAATCGGAATGAGGCCGCAAAAATTCCTCAAAATTCGACAAACCAAAACCGTAAAAATCGGAATTCCAATCAAAAATTACGGTCATCATTCGTAATTTTGTTACATCCCATCCTGCTTGGTAACTTTGAGGACAAAACGGTTCAAATAAGTCCGAATTTGTTTCTGTTTAAAGGACCGCGTTCGGCGACTGAAGACTCGCGCGAGCACCGCCGCTGTGGCGAGTGCCGGCGACATTTTCGGAGGTGGCGCCGGCAATGAGTCGGCGGCGACTTCGGCATCGTCAGCAGCGACAGTGGGCGCGGCGGCGGGCCATGTGAATTTGTTTGCCGAGCTGGAGGAGCAGGAGCGGACCAACACCGTCGTGGGCAACCGCGAGTACGCGGCGGAGCGCAAGAAGGAGCAGGACGACTGGGAGTCGAAAGTTGGTCAGTTTTTGTGGGAGAGGCACAACAGCCAAACAAATAACCTAACAAACGACATAAAACTGAAAATTTTATTAGAGGGTTTTTCTTGTAACAAAATATATTAAGATTTAGGGAGAGAATTTCTCTGAAAATTTTTTTCCTAAAAATCTCGAAGAAAATTAGAAAACTAAATTTTCAATTTTAAAAAAAATTGGGGAAGATGGGCTGAGGAAAACAGTTTTTGAGCATGTATTTGAATCGACGAACCAACAATTTGGGTGTCTCGGGAATATTTTTAAAATTTCCTCTAAAAAATTTCTTTTGGGGGCTCGAGGGAAAGAAAATTTATTCCATTAATTGAAGGTATAATGAAGCGTTTTGCCGAGGACACCAAAGAGTACGCCAAAGAGAGCGAATGGTGGCAGGGCATTCCGTTGGTGCGCGAAAAGGTGGAGAAGAAAACAGCAGCAGAGGACAACAAATTGGAGACGAACAAATCAAAGGGAGGGGGGCCAACGAAATTCATGACGGAGGAAGAGAAGCGGACATTGAAAAAGATGAGGAAAAAGAAGGACAGAAAGGAGCGGAGGAAGGAAAAGAAGAAAAAGAAAAGGTAGGGACGGAGAAAATTCTTTCAAAAAATGGCACGAAAAATTAGAAATGGTTGATGCCGGCACACGCCCATAGCCAAGAGGGGGTGGGAAATTCTGTGGCCCGAAAAGCAAAAAAAAAAAAGTCTTCGAATCCCTCTCCCCCTGAAAAAAGTTTTTTTTCTGGCCACGGGCTTATGCTGGCAGTCGGAGTTCAGTTGCCGGCAAAAGATTGGGCCCCCAACGAAATGCCGGCCCAATTCACAATGCTGGCAAAGAAAAACCTGAACCCGCTTTCCGAAAGTTCAAAAGGAATTTGATTTGGCACGGATTTTAAACCAAATTTTGAAATTGTTCCGATTTCATAACGCCAAATGATTTTGGTTGGCTTAATGTCTCTGCAAATAATGTTTTCAAAATTAAGAAAGCGCCATCATTCCTCCTCGTCCGCCCAAAGTTCATCGACCGACTCGGAGACAGAACAGAGACGGAAAGCGACCAAATTGGACGAACTTCGGAGGGAGCGAATGGTGCGCGAGCGACAGGAGCAGGCCAAGACGAAGCAGCTTTTCGTCAAGCCGGAGCCAAAGGATGAGAAAGTTGTAACTGTGGAAAGCCAAGCCGAGGAGGACCGACAGCGGCGTTACAACACGCAGTTCAACCCGGACTTGGCCCGCAGCTGCTGAACAAAACGGCACACGACGCCATGACAAACGATGTGCCCAGCAAGCCCTTTCCATGTGATTTGGATCACCCACATATACATCCCTATGTATTTTTATGCCCACTTTTTTATACACTTACATAAAATTTCGACAGAAACCAAAGGATTTGGTTATTATGTGAAAAAATGGGTCGGGCGGGGTCACTTCGGCGCGAGCTTTTTCGGCGTGGCCACTGGCACCCTATATAAAGTGGCTTTTTGGCGCCAATGTTTAAAAATCTCTTGCCTTCTCCCAAATTAACTTTAAAGTTGGGTTTAGAACCAAAAAAAACATCTCTTATTTCGGCATACTATTTCTTTATCCCTGTTAATAGAGAAAAACGGAATTCACTTCGTGACGTTTAACTTTTTTTTCCACACGTTAAATCCACACCAAATTTTGCATATCGGTAGAGAAATACAGAACGCATCCAGTAATCGCTTAACATTTGCTACTAAAAAGCTCTTCCTCCTCATCAAGAGCTTTGGATGATACCAAAAGATTATCCAATTTTGGTTGCCAAAAACCTTCAAAAACAATTTTCAAAAATCGTAATTTTTTAATTTTTTGTAGTTAATAAAAACCTAATTTGGTCAAAACATTAAAAGCATAATTAAACATTAGTAGAGCACGACTAAAAAGGCACCAAAAATCGAAAAAAGGCATAAAAAAGTCATTTAAGGTCAGTTAAATTATTATTTTTATATATTTTAAGCTTTTAGAATAAGGAAAATTTTAAACCTAGAATTTTTATCAAGAAAATTTTATTTTTATTTTGGAGATGAATTTTTTGAGGAATTTTGCATTTCTTAGGAGTGTATTTAAGAAAAATTAATTTTAAATTGTTAGGGGTATATTTTCTCAAATTTTTTCGGGTCTTTTCTTGCTGTATATTTTTTCCGTTTTTATTGCATTTTTAATCGATTTTTTCAGAAAAAACTCCAAAAAGGCACTGTATTTGAATTTGCTCACACTTCCATCCAACAGCAAAATGTCCGGACACGAAAAGTGAGGAAAAAGAGGAAAGGTGTGTTTTTTTTTTTACTTTTTCTCTCTTTTCACGGCGATTCAATTTTGGTCTCCCAGTGCAAATAAGTTTATTTTTTATTTACTAATCAGAACGCCAAAACTTTACAAAACAAAATTTTTCGGGATTTTCCCTTGTTAGAAGAGCCGATCTCGAGTTAAAAAGCATTTTGACAAAAAATAAAGCATCATCCTATAGGTGGAGTTAAAATAAGGGACTGTGCAAAATTTCAAGAAAAGTTACCCACAGGAAAATTTTTTTTCCCAGGACAAAGTTTTTTCTTTTTCTCTCATTTGGACGCACTATTTCCATGTCTCTAACATATAAAATAGCATATGAATCAGTTATTTGCCAATAAACAATTTTTTTTAACTTTGACTAACTTAGAAATATTCTTCAGAATTTTCCCTTCAAAACAAGCATAAAATGGTTTTATTTGGTCTATTATTGACAAAGTTATAAGCTAAAAAAATTGAAATTTATACACAAACACAAGGAGGATTTGAACCTGAGACCCCCTTTTTGATGACTAACTCACAGACCACTAAGACGAAAAATCCAACTTAATTGTACTTGGAGCCCAAAATTGAATCGCCGTGTTTTAATTCTAACCCCTTTTAAACACAGGAAAAGCAGCGCAAGGGACCACCGACCCGACCACCGCCGCCGTCCTTCAGCGTGAACAACTGCAGCAGCAGCAACAACAGCAGCAGCAGTCTGACGCCCTCGCCGACAACATCGCTGCCGCTGCCCGTCAACAACAACAGACGCACTACCATCGCTGCACAACAGCAACGGGAACAACAGAGCGGCGCCACATCGGTGGACCCCGCGCTGGAGAAGCAAAAAAAGGAAACGGACGCAAAAAAGATGGGCGGCTGAGAATTGGCGGTTGAGCGGGACGGAAAGAACGGAGGAAGGAGAGAATCATCAAACAAAACTATCCCAAACGGCCCTCTTTAGGGCCACAACCAAACAAATGGACGGATTGACATTCTTTCTCACCAATTCCTTAATCTTTTATTTTATCCAAACAAATTTTCCCATTTTTCAGGTGCTCCGTGACAACATCCAAGGCATCACCAAGCCGGCCATCCGCCGTTTGGCCCGTCGTGGAGGCGTCAAGCGCATCTCCGGCCTGATCTACGAGGAGACTCGCTCAGTGCTGAAGGTGTTCTTGGAGAATGTGATCCGTGACGCGGTAATTTGCATTTTTCATGACTTGGCGTTTTTGAGACCAAATTTGGGATGCGTTTTTCGAACAAAATAAGGGCGGAGAAAGAAAAAATCGGAGTTGGTCTCTTTCAACGGGAAACACCGCGAGCAGAACGACAGTGAGTTTTTTTTTTTTGCTTTTGTGGCACTTAAACATTATAACAAAAAGGTCTTCTTCGTTTTGTTTGGTTTTGTGTCCCAAATTCTCATTGTTCTTGAATTTTTGGGAAAATTGGCCAAAAACATGGATCGTTTCGGGTTAGGGCCTCATGTCTGGGGCAAAAGGAGAGCATCAAGTGCGAGCTGGACGGCGGTCGCTTGTGCATCTGCGGAATGAAAACGGCTGGCGAAGGCGGACGTACCATTCCAATTGAGATGAAGAAGGCGGCCGTGGAACAGCAGCAGAAAGAGGAGAAGAAATAGATGGACAAATGGAGACGGACTGATCGATCCATTAAAATGGATCTATTCCTTTTGACTTTTCAAATTTATTAAGTTATTTTCCCAAATAAATGGTTTTTCTCTGTGATTTTCTTCGAAAGTTCATTGTCATTTCCATGGATAGAAAAGCATGAGAAATTGGAATTAGTTTAGTTTGGATGAATCTAATCAATGTTGGTTACGCTAACGCGCCCCATCGTTTTTTACACGTCCAGTTTTTTAAGCATTCCATTTGAAAAGGGCAAGGATAAATATGTAATTAGCTAAATTGCATAACGTCAATTTCGGCTTCAAAAAGTTTACGGGGTTGTTGATTCAAATTGAAATCACTTACAAAAACGCATCTCGTGAAAACTACGGAACCGTTTGGCTTTAAATCCCCAAAAATAGGGTTGGCGGCCAAAATTAATAAATTTACAAGCAAAACAATTTATAACCGTTTTACACCAGGGTTTCGATCTCAAAATTTTGAAAATCCTCATTTCAGCCATAAAAAATCCTCATTTGCCACTAAAATACCTCAAAAAAATCCTCATTTGGCATGAAAAATCCTCATTTTGTAAAACATCAAAAATTGCGAACAAAATCAATTAAGAGTCATATTTTTCGTTTGAAACAATCACGGCGCCTATCAGCTTAAACGTCAGATTCGTGATCAGCATCAAAAAAAATAGTATAGAAAAAATAATAGAGAAAAATTTGGCTCTTATATGGTTTGTCCCCCATAAATTAATTGAAAAAAATAATATTTTTTAAAGAGTGGGCCAGAACACTTTTTCTTAGGTTTTCGGGGTTACTGATCATGAATCCGACATCCATTTCGAAGCCCGGACCCGAATTCGAACCAAAAGTCAAAAACTCATATAAACAATTCATATTTTTTGCACAAAATCGATTCAATTCGAATTCGGGGCTCGGAATGGGTCATCGAACATTTTGCCAAATATACCCAATTTTTCAAAAAATCATGTGTTTTTGTCACTTTTTTCTCAAAAGACCACAAAAATCCTCAAATTTCTCAAAAGACCACAAAAATCCGCAAATCCTCATTTTCCAAAAAATCCTCTTTGACCCTCTAAAAGACCACAAAATGAGGAAAAATCCTCAGATATCGAAACCCTGTTTTACACACATTATTTATTAATTTGCCAAAATCTTCCAATCTACTAAAAAGCGTAAGTCAATTTATGCGTTCAAATAAAAACAGGAAAAGAATGTCATTCGCGTCCATTTGAGTGATTGTGGCCCTAAAGAGGGCCGTTTGGGATAGTTTTGTTTTTGCGTCCGATCACCACGCTTTCATCGTCTTCTGCTCATTTTGACGAGGTGTACTTCGTCACCGCCTTGGTCCCCTCGGACACGGCATGTTTGGCCAACTCGCCGGGCAGAATCAGTCGGACAGCCGTCTGGATTTCGCGCGATGAGATGGTGGACCGTTTGTTGTAATGGGCCAATCGCGAGGCTTCCGCCGCAATGCGCTCGAACACGTCGTTGACAAACCTTAAAAAAATGGGAAATTGAAATTTTGCGACGGGAATACGCAAAATTGGGCCTTACGAGTTCATGATGGACATCGCTTTGGAGGAAATGCCGGTGTCCGGGTGAACCTGCTTGAGCACACGGTAGATGTACACCTGGAAAGACGGACGGATTAGATTAAGAATTGTATTTTGCTTTGAAAAAGCACTTAAGAATTTTAGAGGGTTTGCCAGCCAAAGTCTGTTTTTGGTTTTTTTTTTTTTTTGAAAAAATTTTCCAACCCTCATGGAAAACGCTGAAAAAAGCCAAACAAAAAAACTTACCGAGTAAGACTCCTTGCGGGCCTTTCTCCGCTTCTTGTCTCCCGTGCGCACCGCCTTGGTCGACTTGACCGCCTTCTTCGCTCCTTTGCCGGATGGTTTTGGTGGCATTTTGTTGTCGAAATGTGAAGAGAAGAAGGTTTTGCTGAAGAGAGCTGGCGAATCGATTCGCTTGCTTTCAAAATGAAAGTGGGGAATGGAGCGACAGTGCGCCCTTTTATGTCGCTATAGTGGAGGGAACGCCCATCCCATAGGCAGACAATGTAAAACCCCTGTGGGAGCAGAGAGAAATGGAAGAGAGAGAGTGTGTGAGAGAGAAAGTAAGACGGCGTCACTTTTTAAATCGATTTTTTCAACACGAAAGGAGTCTCCGCGCGCTTGCATATTTTTAGCCGCCATTTTTTCTTAGCATAAATAGCGCCCACGGTCATTCTATTCCTCACTCTTCTTCTTTTGCTCATTTGAAACTTGCTCACCCATTCTACCAAGCAAAAAATGTCCGGACGCGGAAAGGGAGGAAAAGGACTTGGAAAGGGAGGCGCGAAGCGTCATCGTAAAGTGAGTTTGATTTTTTAGCAACAAATTTATCGGAAATTCGAAAATTTTTTCTTGCATTGGTCTAACCGGTCGAATTTTTGCAAAAAAAGAACAAAACAAATTCTTAATCATTTATTTTTATCCAATTAAATTCCCATTTTCAGGTGCTCCGTGACAACATCCAAGGCATCACCAAGCCGGCCATCCGCCGTTTGGCCCGTCGTGGAGGCGTCAAGCGCATCTCCGGCCTGATCTACGAGGAGACTCGCTCAGTGCTGAAGGTGTTCTTGGAGAATGTGATCCGTGACGCGGTAATTTGCATTTTTCATGACTTGGCGTTTTTGAGACCAAATTTGGGATGCGTTTTTCGAGCAAATAAGTATTTTGGAATGGGCGAGAAAAAAAAAATTTGAACCTTTTAAAATGATTCGTTTGCCTCAGGTGACGTACTGCGAGCACGCGAAGAGGAAGACTGTCACCGCCATGGACGTTGTCTACGCGCTGAAACGCCAAGGCCGCACGCTGTACGGATTTGGCGGTTGAGCGGGACGGAAAGAACGGAGGAGGAGAGATCATCAACAAAACTATCCCAAACGGCCCTCTTTAGGGCCACAGCCATTCAAATGGACGAATTGACATGCTTTTTCAATTTTTTGATCAATAAATTTGGTTTTTTTGTGTCGGTTTTTTGTTGGATTTGGTTAAGCCGTTAGATTTAGCATGAAATTTGCAAATTGTTGTGTGTGAATGGCAAAATTTATAATGAGATAGGCCTATGATTGGAGTAAAATCGCAGGTTGCGTTTTTATGAATCCGAAAAACAGGGAACCGGCCACTTTGGCGCCAAACGCTATAACATTTATTTATATTTCTCATTCAAATTAAATAAGCGGTAATACTGCCGATGGTAGCCACACTTTTTTGAAGAAAATTTTTTCGTTTTCAAAAGTCATGAAAAAATGTTCCCAATGGTTTTCGTGGTCGCTGATCACGAATCCGGCATCCATTTAGACCTATATCGAACACGGACCCGAATTTGAACAAAAAGTCGAAAATTCAATAAATTTCAAAATTCACTTTTATGTTCGAATCTGTGCATAATGATTATTTTTTGATGTTGTAATGGTTTCTAATTATTTTTTGCTTGTTTTAATCTATTTGAGAAACAAAAAGAAAATTTGAAATTTTTTGAATTTTCGACTTTTTGTTCAAATTCGGGTCCGTGTTCGATATAGGTCGAAATGGATGCCGGATTCATGCTCAGCGACCACGAAAACCATTGAAAACATGTTTTCATGAGTTTTGAAAACGAAAAAAATTTTCTTCAAAAAAGGGGGGCTACCATCGGCAGTATTACCAAATAATCTTTCCCTAAGCCTGCAAAATTTCAAAAAATGTAATTGATGCACAAAAAAGTTATGGCCAAAAACCCTCAAAAAACTGACTTTTTCAGGCCATTTTGGCGCCGCACGCTATTCTTTGTCAAACCGAATTTATTTTTTCTAATATTTTGCAGGCTAATAAAGAACACTTAGACCTATTTAATGGTATCAAAATTATTTGGTTGGATAAGAAAAAAGTTATAACACTTTAAAGTCCGCGGCGCCAAAATGGCCCGCGCCAAAGTGACCCCGACCCGAAAAACACTAACATTGTTAGAAAGAAATGATTGCACAAATCCCGACTGTTACGGAATTCAGCAATTATCCATTTTTCAAAAACTTGTCCAAATGAATATCAGGCGACCCAGCAGCATTTAGGTGTCCCGTTGCGTTTTACGAATGGACGCGTAAAACGACCCGACTTGCCAAAAGCAATTAACTCAGTAAAAGCCTAAATTTGGGTAGGGGAGAAACTCCTTTGGTGTTTTTTTCATTGTTCAACATTTACATTGCTTCACGAAATGATATAACCTATAGATTTTTTCTACACAAACAATTCGAACAACAATTAATTTGACACGCAATAGGACATTAAGGCCAAGAGAAAACAAACTGTGGGGCAAGAGGAAAACAATGAACGGACTGAAGGATACAACAATTGGTGGGGGGCACCCGTCGGTGAAATATTTATGAGGCATTAAATGGTAAAGGGAAGGAATCGCATCGACAATCGCCTCACAATCAGTAGTTACACCAGACATTCTTCTCACGAATCGCCTTCTTTTCCTCCTCCGGTGAGGCATTTTGAATTGTTTTAAAAAGCAGTGGTGGGACCTTTTGGTTTAATTCAGTAATGAAAACTTGTTCTGGATTTGCCGCTGCTTCCATCGACCGCCACCGCCGCGAACAACGACAGCAGGCGCATGGGACGGACGCCGTTTCCGATGCTTCCATCGACCACCACCGCCGCGAACACCAGCAGCAGGCGCAAGGCACCAGCTCAGGAGACTTGATGATGGAGAAGAAAAAGAAAGAGGAAGAGGGAAAGAAGATGGATGGCTGAGGGAGGAGGACAAACTGTTGTGATGTTTTTTTTTGTGATCACTAAGAAAGAGGACGATGAGAAGAAGATGGCTAGGGCCACAACCATTCAAATGGACGGATTGACATGCTTTTTCAATTTTTTTATCAGCAATAAATTTGAATAATTTCTGTTGTTTGTCTTGTTAGCTTTATAAAGATTAGTCATTAGATTTAGCAGGAAGTTCAGTTCAAAAATCTGTTACTTCATTCACAAACTGGAACATTGAGGAGGAATCAGTTCGGCCAATATTCGAAAAAACGATACATGAGTAGGGCGCGAATTTTGAGGTTTTTACTATTTTTTTTCTGCGGCTTTAACTCGAGGGAATTTGTCTCTAAAAACTACAATCTTTCGGTTCATTAGTCTCGAATTTTTTAAAATAATTTCTTGAAACACGTTTCTAACGCTAATTTGAGACACAGAGTACGAATCTGACCACCTTTTCTACAAATTTCGAATCCCGAATCCGATGCCGGTTCGTTTGTTTTACCCGTCCCAACAGCATTTTAGGTGTCGCATCGCGTTTTTTGATCAGAATTAAAAATTTTGTCATATGTCTCTCGAAATTTGTCGTTTGCCTTCTAAAATTCTGATTGGTTTTTACGACAAACGCCAAATATTTGGGGGACGCTCAACACCGTCCCTCAAATTTATCGTCTGAGAAGTATCCCGAAAACCAACAACAAATTTTTCATCCAAAAAATATGTTTTTTTATCAATTATCCAGGTCTATTAAATTCCTGTTTATGATTGAATTAAAACAAAAAAATGTCGGAATCTACACCGCAAAAAACCCTTACATATCCCTTATGTGTTTTTATGGTAAAAACCCAATTCGTACTAGGCCAACTCGTACTGCCCCAACTCGTACTGTTTTTCGACAAAAAAATCGTCATAACTTTTGTTAAAGTCGGCCCAATTAAACATTCGGCAATCGTAAAGAATGGGGGTCCCAAATATAAAATTATTATTTTTGATTTGAGCTCAAAATGAGTATTTAGGGGTTTTCGAGGGTGCTGATCACGAAACTGAACTCGGATTTGCTCAATTCCGAACCCTGGACCCGAATTCGAACAAAAAGTTTGAATTTTTTTCCAAAGGTACATTTTTCTGGGTAAAAGCTTCGAATTCATTTAACAACTATTTATTTTAATCCAAAATATTGCTTCAACTATTGATTGCATAAAAAATATGCAATTTACGCCAAAATTAGACCGATTTTAACGCGTATTTTGAAAAAAAAATTTTCAACTTTTTTGTTCGAATTCGGGTCCGGGGTTCGGAATTGAGCAAAACCGAGTCCGGATTCGTAATCAGAACCCTCGAAAACCCCCGGGAACTGATTTTAAGCATAAAATAAAAAAGTTAAATTAGGGACCCCCATTCTTTACGATTGCCAAACATTCTTTTGATATCATTCAATAGCCCTTAAAATTCTCTATCTATCCACCATGTTTCAAAAAATTTGATCAAGTCTGAAAAAAGTTATTGACAAAAACAAATCTTTTTTTTACGATTTTTGGTCATAACTTTTTTGAAAAGCAATAAAATTTTCTTGCATTTTGCAGGTAGATAGAGAACGTTAAGGGCTATCGAATGATACCAAGAATGTTTAATTTGGTCGACTTTAAAAAAGTTATGACGATTTTTTTTGTCGAAAAACAGTACGAGTTGGGGCAGTACGAGTTGGCCTAGTACGAGTTGGGTGTCGTCCATTTTTATGCCCATTTTTTAAAATAAATTTACAGAAAATTTCGATAGAAGGCTTTATTTTGAAAAATTGGAAAATGTTTATCTGAGCTCCCAGATTCAAAAACACCCAAAACCACTTTTATAGGTTTTCTTATGCGCTGAAAACAATAGAACAATCAAAATTTTGGCGCGCTCTCAACTTTAAGCCGGTTTTTGAACCGGTTTAAAACTCGAAAAATTGAGGAAAAAGGAGGCCTCCTGACCTTTTAAAAGGGTCAAACCCAGGCAAATTTGGTATCATTCGAAAGCTCTTGACGAGCTTAGTCTAAAATTCAGGGAATGGAATTGAACGGACGCCATCAGACAATGATAGGTTTTTGAACCTGTTCAAAATCAATGAAAATTTTGCGCAACTACAAATTAAAAAATTTTTTTTTGCTTATTGCGCTAAAAAACCGCCGCACACTCGACTACGGCGGCCAGTAGGTGGGGCGAGACTACGGGCTACGGAAGAAGTCCGCGCGTGATCCGCAGGCGGTTGACTGATTGGCGGGGGCCCTTCGGGCCCCCGCAGTCAACCGCCTGTGGCGCTCGTCAGACTTTTTCCTCCGCCCTCCGTCTCGCCCCACTACTTGCTCCGTCTTCGCATGCTCCCTTTTGCGAATTTTGCTTTTAAATTGTTACATATTTCCCGTTTATTATTTTTCGTTACTGAAGTGTCCATTTTCACTGGGACTCAGTTGTCCCAGTGCTCCGATGGCATCGGCACGACTTCATTCCTTGATTTATAGACTTAGCTCGTCAAGAGCTTTCGAATGATACCAAATTTGTGCGAATTTGACCGTTTAAAGGGTCAGGAGGCCCCAGTTTCACTCAATTTTTCGAGTTTTAAACTGGTTCAAAAACCGGCTTAAAGTTGAGAGCGCGCCAAAATTTTGATTGTTCTATCGTTTTCAGCGCATAAGAAACCCTATAAAAGTGGTTTTGAGTGTTTTTGAATCTGGGAGCTCAGATAAACATTTACCGAAAAATTTTTATTGTACGAACTGCTATTGACCTGATTTTTCATCAAGGCTTTGGTTTTTCAAAATTTTTAAATTTTTTTACAAAGAATTTTGGGTAAATAAAAGTGCTTATTACGAATTTGAGTTCTATCTTGTAAAATCAAGAAACTTTTCAAGGAAAAATGGGTAATTTTTTGAAAAATTTGACAATTTTCTTGCCATACATCATTAAAATTTCCAAAAATGTTTCCTTTTTTGAAAATGTGCCCCAAAATGATCAAAAATTTGTGACTTTTTGATGAAAAAATATGCTACAACTCGGCGCGCTACGCTAATATTTTAGTATAAAAATGGCATTTTTCTTTTCCTCATCTTCATTCTATTCTCTCATTATTCTCCCTATATTTCCCTGTCATTTTGTTGCTGCAAATGTCTTCAGAAATTCTGTACGTTTATTATATTTCTTTTTTTGAAACATTTCGCATTTTATTTTGTCAAATTTTGGCCAAGATTTGTGAGATGAAAAATTTCAAAACCAATTTTGAAAGATTAGCTTTTTTGAGGCTAAAACTTCACATTTACTTTCTATTCATTGCTTTTCTCTTTCACCATTAATTCATTCATTTCCCCAAATTAATTTTCAGTTTGCGTGCCGTGTTTCTTCTGTTGGTCGATTTTGCCACCATTCTTTGGTTCTTTTTTGGCCATGTCAAAAAACGACGACGCCCTCACAAAAACGAAATGTAAAAATAAATTAAACGAGATTTCGTAAAAATTCTTCAATTTTTCAGCTTTATCTGTGGCGACTGTTGGCTTTTGGTGTTCGATTTTCTTGCGCCTTCTCAACTCGGCCTCGAAATTGCACTGATCAACCGCCGCTTTGACTGCATCGTCGACGAACACTTCAAGACACGCAAATGGAAATTGAACAAACAATTTCTTATCCAATGGGACATTGAAGAAAATGGCACGAAGAAAATGCAAATTGTCAATTCCGATGGAAATCCATTGCCAATCCCACAAAATCCGTTGCCGAACAAAGTCATCGGATTCAGACGCATTCAGATCATGTAAAAAAAGATTAATTTGTAATTTTTCGCCTACATTTTCGGCTTTTCAGGTACATCGACCAAAATGTCGTCACATTTCTCCGCCGTTTTCATCGTTTTTTTCGCCGTTTGTTCAACCGATTATGACATTACCACGGGCAATGAACGCATTTTGGAATTTTTTTTGCTTAACATTTGGCCAATGTTCCTCGACTCCATTCGTACGATGTTTTTGAACTCCATCGCTTTTCGCCGTTTGCGCCAATTGGCCCCGGCACTGCTCAACGATTCTCCATCCCTTCACTGTCTGTTGTTTGATGACGGCATTTTCCCGGAATTTCCGCCCGATGACAGTGCCATGGCGTCGGATGGCCAATCGTTGGCCAAATGGTTGTTCACGTCTCGTCCGAGTGGTTTGCCGAAGGTGCTCAGATGCTCTGTTTATTCACCGGTGGATCAATGGTCGTTAACAATGGAACAGTTTAAAGCGGTGATTATCCCTATTTAATGGGGTTTTTCTCTAATTTTTTGTCCCATTTTTAGGCATTTTCCAATGCTTCTTCTCCGATTACTTTACGCAGTTCTTTTTACTTTCCGCCCTCTTCTCCACTTGACTCCGTTGTGCCATTTGATCTGATCAACGAAGTGACTGGGGAGCAATTGACACTGGAACAATCGGAAAATGCTTTTTGGCTCAGCCGTTGTCCAATTGGATGGGATGAGCGAAATTGGGAAAATGTGGCGGTTAAAGTGGGTGCTCGAGCGAACCCAATTGACATTGTGATCAGAGATGGCGCATTCGACGACGGGTGAATAATTTTAAATGATTTTTTTTGTGGGTTCTGAGTCCAATCGACAATTTATAATTTTGTGCTTTCTCAAATGGTACCAAAAATGTACGGTTAATGGACAAAATTGTGATAATTAAGGATGTTTAGTTGATTGGACTCATAAAATATCACTGAACTCATAAAAATTTAATTGGCTTATAATTTGCGGGACTAGGTCGTTTCGGCGCCAGCCCTTGTTTTTGGACTATAACTTTTTTATTTGTCAACCAAATCTAACAATTTTGGTATCATTCTAAAGCCCTTCACAAGTCTTATTAAACCTACAAAAAACCAAAAAAAATTTTGTCCTGTAAAAAAGTTATAAAGAAAAAACTTCCAAAATTTTGGCTTTTTTGTAATTTCATGTTATAACTTTTTTGGTAATTGTCTAATCACGAAGCAATAGCTTAGAAAAAGCTTCTAAACATGTTAAGCTTTCGAATGATATCAACAATGTTGAATTTGGATGACAAAGAAAAAAGTTCTAGTCTCAAAACTTGGGCTGGCGCCGAAACGGCGGCGCCGAAACGATACAGGCCCATAATTTGCAATGGATTTTTTCAGTCTTCTCGACGCCGCTTCTCCCGGGCCGAGTGATCACTGATCCAGCAGCAGAAGAAATGAATGAATTCAATTGACTGATGCGATTATATGAGCGAAATGATGTTGGCACTTTGCCATTTCAATATTGTCTAATTGTTTCTCTGTTTGTATTTGACCTTTGCTTGCTCGCAAATGCGTCCATTTCCATTGTATTTTATGTGTATGTAATTAATTAATTCATTGTGAGTAATCGTTGATAAAATTGCTAATGATAAAATGGGAAAAGCTGGGGGATATTCGAGACGCAACCCATAAATGCCATGGCACAACAATTTTCTGTTTTTCTTTGGCTGTAAACTTTTTAGTCAAACGCAACTAGGCATTATTCATAGTACTTTTCGAGTTTGCCAAGAATATTTCAACGTTTTGTACCAGTAGCAGGGGCTAGGACAGGGAACTGACCAAAAAAAAAAAAAAATGAGGTGAAGAACGGTAGTGTCGCCAACTTTTTGGCGACGAGAGTCGGCAAATGGGATGGGACATTTGCGGAAGGGCCCAAATAGGGAAAGAAGGCACCAATGCGAGATGGAAGGCCCCAAGGGCACGGGAGAGCCACTCCCGAGTGCCGTGATCGATCGGATGATCACAATTTCTTCCATTTCCACCCATTCCATTTTCACCTCGCATTTCTTCCCCGTTTTCACCCCCGCATTTTTTATCCGTCACCACTTTAATTCATTCACATTTTTGTCCCATCTCACATCTGCCGCCCTTTTCTTTTCTCTCCAATCGCCGCTCACCCAATTTGAATTTGGCCTTTGTCTCATCTTCCCATTGGCCAACATTTTTCTCCGATTTGCCCCCCCCCCTTCTCCTTTTTTCTTCTCTTTGTATTCGTCGATTTGGACTTTGGACATTTTCTCATTTTTGTCCCTTTTCAATTTGTTTGTCCATTTCTCATTTGTGCCAGGGAGCCCCTCACTCTCCGCCCATTCACAACTTTTATCGCATACTTAAGGGGCATTCATTTATCATTCATTTTTGCTCATCACCGGGGAGGACACCTTCCTTATCTCCCCCTCGGCATCACATCACCCATTTTGTGTGCCATTCATTCATTCACCATTTCCATTGCTCCCCCACAGGGAGAGTCGCTTCATTTGTCCCCTTTTTTCACATTTCAATCCATTTGAGGGAGATGTCTCCCTTTCCCACTTTTCACACATTTTGCCACGGCACATTGCCGTCTGGCACATTTCATTTTCCAGTCACTCTGTGACTGGGTTTAATTACCCAAGTTTGAGTTTGAGATTGTCCAATAAATTGCTTTTTATTCTTGTGTCTTCGTCGGATCAGGCAAAGGGAAGGGAGCAGCTCCCTGATCAGCCAAGTGATCAGGATCATCCGAATCAGCCCCACCAGCCGGGCATTCAGCAGTTGTCAAGCAGGACTCCGACCGGAGGAGTGCCTAATCCTTCCTGCCCCTTCCCTCCCAAATTGTCATCCGTCGTCTTCCCCCATTTCCCTCTCAGTCCTTTCCCGCCCGTGTGATTGGACATTCGGATTTGGTCAGCGGAAGCGGGAGCAAATCTCCCGGGACAAGCATTCCGACCAGTGTCAAGAGCTGAGCAGCGGAGTGTCACGGGAGAGACCACCCTCCCGACAATCTCGGACAAGGGTGATTGACCAAGGGAGTCCGACTTCTCCCTCAACATAAGTCGGTGGTGCCGTTAACAGCAACAACAGCAAATCCCATCTTGTTTGTCCTCCCCACCCCCTCCCCAGTTCACTCCCTTGGGCACGGACCCAACGGCAGCAGCAATTTCGGGAATTTGAGTGAATTGGGCCCGAGGGACGGGAGAGAAACTCCCGCGCACAGACCCCTTAGCCGTCAGCGCCGGCCGAGTTTTCTTTGCCACAGGTAGAGAATGTTGCGAAAAATCTCCATGATACGGAAATTGCAGGTGTGTCACACCCCACTTTAATTTTCCGTTTTTTAAAATTGTTTGGCCTTTAAATTTTTTAATTGGATATTCAAAAATTGCTGTTCATTAAAATCACAGGATCTGCTGTTGTTGTTTTGTTGCTGACAGAAGCCGTCGTTAATTGCTACGCATTTTTTAGTATAAAAATGCCTTTTTACTTCTCCTCCGCCTCATTCCATTCATTCGTTCGTCCATTCCGGTCATTTTGTTGCTGCAATGTCTTCAACAATTCAAAAAAGGGATCAGAAATTTTGATATGTATAAAAGATACATATAAAAATCAAAACAAAAGTCTCAGAATAAAATGCCATTTTACGTCTCTTTTTTACATTTTTTGTTGTCGCTCGATTTGCTTATTGTTTAGGAAAGAATTTTCAAAACAATTACCTATTTATTCTGCTGATTGTGTCACCAATTAATTGTAAAACGACAAAAGTGTGCTAATTGCAGCAAAAAATGAATCGACGGTAAGGAAATTTTAAAAAATTAAGAGGCAGCGAAATTAAAAGAGAGAGAGAAAAAGGGGAGAGTGATGGAGTGAGAAACAGAGAGAGAGAGAGGGGGAAGGGAAAAAAGAGGTGAACAGAGACAGAGTGAGAGAGAGAGAAAGAGATGAAGAGAGGTGAAGAGGAAAGTGAGGGACAGAAAGAGATGGAGAGAGATACAAATAGTGATTGAGTGATCGAGAAGAGAAAAGAAGGAAGGAGAGAGAAAGAGAGGGGAAGGGAAAGAGAGAGAGAGGGGGAGAGGGAGAGAGAGAACAGAAAGAGAGAGAGAGACAGAGAGAGGGAGGGGAAGAGAGAAAGAGGTGAACAGAGACAGCGAGAAAGGAAGTTGAGGGACAGAAAGAGATGGAGAGAGATAGATAGTGCGAAATGAATATCATATTCGTGAGCACTGATCAGCGGCCCCGAATAGCCCTAGAAACACTTTTTTATAATTTTGAAAACAAAAAATTTTTATGTGGCCTAAACTGCATAAATACCGAATCTGTTTGCAATTGTGAAGATCATTGGTACCGAAAATTTTTAATTTAATTTTTTTTTTCTGAAATTTTTTAACAGTTTTCTAGGGGTGTTTTGAGGTCCTGAGCACGAATCCGGCCTCCATTTCGACCAATTCAGAATCCCTAACGCGAACTCGAATATTTTTTGAGAATTAATTTTTTAATTTTTTTAAGTTTCTCTTTTGACATGGTTGTTTAGTGTTTTCGGTGTTGTTAACTTTAGACAAAAACTATTTCAAAACCAAAAAATGGTCATTTTGTAAAGACGAACATATAAATGAATTTTGATAATTTTGATTTTCGATTTTTTGACCGACGCTGTCACCGCCGCGATTCTGCGCAACGAACAGCAGCAGCAGGCCACGCCGCCCAACACTGACCCGGTAGCCGCCGCTATTCTGCGCCATGACCAGCAGCAGCAGGCCACGCCGCAGCCCGGCGTCAATTCGGGAAAGGTCGGCACTTCGTTGGAGAAGAAGGTGGACGAGTGCTGAGGGACAAATTGATGATGATCGGATGTTATTTTTTTGAGTGATCGCTGTTTGCTCACACACCCAACAACAAGCAAAAATGTCCGGCTACGGAAAGAGAGAAAAGGTGTTTCATTTGTCTCTAAAACGGCAATCTTTCGGTTCATTGGTCCCGAATTTTTTTTTAAATAAAATTCTGGAAACACGTTTCTAACGCTAATTTGAGACGCTGAGTTTACGAATTTGACAAATTTTTTCCGTTGAATATCGTCACATATATTCGTCCAATTAACTGTGGAACAAATTAGCTCGTTGTCAAACGTGAAGTATCCAAAATGTTGTAATTAACTCAGTAAAAGCCTAAATTTGGGTAGGGGGGAAATTCCTTTGCTTTTTCATTATTCAAAATTAATTTTTTTGTCTTAATTCATTAATGAAAATAGCATCCTGGGGTTTTCAGCATCTACCGTATATGCTCTAATTATCCCCCTGTCTCCATTAATCCCCCCCTTTCTGAGGAGGTTGAACAATAATCACCCCGTCTCCATTTATCCCCCCGGGGGGATAAATGGAATTTTTATTTTTTCGAAAAAGTTTTTTTTCTTCTAAAAACTCGTGAAAACATGTTTATGGAGGTTTTCGGAGTTAGAGAACCCGATTCCAACATTCATTTTACCAATTTCGATTCCCTGACCCGAATTCGAACAAAAAATTGAAACTCAAAATTTTCAAAATTCTGACTTTTGTTCCAAAATTGACCAAAATAAGCTAAATCCAGTCAAAAACCATTGAAACATCAAAAAATAATTATTCTGTACAGATATGAACATAAAAGTGAATTTAGAATTTTTTGAATTTTCGACTTTTTTGTTCGAATTCGGTTACGGGATTCGAATTGAAAATTTCCAGAATTTCTGGAAAATTTTTTCATCTTTAAGTTAGAAAAACCAAATAAAATACATAAAATTCTCCGGATTTTCTTTATTTTTTAAGCTTTGTTCCACTAACACTATCCAATCCAACCCTGAAGTGAGTTATGAGTTTCCAAAAATTATTTCTTGGGCTCAAAAAAAGTTCCAAATTTTATGAAACGTAAAATATGGTTAATTTCGTTCAATATTTTAGGGATTTTGGTCAATGTTTGATAAACATTTAGGCATTTTTCATAAAAAATTCAGAAATCTTTTAATAAATGCTATAAAAATGTATTTTTTTTTGAAGCGATAACATTTTTGGCGAAATGATCAAAAAAATTTTCCAGTAAATAAATCGGTCGAAAAATAATCCCCCCGTCTCCATTTATCCCCCCGTATCTAATAATCCCCCCCCTTTCTGGGGAGGTTGAACAATAATCCCCCCGGGGGGATAATTAGAGCATTTACGGTATTCGGCGTTGTAAAATCGATTTTGAAAACTTTTTGATGTTCCACCAAAAGTTCGATTTAGGGTTCTGGCGTACGGAATTAGTTGAAATGAACGTCAGATTCTTAATCAGCGATGCTGAAAACCCCGGAAGCTATTTTACATGAATTAAGACAAAAAAAATTTATGTTTGGTAAAGTGCATTAGTACCCAGTAAAAGCCTAAATTTGGGTAGGGGGGGAAATTCCTTGGTTTTTTGCCCGCAGCTGAGCAAAGCCGCACACGACGCGACGAATGAGTGCCCAGCTCTCATCCCTATGTATTTTTATGTTTTTATCAGGGCTCGGATAGAAAATTTTTCAAAATAAGAACATCAAGCCCAAAAAATAAGATTTTCGGACCAAAAATAAGAACATTTCGCAAAATTGCTTCAAATCAGTTATTTTTACAATTTATTCGATCAAAAATGTATCAAATTTTATATTTTCACGTCCCATGATCATTTTTAGGAGAGAAAATTAGCAAATCATAAATTTGTAGCAAGGGCGTAGCCAGACCCTTGGCTTTGGGGGGGGGGGCTGAAGTCAAAAGTTCGATTTTTAGGGGTGTATTTTTACTTTTTGTCAATTTTTAGGGGTGTATTTTTTGTTTTTTGAAATCCCGATTTATGGGGTATATTTTACAAAATTTTTCGCCAAAAATTAATATTTTTTGCAATTTTGGCCTCTATTTTTCAAAAAATACGGTAAAATGGGGGTCCGGCGCTGCCGATAGGCGCCGCCGAGAAAATTTTGAGTATTTTAATGCAATTTTGTCAAGAAACAGCTTAAAATTTCAAAAAAATTTACTGAAAAATTTTTACTTTTTGGGCTTCGGGGGGGGGGGGCTTTAGCCCCCTCAGCCCCCCCCCCCTGCCTACGCCCTTGATTTGTAATGTATTCGGGATAAAAAAAAAAAGATTTTTAACAATTTTTTTGCGCCGCATTGTTCCAGAAAACTTTTGGGAAATGGGCAAGGGGAGGGGGTCCGGCGGTGCCGACAGGCGCCGCGGGAAAATTTTTTTGTAATTTCGTTCTGATTTGTGAACGGACGACACCTAACTCGTACTAGGCCAACTCGTACTGCCCCAACTCGTACTGTTTTTCGACAAAAGAATCGTCATAACTTTTTTTAAAGTCGACCAAATTAAACATTCTTGGTATCATTCGATAGCCCTTAACGTTCTCTATCTACCTGCAAAATGCAAGAAAATTTTATTGCTTTTCAAAAAAGTTATGACCAAAAATCGTAAAAAAATTTATTTTTGTCCATAACTTTTTTCAAACTTGATCAAATTTTTTGAAACATGGTGGATAGATAGAGAATTTTAAGGGCTATTGAATGATACCAAGAATGTTTAATTTGGCCAACTTTAACAAAAGTTATGACGATTTTTTTTGTCGAAAAACAGTACGAGTTGGGGCAGTACGAGTTGGCCTAGTACGAGTTGGGTTTTTACCTTTGTGAACAGATTAGCATCAAAAAGGCCAATTTTTGCAACCAAGCGACGACTTTTTTTGCCTTTAAAAATGCCTTTTTGCGGCGCGTTTTTTCAAAAAATAAGGACAGATCCGAGCCCTGGTTTTTATACACATTTACATAAAAAACTCGATAGAAATCAAAGGACTGATTTTTGTAGACAAAAATTGAATTAAATGCCAAAAATGTGATGGATTTATCGTGGGACCATTTCCTCCTTGAATTGGTACTCTTGGGGCAGTTCAAAAACAGCTTTCTTTTCCAATTCTTCAGAGGGCGACTCGTTCTCTCCGATCAGCTCCATGTCGAAGTATTCGTTCAACTTTTCTTCAACCTTAAAACAGACAAATTAGCATAAGTCTGGCTTATTTGGCCCTTTTTTTGCCTGTTTCGTGGTCGGTCGAATTGCGTAGGACGGTGAAAATGCCAGTGGCCTTCGCTCGTCCTGCTTGCCCTCCATACGCCGCCTTTTCAACTGTTCAACATCCTTTTCGCTCAGATAGTCCTAGAGGGCAAATTGTCATCATTTTTAGGGATCGGCAAAAATTAGTTGGATTTAAAAACCAAAGGAGGTCGAAAACCAAAGAAATTTGAAAAGCATCAACTTTTAGAGAAAAATTAATTGAAATTTTCAAGTTTTTCCCAGCCGCGTCCAATAGACGAACAAATCTTGACTTTGAGCATTAAAAAAACCCTAACATTTTCGCTACATAAAGATAACAAAGTCCAGAAAATGCCGACAAAAAGTTTACAAAAAAAGAGGGAGAAACCCAAAAACCAACATCAAAGTTAATGTCCTCCTCAAAGTCGAAAATGTTGTTCATGTAAATGACCAACAAGTTGAGGTTGAAGTGCCGATTGATCCCCACCGGCTTATGATGGATCAGTTTTTGGAGCAGTCGCCGTTCCGAGGCCAGACACCATTCACCGCTGTTTTTGCCACCATTTTGTTGCACAATTTTCTCATAAATAATGGGTTGGGAGCTCGTCATAATTGGGTTTCCTAAAATTTCGGTGTAAATGTATTTATGAAAATTTATTTAATAAAATTGGAGAAATGAGAAATCATCGCTTGGATTCGTCCTTTTTTCGGCATTCATTCTTTGAAAATTTGAGTGTCCTTTGAATCGAGGAAATTATTTTTTTTACACGCAATTTTCAAAAATTCTTTCTCTGTTTTCGTAATCCTTTGTTCTCGTGTTGAAGGGTAGAGACATAAATTTTTTGATTTTCCCAGGAAAACAGAGAAATTGAAATAAAAATAGTATGTGCAAGAGAAAAAGCGAGAAAGAGTATATTTCTCTATATAACATAGTGACAAAGGAAATAGAGAAATTAAATTTATAAAATAGTGTTTGTAAATGGCAAAAAGGAAGAGAGAGAAAGCGCGCCATAAAAGTCAGTGTCTTTCGATGGAATACAGAGAAAGAAAAATGGAATAGTGTATGCGGAAAAACCATTTACAGAGATAATAATCGAGAAAGAGTAGGGTCATCTCTCGTCTCTAATGGGTAGAGAGTTAGAAACGACGCCGTGCAAAATTCAAATTCGCATTTGACGCGTTGGAAGCCACGCCCATCCCAAAAAAGTCCTTTTAAGCGTTCCATTTTTCCCCATTCTCTCACTTTCTCCATTCTCAAATTTCTTCGCTGTTTCAATTTTTGCTCTTCAACCAACAAAAATGTCCGGACGAGGAAAGGGCGGCAAAGCGAAAACGGGCGGCAAGCAGAAGACGCGTTCATCACGGGCTGGACTTCAATTCCCCGTCGGACGTCTCCACCGTCTGCTGCGCAAAGGTACAGTTTTTTGGAATGGCAATTTTAGAAAATCTGAATTTGATTTTCCATTTCCCAAATCACAGGTCACTACGCGGAACGCGTGGGCGCCGGCGCGCCTGTCTATCTGGCAGCGGTGTTGGAGTACCTGGCGGCGGAAGTGCTCGAGTTGGCCGGCAACGCATCGCGGGACAACAAGAAGACGCGGATCAACCCACGCCACTTGCAGTTGGCTGTGCGCAACGACGAGGAGTTGAACAAGGTCCGGCAGCCGAATTTTGTTGTTTTTTTTTGAAAATTGTGACTTTTCAGCTTCTCTCGGGCGTCACCATCTCGCAGGGCGGTGTGTTGCCGAACATTCAGGCGGTCCTTCTGCCCAAGAAGACGCAGCACGGCGAAAGTCAGTGAGCGGAGGAGAGGAGAGAAAGCGTCAAACAAAACTATCCCAAACGGCCCTCTTTAGGGCCACAATCATTCAAATGGACGAATTTTGACATGCTTTTTTTTATTTATTTGTTTTGGTTTTTCAATAAGTGTATAAAAATTATGCGGTTCAATTGCTGAGTGTTGGATTAATAAAGTTAACGACTTTCACCTTCGTTGATTCACTTTGATTGGAGCTTTCTGATTAAATTTTTTGGGGCCATCGGCTGTCTATTTTTTGGGGCTCCAACCGAAGATAAAAATTGCTTATTACTATGTTCTTTATTCTTTCAATAATATGCATTTTCTCGTCCAATGAATTTATTTTTTGTTTGCTCATATTTTTAAGTCATTTAGTAATGTTTAAAAAAGACACTAATAATTTCAATATTACCATTTTTCTCAATGGCATCCTAAAACAGCAAGCAGCCATTTTTAATTGCAAATTTTATATTTTTTATGAATAATTTACGTTTTTTGGCAAAAAGCGATTTGAATGTTTTCGTCCTCTAAAAGTGCCGCAGTTTTGCGAATGCGCGGCGCCACCGGCGCAATTGCACGGCGGTGATGAGCAGAAAAATTTGCCGAGCCCCAAAGAAATGGCCCAGCGGCCGGCGGAGTATGACAAGCTGACGCACACGGGACAGGTAAGAAACGCCATGGAAATTTTGGAGGAAAACGGAAGATTCCGGTAATCATGTTAAATTTTAACAAGTTTTCTGGTCGCGTAAAACCGACTAGAACCAAAAACATTTCCCAAAATTTTCTGCTTTGTGTTTTTGCATTCCGCCCATCGGTTATTGGTGGCATTTGTTTGGCACTTTCGGATGGCACCAGCGGTGCAAACTCCAATTCGGGATTTAATTAATCCCTAATTTCACTTTAAATCCGCCCTATTTTGCCAGGCCTGGGACATTGCCGAATGGCGCCGTTCCCGCTTCGAATACTCGCCGAAGCAGGTGAACCCGAACATTGCAGCCCATCTGATCGCCGAGCTGGCGCCCGTGCCCAGCGAGGAGCGCGTGGTGCGCTGCGACGGGGACCATGCCGCGTTGGGCCACTCAACTTGGTGAGAGCGGACAGTGTGGGGCGAGGGGGAGTGTTTACTACTAATTAACCCATTGAAAATCGGAACGAAATTTTCCATTTGCTTATTGTCAGTACCGCTTTACAAAATGATAGCTACTGCAAGCAAAAAAATTTTTGATGGTACTCATTCCAATAAATTTATATTTTAATTGGTAAATTAAATAATTTTGGTGTGCTTTTTGAAGACAAGCCGGGCACGCACGCTTGTGCTTACTGTGGCTAACGCTTTTACAATGTGCACATGACAAAGGCCGAGGTGAGCAGGACAGGGCGAACGGCATGGAAAGTGGTCGAGGGGAAGGGCATTCTCCGCCCGTACTCCCCGAAAAGGTTGTTTTTGTTTTTATGGCACATTTCTGTTGTACAAGGGCCCCGGTGCTGATCCTGAGCACAGACGCTGTCGGGAAAATTTGAAAATTCCCTAAACAAAACATAAATTATTAGTAAATTTGAATTAAATTTTTGTTTCGGCAAGAGCGGGGAGGGGGAGGGTCTCCGAATCTGAAAAAATAGGAAATTTTTTAATGAAAACGCCAAGAACTATGCGCATACACATTTATTTTGTTTAAGAATTCGTTAAAATGCATAAACTTTCCTAGGCAACGGCAAAAAAAAATGCATAAAATAAAAAACGTCGTCTGAGGGTTGGGATGTTAACCCCTCCCCTGCCCCGAATCAAGTGGGGTTTGGCTTCTCCTTTGGTTTGAGGGCTAGGCTAACCGACCGAGTTTTTTTTTGGGTCACAATTCCTGCTGAGCTGTTCTCCATGTTAACAAAATCCACATCTGGGTTCCTGTCTGATCCAGGCCGAACTGTTTTCTAATTGTTATCAGGATTTAATTGCGGGTTTCTTAGGCATTAAATTTTTTTTTTTTGCAGGAATTGGACATTCATCATATTCAAGTGTAACGGTTGATGAACATCATTCATTCATTCGTCTGTCATACAGAAATGTTGCGCTGTTTTTCAATGATTTGCACTATAAATGATTCGTTGTGTACAATATGTGATTAGGAAATGTCTTATGAAACGGATAAAAAAATTTGATTAAAAAATGCATTCACTAATTGACCTTCTCTACTAATTAATTTCCGTGAAATTGGATGAGCGCTAAAAGCCTTACATTGTCCGTTTATTACTAGTAAATGCTAATTATCAAGTTAGCCAAAGGCTTTTTTAAATAGTTTTGTACATTGATTTTAACTTGGCCAGATAAAATGGGAATTAGGTTACTTCATCGAAAGGAAAGAAATTTTTATAATTAAGAGATGGCAGGTGGGTTTAGTTCAACTCCGAAAAATTGGCCGCTAATTAGGCTCCGACATCCATCAAGCTTACTATAAAACACTCAATTTTCGACCATGGACATTCAATTTTCAAAACTTTTTCTTTAACACGAAACGAATCAACAAATTAAAAATAACAAATGAAAAAAGAATTTGTCGGTTGGTTTTCTGTGCTCGTCCATTCGTTTGCCCCCACAACGCCTCAGGCAACAATTTCGAATTTGACGGGCGCCAGCCGCTCGACTTTGGTGCTCTTCACTTTGACCAAATGCGCCCCCCGGGGCTCCTTCGGCTTCCGCTTCAGCGCCACAAACGGCGCGTTGCCCTCCTTGTGCTGCTTCTTCTGCAAGTCGTTCGCTTTGCATCGCTGCAGAAACTCGAGTCGGGAGCCGGACGGTTTCACATGCTCAACACGGACATTGATGCGTTTCGGGATGATGCGATGGCTGAAAAAAGAGATAAACATTTGCGGTTTATGGGAGAAAAAAATAAAATGAAAACGAGACTGGGACTGGGACGAGTCTTGATTTTACTATTTTCCGGGTCTCTGTAACGCTTTTATGGGGGGGGAGGGGGTAGGCAGAGACAGTCCATCTTCACAAAAAACCACTCCGAACCCGAAATTTTTAAGGAAAAAAAGGTATTTGCGTTTCGATTTTCATTGTTGGTACTCCTCCAAGACCTATCTCACCAATTTGGTGAAAACCGAAGGAAAATCGGCACTTTTTCCGTATTACTCCCCCATTTCTCTAAATCATAAATCAACTCCTGCATCTGCCGTGACTTCAGTTAAGACCCCGTAAAAATCCCATTTCAATTCCACACAAATTGGACAAGAACTCAATGATTGGAAGAGACATGGAAACTGAATTGGAAACGACATTTTCCCTCGACGGTCTCACTCATCCCAAAGATATGGCTTAATGTCAACATGACAGATCCATTACAACTCATTAAACAACCCGAATTGACCGCCCACCAACATGTCCGAAAATACTAACCGAACACGCTTGTTGACGACGACGCCCAGCGCATGTTTGGTCACGTTGAACACGCGCCCAGGTCTTGCCGTGGTACGCCTTGAACGGCATGCCCTTCTGGAAGGCGCCGTTGCCCTTGACAGTGACAATGTCGCCCCGCTTGTACACGCGGTAGAATGTCGAAAGCGGCTCAACGCCGTGCTTGCGGAACGGGCGGGCGAACATGTAACGAGTGCCGCGACGGTATCCCTTCGGGTTGACCATTTTCGCTTCTGATTATTTGTTTTGCTAAAATTGGCTTGATGAAAAATGTGATTATTACAAAAAGTAAATCAGAAAAACAATGCAACAAAATAAATATGTTCAGGTTAATTGTGCATAACCTTTAATATGGTAAATGGATTTGTTAAAATGATGGCCAATTTTATTACAAAAAATAAAGCGAATGAAAGCAAATGGAAAAATTAAATTCAAATTGATCGGTTTGGGTCAACTGAAAGCGGTCGATCCATCAGAAAGGAATTGCGGACGACAAATGATACAGAGTCACACACAATCAGTGAAAAAGCATTTGGCAGGAAAAGCGGGATTATGAATGAAAGAAGCGCTTTACTTTTTTAATTTTAAATTTTTTGGTACTTTTGGAAATTCTCTGAATTTATGTGCAAAATTTTAGCAATGGCTTCTTCTCAAAAAAGTAAATGTAAGACACGCACTGACCTGATCAAAAATGAATGAAAAACAAATGCAAATTTAAGTCCGATTGGAAATGCCCCGGTGGAAAAAAACGAATGCAAAATGGCAAAAAAATGGGTATGAAAAGCGCATTGGATTTGTTAAATTTGGTACATACATTGAGGAGAAAAATGGATCATACAGAAAATAATGGGAGACTTTTGGACAAATTTGATTAAGTTTGGTTTCATAAAAGTGCACTTTTATTGCAAGGAGAGGCGCAGTGTGAAACAGAACTGAACACACAAACAAACAAAAATGAGATGCAATGGTTGAATCAATAAATGAATTGAAGGACAGACAGACGACAAAAAGCAAACGAAACGAACAGACCAAAAGAGAAATAAATAACAAAAAAACGGCGAGAAAATGGCAGCAACAAAAAAACGATGAATGAATGAATTGTGAAAGGACGAGGCGAACAAAACGAATGGTAATAATTCACAATAATAGTTTTAATAATAATATTCAATGCCCGAAATACAATTAAATGCCATGTCTTTTTTGAACAAACAACAAACAAAACGCCAAAAATAAATATGTGTCTTGTCCAACGAATTTTCGGGCGGGACAAAACTCACTGCCCTCCTATTTCACTGTCCGCTTGTTGTTCCGCTGCTTTGACTCCTTCTCCCTGCTGCTGTTGGCCGCCGCCTGCGGTGTACTGCTCGTCGTCGTCGTCCGCTTGCTGTTGCTTGCGTCTCGATGATGGTGGTTGACTGCGGCACCGGTGCCGTCCTTCTTCAGTTGCTTCTGCGGAGACGCTCTCGGCTTACGACGGCCCGGCCTCGGCCCTTGGCCCGGCATCGGTGGGCCTGGGATCAGTGGCACTGTCGACGACGAAGCGGCGGCGGTGGGTTGTGCGGGAGGCGGCGCACCGGGCAACGCGGCGGGCATCGGCTGCTGCTGGGGCAGCACACCGGGCACAACAACGGCAGCTGTGGTGGCGGAAGGCAAACGATGGTGATGGATGGTGATTGTGGGAGCACTGGGAGTGGCACCAGCAGTGGACGCCGGGTCGGTCGGTTGATAGGGCGGAGGTGGTTCGACGGGGATTTGGATGAGCGGCGACTCCGTCGTGGCCATCGGTGCCGCGGAGGCGGCAGGTCGTCGCCGGCGGTGCACCACGCGACGGATGATGAGCGCCAGCAGCAGCGGTCGCTGAACGGCTCGTCCGCGGCGCCATGGCGGCACTGCTGTTGTTGTTCGCCGCTGTCGCCGTCGCTGCACGCTGTTGTCGTCGGACGCGACGCCCGCCCTGCACCAGCACCTGGCGGCACAACAGCTCGCATCTCACGGGCACCGCGACGTGCATCGCCATCATTACCGCCACTGCCGACCACAACCGGCGGACGCGACTGTCCACGCCTCTGAATCATTTTTTCTTGTTGAATATACCTTGAATGATTGATTTTGAAACCCAAGAAATTCCAATTTTTTTTAGAAAATTTGGGTTGGGAGAGGCAATGAAAGCATTTTCATACATTTGAATGTAGGGCTCCTGTCCAGTGCATAAACCCAATCCAATTTATCACCATTGTCTCAACCACTATACCAGAAGTGTGCCGGGATGGCGAAGAGTGTCACTGAAGTGCTGGGCCGGCAATTTGTTCGGGTTTGTGCTCGGCGTGTGCACGGCGCAACACTTCACAAACAATGCCATCAGCATGATGACAAAAATGCCGATCAGAACGCATGCCCACCAGTATTCCTGTGAATTTTGGAATTTAATCATTTTAAAAATCGAAATTAAGAAAAACCCAGACCTTAACCCACTCCTTGAACTCTTGGATCTTTTCCGAGTTGAACAGCAGCGTGCGCAGCCGTGACAATGGGCCGTTGGAGTCCACGGAACGGCACTTGCGGAAGATGTCACAGTAGCCCTGGTAGTCATTGCACGGTGAGCCGGGCGGCAACAGCAAATGGCCCGACTTGCGCCCCTCCTGCGTGTAGACGGTCAACCGCGGGATGTCGGCCGCTGCTTGGCATCCTCAAAAGGTGGGGACGGACGGCATTGGCATTTTGAAACGGCAAAATTTCGGCGGAGAAATTTTGAGATGCACCCGTTACTGATGACTCGCCCCCTTTATATTTGTATACTATGCCAAACACCCATGTCCTGTCCATACCCGCTTCCGTTTGGCAGGCCAACTGGCACAAGTCCTCCGGCTTGCCCTCGGTCAGGAAACAGTCGCGCATGCCATGGTGCGCACAAATTGAGCCACTGCAACTGCCGTTCTGACAAACCTATCAACAAAAAAACAATATTGTATTTTACTAGTACGGTAGTTGTGCTGTTAAAAAAGCATTACTAGCAAAAAATTTTTTTGTGATTTATTAAAAATATGTCAAAAAATGAACATTTACACATAAGGTACATGACTAGGCAAGCCATGAGCCGATACATTGCGGAATGCCAACCCTCCTCTCCCTGCCCGACTTGCCTTGGTGCTCTCCTGGCACGCCTTTCCGTCCGGCTTGTTCCTGCTGTCCGGGCACTTTGCCTGCGTTCCGTCGCACTTCTGCTCGTGTTGGCACTCCGACTCCTCCCGGCACACGCGCCCGTTGCGCTGCACAAATGAGCAGTCCGCCGCCCGGCAACAAATGCCCTCGGATGGCGAACACTTTTTGCCCGCCAACCGTCGGCACATTGTGCGCTCGTCGTTGTTCTCCCGTGGTGCACAGCATTGATCCTGGTTCTCGTGACAGTCCTGCTTGGTGAAGCCGCAGTCGCACTCCTCGCCGTCCTCCCGAATTTGGTTGCCACAGAACGACTTGAGCTCTGTGAAACCAAGGAAACAGTTAAAAGAATGTTTTGTATTTAACGATTGATTAAATATATAGAAATGAATTGGGCATTCCATTTCTCTGACTTTCATTGAAAAAAAAGAAAAACCCGAATCCAGAAAGCGTACCAAGATTTGTAGGGATGTAACCAGAGAATCCCGAAAAAAGAACCCGAAACTCAGTTCTCTCGTAAACCCAAAAGATGTTAAATGAAAGTGATTCGCATCAAATGACAAGAAATACGCAAAAATGAGAAACTCACGGTCAGTGAAGCAGTTCTTTTTCCGCCCAAACTGCTGATTCTTAGGACTCTAAAATAAAAATTTAAAAAAATAATAATTTTTCAAACAAACCTGTCCGAGCACTTCGTACAACACTTCGCTGATGTTAGCCACAGAGCATTTGGAAAACTTGGAGTTGTTCGGCTTGTCCCCGGAGGTAGCCGAGGCAAACATGATGAAGTTTCCGTCGGGCAACCCAGGCTGGCAATCGGCGGGAAAATCGTGCTAAAACGAAATAGATTAAATGAAAGACAGTGTTTTATATTTGAAAACACTCAGACAGTGTGCCAACAAAAATTTTTTTTTAACTCACAGGTGAGCCAAAATTGTGTCCAATTTCGTGTGCCAATGTTAGTTGTGATACGCGGGGTGGCACTCTGTTCCCGTAGTTGACCAATGTGATGATGCCCGTGTTCAGTGACCGGTTGACCCCGCCGCGTTGCTGCTCATTGTAGCGCTGGAAACGTTGGCAAATGCCGCCGGCAGTGCCTAAAACAGTATATATATAAAAAATAAAGAACTTTCTTTAGAACCAAAAAAACACGATTATAAACTGTGGTATTTATTGTTACCATGGCTTTGGTACTATTTTAGTTTGTTTGTACCCCCGATTTAACTATGACTATTTCGAATGGTCAAAATTGATGGCTTATTGTTAGTTGGTTAAATACGTTGTATTTTGTTGGATAAAAGTTCTATCCATCCTTCGTGTAATTTCTTTTTCCAATTTTTTTTTTGGATGCCACATTAGTCGTGGCATCAACTGGCCAAACAAATTCAACCCACAGAATATGTAAAAGAAATGCACCGACTTTGACTGGGACTGGCCACCCATGCCAGGCCCAATGTGCCGCCCAGAAAGTCGCGGTAGGTGAGCGAGTAGGCCAAACAGAACGCGCTGTGGTCCTTCTGCGAGTTGGAGTTCAGGTAGTGGGACACGTCCACGTTCTCCTCACAGAACGGGTTGTTGCCGACAGTCGCAGCGGAATTCGCTGACGACGCACCTGCGCATGTGTCCGGCGTGTAAATCTGAGGGTGGGAATTTTTATAAAATTTTTGTAAATTCCAAAAAGCCTACAACCCAGAACTAAAAACAAACCGTTGTCCGTTGGATGGCAAAATTGATGCCGTTGATTCCGTGAAAGTCCGTGTTTTCGTAAATGCTGTTCACCGCTTGATGTGATTGTACAGCAGCGAAACAATCTCCTCACGTGTCCTAAAATTAATGTTTTACAAGGTTTGAACTCATTTTTTTTTTTGTATTTTTAGAGATTTTTAAAAAATTTTTGCCAAAAACGCGTAAAATAGGCTAAAATAGCCAAATTTTCGCTTCAACATTTGTCTCATATACAACCTATTTCGTAATCAAAATACGCTAATTAATTGCCTGGCGTGGTCCCGGTTGCCCTCCTTGTTGTAGACGTGCATGTACAGCTTGTGGTCCGCCTGCAAATAGATGGTGCAGGTGCGCACCTCGTAGATGCGCTTGCCGCGAATCTCGCGCCATTCCGGCTTCAGCGACTGCTCACGTCTTGTCCGATTCTTGCCCAAGTACCTGGAAGAACAACAAAATTATCCCTGGTCCGAAATGCCGAAATCGAAACATAGTATCATGGGGTATAGAAAAAAACCCTGCCAAAAGCATCCATATCCCATGACACTCATGGCATCCAATGACACGAGTTAGTTAGTCTATGGATCGTGGATTGGACGTGACTTGGATTGATTTTCAAGCACGGACAATCTTACAATCAATGATCACGGAGGTCGGTTTAAAAGTCCATCACCCCTGGTCACGGACCAAAAACGCCATGATTCACGCATATTATTTATCAAAAGTTTGGCAGGGTGATGTGATCATTGCATTACTTTCATTTTATTGAAATGCACCACCAACACAAACCTTTGCGGGAAGGACAACAACTCAATGGCGTCCTCGACATCGTTGTCCCCGTGCCGCAACGAATGGTGCTGCTGCGTTTGGTGGTGCTTCATGTAGGAGGAGAAAGGTGACTGTCTGCTACTGTGTTGCCGGTGGTCGGCTGACTGTTGGAAGTCCAACATTTGCTCTGCCCGCTGTTTGGTCAGTCCGCAGCCATGGGTTGCTGAAAAAAGCCAGTTATGACAAGTGAAGAAAAGGGTAAAAGATGGTTGTTTCTTTGGCAGTTTGTTTGTACCAAATCTGTTTGTGTTATGTGATTTATGTATATGAACTGTCTGGTTTTCTCGTTGTCCACACTCCCACATAACATAAAGACCAAAAAAACGAATCGCAGTAATAATTTTGCCAAAAATAAGGTGGCATTCTTTAAGTATAACATGTGATGCCATGATGGGTTGACAAAACCATGTGACACAAAAAGTTAGCCATTTTTAACCCAAAATCCCCCCAAAAATTGAATACGTTCGTGGTGCTGCTGGTCATTGTCTCGTCCGTCTTCGTCCGTGTCCCTTTTCGTCCGTCGAAATCGCTTGTGATTGATCTCTTCGTCCGCGTAAATGAATGAA
Source organism: Heterodera schachtii (assembly GCA_023374025.1). NCBI lineage: Eukaryota > Metazoa > Nematoda > Chromadorea > Rhabditida > Heteroderidae > Heterodera > Heterodera schachtii. Next base: position 2,715,070 of record SIJG01000003.1, read on the forward strand.
TGGAAATGGGCCGGACGTTGGCCAATGTCAAAATAGCGAGCCGCCTTCTCCACGGTGAATGTGCGACCGTCGCCCGAGAAAATGAAGCCATCAAAAACGCCGTCCAGCAAAGTGCCATGGACAAACGATGTTGGGTCACCTAAAGACCAAAGTTGAGATTTGAAAAAATAAATCAAAAATTTTGATTAATTTAACCATTTATTTGTAAACACAGCGATTTTTGTCATAAGTACAACATTTGAAATTAAATAAAACCCGGTTTTGTTAACCCGCGAAAGAAAACGTGGATTCAAACCGATGGATTTGGATTTCTCGAGTTATTTGATTGAGAAACCATAAATAACTTGGTATTTTGCAATTTTTGGTAATGGCATACCAACAATTTGTCCTTCGTACAAAAAGCGATTTGGTCTGATCAAATGCGTGTGATGAACGCCGTCCACGTCGATAATGTGGTCGTCGGTAAACAGCGAATTTGTAAAGTCCAAAGGTCGAAGTTTCAGATGGAAAGTCCTAGAAATTTTGATGTACATAAATGAATTCATCACTTTGTTGTGAAATTGATTTTGCAAATGTTACACATTTTTGTTGAACAAAACTTGGTATAATCGTCTAACACCAAGAATGTCGTGTGTTGCTTTAATTATTGAATTTTTATATTCTAGTTCATTTCCTGTGACAATTTACTTAACCTATAAATCGGGTTTTAAAGCCTATGGTTTTTTACCGGGCCCACTAAACTGCAAAAGTGCCATATTTCGTCAATCTTCGTATACCATTCAATAACTTTATCAAATGATTATTGAAAGTACCAAATGCCGAAATCAGCAAAAGTGTAAATTTTTGGTAAAGTAATTGTCACCAATTTAAATTGACAAATGAAACCTATTGTGCGATCGGAAGTGCAAATCGACGTCAGTCCCATGGGTGTCCTCGTGGTCCGTCTCCAATGACCGTTTTTGACGGTCAACCACCGGCTGATAGCTGAGCGTCTCGTAGTGGTCCACATATTTGTTCAGGCAAACCCCTAAAATCATTTTTTTATGACTTAAAAATCCCATTTTGACTAATTCGAATCATGAATTCTCTGTTCGAGTTAAAAAACCTAATCGAATTTCTATTTTTACCCAAATCGAAGCAGACGAGCAGGAGAATCAATGATAAAAGAATTGACGAAAATCGTGCTCCACAACGCATTCTCCCACCCGATCCCTGGAAGAAAATCACATTTTGCATAGTCACATCCAGTAAAAATGCCTTAAATGGATAAAATGTCACATAAAAATGTAATTAGGAAAAAGTGGAAAGCAAAATCTTGAGAATGTGTAAGCATTTTCATTTTTGGATAAATTTTTGGAAAAGAATTAACCTACATATTTTGTATTTCAGTAGAATTAAAAGGATTTGTAAACGCCAAATCCAACTTTGGTGGGAATTCTTGCGAAATATTTGAAGTGAATGAACACATTTTTTGTTCCAGTGTTTTCTGTGTCAGGCTGTTCCCCAATTTTTATGGGTTAATTTTTCATTTTCCCAGTTCCGATCAATTTTGGAGGTCATTGATGAGAGTGAACAATGTGTGCATATGCAAAAGCTGCTCTTTTCTGTCGCTGTCATTCATTCAACAATTTGTTTGTTAAAGAATTGGGTGGGCAATTTCCGTCCGTCTCTTTCTTTAAATTACATATTTTTTCAAATAATGCCAAGGAATGAATTTAAAATATTTTACAGTATCCATGAATCTTATTGTAGCACGAATTAGAGACCGTAATTTTTCACATATATGGGCACGGGTTACGGTCTAAAAACCTGTAAATCCAGTGTGACTGTGAAACCCCTGTCAGTCCAACAACAAAAGCCCGTGCCTGATCTCTAGTGGGATCATTTTTTACGAATATTTCCTACTGACGTCATTTTGCGAGAGCCAATGAAAACGGCACAAACTGAAACTTATTGGCAATAGCATAAGAGTTGTACCAATTAAAGAAAAAATGGCTACAACATCTAATGTGATAATAGGCATTGTTAGTTCGGATGTGAGCAAATTTTTACTGTTTTTTCGAAAAATTTTCAAAAAAACAGCAAATAGTTTTTTTTCTTTAAATTTACTTATAAAAAAAATTTTCTAAGAATTTTCCTTGAAAAATTTCTAAGTTTGAATTTTTTTTTTTTTGAAATTTCTCGGCGAGATTTTGGCCGGCGAGATTTCGGCGGCGAGATTTAGTCCCGGCGAGATTTCGGCGGCGAGATTTTGTCCCGTCCCCCTCTGATCAGTAGGCCCTCTCAATGTTCATTGATAAAACGCACTCTGTCGGCAGAAAGTCTTCGAAGCAGATCAACCAACAAGCAAACGGATAAATTCTGATCGAAATTCGCTCGCCCTATGCCATCAGTTTTTCGCACATCGACGTGCAATATGGAAAAAATGGATATGGAAAGTCATCCTAGAAGCTTCAAACCAAGCTAAAAATATGTTAGGGATTTGTTGTGCCAAGGCATTTATTGTGTTGGACCGCGAATATGCCCAGCTTTTACCGTTTTTATGATTAGCCATTTTATCAACGAATAATTACTCACAATTAATGAATTATTACACACACATAAAATACATTGGAAATGGACGCATTTGCGAGCAAGCAAAGGTCAAATACAAACAGACAAACAATTAGGCAAATATTAAATGGCAAAGTGCCAAAATCATTTCGGTCAGACAATTTCGTCACCAATCAATTGGTTAATCCCTTTCTTCTACTGATCACTTGGCCCGGGAGAAGCGGCGTCGAGAAGAAGACTGAAAAACGATGATTCGATTAGTATTACCCTTTAATTAGCATTTTAAAAATTGTTCACCCGTCGTCGAATCCGCCATCACTGATCATAATGTACAATTGGGTTCATTCGATCAAAAATTCCATGTGCCAGATTTTCCCACTTTCGGTAATCCCATGCAATTGGACAACGGCTGAGCCAACAATCATTTGTGTCATATTGTTCCAGTGTCAATTTCTCCCCAGTCCCTTCGTTGATCAGATCATCAAATGGCACAACGGAGTCAATTGAAGTGGACGAAAATACCAAAGAAATGCGATAAGTAATTGGAGAAGAAGCATTGGAAAATGCCTAAAAATGTGACAAAAAAAAACAATTAAATATGGGGAATGAATGCTCCACCGTTTTCAGCTGTTCAATCGTTGAAGACCATTGATCCGGTGAATTGACAAAGCTTCTGAACCATTTTAACTGACCAGCCGGACGGGGCGTGAACAGCCATTTGGCCAGCGCTTGGCCATCCGAAGCATTGGCACTTTCATCAGGCGGAAAAGCGGGCAGAATGGCTTCATTGAAAGAGACAAAGCGAAGTGATGGACAATCGCTGAGCAGTGACGGGGCGGTCAATTGGCGCAGACGGCGAAAAGCGATGGAGTTCAAATACATCAAATGCATTGAATGACGAAACATTGGCCAAATGTTGAGCAAAAAGTAGTCCAAAATGCGCTCATTGTCCGTGTTAATGTACAAAACCATTGAACAAAAGGCGAAAATACGACGGTGAAAACGGCGGAGAAATGCGATGACATTTTGATCGATGTAACTGAAAAGCCGAAAATATGTATAATGGTCACAAAGCAAATCAAATTTAATCAATCATACTGGATCTGAATGACTCGGAATCCGATGACTTTGTTGGGCAACGGATTTTGCGGAATTGGCAATGGATTTGCATCGGAATTGACAATTTGCAATTGCTTGGTGCCATTCTCTCCAATTTTGTGGCAAATTCGCATGCCGCCCAATTTCCATTTGCGTGTCTTGAAGTGTTCGTCGACGATGCAGTCAAAGCGGCGGTTGATCAGTGCAATTTCGAGGCCGAGTTGAGAAGGCGCAAGAAAATCGAACACCAAAAGCCAACAGTCGCCGCAGATAAAGCTGAAAAATTGAAGAATTTTTACGAAATATTTACATTTTTGTTGTTTTTTTACATTTCGTTTTTGTGAGGGCGTCGTCGTTTTTTGACATGGTCAAAAAAGAACCAAAAAAGAATGGTGGCAAAATCGACCAACAGAAGAACCAAGGCAGACAAACTGAAAATGAATTGGTGAAATGAATTAATGGAACGGAAAAAGATCAAAGCGAGGGAATCCAAAGAAGTTTTAGCATCCAAAAAAGCTAATCTTTCAAAAATGCTTTTGAAATTTTAATCTCACAAATTCTTGTAACAATTTGAGCAAAATTTAATGCGAAACGCCTGCAAAAAGGAAATATAACAAACGTACAGAATTTCTGAAGACATTTGCAGCAAACGAAAATCAGTGCTCGCATGGATACAATTCTGTGACTTGATCCAAAAATTAAAAAAGACAGAGTCAGAGTCTCCAAACTGTTTTTTCTTCGACTTCTATTCGGCGTTATTTTCCCTTACCCTAAATTTCGGAACCCATCAGTTCGGCCTCCACGGTTCGGCCCCAGCATGTTTTTCCACTATAGCTTTTTTTGGCATCCAAATCCAACATTCTTGGTATCATTCGAATGGGTTTTTGAGGTCGCTGATCACGAATACAGCACCTATTTTCGCCAATTCCGAACCGCTGACCCGAACTCAAACAAAAAAAAAAATTAGAAAATTTGTATGGATGATAATCCTCATCGGCATCTTGCCAATGAGGGTATTATTGGTACAGGAAGACTGTCAATTCTTTGTCCCTGTACAGCTCATGTAGTGAACGGTAGCGCTGATCTGCGCCCGGATTCATGATCAGCGACCTCAAAAACCCCTTCAAAGCAACACAACTTTTTAATATACCTAATGATGGCCTTGTTATGTAATTATGAGTGAATTTGGCAAAAAATAAACAAAACGAAATTTCGATCACTTTTTTCCGATCACATTTTGCTCATCACTCTGATTCTTCACTTCTCAAATGGTGCTCGTCAATGTTTGCTGCTGCTGATCAACGCCGTCGTCATTCAAGGATTCATGTCCGTCCTCGGCACCGTCTCCGTTCTTGGCACATTCCCCGTTGGCATTGTCCTTGGCATTCAATTTCCAATACTTGTCAAAAAAGGCACAGCGCGAGGGTTGGAAACAAATGGTGGCCAGCACAGAGGCGAAAAGCATCTCGACACAGAGCACAAAGCAAATGTAAACTGAAAGGACAACAAATGAATGGGAATTATTTTTGCTCTAGAAAATTCTGTAAAAGTGCCAAAAGATAATTGTGCCACTTTTTCCATGGTGTTCTGCTCACATTGTGCCACCGCCGAAGGTGGCAATGGGGCGGAATTGTGCGAGATGCGCGGCACCATGTCGAGAATGCCGAAGATGTCGGCGACGAACTTTTGCACGGACCAAAACAGTTGGCAGAAGTCGACGATACGGAAGAGCAGCAAAAAACTGAAAAATTTCGTTTTTTGAAATAAAATTGTTGAAAAATGTGAGACGTGCCGATATTCGTGCAACATCGAAGCACCAAGGGGCACAATTACGTAAGAGCTGTAGGAGCCAATGAACATGGAAATCATCCCAGCAAAATTGGATATTTGGAAGTACATGTGTTTGCGACTGCTCAGTTCCTGAGTGACAGAATGCCAAATTAGGAAATATTTAAAAAAAATTGTTTGTTCACCATGAACACGGTGATGTTCAAAATTTCGAGCATAATTCGTACAATCGGCGATTGGAACACGAGCACTTCAAAGCGGCGGAAATTTTCCCTGAATTTTCAAAAAAATTATTTATTTTTTTTCATTTCCGAGGGGTTCGAAGATCGGAAAAAGGTTGGGAGCACTTTTCTGATCAATTTCAAACATTCTCTGATCAGTTGTCTCTCTCAATGTTCATTGATAAAACGCACTCTGTCGGCAGAAAGTCTTCGAAGCAGATCAACCAACAAGCAAACGGATAAATTCTGATCGAAATTCGCTCGCCCTTTGCCATCAGTTTTTCGCACATCGACGTGCAATATGGAAAATATGGATATGGAAAGTCATCCTAGAAGCTTCAAACCAAGCTAAAAATATGTTAGGGATTTGTTGTGCCAAGGCATTTATTGTGTTGGACCGCGAATATGCTCAGCTTTTACCGTTTTTATGATTAGCCATTTTATCAACGAATAATTACTCACAATTAATGAATTATTACACACACATAAAATACATTGGAAATGGACGCATTTGCGAGCAAGCAAAGGTCAAATACAAACAGACAAACAATTAGGCAAATATTAAATGGCAAAGTGCCAAAATCATTTCGGTCAGACAATTTCGTCACCAATCAATTGGTTAATCCCTTTCTTCTACTGATCACTTGGCCCGGGAGAAGCGGCGTCGAGAAGAAGACTGAAAAACGATGATTCGATTAGTATTACCCTTTAATTAGCATTTAAAAAATTGTTCACCCGTCGTCGAATCCGCCATCACTGATCATAATGTCAATTGGGTTCATTCGATCAAAAATTCCATCTGCCAGATTTTCCCACTTTCGGTAATCCCATGCAATTGGACAACGGCAGAGCCAACAATCATTTGTGTCATTTTGTTCCAGTGTCAATTTCTCCCCAGTCCCTTCGTTGATCAGATCATCAAATGGCACAACGGAGTCAATTGAAGTGGACGAAAATACCAAAGAAATGCGATAAGTCACTGGTGAAGAAGCATTGGAAAATGCCTAAAAATGTGACAAAAAAAAACAATTAAATATGGGGAATGAATGCTCCACCGTTTTCAGCTGTTCAATCGTTGAAGACCATTGATCCGGTGAATTGACAAAGCTTCTGAACCAGTTGAACTGACCAGCCGGACGGGGCGTGAACAGCCATTTGGCCAGCGCTTGGCCATCCGAAGCATTGGCACTTTCATCAGGCGGAAAAGCGGGCAGAATGGCTTCTTTGAAAGAGACAAAGCGAAGTGATGGACAATCGCTGAGCAGTGACGGGGCGGTCAGTTGGCGCAGACGGCGAAAAGCGATGGAATTCAAAGTCATCACATGCATTGAATGACGAAACATTGGCCAAATGTTGAGCAAAAAGTAGTCCAAAATGCGCTCATTGTCCGTGTTAATGTACAAAACCATTGAACAAATGGCGAAAATACGACGGTGAAAACGGCGGAGAAATGCGATGACATTTTGATCGATGTAACTGAAAAGCCGAAAATATGTATAATGGTCACAAAGCAAATCAAATTTAATCAATCATACTGGATCTGAATGACTCGGAATCCGATGACTTTGTTGGGCAACGGATTTTGCGGAATTGGCAATGGATTTGCATCGGAATTGACAATTTGCAATTGCTTGGTGCCATTCTCTCCAATTTTGTGGCAAATTCGCATGCCGCCCAATTTCCATTTGCGTGTCTTGAAGTGTTCGTCGACGATGCAGTCAAAGCGGCGGTTGATCAGTGCAATTTCGAGGCCGAGCTGAGAAGGCGCAAGAAAATCGAACACCAAAAGCCAACAGTCGCCGCAGATAAAGCTGAAAAATTGAAGAATTTTTACGAAATATTTACATTTTTGTTGTTTTTTTACATTTCGTTTTTGTGAGGGCGTCGTCGTTTTTTGACATGGTCAAAAAAGAACCAAAAAAGAATGGTGGCAAAATCGACCAACAGAAGAACCAAGGCAGACAAACTGAAAATGAATTGGTGAAATGAATTAATGGAACGGAAAAAGATCAAAGCGAGGGAATCCAAAGAAGTTTTAGCATCCAAAAAAGCTAATCTTTCAAAAATGCTTTTGAAATTTTAATCTCACAAATTCTTGTAACAATTTGAGCAAAATTTAATGCGAAACGCCTGCAAAAAGGAAATATAACAAACGTACAGAATTTCTGAAGACATTTGCAGCAGCAAAATGACCGGAAAATGTAGGAAGAATGAATGAATGGAATGAGGAGGAGGGGAAGAAAAGAGGCATTTTTATACTAAAATATTAGCGTTGCAATTTGGAGTGGGTAAAGTCGGAGTCGGCCATCATTTTTAACAGAATTTCTTTAATTTTAATTCAAATTAAATAAGCCATGCTATGGTTTTAAAGGCCTGACAGTCCCTTTTAGCCTGCAAAATTTCAAAAAACTTAGCTCAAGCCAAAAAACCTAAAAAATTTTTGAATTTATCTGGCCATTTTTGCATCACACATTATACATATCTTTTTTTCAAGCGAATATAATTTGGAAAAAAGTTAGAACACTTTAAATTTTGGGGCATCAAAATGTCAAGTTATGGCCACAAGCAACCCGATTTTTTAAATTATTTTTGCCATATCCTAGTCCAATTTTGCTATTTGTCTGAATGAACCCGTTTTCTTTTTGGCAAAATGCGCGATTTTTTCCCATTGAAACCCATGATTTCTGATAACTCTCGTTGTTAATGTTGCTGTTGTTGTTACTGGATTTTATTTATCTGCATTGTTCCAACGAAAGAATCAACAAAAACATTTCTGATGAGAGAATTAATGAGCATCAAATCAAATTCCAATAGTATCAGATCATCGATCATTTCTCAATTATAATTAATTCATTAATTCATTTCCGCGCAGTCCGACGACGTTTCAATGCTTTGGCCGGTGCTACGTCGTTTCGCGACAAGTGCAAAAAGGGCACTTCGCGACAGTGCAAGAATTGGGCACTTCGCGAAAAATGCAAAAATTGGGCACTTCGCGACAGTGCAAGAATGGCATAAAAATGGGGCGTTTCGCGACAGTGCAAAAATGGGCACTTCGCGAAACGTGCAAATTTATCCGAAAGAGACCGGGCCTCATCAGTACGGTATCTCTTTGTGTTAAATAATTTAAATTAATTATTATGTGTGTTTAGGGCCTAAACCACGGTCTACCTCAGTTCGGCCCCCACGGTTCGGCCCCAGCATGTTTTTCCACTACAACTTTCTATAACTTTTTTCTTTGTCAACCAAATCCAACATTGTTGGTATCTTTTGAAAGCTTAAGGTATTTAGAAGCTTTTTCTAAGCAATTGCTTTGCGATTAGACAAATACCAAAAAAGTTATACATGAAAATTGCGAAAAAGTCGAAAATTTCAAGTTTTTTTCTCAATAAAATTTTTCTAGGCTTGAAAAACTTTTCGCTTTATGTAAGGCTAATAGAGCATGTTAAGGGCTTTCGAATGATACCAAGATTTATGGATTTGGATAAAAAATAAAAAAGCTAACATGGAAAAACGAGCTGGGGCCGAGTCGTGGGGGCCGAATCGTGAGGGCCGAACCGTGAGGGCCGAACTGTGGGGGCCGAACTGAGCGGTTCCGCTAAACCATATACACACAATGCCACAGCAATCAAGCAAAAAAAATTTTTATAAAGCAAAATAAGTATTTTAGATTGGTTATTTTATTTTTTAACTAATTATTTGAATATGATTAATTAATGAATAAAAAGCAAATCAATTTTTTATTTTAATACAACTTGATCAGATCACTACTTTATGGTGATCAAAACACCAAAAAATACATTGCAAATCAGGGCAATTTTCGAAAAAATTCCTAGTGGATTAGGAAAATTTCCTGGAAAATTTTGAATAGGCTCATTGAAAAGAGCAAAAAATTCTCTACCGAATTGCCTTTTGAATGGTAGGGCTCTGGCTTGTACACAAAAAGTTATAATTGGGTTGAAAATTGGACAACTCAAAAATGATCAATTTTGATCATTTTCCCTTGAAATTCGGTAGAAAATAGTGATTTTTTATCGTCATCAAATTCAACACAAGTATAACTTTCTATTTACAATCTACAAGTCGTATGCCTACCGTTCAAAAGGCAATTCGGTAGAGAATTTTGTGCTCTTTCTGGCAGCCCAATCAAAAAGTCCAGAAAAATTTTCACAGCCTCCTAGAATTTTTTTCGAAAGCCTTTTTGACTTTCATGATCACCATGAAGGAGTGATCTGATGAAGTATGTGTAAGACTTAGTTGATCACATGTTTAAGTCAAGACTTTTTTCCATCAATGTATTTAACCCAAAGAGATACCGTACTGATGAGGCCCGGTCTCTTTCGGATAAATTTGCACGTTTCGCGAAGTGCCAATTTTTGCACTGTCGCGAAACGCCCCATTTTTAGGCCATTCTTGCACTGTCGCGAAGTGCCCAATTTTTGCACTGTCGCGAAGTGCCCACTTTTATTGATTTTTATTTTTGCACTTGTCGCGAAATGACCTAGCACCCTTTGGCCCGCTTCATCTTCTTTTTATTCTCATTGTCTTCCGCTTGGGACGAAAAGGCCTAAAATTAAATACCAACAATTTGAATTGGGTTAATTGGATTATCGGTAATAAACTTTAGCCCTCTTTTTGTTCTAAAAAGTCGTGAAAACAAGTTTATATGAAGGTTTTCATGGTTGGGGAAGCCGAATTCAATATTGTTTTGGCCAATTTCGAATCCCGGACCCGAATTCGAACAAAAAGCCGAAATTAAAAATTAAAAAATTCACTTTGATGTTGCTAAAATTGATCAAAACAGCTGAATTTAGTTAAAAAATTATTGTAGCATCAAAAAATAGTCACTCTATACAGATACAAACATAAAAGTGAATTTTGAATTTTTTGTTCGAATTCGGATCCGGGATTCGGGAATTAGTCAAAATGAATGTTGGATTCGGCTTCACCGACCATGAAAAGCCACCGATAAACATGTTTTGACGAGTTTATTGAAAAAACAAATTTCATCCAAAAAGGCTGATCAGTGATCACCATCCATTCTTTTACACTTACCGAATCGAACCACGCAAATGAAATTTGACATTGTTCAAATTGTTCTCCCAATTTTCGTCGTCGTTTTCCCATTGAATCGCCGCCGCCTTTTCACTAATTGGGCAGCGCTTAAACCGCAACCAATTTCCAGCAATATCAATTGTCAGCTTTTCTTGGGTCCGTTTGTTCACCCATTCTTCACATCGTTTTATTGATAATATTGGCACTTTCAAATTAATTTTGTAACTGATAGAAGAAGTGGCACTGAGAAATGTCTAAACAAAGGGAAACGTCATAAATAAAGGGCAATTAGTCGATTCAAATAAAAAAGCAATCATCAATCAATTAGTGGATTCAAGAAAATGTGGTCGGTCACACACCTTCTTGAAATCCTTGACCCATTCGAGATTCAGTTGCAAACAATAATTAAAACACAATCGCTTCGGTTGGCCACTTTTGCTCGGAGTGTGCAACCATTTGGACAGCGCTTGGCCAGCAGAAAAAGTTGCCGCATTTGGCTCATCATCGTCACGAATTGCTTCGGGGAACAGGCCACGAGAACCGATTGAAATCAATTGGTCAAGATCAGTGAGAAGTGTCGGCGAAATGTGGCGACGCAAAGCAAAATCGTAAATTTGACACGCAAACTTAAAAAAGGATGCTTATTAGGCTTAAGCTGTTCAATTAATATCAAATGTGTGTTTTATGCGAATGAAAGAGTCAACAAAAGCATTTCTGAGATTTTTTCCGATCACATTTTGCTTATCACTCTGATTCTTCACTTCTCAAATGGTGCTCATCAATGTTTGCTGCTGCTGATCAACGCCGTCGTCATTCAAGGGTTCATGTCCGTCCTCGGCACCGTCTCCGTTCTTGGCACATTCCCCGTCGGCATTGTCCTTGGCATTCAATTTCCAATACTTGTCAAAAAAGGCACAGCGCGAGGGTTGGAAACAAATGGTGGCCAGCACAGAGGCGAAAAGCATCTCGACACAAAGCACAAAGCAAATGTAAACTGAAAGGACAACAAATGAATGGGAATTATTTTTTATTAAAAAAATGCTCTCGAAAATTCTGTAAAAGTGCCAAAAGATAATTGTGCCACTTTTTCACTGTTCTGCTTGCTCACATTGTGCCACCGCCGAAGGTGGCAATGGGGCGGAATTGTGCGAGATGAGCGGCACCATGTCGAGAATGCCGAAGATGTCGGCGACGAACTTTTGCACTGACCAAAACAGCTGACAGAAGTCGACGATACGGAAGAGCAGCAAAAAACTGAAAAATTTCGTTTTTTGAAATAAAATTGTTGAAAAATGTGAGACGCGCCGATATTCGTGCAACATCGAAGCACCAAGGGGCACAATTACGTAAGAGCTGTAGGAGCCAATGAACATGGAAATCATCCCAGCAAAATTGGATATTTGGAAGTACATGTGTTTACGACTGCTCAGCTCCTGAAACAGAATGCCAAATTAGAAAACATTTTAAAAATATGTAATTGTGAAATGGTTGTTCACCATGAACACGGTGATGTTCAAAATTTCGAGCATAATTCGTACAATCGGCGATTGGAACACGAGCACTTCAAAGCGGTGGAAATTTTGCCTGAATTTTCAAAAAAATTATTATTTTTTTCATTTCCGAGGGGTTCGAAGATCAGAGAAATGTTGGGAGCACTTTTCCGATCAATTTCAAACATTCTCTGACCAGTTCCGATCACTTTCAAAAGTTTGGTCTATTCTCTGATCCGTTGTCTCTCTGAATGTCCATTGATAAAACGCACTCTGTCGGCAGAAAATCTTCGAAGCAGATCAACCAACAAGCAAACGGATAAATTCTGATCGAAATTCGCTCGCCCTTTGCCATCAGTTTTTCGCACATCGATTTGCGAGAACCGTGCAGCTGAAATTGGCACAAAAATGAGGATCAATTGTAATTAATGGGTTGAATTGACTGACCGTGTTCATAAAACAGACGAGCACAAAAATGCAGATCATGTAATAGACGAGCGCAATTGCGTACAGAAAAAGTGCCGCCCTCGGTAGAACCATGCCAGTGAAGCCACAAACGACGATCACCTAAAGGGGGAGGGGGTATTAATTAGGCAATTAACTAATTAATTGGGGGTTAATTAGACAATGCACTGATTGCATGAGGGATTGATTTTCTCACCGGCGGCATTAGCACCAGCCAGTACAGTTCGGAGCGTATTTTCTCATTTTTGATTAAAGTGATCACGAAAATCAGTTGAAGCAGGCCCAATCCGATGACAACGCCGGTCATTGCGGCAGCGCCGGCCATCAAAAACAACGATTGATAATTGAGTGCTGAAAAAATGGGATGCATTAGCAATAAAACATAGAAATTTTTTGTAAAAAATATATTTCCGCTTGCTTTTCGGTATCGTTTCAGTGTATATGTTCACAAACAAAGAGACCACATTGATCAGTGATCACTCATTAAAATGATAAAAATTCTCCGAAAAACGGCTCTCTCTCCAGTTACAGTTTATGTTGTCCAATTAATGACCATTCCTCAGTTTTTTAGGCCATAACTTTGTTTTTCTTACATACTTCGTCAATGTCTACAAAAGAAACTGTAAATGATCATTGTTTGGACAGTAAACTACAGTAAAGGATAAAAATGATACACAGGTATTAGCAAGTACACGTGGATTTTCAAGCACTGAAAATTTAATCCGATCACTGATCACATGGAAAACTTTTCTGACACTTCCGAACTCGGAAATCGTAGAAAAAGTCGGGAATTTACAAATCATTGATCGCCCCTCACCATTCATCCATTGTTTTACGTCCGGAATGTATTCTTCGTTTGTGTTGTTGCAGCCCTCGCCTCGGCAGAACCAATGGAGAGCAATATCCATCATTAAAATTTTGCTGAATGTTTGTAAAAAAATGCATTAAAAATCTCGCGGAAATCAATGGCACAAAAAGAAAAACTAAACAAATACTTAAATTCATCTTCGTTTTTGAGTATGGATCATTTGAAAGCAATGAATTTTAATGGTTTTTGACATAAATCTCAAAAATTGGCTTATTTAAAACAAAATCTGATTTGCAAACAGGTCGGATCTCACTTATTTGTTAAAGTTAAAAAAATTGCACTGATAAAATTTAGGGCTTTTCAGGAGGATTTTTTCTAACAATAATTTTGTGTCAATTACTTAGTAACTTTTCACTTTAAATTTTGTTACCTATATGTATGAACTTTTGGAAAAAAGTGCCTTTGGGTTTTTGAATCGTCCAACGCTAAAAATGCTCATATGTATTGTATATAATGCGATGATTTGATTGATGGCAGCATTTTGTACAAAACTCGGTGATTCTGTTCCCAACAAATGACCCTTTTTTTTTTTGCTTTCCGCACCACTTTTATGTGGCGCACTTTTTTCAAAAATTTTTTGACAACACAGGCTGAGAGATCCGGCACTGTGCAAAACTCCCTAATTACGAAAATCCATAATCCCAATCAGTAAAAACAACTATACCTTTTTTCTGCTAATTTCCTACATACGAATAAAAATGCAATAACTGCGAAAAAGCAATCCTTAAGAATCGACCTAAATTAAAAAAATACACCCCCTTATTAAATTGGAAATTTCACAAATCGAAGAAACCTGTAACCCCATAATCCGTATTTACCCGGGGCATAAAAACGCCGTAAACCTTGATATACATAGATACACATTCACTCGGATTGGTACTTTTGCTTCCATCACAAGATACCCGGTTTTTTCTACCAAATCATACCAGGCCGAACCCGGCTATAGCGTTTTAGTCAGATTTTCACAAAAACGCTGTATGACCTATTGTTGTTGGGTTGTCTCATACATAATTATCACCCATTTTCTACACCATTAGATCAAACTAACAAATAACAAAGACCATTCAATTGAAAAAGCGTGATATTGTGCAGAGATTTTTGTGTTTTTTTTTTTGTTCCACCTTTTTAATTTTGGTGTCACATTAATCACTGCATTCTTTTATTTTAGCGCTCAAGTACTTTCTTTTGTCGTAACACTTTTAACCGTTGAAACATCGACAAATGGCTGAAGAAGCGGTCGTTGTGCCGGAGATGGAAGCGCTTGCTCTCAATTCTTCGTCACCGTCTTCGCCGCCGGTGCTCTCTCTGCTGAGCGAGGAAATGCTTCAGAAAGAGGTTTGTGACACAATGACACATTAATGAAACACAGTCCAACAGAATTTCATATAAAATTCGCATTAGGGACACAGTCAATTCAATTATCTTTGCTAGTTTCGTTCGAGTTTAAGCAAAAAGCCGAACTTAACGATTTCCATGGGTTTTGATCCAAATGCTAACCCAAAATGGTATCCCAGGTCTTTCGGATTCGCTTATCACGAATTCGACTTTGCGAAATGTCCATCCCGGACCCCAAATTTGAAAAATTTCACTTCCATAAAATATCGCCCCCTTATAATGCGTGGATTTTCATGCTGCTTTCATCAGATCCCTTGCTTGTGCAGTGATGGCGAAAAAGTTCTGGTCCGTCTCTCCATCTTGACGCAGTGCGGATTCTTTGCCAAAATGTTGCAGGTTTGACACCAACCATTTCCTTTCTTATTATGCCAATTCCATTGGCTCAAACATTGCAAAAAGCATCAGAGAGGGGGGGGGGGGGGGTGCTTCGTTTGAAGGAAATGTGCTGGCCCCAATAAATTTATCGCTTTTTTTGCCCTCGTGTTTAAAAAGTGCCAGCGTTTTTACTTTTTCAAATTCTTTTAGGCTCTCAACGTGGAAACCAACGGATTGAGTGACGACTTTTCGTTCGACATGACCAAGGCGGAGATTCCGGCGGAGACTTTCAAAAAGATTGTCTCTTGGATGGAGGAGCACAAGAGTTAGTTCCATCTCTAACCAGATATTTCGGGTTTTTAACCAAGAAATTTTTTTCTACATTTCAGGTGAGCCGGTGCCAGAATTCGAGCAGGTAACACACATTTGAACAAAAGATTAGCCTGCCGATGTACCGAAAACTCCCATTTTCAGGACCCGAACACTTACGAGCGCAAATGGTTCACCCAAAACGATTTCCAGAAGAATTTCTTCGAGGTGAGCGTCCATTCATTCTTGCATTTAATTGTAAATCACTTTTCAGTGTGAATTTGCGGAGGTTGCCGTGTTTCTGAACGCCGCCAATTTCCTCGACTTGCAGTCTCTGGTGAGTCCCAAAAAGTCCCATTTTCATTTTATATATTTTTTTGCGTTTTTTGTTTAATTGTCTTCCGTTTCGTTCAGTTCCGTCACGCAACGCAGGCGGTGGCCGCGCGTATTAAGGACCGTTCGCCGGAAGATATTCGTGAGATGCTCAACCTCAACGACAAGGAGGACAAACCGTTGACGGAGGAGGAAAAGAAGGCGATTCGTGAGAAGAATGTCTGGTGTAACTACTGATTGTGAGGCGACGATTGGCCATGCGATTCCTTCCCTTTAATGCCTCAATAAACACTTCACCCCCACCAATTGTATCGTTCAGTCCGTTCATTGTTTTCTATTGCCCCACAAAGTTTGTTTTCTCTTGGCCTTAATGTTCCTATTGCGTGTCAAATTGTTTTTGAAAAAAAATCTATAGGTTAAAGCATTTCGTGAAGCTATGTAAATTTTGAAAAGCGAACCCTCCCCAAATTTAAGCTCTTATTGTTGGTGATTAGTTTCGGATAGATATGTATGCCTCCAATCTATTATGAAGAGCTTCTATGTAACTAAACCAATTTGACAAAATTTGAAAATGACATGTTAGCCTTTCCACCGTTTTGACAAAAATCCCTTGTTTTAAAACGTGGAGTCCAATTTTCGGTTCCCGGTGATTTCGTCAGTGAGTGATTTCGTCAGTAAGTGATTTCGTCAGTAAGTGATTTCGTCAGTGAGTGATTTCGTCAGTGAAAATTAATTATTAAAAAGCGTATACCTAGCTAAAAAAATCAAAAGTTTGAGTCATAAGTACAGGATCGTAAATATTTAAACGAGTCACAATTCGCAGTCTTCTATAAGCTTTCTCAAATAGTTGCCCTGCCGATCCATTTTGATTTGCGCTTTTCACGTGCCCACTTTCCGTCAGCTGGGCTACGCGAAAATCATCTATTCGTAACACACTCGAAAAGGTAAAGGTCGCTTCCATACGTGATCGGCAGACGCTTATGATTCGACTTGGAGACAAAAAATGATTAAGAGCATCAACATCTCAAAATTCAGAAATATAAAATTATTAGTAAGAAACAGGGATGGAGCAAAGAGAGAAAGCTCATCAAAGAGAGAAAGCTCACGCGGTCGCGCATTTCGGATTCAAATTGCCGCGGTCGCGCTCCACCCCTAGTAAGAATTTAAAAGCGAAATTCCGAGATTATGCAGCGACCATCTAGAAATAACGAGGCACAAATACAAAATATTTTATGATATGTAAATGACCGGCCCATATATCGGTTGACAATCGAACTAGGGTTGCTCCCCGACTTGTTTCGGGGAATTACGAAAGTCGTAAATTGCACTTGAAATAAGATGGAAATATCTTTAAATGAGTTTTTAAGACTTTTTTGTTCTGGACTTTTTCTTTTTGGGTTTTTTTAGACTTTTTATGAAAATTTCCTCCCCGACGAAGGTGTTGCTCCCCGACATTTTTTAAATTTCTCCAGCCATCCCCGACAAATTCTTTCGGGGAATTTCCTCCCCGTTCCCCGACATTTTGCTCCCCGAGGCTCGGGGAGCAACCCTAAATCGAACAAATAATTTTATTTTGAATTTAAATAACGAACGAATTTTAATTTATGAAAAATTAAATGTTTTTCGTAAACAATGGGGTTGCTGGGCTTCTTGAAGGATCCGGACTCATTGTCCTACCTTTTTCCTTTCAATTGGCTGAAGGATGGACCGTTTCAAGGCTTTGAAGAAAATAAATTGAATTTTCAATCATTGCTTTTTTGACACATAAATTCAGTCGCCTATCGGCGCTTCGGACCTCCTATTTTCTAATTGGTTCAAAAGAACAACCGGTATTAAAAGGCCTCCGTCGGACCCCCTCCTCCCCAATGCTATGTTCCAGCTTCTTAAAAAGCGCGCCTGCAAAAAAAGGCTCCATTCTCATCATGAAAATTTGAATCAACAGAGATTTTCGAACTTTCTACTAAATCTAACGGCTCATATTCAAAACAAAAGCTAACAAAACAAAAATACAAAATTTATCTTGTTAGAGATTGAAAAAGCATATTCGTCCATTTGAATGGTTGTGGCCCTAAAGAGGGCCGTTTGGGATAGTTTTGTTTGACGTTTCTCTCCTCCTCCTCCGTTCTTTCCGTCCGCTCAACCGCCAAATCCGTACAGCGTGCGGCCTTGGCGTTTCAGCGCGTAGACAACGTCCATGGCGGTGACAGTCTTCCTCTTCGCGTGCTCGCAGTACGTCACCTGAGGAAAATAAAATCATTTTAAGGTTCACAAATCTTCCGAATTTGCCAAGGGACGGAATTTGAGTGCGAAAACTGAAAAAAACGACCAACTCGGATTTTCATGCACCCTACCCGTGCCAAGACCGAAAATTATCCGAAAAAACTCATCCAATGTTTGGTCTCAAAAACGCCAAATAACCCAAAAAAGCCAATTACCGCGTCACGGATCACATTCTCCAAGAACACCTTCAGCACTGAGCGAGTCTCCTCGTAGATCAGGCCGGAGATGCGCTTGACGCCTCCACGACGGGCCAAACGGCGGATGGCCGGCTTGGTGATGCCTTGGATGTTGTCACGGAGCACCTGAAAATGGGAATTTAATTGGATAAAAATAAATGATTAAGAATTTGTTTTGTTCTTTTTTTGCAAAAATTCGACCTGGTTAGACCAATGCAAAGAAAGAACTTTCGAATTTCCGATAAATTTGTTGCTAAAAAATCAAACTCACTTTGCGATGGCGCTTCGCGCCTCCCTTTCCAAGTCCCTTTTCCTCCCTTTCCGCGTCCGGACATTTTTTGCTTGGTAGAATTGGTGAGCAAGTTTCAAATGAGCAAAAGAAGAAGAGTGAGGAAGAGCATGACTGTGGGCGCTATTTATGCGAAAAAAAAATGGCGGCAAGCGCGCGGAAACTCTTTTCGTGTCAATAAAAATCCATTAAAAAAGCACGCCGTCTTACTCTCTTACTCACACACTCTCTCTCTTCCATTTCTCTCTGCTCCCACACGGGGTCTGCATTGTCTGCCTATGGGATGGGCGTCCCTCCACTATTGTCTACATAAAAGGGGCTCACTGTCGCTCCATTCCCCACTTTCATTTTGAAAGCAAGCGAATCGATTCACCCAGCGCGTTCTCTTCAGCAAAACCTTCTCTTCACATTTCGACAACAAAATGCCACCAAAACCATCCGGCAAGGGAGCGAAGAAGGCGGTCAAGTCGACCAAGGCGGTGCGCACGGGAGACAAGAAGCGGAGAAAGGCCCGCAAGGAGTCTTACTCGGTAAGTTTTTTTTTTGGCTTTTTTTAGCGTTTTCCATGAGGGTTGGAAAATTTTTTCTTGGGGGTAGTTTTTTCGGAAAAAATCAAACGGACTTTGGCTAGCAAGCCTTCAAAAATTAAAATGATTTTAATTGCTTATTCAAAGCAAAATGGAATTATTGATCTAATCCGTCGGTTTTTCCAGGTGTACATCTACCGTGTGCTCAAGCAGGTTCACCCGGACACCGGCATTTCCTCCAAAGCGATGTCCATCATGAACTCGTAAGGCCCAATTTTGCGTATTTTCGTCCCAAATTCTCAATTTTCCCATTTTTAAGGTTTGTCAACGACGTGTTCGAGCGCATTGCGGCGGAAGCCTCGCGATTGGCCCATTACAACAAACGGTCCACCATCTCATCGCGCGAAATTCAGACGGCCGTCCGACTGATTCTGCCCGGCGAGTTGGCCAAACATGCCGTGTCCGAGGGGACCAAGGCGGTGACGAAGTACACCTCGTCAAAATGAGCAGAAGACGATGAAAGCGTGGTGATCGGACGCAAAAACAAAACTATCCCAAACGGCCCTCTTTAGGGCCACAATCACTCAAATGGACGCGAATGACATTCTTTTCCTGTTTTGTATTTGAACGCAAATAAATTGACTTTTTACGCTTCAGTAAATTTTGGCTAATTAGTATTTTGTGTGTAAAATGGTTATAAATTACTTTGCTTTTGGATTCGCTAATTTTTTCCGCCTATGCTAATTTTTTGGGATTTAAAAAAACGGTTCGGTTATCTCGCGAGGTGCGCGGTTTTGCAAATGTTTTAAATTTGAACAGCCCCGCAAATTCTTTAAGAAACCGACAAGTGCATTTATTTTTTGCTAATATTGTCTTCGCCATTTATTTCAATGGAATAGAAAAAACGCTTTATTGTTGAAAATAATTTAAAATGTCCAAAGGAGGAGACCCATATTAATGGATCGATCGGTCTAAATTTAAAATGTCAAAAGGAAGAGATCCAATTAATGGATCGATCGGTCCGTCTCCATTTGTCCCCCTCTATTTCTTCTCCACTTGCGGCTTATGTTCCACGGCCGCCTTCTTTTTCATTTCAATTGGGATGGTACGTCCGCCTTCGCCAGCCGTTTTCATTCCGCAGATGCACAAGCGACCGCCGTCCAGCTCGCACTTGATGCTCTCCTTTTGGATGCCCTCCGGGATGAGCACACGGCGCGAGAACTGACGGTGGACCGACTCGCCTGAGGTGGAGGGGGCAATGAATCACGAAAAACAGCATTATGACTACACACCTTAAATTCGGAATATGCCCGACCAAAAGCCCCAACCCGAAAATCTTTTTTTTTTTGCCGTTAATCCATTCAAAGGTATTTTTGGACGTAAAAAATGAAAGATTTGCAAAAATATGGCCACAAATGGCAGAAATACGGACATAAATTTTCCAAATTGAGATAAGTTTCTCGATATTTCCCTGATTCGCTAAATGTAAGCCAAAATTGGCTAAATATGGCACCGAAAATCACTTTAAATGAATCCATTAACACTCAAGCCCTGACATTTGTCTCACCAAAATCCAAAACCCTGATAAAATTACTCGAACAATGGCAAAACTCACTGTCGTTCTGCTCGCGGTGTTCCCCGTTGACGATGATCTCATTACCAATCACCTCCACGTTGATTTCCTCGGGGCGGAAGCCGCTGACGTCGACCTGAAAATTTCATGGAAAATTGAAAATTAGCCATGAAAAGCGCTGAATTTCTGTGCCTTCTCACTTTGTAAGTGAGTTCGCCCTTGTCCGTGACGTTCAGCTGAGCGGCGTGGTCACGAAGCTAAAACAAAAAGAAAAATGAAAATTTAAATTTTGGCGATTGTTGAAAAAGCCCCCACCATGGGCTGCATCCCGTCAAAGAAGTGGTCGAGTTCGCGCTCCAACTGGCGGAAGGGCGAAAGGACGTTGCTAACGGTGGTCATAGGCAACAACGAACGGCGATAGAACGGATCGTAGGAGAAGGGAGAAAGCATTTTGATGAAAAGAGAATTGGTTGGAAGATTTGAATTTTAAAATGAACGCTAAAAATTTTAATTAATTTAACTTCAGCAGGGGGAAAACACCATGTGTGTTATGTAAAGAATTTGGGGCACTTTTCGGTTAAGCGGTCACACCACAAAATTTTAACAAAACAAAAAAGCGCCAGTGATAGCGCGCAACAATTTTTAGGTGGCATAAAAGCCGCAATTTGAGCCAAAATGTCAGAAGAAAGGATCATCGCCACGCCGTTTCAGTCTTCGTGCCAAAGGGATTTGCATAAATGAGAAACTTTTTTCTTTTTTTTTAAATGTGGAAGGGTGTGGCCGCATAACCGAAAAGTACTGAATTTGGTACTTTCCGCTTTTGGGCCTACACCTTTTTAAATAGGTCAAGAAAGAGCGCGCGCTAAAGGTGCAAAGTTCCATTGGCGCGAGCAGAAACTGCTTCAAATTTGCATTTATGCCCCCAGCCTTTGTTGAACCTTTTTCTTAAAATTTGAGGTGCAGGCCCAAAATGAAAAAATACTAAGAATTTTCCATGGAAACGATAAGCAGATGTCGCCAAAGCGACCAAAGAGAGGAATGGATAGAAAGGTTTAAAATAAAACTGCAATTTTCAATTGTCTGGAAAGCAAAACATTTACCATTATTTATATGCCAAAAATAAATGGTTCTCTCCGCGATGCCCTTTTTGTTTTGAATATTCTAGAAAGGAAACGAATGAATGGAACATTGGGGAAAGGAATAAATAAACGCAAACGTCAAAGGGGGCGGGGAAATTACGGGGGGGGGGAGAGGGGGAAGGGCAGGCAAAACAGAAAATGGAGGGAAACGGACGGGCAAATGAGAAAAATAGTTAGCTGGAGAGAGAAACGAGGGGTGGAAAAGAGTGTGTGCTGTTTTGAGGGGAAAAGAAAAAAAGGAGTACTTTAAGCTGCAGCATTTGGAGAGAGAAGCGATGGGGTGGAAAAGAGTGTGTGCTGTTTGAGGGGAAAAGAAAAAAAGGAGTACTTTAAGCTGCAGCATTTGGAGAGAGAAGCGATGGGGTGGAAAAGAGTGTGTGCTGTTTGAGGGGAAAAGAAAAAAAGGAGTACTTTAAGCTGCAGCATTTGGAGAGAGAAGCGATGGGGTGGAAAAGAGTGTGTGCTGTTTTGAGGGGAAAAGAAAAAAAAGGAGTACTTTAAGCTGCAGCACTTGGAGAGAGAAACGATGGGGTGGAAAAGAGTGTGTGCTGGTTGAGGGGAAAAGAAAAAAAGGAGTACTTTAAGCTGCAGCACTTGGAGAGAGAAACGATGGGGTGGAAAGAGTGTGTGCTGTTTGAGGGGAAAAGAAAAAAGGAGTACTTTAAGCTGCAGCACTTTTCCCTTCGCCACCAAATTTATCCGCCGATGCTGTGTGCCACACAACAAAAACAGTAAACAAACACAATTTAGGCATCAAAGTACGGACAAACAGCAGCACAGCACCAATAGATTTATACATAGATTGTGATGGACACATTATTGAAATGAATTCAAATAAAAACGGCAAAACATTTCCGGGATAGGAAATTACAATTGAGTCGGCACTTCCGTGTTTTGCTACCCCCCCCCCCCCTCGAAAAGTTTTAAAATAAAATTCATATTTTGGGGGTTTTCAAAGTCACTGATCATGAACAGGAGCTTTCAAATGATACCAAGATTGTCCGATTTCCGTTCTACAACATTTATATTTTTATTCTTTTATGTCTAAAAAAATAATAAAAAATGGCTATAATTAAAAAATACTTAATTATTTTTTTTTACTTTTGAAAAATTGAAATTAACACACAACATAAGGAGGACTTGAACATGAGACCAAGGGCGTAGCCAGACCCTTGGCTTTGGGGGGCTGAAGTCAAAAAGTCGATTTTTAGGGGTGTATTTTTCCTTTTTAAGTCGATTTTTAGGGGTGTATTTTTGGTTTTTTGAAATCCCGAATTATGGGGTGTATTTTACAAAATTTTTCGCCAAAAAATTAATATTTTTTGCCATTTTGGCCTCCATTTTTCAACGGGAAAATTTTTGAGTATTTTAATGCAATTTTATTAAGAAAATTGCTTAAAATTAAAAAAAATCTACTGAAAATTTTTTACTTTTTGGGTTTCGGGGGGGGCTTTAGCCCCCCCAGCCCCCCCCCTGCCTACGCCCTTGCATGAGACCCCCTTTTTGTTGACAACTCACAGACACCACCACACCGATGAAAAATCCAACTTATTTACACTGGGAGCCCAAAATTGATGGCCCCCCGAAAATGGGTCCATAAAATATGCAATGGGAACGAATATTTCAGAAAGCCCAAAATTGATTGTATGTGGGCCCCCGAAAATGGGTCCATAAAATATGCAATGGGAACGAATATTTCAGAAATTCTGCGTGTCCTATGTTGTTGTTTTTAAAATTCAAGTCTAGGCCCCAAAATAAAAGTACCAAAAAGCAGTCTTTTGGCCAGAAAGTGTCAAAGACCAATTGGGGAGAAAGCAAATACAAATTTCACATTCACAAATTCAAATATTGCATACATAAATTCAATTAGAATATTGAATAAAAATTTATGAGTCATTAAAATACAAAAAAAAAAAAAGCATTAATCAAATTCAATAATGGTTGAGTCATTGTGGCCCTAAAAAGGACACCGTTTGGGATGATTTTTCTTTCGTCTGTTGGCCCTTCGTCAATCTCCGTTCATTCACTGACTTCATGTTGCGACTTTTTGGGCAGAAGTGCCGCGTGAATGTTCGGCAACACACCGCCCTCCGAGATGGTGACGCCCGAGAGAAGCTGAAAAATCACAGATTTCAAAAAAAGGGAACCGCCCAAGGCTTCTATTACACAGTTTATGTGTCCAATGGCATTTTGTGAGTCCATTAATTTTTTTATTGAGTTCAATCAATTAATGCGGCGACTAATTGAGGTGGGAAACATGCGTCGAAATTAGGGATGGATTTCCGAGAACCCAAAAATTTTCGGAAATCGATATTGCGAGGCCCAAAAATGTCGGAAATTGGAAATTCCGATTCGGAATTCCGTGCCTTCCCTGGTCAAAAATGGACACGAATTGAATTAGTCGCAACGAAATGACTCCGACTCAAAAAAAGTCGGTCGGTTGCTGCACCTTGTTCAACTCCTCGTCGTTGCGCACAGCCAACTGCAAATGGCGTGGGTTGATCCGCGTCCTTTTGTTGTCCCGCGACGCGTTGCCGGCCAACTCGAGCACTTCCGCCGTCAAATACTCCAACACCGCCGCCAGATAGACAGGCGCGCCGACACCCACGCGTTCCGCGTAGTGACCTGGGATTTTGAAAAATGGAAATTCGAACCTAATTAAAATTTGCTAATTGGCTAATCCCAACACCAAAAAGCATCATTTCTCAAAAACCGCTCATAAATTGAACAATTTATATTTAAATGAATAATAAAAAAACAATTTTCTGAAAAAGCACATAATTTGATCATCTTTTTTGATGGAAAATAATAATAAAAAAAAAAACCAAAAAGCCGATTTTTCTGGAGAAATTCCCAATCCGAAAACTGTACCTTTGCGCAGCACCCGGTGCAGACGCGCGACGGGGAATTGAAGTCCAGCCCGGGATGAGCGCGTCTTCCGCGTGCCATCCTCCGCCTTCGCTTTGCCGCCCTTTCCTCGTCCGGACATTTTTGTTGATTGGAGAGCAAAAGTCGAAACAGCAAAGAAATTTGAGAACGGAGAAAATGAGGGAATGGGCAAATCGGAGTGATTAAAGTTTTTTTGTATGGGCGTGGCTTCCCAACGCGCCAAATGCCAATTTGAAAAAAACACATTCAATTTTTGGCACGGCACAGAGTCGGGCACTTGTAGGTTTTGTCACCTTCCCCCCCCCTGAAAATTTTTTAAATGATTTTTTCTAGGCTCATTTTTATGCTGATCAGTGATCACGAATCTAAAATTATTTTTTAGCCATAACGTATGTCCAGTGAATTACGTGTGAAAATTACGTTAAAAATTTAAATGAAAAAATTAAACAAGCGGCATAAAGGCAAAAATTTTTTTTAATCTCAACAAATTCATCATTATCAAATCAACATTTTTAATTGCTTAATTTAAAGAAAGGCATAATATATAAAAAATTTAAAGAAGAATGTTCTATAATCTGTGACTAGTCGATTGGAAATGTGTTAATCTGTGACGGACAATGAGCCTTTTATGAGCTGATAGGGTCATTTAGATGTTTGATCATTTATTATTCTTAAAAAAATTTTTAAGACAAAATTTGAATTGCAACAAAGATGAGAATGCCGAAAAATAAAGAAAATTCGATCGGTGAAAAGGCAATTGAAATCCGGCAAAAAATATTCCATAATTGTTGAGAAGACAGCCGAGAATTGAAACAATACTCCTAATTTGTCCGATCCCGATTCTTTCAGGCACAAATGTTACTCTGTTGAAATCTCCTCCAATCATTTCCTCTTTTACAATTTTTACTATGAAAATCTCTGGAATGTGCGTAAGTAGAGAAAACTTTGTCTATTTATAATCCCTCGTTTCTCAGTGAAAAACGCAGAATTTCCGGTGGAAAAACCATTTCATTTTTTCTATAAAAGGAGCTGAATGACGGCGAAATGTCCATTCTCCCAGCAGCAGCAGTATTCTTATTTTCCAATCACCACCACCACATCACACACAGCCGCAGCATCGTTCTGCTTCATCATTCATTCATCGGTAATCGTCCGTCACGCGCACCATCATCATGAGGAAGTTCGCCTACTTCAAACTGTGCCAGGCCGTGCTCACTTCCGTTTTTCTGTGGCAAATTCTCTCAACCCACCAATTCTGTGGCGAATTTGACGAGCCTACGGTGTGCTTTTTCGGCATTTTTTGGATTTGTCAACCCTACCTAATTAAAATTTCCCATTTTTTCCCAGGCCTTCTTCAATTCTGCTCCTGTGTCCTCCTCCTCTGCTGGCGGCCATTGCGACCAAAAGTTCACGCTCATCGGAATGGACTCAATCACTGGCGAATACGGTGCCGTGCCGGACAAGCAGAAGTGGCACATGCAACTGATGGCGAGCAGCGGCGCCGGCGGCGGACAAGGCCAACCAATTGATGAACAGCAGCAACAGAAGAATCACATGGAGGAATTTTCGTCAAAATTGCCGACTGTTGGACGTCACTGCATTCCGATTGCGGTCAATGATCACTCAATTCATATGAATGGCATTTCCTAATCGGGCATTTTTTTTGCAGTTTTCTCTCGTCAACCCCTGGCTTCGCGACAACAAAAGTCATCTGCAGAAGGTCGTTGATCTGTTTGCCATCCAACTGCTGTGCGGCGTGCTGTCTCTGTTTGTCATTGCCATTCACGTGTTGGACCAACCGCGCTCTTGGGGATACGAGGTGGGTTTCAAAAAGCAGCATTTTGATCACCCATTTTTTCGGGGATCGCTGATCACGAATCCGACGTCCATTTCGACCAATTTCGAATCGCGGACCCGAACTCAAACAAAAGATCGTAAATTCGTTTTTCAGTGACTGGTGAACAGAAAATACGTTTCAAAAATGCAGAACAATGGACAAAAATCGACAGATTTTTGAATTGTTGAGACGAATAACGGCGAAATGCCATTTCGTGGGATTTGAATCGATTTTGGCAATAAATGTGCATTTTGGTGTAAAAAAATGAATTTACGATTTTTTCTTCGAGTTCGGGCTTCGAAATTGGTCGAAATGGATGCCGTATTTGTGATCGAGCGACCCCGAAAACATATATTTCTTGAAATTAGCAACATTTTGATCGCCCATTTCATCATAATTTCAGAGCATCGACTACGAACGGACCATGTTTTGTGCTGTGCTCTGGAGCTGTCCGGCCCTGGTTTCATCGGTTCTGCTGCTCCACTGGACGTCCTATTGGCATTGCACCAATTTCCGCGCAGATTCCACCAATGTGCCGCTGATCACTTTGGTGGGTTGTTGATTTGTTGAAATTCATAAACAATTTTAAATTCCATTTTTCTATGTTTAGATTCTTAGCATTGTGCTGATGTGTTCGTCGCTTGCCGAAATTTGTTTCAACAGTTCTCTGGTGGCAAAAAGAACTCGTCGTGGTGCCAATGCCGCCTCCACCGCCATTCAGCAGCAGAACGAAGTGACCACGGAACACGCTAATGCCGCTGCTCAGCAGAAGAATGGAAGTGCCGTCGCCGCCGTGCCGACCCACAATGCCGTTGCTCAGCAGAAGAATGGAAGTGCCGTCGCCGCCGTGCCGACCCAGAATGCCGTTGCTCAGCAGAAGAATGGAAGTGCCGTCGCCGCCGTGCCGACCCACAATGCCGTTGCTCAGCAGAAGAATGGAAGTGCCGTCATGCGAACTTGAGAGGAGATACGATGAAATGACGATGATAATATCAACAATGTGTGAAATGATATGTGTATAATTTTCTAAACTGCTCTGCGTGTCATTGTATATTCTATCGTATATGCCCACCATATACCTATATTTGTTTGTATGTGTACTGTACTTGTATAAACATAGAAAGCGAGAATGAACAGTTTCTATTGCACTTTATGAGTCCATCCAAGCGCATTTTATGAGTCTAATCAATTAACAAATAACTTTGTTCATGTTCGATGATTTTTCGAGACAATCTCGAAGAATTTTGGATTTGTTTTTCGCGAAAACCTCCAAAAAAGCAAAAAAAATTGGTAATACATATTTACCAAAAATTGTACATAAAATGCCAAAAAAAAAGTCGGAGTTTGAAATAGTAATTTATTTAAAAATTTTTGACGAATATTTCGCGGGCTTTCAATGAGTAAATTAATAAAGTTAAATGCGTCAGAATTGATCACTTCTGCTGTTTGTTGATCTGATCCTGATCAGTCCCAAAATTATTTGTTTGTTGTTCCGTCGCTTTTTCATCGTCGTCCAATTCCCGCACCACCGCCCCCATTTTCGTTCTGTGCCCGCAAATGGGCCAAAATTTCGTCGGCCGAAACGCCCAACCGATCGCCAGCCTTAAGCACTTCGACCAACTGCTGCTCCACCGTACGCATCACTGTGTACAAAATGCCAAATAAACATTTTGGGTGCCAATTTTCATAAAGTCGACCAAATTAAACATTATTTTCTTGCATTTTGCTTGAAGATAGATAATTTTAAGGGCTATTTAATGATACCAAGAATGTTTAATTTGGTTTAAATTTTAAAGAGATTTAAGGAAGTTCGAAATTGCAAATAATTTTCCGTCCCCTAATTTTTTTTCGGCCTCCCTAATCTGATTTTTTTTGTCGATCCCTTATTTTTATTTTTAAGTTTTTTTGAAAAAATTTGAAAACTTTTCGGGGGAGGGGGCGTAAGCGGAAACGCTGCTCCCCCCAAAAATATTCGGGCCGGGACTCGGTACGATTAAAAAGTTTATTTTCGGGATTCATGCTGGGCAATTCTGTCGGTGTTTGTTGTCCATGTTTCCATCGCTTACCCTGCTCTTTTTGTGCTCCTCCACCGTCTCCCTCTCCCCTACCGTACATGCCGGTGATACCGTACTCCGTCTGCTGTTGCCGTTTCATCGGCTGCCAACTAATATGCCTTGGGGACACGCTGCCGTGCTGTTGTTCCTTTAGCGTTTTAACAAATTTAACTTTCTTTAAAAACGGGTTACGGTAATGCATTTAAACATGTATGGTTACTGTAGGTTAAAATTGAAAAGTTGGATGGACTACGGTAACCGTTAGAAAAAGTAAAATAAATTTTTTTAAAAGCAAGAAAACACAGAATTCCAAACATTTGGGTTGGGGGTACTGTATTTGCTTATGGTACATACGTCATTTTCAATGATGCCACGTCGCATCGGTTGCCATGCCATGTGCCGGCGGGCGAGCAGCGATTTCGGATGGTTGTTGTAGTCAACGGTGAAGAAGGCAGGTGGCCATGGTTCGGCACCCGCCGCCACACCGGTGGCGTACTGTACTTGGCCCAGCAGTTCGTACTGTAGCTGGTCCAGCCGTGCCCGGAGGGCATCAATTTGCTGCTGTTGCTGATCAATGCCAACAAATCGGCCCGCTGTTGCTGGTGACAATTCGCCGCCGGCTGCCCCTGCGGGTGCAGCAAATGGCGATGGTTGCCGAAACGGTGTGCCGCCGCCGCCCCCCGCGGCGTAACGAACGGTGCCGACAGTGGCCGTTGTTGGGCCTGAAACTTGCGTGATACGGAGGCATAAAAATATATGGGATAAACCAGGGATGGAGACAGGGTACCAACTGTAGGGATTTAGGACGAGAAAAAAAAGTCGGGATTCGGGTCAGGGTGGCCAAGATTTTGGGGTCGGGATTTGGGACGAGGAAAAAGTCGGGATTCAGGTCGGTGTGTGCAAGATTTTCGGGTCGGTATTTGGGACAAACCAATGGGCGCTGTTGGCGGTGCCGTAGGGGGGGATAAAGCGGCCACCAACAGCACACCGAGTCCAAGCAGTCCAACGACAACACCAACGGCACACGGATTGCCGAACATGGAATGCCCACAGACTGGCGCTGAACATGAAGCGGCCGCCGGCGGCACATGGCGCTGCTTTAGCTCCCCGTCGTTGGGCGCCGGCGGCAGACAAGCGGCCGAGGAGGAGGACGAGGCATGGTGCTGCTGATCAGCACCAACAGCAGCAGCAGAGATGATGGCATTTTCGTTAATCATTGTTACGAATGGCACATGAAAAAGAAAGAGGGAGGGACAGTCAAATCGGTAATGATCAGTCGAGACTCTCGACTCGGGAGAAAAGTCGGAATCAAATAACGGATTTCCAGGAAATGTCTAACGATTTTAAATGACAGATGGAGAGAAATTGGGCTTGTGTCTCGAGAGAGACTGAGTATCAAACAGCAAGGGCTCAGCGGACGAGAAAAAAAAGTCGGGTCGGATTCCGGGTTTAAATGTTGCCAAAGTTAATCTAACTTTTAGAGATGTCGAAGTCCGTGATTTTTGGCGAAAAAGGCCCGGGTCAGGGCCGGGAGTTCTCTCAGAAAATAATAATAGTAAAAACTCAAAAATATTTATAATTTAAATATTTTCAATTCGAATAATTTATTTATTTAATATATTTTACAAATTTATTGGATATTGTAAATCCCTTTTTTGGTTTCGTCTTATTTCACCAAAGAATTAGTAGATGAGCAAAAATTCTCGAAAAATAATCATTCTTAAGCGCTCGAAGATCGGTTAATAATTAAGAGCAATTCCACGGAATTGGCCAAATGTTTTAATTTTCTTATTCGTCTGTCCCTTTTAATGGCCAACACCGAAAAAAAAAACAAAAAAATTTCAAAAATTTATTTTTCGGGTTGAGTGTGATCATTGACGTAGGCTATTTCACATTTTTTCTGCGGATGAAATCGTAGAAAAAATGATTTTGTTTCGAATCACCGCCACCGCCGCCCTTTGTGCCCATTCCGTCGTAAATTTTTGTGCCCTCCCCCCAAGGAATTTGATTTTGGTAATTTAGTCACCATTATTATCATTATCATAACGCTTAACACCTCCTCCCCCTCCATTCCTTATCAGTGGGAGAGAGAAGGGGTGAGACCGCAAAACTAACAAAAAAGAAAAATGTTCGTTTTGCAATTTTGTTTTATAAAATATTTTGAAATTTTGTTGAAGTTTATGCTTAAAAATCTGAATTTTATGCCCTCTTCTAAAAAATAATTTATAAAATATTTTAATACGAATTTTTTGTTGAATTTGGCCCAAAAAATAAAGCATTAAATGTTTACTGCCTTTTTAAATGCCAATGCCATTGCTTTAAAATTTTGCCATTTTTGAGACTGTTTTTTGTTTTGTTTATTCATTTGTCAAAGTTCTACAAGAAATTCTACATAGAAAATAATTAATAAAATTGTCAAAAAACAGAGACAAAATTGTCAAAGGATGATCATCATCATTAATCAATCAATCAGTCAGTGTGTTTGTTGTACTCACATAAAATGTTTGGGGACAATTAAGCAAAATCATTTGATGCGGATGCTTTAACACAGGGGTGCGATCTGACGATTTTCAAAACCAAGATAAATTGGATGACAAATCAGCAGGACTTTTTCATTTTGTCGGATTTGGATCCCCCAAAATAGAACAAATTAGGACAGATCACACGCCTGCTTTAACATGGGCTTGACACCAGGACAATCAATGTCAACCGTCCTTATAAATAAGGACTAGTAACTATTAATGGGATGGGTGAGCAGCGTTTTCTTACACCTATGTTTTTTCAAAGGACAAAGGGGATTGGAGGCGACATACAAAAAAAACCCGGGGGAATCGGCATGCCGACCCGCAAAAAAATTGTCGGGAATTAGGATTGGGTTTCGGGAAACGGCACATGCCGGCCGACACAACCCAATGATGTCAAGAAACAGGGAATGCCGAATGTTGATATTCTCTTGCTCTCTCTCCCCCATCCCTGCGCATTTGTTTTCTACTAATTAGGCAATTAATTAACAAATGGTGGAAATATCACAATGCGAACGATGGGAATTGGTGGTGGTGGTTGTGCTGATATTACTATCATTTTTAGTGGCGTTGTTCTTTCTGGCACCACTTCGCTTTTGCTCATCATCATCATCATCATTAGCCCTAATGAGGATGATGGCGGTGCCTTTGTTGTTGCCGCTTCCTCCTGCTCCTCCGCTGTGCCGGTGGTGGCGGAAATGTTAGCGGCGGATGAAGCGGCGGCCAGCGCAGCGTTGGCGGCAGCCGCTGCCGCCGATCAGTGTCCGCGTCAGCTCGCGCTTCTGCGCCGCAAAGCACGCGTCGCACAGGAAATTGTTGGACGGTTGCGCCACGCGTTGACAGTGCGCGTTCAGGCAGGTCAACAGCACGGAGGCGGTGCTGAACGAACGGCTCAGCCGATTCTTGGGCAACGGGGGCAACGCGGAGTGGGGCATCTAAGACAGCAATCAAACACTTGTAGAATATATTTAATACTTTAAAAGTCCGTTTTTTTTTTTGAAAATTCAATTACCGAAACTCATTGGGAGTAAGTATTTTTTAAACTTTTTTAGAAATATTTTGAAATTTAAAAAAGTGGAAAACTCGAAAAAAAATTTTCTTATGAATTTTTTTGAGTTAATGAAGCGGTGTCCGCCGGACAAGCAACCAGTAATTTTATTCAGGTGGTGGACAATCCGTCAATTTTTTTTTTTTTTTTTTTTTTTTGGGGGGGCTGATCAGATTTCCGAAAATAATTGTTGATATAAAAATTGAAAGGATTTTTAATAGTAATTTTTCTATCTACTTTTAATTCATTAAATATTTAAATTTTTAGGAAAAGCCCGTAAATTCGAAAGGTGCTAAATCAAAACGGGGTATGATGGTCTGGGAATGCATATAAATTTTTCAAAATTTCGATTTTTTTTTAAATTTTGAAAACTCACCATTTTGGCGCGTTCAAAGCGCTCCTTCGCCTTGGCGATGTACAGCGTGAGCATGGAGTCAATGTACTGGTGGGCGTAGTTGTGCAACAGCACGGTCAACACCACGTGGTTGTCCTGCAACAGTTCAGCAGCGGCGAACGGAATCGTCGAGTGGGAGCGATGGTGGCTGTTTTAATTGAGGGGAGAGGGCAATAATAATTAAACAAATTATATGGTATAACAGTGTAAACTGGGTGCACTAATTTTTTCCACCCCCTCCCACGAATTTTTTTAAATTCGTGAAAAATAACAGTAATCCGGGACTGCCACCCGCCCTACAGTAGCCCCTGTGCCGAATGAAAGACCCCCCGTTACAGTACCCCTTTTTGTTGTTGCTACCACTACTGCTGTTGTTGGTCCCATTCTGTTGATATTGGTGGTGATGGTTGGTGCTGTTGATGCCGCAGTTGTTGTTGTTGTACTGCTGCTGCTGGTGGTGCTGCTCCGCTTTGGCCGACGTCGTCCATCCGTCAACCTTCCGAGAAAAACAAACATTCTCGCATTTAGGTAATTGCAATTTTATTGCCCCCAAATTTGACGTATTCCAGAATACACCAAATAGAAATGTTTATTTTTTGACTATTTTTCCAAAAATCCCCGATTCGCGCCCACTTCGTCCCGCTTCATCATCCGTTGTTGCTGTTGTTGGTTGTGTTGCTGTTGCGTTTCCTCCTCCATCGCTGTGGGCAGTGAGCAGCGCGGCTGGTGGTACTGCTGCTGTTGCTGCTGCTGCGTGTGCCGTCGCGAGGAAAGCAGCGACAATTTGCGGCCCAACCGCCGAAAGTGTTGCCGAATCTCCTTCAGAATACTGCTCG
The DNA here is from genome assembly GCA_023374025.1 of Heterodera schachtii. Classification (NCBI taxonomy): domain Eukaryota; kingdom Metazoa; phylum Nematoda; class Chromadorea; order Rhabditida; family Heteroderidae; genus Heterodera; species Heterodera schachtii. The sequence continues at coordinate 2,748,521 of SIJG01000003.1, forward strand.
ACGCGGACGAACCGCTGCTGCTGCTGCCCGCACGTGCAGCCGCCGCACAGTCCGACGCCGACGACGACGGCACACCGCCGGCGGCCAATGTAAGCAATTCTATGAGGGGGGGGGGGGAAGGGGAGAAAATAAATTTTCGAAAATTTATCTTTTTGAAATGTCAATTTTGTTGGATTTCAATAAATTTTAAAATTACAGAATGGAGCAGGCTAGAAAACCAGAAAAACAAAAATATTTATGGATGAAAGAATCGGAGGACTTGTTTTTTTTCTATTTCAGATTTTCGAAAAAGGAAAAATTGCACTTTGGGTCAGTATTTTAGTTCCAAAAAAACCAATTTGAGATTCTTGGCTCACATTTAACTTACACTTAGAGAGCCAAACTTGTTTTTGTTTTTTTTTGAAAATCTAGCAAATTTGCTGATTTTGCAAATATTAAAAAACTTTGGGTAGGTAATTCATAATTTTACTTTTTTCGAGAAAATTTTAATGGGTAAGGGAAACTTTCGCCGACTTACTTAAAAATCAAAATCTTTACTAAAAGTTTATTCACAATGTTTGTCTTAAACACTCCTCCAAAAAATCGGTGCACCCCAAAACTCCGCCGCCGAAACTCCGCCGGCCGAAACTCCGCCGAGACATAACTCCGCCGGGGAAAAAATTTTCTAACTTAGAAATTTTTCAAGAAAAAAATCTTAGAAAAATTTTTTCTTAGAAAATTCAAAGAAAAACTAATTTCAAAAAAATTTTAAGCGATTTTTTTTGAAAATTTTTTGAAAAATCTTAGTTTTTCATCATTAAGTTTTGAAAAAATCGCTTAAAATTTTTTTGAAATTAGTTTTTCGTTGAATTTTCTAAGAAAAAATTTTTCTAAGATTTTTTTCTTGAAAAATTTCTAAGTTAGAAAATTTTTTCCCCGGCGGAGTTATGTCTCGGCGGAGTTTCGGCCGGCGGAGTTTCGGCCGGCGGAGTTTCGGCGGCAGAGTTTCGGCGGCGGAGTTTCGGCGGCGGAGTTTCGGCGGCGGAGTTTCGGCGGCGGAGTTTCGGCGGCGGAGTTTTGTCCTGCTCCGCCAAAAAATTGCTTTCTTTTTTTAACATGTTTTACAAAATGTCCGTCTATTTTTTTTTGAATTTTGGAAATTAAATTATTGCTCACTGTTCGGCACTGGTGGCAGCATGTAGGAGGAACACGCGACGGCATCCAACCCACCGCCGCCATTGCTCCTCAGCGTGCCGTCCTCAAAGTTGGCGCCGGCGCCGTTCATCGCCGCCAGCAATGGCATTGGCACCGTTTTGCGCACTGAGCCCCGGCGCAAGTCCAACCGCACAATGTCCATGTAGCGACTGATCAGTTCCAGCCGACGGTCGTCCGATTGGATGGCCTCAATTTTGTGCGCAATGCGAAAGTCGTCGTTGTCGCGCCACCTGCACAAATTTGGGGAAATGCAACAAATATTTTGAACATTTCATAACAAGAATTAATGACATTAAGAAATTAATTTTCCGAATTTAAATGTTTTTTTTTTGGTTTACATGAAAAATTGTCCTTAAAAACACCAAATTTTAATTTTTGGTATTAACGGGATGTGTAGCAATAAATGCCATTTACATGCGAACAATAAGACAATTTTTGGAGCATTTAAATATGGCACGAGTTTTCCGTGTTCCATCAAAAACAAACCGAAATTCGCTCACACCATAAATTCGAATAATAAAGTTGGTATTTGCTGTTTTGTAATAAAACGCAAAATTAAAAAATCAATTAAAAAAAGGAAAATGCCGAAAATTTAATTGACTGTCCGTTTCAAAACGCTCCAAATTTGTTTAATGACCGTGCAAAAAAAACTGCGTCAGTACCCCCTCCCCTCCCCCGTCCACTCTTTAAACTGTTTTTCAAGTCATTAAAAGAGGCAAACCAAGTGAAATCGGGGCCCGGGTCGACGGAGAAATGGACGGGCAGCAAATTGCGGTTTTTGTCGGTGATCGGAATCACTGAAAAAGCAGAAAATGGGCAATTAATTGGGGGACATAACTCCCGACCTTGCAACGTTGTGGAGATTGACTGACGCATGGCGACAAGCGCAGAGAAATGCGACTGATCAAAACAGAGCAACAGGGGAGAACTGTAAGGAAAAAACGACAATTGTGGCACTCAAATTTCATAATTTACGCCAAAAATGTGGGAATTTGTGGGATTTGAAATTAAAAATGGACGGTCAGACAAAAAAAAATCCACAAATCTTGACCAAACTTCGTTATTAAACCATCCAAATGTTCAAATTTGCTCGATGTTTCGTGAGAATTGAAAATAAGGGGGAAAAATAGCCCAAAAATGGCTCGTTTTTTCCGAAAAAGGGTCGGGAAACCAAAAGGGCACCCACCGATGGCACTGCTCGGGCGGGCACTCCAACGGCAAATAAATGCCACCGAACGGAATTGGTGCCAACTCTTCGCCCTTCGCATTGCGCAGAATGGTGTCCGCCACCACAATGATGGGCCGGTGCAAAATGTGCGCGAGCGCAAACACATGCACACACTCCAACGACTCGTACACCTGCGGGGGAAATGCCAATAAAAAAATAATTTAAATTTTAAAAAATGCGAAAAAATTAGGTAATTTGCGTTATCCGATCCGCTGATCCGTGTCCATAGTGTTTGGGAAATTTACGCGTTCCCATCCGGAAAATGAATTTTTTCTGAATTTTTACACTCAAAATGGGGTCAGGGATCCAGACATGAAAACGTTTAAATCTCCAAAAATTTGTCAAAAAAAATAATTAAAGACCTCAGCTTTTTGGCCAAATTCCTCAAAAAGAGGTTAAAAATGCATTTAAACCGAGTGCAAAAATAGATTTTAAAAGTAATTTTCGCAATATTGGACCAAAATAAATTGTTCAAAATTTTTTTTTCACACCGTCATCATACAAATTTTCATGGCGCATTTTCACTCAAATTGCCCTCCCACATTTGCCATGCCTGGTCTTGCTGTTGTTGTTGTGCCGTCGCGGTGCCCTCCTTCTCGTTCTGCTCATTGTCAGCCGCTGCAGCTGATGACGAGGAAGTAGCAGCAGCATCACAATTATTGTCGGAAGGACTAAAATTTTTTTTTTATATAGAATTTTTCCAATTTAACCACCAAATTTCTTGGATTCTTTTGTTAGCATTAATTCATTTTTTGAAATGCCATAATTAGTTCTCATTGCTACTGGAATAAACTCACTTTTATTTAGAAAGGAATGATTTGTGTTAATTAATCAATGGGAAGGCTCTAATTGGTTTTTTTACTCGACTTTCGTTATTTAATCCCAAAACTCTTTAAAATTATACCCTGTTCCAGGGATGGTCTTAACAATTAGGGTTAATTGGTTTTTTGTACTTGGGGCTGCAACTTTTCCAGTTCAGCCCATTTTTCTCGTTGTTTTTCCACGGGATTTACTTTGGGCGCGGTGTCGGCGACGCCAATTCCAACACGGCGTTCCATTCCCGGCGCCATTCCTCCTCCGACAGCACCAAGCCCGACGCCAAATTGTTCTTGGACTCGTGCCAACGCCAACGCCGGTAGATGGCATGTTTTCGGCTCCCGAATTTCAGCACATCGTGCAACGTGTTGCGCCAGTTCAGCTGCCGGTCGTGGACACCCCAAATGCCTTAATTTGGTTTAACATAATGCCAATGCCAAATAAAAATGGAATTAAAACATTTGGGAAATTTCTTGGCAGTTTTACCAATAAATTTGGTTTGAAAATGCAAAATTTGACGCAAATTTTATCCTTTTAAAGAATTAATCACGATCATCTTTGGAAAACAACTGAATTTTAGAGCCCAAGTTTGAGAAAATCGCCTAGACTTAAGTCGGGGGGTTTCATGTTTGAACACGGTCCAAATTTTAGGGCAAAAACCCAAAAAAATCAGGGAAAAATCCATGCAGTTATGGTCGAAGATTATTCTATTTGCCCTCCCCCCCACCCCTTTTTGTTTCCCGTCCACCAACCAAGCGACGCGGCATGGAGCAAACAATTGCCATCGCCCGTTGTCACCAGGGGCCACAGCCGTTGGTTGCTGTCATGTTGACACCACCAATTCAAATGTCCTGCAAAAAGGGAGGAAATTGAGCGATTTGGATGCAACAAATTAGAAAAAATGGAGAAAATTGCGGATAAATCAAAAGTCATTGGGCAACGAAAGTGGAAACATCGCCAAAATTCAGAAACAAAATAAAATCAAATTTTGGTAATCGTTTGAAAACCAAAGCGTAATTAACGGTCGGTATAAAACTGAATGATGCCGTCTTTATAATGAACCAAGACCAATAGTTCCAGAAAATTTTGGTTAAATAATCATGGGGAATATGCTTTCCACTATCAGACATTCTAATCTGAGAACTGTACACTGACCCGAATTCTCCAAACGCCTCAATGTGCTGATTTCGATGATGTCCCGCTCCAAAAAGTGGCGGAAGTCGGCCGGGTACTGCTCCAAGTTGGGCAAAATGAAGGCGTATGCCGGCTCTTTGGTCACTTTCCGACCACCGCGCAATGCGCCGGAACGCAAATTGACCGGCGGAGAGGACGAACCTGGGAAAATGGGGTGAAAAAGATAACGGATGTGCCAACATTTGATGCCATTCATCCCCGACATATTTTTTGAGGAAAATCGGTTTTAAAAATTCGTAACTTTGTGGCATTTTTGGGTCTCTGGTGGCCATGGATTGGCATCCGAACTGGCAGGACCGTCATACGAATTGAAAATTTTCATAGGTTCATGAAATGTCAAATCCATGGCCATCACAATTTAATGTCTTGGATTTTGGAAATGAAAAAAAAACTCACTGGGCTCGCCCGATATTCCATTGCAAGACTGTGAGGTTGCTATGTACATTTTTCAGTTGTTCGGCAACAGTAATAAATGAACATTTCCTGAAAAATGATTTTTTGGCCAAAAAAAACCATTTAAATTTATACGAAAAATGATGACAGAGCAAAAAAGGGAATGGGTAGCTCAAAAATGGCAAACGGAAAGATAAGAGAGGAAACGAACAAAATGTAAAGTAAAGAAAAAATTTGTACACAAGTTACAAATTCAAATGAATTTGGGCAACGATGGGCAAACGCAATTTCAATGAAACTGACAATGAGCAAGTTTTGAAAAATTACAGATTTTTCCTTAAATCATTAAAAAATCGGTCACAATTTTTTAAACAGCTTGGATAAATAAACGAGAATTAAAATGTCAAGGATCTGAAGATAGAATTGTATCCTTTTATGCCAATCTTGAAATTTTTGTATCAAAAATTGGCAATTTTACGCGAAATTGTAGGAGAAATATTTAATAAAGTGAACCAACGGAGAACAAAAAGTGATTGGACACATTTTTGTATTTATGACGACGAACAAAGGTGGAGAGAAACATGACTAATCGGCAGAAGCAGCAGTGCTTTTTTCGGGGTGTGCAAATTAGCGCTGCTGGGGGCGAAAACGCGTAAAACATTTAATTTATTTGTTGGTACTCTCTGCCCATGGGAACCAACAAAGTAGGAGACACAGAGGAAATAGTGCTTTTGTCAGAAGGTAGACAAAAATTGATAAAACGAAATTTTTTTTAATTTGCTCACACAATTGCCAGCAAAAGGAATTATTGCGACCTAACAACACTATCAAAAACGCAAAATTACTAAAAAAAAATAAAAAAAATTCACTTTTCTATTATGAATGCATTTTTCTACTTTTATTATGGAAATTAATTCAATTATATAAAATTTCGAATTTGTGAAAGAAACAACAAATATTTTTACACAACATTCAATCGATTCCCCTTCAATTTCCCTCCTCAGGATTTCCATCAATTGACGGCAATTTGTTTTCGCCGGATGAATTACTCGAACCAAATTCAGAGGCAGACGACGACGCCTGAGGTGTTGGGCTCGGAATTGGACTAGGATCTTGATTGTGTTGAATCTGTTAAATATTTGTAATAATAATTATAATTAGAAAAGATGGTTTTGTTTATTTCTACAATTTTGAAAAATGGTAGTTTGTGGTTTCTGCGAAAATAATTTTAAATTTTATAAAATTTTCGAGGCTAAAAAAGCTGAACACGATCTGAGCTTAAGCTTAGCAAAACCATAAACTGATTTTTTCAAAATTTTTAAATTTCAAAAAATTCATTCACTTTTAAAAGAATCCGCTCAATTTTTTCCATCATCTTGCGCCACTTATTCATCGAATTAACGAAGGTTTTAATCTGAAGAACATCCCAGTCCTTAAGTGTTAGTTTAATAAACAATTATTACCCCAAAAGATTATTTAATTTTATTTCTAATCATTCTTTCTTTACCAGTGAATTTAATGGCATGAGCGTGAACTCACACATGTACTTCTGACTGAACTTGATGGAATTCACAACGAAATAGTTACGAACAAGGAGTCGCTGAATTACATTTTCATTTTTACTAACAAAAATCGCTTTCTTATTTGGGGATTCCCTTGTCATGGGCAATAAAAATAACCAGAATTTCAAATTACCCAAGATTTTTAAGACATATTTTTGCATGGGTTTTAATTTTTGTCCCATTTCAAGCAAATATAACGGTTCTTATCCTTTTTGCAACCCCTTGATTTTAAACAAAACTGATGTTAGATTCGTGTTCAGCGCATAAAATTATTTAAAAAATTCCAGGGGTGACAAAAGAATAATGAACCGATATGACAAAAATGTTTTGGTCTAATGCACTTTATGAGTCCAATCGACTTTTATCCAATCAATTGACAAACCCGGGTTTTTATAAAATAACTTTGTTCGTATTCAAACAAACCCTATCTTTTTAGTATCATTCAAAAGCACAAAGTCTAAATAATGTAATAATACGAGAAAACAAGAGAATTTTAACATTTAAAGAAAGTTACAAACGAAAATAATCAACAATTACTTAATTAGTCATATTTTTTTGGCAATTGCCTAAACGCTGAGATTTTATATATTTTAGCTTCGTTATACTTTGTGCTTTCGAATGATACCAAAAGGATAGGGTTTGTTCGAACATGAACAAAGTTATTGTACAAAAACCCGGGATTGTCAATTGATTGGACTCATAAAGTGCACTAGAGCCAATGTTCTCAATAAAAGAAGTGTCTAAAATCTCTTATTTAATCTTTTTACGTATTCACCTGCACTTCGCCTTCAACTCTCAAAGAGACTACGCAAATCCTTCCATCGTCGACGGTCGTACCGAAAAACAAATTCGTGCAGAATGGGCCAAAGACGAAGAAACCGGCCAAATTGTGATGAAGATGATTACGAGGGAGAAAAGGACACAGAGTCACATTTGAAAAGGTGTACGTTGCGTTGGCCTCCCTTTCCTCGACCAACTTAAAAGGCATTGCACTAAGTCATAGGAAAGGGACAATTATTAGAGCTCTTTTAAATAAACTACATTTTAAAATTAATAAATTGCTTAAATTTGCTAAATAAAAACACGCCCAAAAATTTGATGGTTTTTCAGTTTTCCATACTTTTGCTTTCCATTTGTTGCTTTTTTCACTCCTCTGAATCAAATCATAAAACAAAAAATTAGAGTTAGCCAAAACGCTTCGACACAAAAACTCGGGAGCAAATTGAAGCAATTCGTTGTTCAATTCTGCCGGAAGTTTGCGGATAATTTTAGGTTTCATTAATAAAGGGCCAAAGGGTTAACAAGTGGAAAGGGTTCCCGACAAAACTTCGGAAAAGGGATCAATCTGTTGGATTTTCTAAAAAAACGATTTTAGGTCAAATTCACTTTAAATTGGCCCGAAAAAGTGGGAAAATATAAGGTGATACAAATCAAACATTGAAAAGACAAAATAATCAGTTAAAAATATTTTGTTAATTTATGAATTAACTAATTTTTAAACATACTCCGACAGAGGGCACATTAACAGAGAACGGCGGGATAACAGCAGCCATACGGATTGATAATGATCAAATTGTATTTTTGAAGGAAAAAAATGCGCGGCTAAAATGAAAAAAAACAGAACGACCAACAGACAAACTTAATACAAAATAAAAATGTTTGGTTTAGAACTGGGAAGACAAGAACAAAAGTCTGAATTTTTTTTTATTTTTCTTGCGAATGGGGGGAAGGCACCAAATCATAAAACAGTCGCAAAGCATTCGTTAGATATTTAATATGAGAGGGGATCATTGAAAGTTAGTGATTTGAAAAAACAATACAATTTGTGATTTAGTATAAATTCCGAATTCATTGCTTGATGTGGATTTTTGCTTCAATAGAAATTTACAGGAAAAGAAATGAGAAAAAATTGGACCGATAAATGAATGAATGACTGACAAATGAATGAGGGCGGACAGATTCTGAACAAAGGAGGAGGGGTCAGAGATGAGCAGACAGAAAATGACCTAATAGAACCAACACAAAAGCACAGAAGAGAAACAGAAGACTATCGATTATTTGTTGTTTCCCTAAAACGCAATAAGAACGACAGAGAGCGATGGATGACACAACGTGTCTAACACACTCATTGAATTCGCATATTACGGACAAATTCAGACAAAAAACGCATCACAAAACAAGAAATTGAAATTAACGCTTTGACCAATGGGTAAAAAGGAAGAAGCATATCGGAATTACGTAAAATGCCGAGGCACACTCATGCTTATGGGGGTGGAGAAGCGGGTATACCACAATTATTGAGAAATACGTAATAAATGGAAAAAATGAATAAAGTGAAATGAAATTGCGGACAAAATGACACATCATTTCCATCATCAACAATCATCCGTATTAGAAGCGTTGAGAACCAAGTGAAATCGGCGCCAGAGTTGACTGAGAAATGGACGGGCGGCAAATTGAGGTTTTTGTCGGTCATCGGAATTACTGAAAAAAGGGCAATTAGGTAATTATGGGGAAAATTGACGGGTGACGCCGCCATGGCTTTACCCTGCAAATGATGGAGATTAACTGACGACGCATTGCGACAAGCGCAGAGAAATGCCGATTGGTCAAAACAAAGCAACAGCGGAGAACTGTAAAGAAAAAGAGTGACAATTGTGGCACTCAAATTTTATGAAAATGGGGCCAACCAAAATTTCAATTTTTTTCTGAAATTTTCTTAAAGTTCCAAGGGGTGAACTGAACCAGTGAAAACAGACAGCCCCTAAAAATGTAATTAAGTTGGGCAGTTTTCTGAAAAATTGTCTGAAGCTCGGGCGGACACTCAAATGGCAAATAAATGCAGAAGTTTGACCCTCAGTGTGCTGATTTCGATGATGTCCCGCTCCAAAAAGTGGCGGAAGTCGGCCGGGTACTGCCCCAAGTTGGGCAAAATGAAGGCGTATGCCGGCTCCTTGGTCACTTTCCGACCACCGCGCAATGCGCCGGAACGCAAATTGACCGGCGGAGAGGACGAACCTGAGAAAATGAGGTGAAAAAGATAAGGAATGTGCCAACATTTGATGCCATTCATCCCCGACACATTTTTTGAGGAAATTCGATGTTAAAAATTCGTAACTTTGTGGCATTTTTGGGTCTCTGGTGGCCATGGATTGGCATCCGTAGTGGCAGGACAGTCAGGCCAATTGAAAAATTTTCATAGGTTCATGAAATGTCAAATCCATGGCCATCACAATTTAATGTCTTGAATTTTGGAAGTGGAAAATAACTCACTGGGCTCGCCCGATATTCCATTGCAAGACTGTGAGGTTGCTATGTACATTTTCGGTTGTTCGGCAACAGTAATAAATGAACATTTCCTGAAAAATGATTTTTTGGCCCAAAAAAAACCCAATTAAATTTATACGAAAAATGATGACAGAGCAAAAAAGGGAATGGGTAGCTCAAAAATGGCAAACGGAAAGATAAGAGAGGAAACGAACAAAATGTAAAGTAAAGAAAAAATTTGTACACAAGTTACAAATTCAAATGAATTTGGGCAACGATGGGCAAACGCAATTTCAATGAAACTGACAATGAGCAAGTTTTGAAAAATTACAGATTTTTCCTCAAATCATTAAAAAATTGGTCACAATTTTTCAAACAGATTGGATAAATAAACGAGAATTAAAACGTCAATGCATCTGAAGGTAAGTTACTTTTTTATGCCAATCTTGTGATTTTTGTATCAAAATTTGGCAATTTTACGCGAAATATTTAATAAAGTGAACCAACGGAGAACAAAACGATTGGACACATTTTTGTATTTATGACGACGAACAAAGGGTGGAGAGAAACATGACTAATCGGCAGAGGCAGCAGTGCTTTTTTCGGGGTGTACAAATTTTTCGTCTCCGCCGGTGGGAAAACGCGTAAAATATTTAATTTATTTGTTGGTACTCTCTGCCAATAGGAACAAACAATGTAAAACAGAAACAGAGGAAATGGGAAATAGTGTTGTTGTCAGATTGTAGAGAAAATATATTTTTTTAATTTGCTCACACAATTTTCGGTAGAAAACCATTGCGACCTAACAATAGCAAAAAATGCAAAATTATTAAACTATCACTTTTTGAATCAATTTTTTCCACTTTGTGGAAATTTATTCAATTTGCAAAATTTTCAATTTGTGAAATCAACAAATAAATATTTAAACACAACAATGAATTGTCCGTTCAATTCGCCTCCTCTTCGCCGTTGCTCCCATCCAACGATGGCAATTTCTCGCCGGAATTGTTAGCCGAAACTTCCACTGGACTTGGACTAAGCACCGGTGTTGGCGGTCTATTATCCTCAATCTGTTAAAAATCCCAAGTTTGCAGAAGAGGTGATTAATGGAAAACTCACTGCCGTGACGGCCCTATCAAAACATTGCATGACTTCAGTCCACGTTTCCAAGTTGTCCGCCAAAAATCGTACTTGGACAACATCCCATGCCTTTACTTATTAAGTTTTAAGACAAGAAAATTTCAATATTCCCGCGCTATTTCCAAATGAAAGTTTTTGGTTTTTAGTATTTAGATAAAAATATATTATATATTTTTTAATAGACTAAAATCTCAACAATTCAAATTGAGCATAATCTGTTAAAATTTCCAAAATCGTCGTATTTTTACTACTATTTAATTAATTTACGACCTTTAAAGAATAAACATTACGTGGTGGTCGTCGAGCGAGAAGAACATAATGCCACACTCAAAGGTCTCCATCATATTTTGAGAAAAGTTGAGAAAAAATTGGCGGAGTTCATGTCTCTGAGTTGAATTTATTCTATAAACAAAATCCATTTCGTACTTGGGCGTTTTTTTTCATATGAGCAATAAAAAAGGATTCCGAATGAAACCAGGTCTTGGATTAGGTAAAAATTCATAATTAGATTTTGTAATTAAAATAAAAAAACAATGCTATCGTAATGTGGGAACCAAAATATCCGAACAAAAATCCAACTACATTAAAAAAGGCATATCAAATGGGTGAAAAATGACTTAATTTGCACTTATTTTTATGGCCGTTCACCTGTGCAGCGTTACCGACACGAATCGAAATTAGGCCAATTCGCTCGTTGCCATCGGCCATTAGAAACACATCGGTATTGATAAAGTCTTCCACCAAAAAATTGAAATTTCTGTGACGCGGATTGCGGACAATGAATGCCCGAACTGTAACAGCGCCGTACGTGTATGTTGTTCCGTGCTTCTCGCTCCTCCAAAGACTTAAAAGAAGATTGTGCTAAATTCGTAGGAAACGGGTCAGTTTCTTGGATATTTTAATAGCTATTTGAAACCACAATTAAATTTGCCCAAGTGGGCCTAAAAATATTTCCAATGAGTGATGTTGTTTCAGCTTTCCATACTTTTGCTTTCCATTTGTTGCTTTTTTCACTCCTTCGAATCAAATCATAAAACAAAAAATTAGAGTTAGCCAAAATGCTTCGACACAAAAACTCGGGGGCAAATTGAAGCAATTCGTTGTTCAATTCTGCCGGAAGTTTGCGGATAATTTTAGGTTTCATTAGTAAAGGGCCAAAGGGTTAACAAGGGGTTTCCGACAAAACGTCGGAAAAGTGATCAATCTGTTGGATTTTCTAAAAAGCGATTTTAGGTCAAATTCACTTAAAATTGGCCCGAAAAGTAGGAAAATATAAAGTGATACAAATCAAACATTGAAAAGACAAAATAATCAGTAAAAGTATTTTGTTAATTTATGAATTAATTAATTTTTAAACATACTCCGACAGTTGGCACATTAACAGAGAACGGCAATGGGACGGCCATTGGAACAAATTGGTGATGTTAAAGTGTATTTAAAAAAGATTGCTAAAGAGAAGAAAAATAGATCAACCAGCAGAACAAAGTTAATAAAATAGAAATGTTGATTTAGAACGATGATTGGTATTACTACCGGGTCAATGGCAACTCGTACAAAAGTCAACTGGTATCTTACAAAAACAAAGCCTAAGCTTAAGCATAGACCAAAGCAAGACCAAGCATAGAGACCAAAGATTAGGCCTAAGCAATTGTACAAGTTGTCTTGGCACAATTGTACAACAATCGTAAAACAGTCGCAAAGTATTCGTTAGATTTAATATGAAGGGATCATTGAAAGAGTGATTCGAAAAAACAATATATTTTCGGATTTAGAATGAATTCTCAAATAATTGTTTGATGTGGTTTTTGCTTCAATAGAAATTTAGAGGAAAAGAAATGAGAAAAGTTGGACGGATAAATGAATGAATGAATGAGTGAGGCGGACAGATTCTGAACAAAGGAGGAGGGGTCAGAGCAGACAGAAAATGACCTAATAGAGCCAAAACAAAGTATAGAGAAACAGAAGAATATCGATTATTTGTTGTTGCCTTAAAAGCGCACTAAAAATGACAGAGAGCGATGACACACCGTGTCTAACACATGCATCAATTCGCAAATATTACGGACAAATTCAGACAAAACACATCACAAACAAGAAATTTAAATTAACGGTTTGACCAATATGTAAAACAGCAGAAGCAAGTCTAAATTACGTAGCTGCCAAGGCACACATACTGATGGTGGTGAAGAAGCGGGCATACCAAAATTATTGAGAAATACGTAATAAATGGAAAAAATGAATAAAGTGAAAATGAAAATTGCGGACAAAATGATACATCATTTCCATCATCAACAATCAGCCGCATTAGAAGCGTTGAGAACCAAGTGAAATCGGCGCCAGAGTTGACTGAGAAATGGACGGGCGGCAAATTGCGGTTTTTTGTCTGTCATCGGAATTACTGAAAAAAGGGCAATTAGGTAATTATGGGGAAAATTGACGGGTGAACCCGCCATGGCTTTACCCTGCAAATGATGGAGATTAACTGACGACGCATTGCGACAAACGCAGAGAAATGCCGATTGGTCAAAACAGAGCAACAGCGGAGAACTGTAAAGAAAGAGTGACAATTGTGGCACTCAAATTTTATGAAAATGGGGCCAACCAAAATTTCAATTTTTTTTCTGAAATTTTCTTAAAATTCCAAGGGGTGAACTGAACCAGTGAAAACAGACAGCCCCTGAAAATGTAATTAAGTCGGGCATTTTTCTGAAAAATTGTCTGAAGCTCGGGCGGACACTCAAATGGCAAATAAATGCAGAAATTTGACCCTCAGTGTGCTGATTTCGATGATGTCCCGCTCCAAAAAGTGGCGGAAGTCGGCCGGGTACTGCTCCAAGTTGGGCAAAATGAAGGCGTATGCCGGCTCCTTGGTCACTTTCCGACCACCGCGCAATGCGCCGGAACGCAAATTGACCGGCGGAGAGGACGAACCTGGGAAAATGGGGTGAAAAAGATAAGGAATGTGCCAACATTTGATGCCATTCATCCGCGACACATTTTTTGAGGAAATTCGGTTTTAAAAATTCGTAACTTTGTGGCATTTTTGGGTCTCTGGTGGCCATGGATTGGCATCCGTAGTGGCAGGACCGTCATACGAATTGAAAAATTTTCATAGGTTCATGAAATGTCAAATCCATGGCCATCACAATTTAATGTCTTGGATTTTGGAAGTGGAAAATAACTCACTGGGCTCGCCCGATATTCCATTGCAAGACTGTGAAGTTGCTATGTACATTTTTCAGTTGTTCGGCAACAGTAATAAATGAACATTTCCTGAAAAATGATGACATAGCAAAAAAAAAAAAGAAGCAAAGGATAGCTCAAAAATTGAATCATCCCATTTTATTGACCGTATAATTTTTCACAGTCAAAAACGATAAAGTTAAACATCTGTCATTAAGAATCTTGATTTTTTGGCAGCGTTGGGTCAACCCAATTTCTTTTTGTGCCAGTTTTACGATTTTTTTTTGTATCAAAATTGGCAATTTTACGCGAATTGTTGGGAAAATATTTAATAAGTGAACTAGCGGAGAGAATAAAGCAAATGACTAATCGGCAGAAGCAAGCAGGTATTGCACATTTCGCTTTTCGGTGTTTGAAAATTTTAGCCTTCGCCGGGGGCGAAAACGCGGAAATAATTTACCTATTTGTTGTACTCTCTGCCCACGAAACAAACAATGTAAAACAGACACAGAGGAAAAGGGAAATAGTCTTGTAGTTAGATGGCAGACGAAAACTGATATAACGCCAAATCAAAAATAGTACTCTTTCAAAAAAAAAAAATTCTTTTTCAAATTTGCTAAAACGGGATCCCGCGCGGGATTTTGCGGGATCTCAGTGCGCAATTTTCATTTGATACCAAAAACATAGGCATTTCCTAATTAAAATTGACTTTTAAATTTGTATTTTATTTAGAATAATTACTCTTTTTCTAATTTACTAATGGCAGCTTCCTCATCTGCTGCTTACCCCGTGCTGTTTTTCACGCAAAAACGGGCGGGCGATGGTGAGTTATTGGCACATAAGACAAAGAATTTTTTTGTCGCCGGACGGTCCAAAATTTTGGAATTTTCGACCTTTTGAATTTCATACGAAATTTGTTTGTTTTTTCCCCACTTATTAATTTTTGATTTTTTTTCACCCCGAATTTAGACAAACTTTGGGTGTTCTACTGGCTCAGCGATGAGTCAAAATTCGGCATCGCCAGCTTCCCCGACACAGTGTACGAAATGGACGCGGACAGAGACACGCGGAGGGCATTTCTCGGCAACATTGCCAAGAGCTTGGTGGAGGAGTACTGGGAGTAAGTGAACATTTTTGCTAATTTAATTGCGTTTTGCTCTTAAAGTTGACCCCACAAACTTCTCGCAAATCAAAATTTAGAAAAAGAAATCGACTTAAAAGTGGTATTTTATAGATTTTTGGGGTCGCTGACCACAAAAATGGCATTAATTTTGTACAATTAAATGACGAACGAGAATTCGAGAAAAACAATTTTGGTTTTTTTTTGTTTTAGAATTAGAAATTGTCAGAATAAACGTCATTTGTGATCATATATAAAGAAAACTCCAGGAAACATGGCCTAGACTATTTTTTGTTTTTGAAAATTTATCCATTCCTACCGTTTTTCTAACAATTTTTTGTGTCCTTTTTTAATTACGACAAAAATGGGTCAAAAAATGGAACAATTGTACGGGTTATTAATTCCTAGATATAATTTTGCCAATGCTTTTTAGAAAAAAGTTACGCTTTGTCAAATTTTCTCAGGTTTTGGGCATTTAGCAAATTTAAAATTTAATTTGTTTTTACCAACAAAATTTCGCTACATTATGCAATCCCTTCCCCGGATTAGGACAATGTTCGAGGAGGGTCGGACCAAGATCAAGCAGATCAACGACGAGTCCGCCACCGTTTGCTACGCCTTCAAACACTTCCTGGAGTTGCCACGAGTGGACGACGCGACGGCACGGCGCCAACGCATTGACCGACTCGTCAAATTTTTTGTCGACGAAGCGCTGGAGAAAAAGCGCATGGAGGTACGAATTGAATTCAAATTTATCGAAAAACTGTCTGAATTCGAAACCAGCAAAATTTTTCTAAAAAAAATATGAGTAATTCTCTGTAAGCAAATTCAAAGGAATTTTTTTCGGAATTTTTTCGGTCTTTCTTAAAACTAAAATTGAATGTTTCCTAAAAAAGCTTGAAATTTTCCAATAGGAAATGCCGTACACATGTAACGGCCAATTAAATGGTACAAATTGGTCATTTTTTGGGAAAAACCGCTACAAATTCACTTCTTTTTTCTCCCTGGGGCCTGAAAATTATAGAACCCTTGAGAAAAAAATTTTTTTTTTTAATTTTTGGCCCGGAGAGTTTTTTTTTCATTTTTTTACATTTGCAGCAGGGCAAACAGCAGCAGGCGTCCGTGTCCAACAATCGGTCAACAAATGGACAACCACCATACAAAATGAGTCCGATCAAGGTTTGTTTGTTTAAAAAAAATTTTTTTTAGGGGGGGGGTCAGTTTTTTCCAAAGGGGGGCCTATTAAATGGCGCTAATAACCTCCGGCCGGGTCACAAAATTGTATGAATTTCGTAAAATAAGTTTTGATTGGCAACCAAAGCAGTGTAAGGGACAGCCCACCCATCTCCCCAAATTTTTTTAAACAAAAATAATCATAAAAAATTTTTTTAGGAATTAAAAAAAAAAATTTCGTTAGGTATCTGATTTTTATGCAGAAAATACGTGAGTATGGTGATCAGGGGGAGGGATAAGGCCGAAAACCTTTCCAAATGCTAAAGAATGGCCTAAAAATGTGAAATATTTTCAGCGAAAATTGCCGGCAAACTCGCGCAAAGCACTCCGAAAGTTGCCGACCATGGGCCTGAACTTTGACGACGTCATTGAGGAGGACCAGCAACGGTTGCGCGACATGCACCGGTGGGTGGAAAAAACTAATTATTGTAAATATATATAAAAATGTGTAAAAAAAATATGGGAGCAGTTCGTTTCCCCCCTCGGAAATTTTTTTTTTTTTTTTGATTTTCCAAACCTAAAAACCTGTTTTTTCCAAAATTTTCCGTGCAAAATTTTTCAAGTTTTTTTCTTTAAATTTTTATAAAAAAATTAAATATTTTTTCGTGAATTTCTAGGTTTAAAAATCAAAATTTTCTGGGCGGAGCGAATGAAGTATACCCAAAAATATGACCCGATTTCCAATGTCCATGAATGCGGCCTAAAAAAGCCCTCTCCTTTTTCAACTTTCCCAATCTTTGTCCAATCAATGGCATTTTAAACCTTCGGTTTCCTTTTACTCGGACAGATTTTGAGGGGTTTTTTCTAATTTATTTTTGCTGATATTTTAGCTTTTCACAGATTGACGCTGAGCCTTTGCCCTGAATTTCTTTTCTCCGTTGAAGAATGAATGAATCTGTGGCTGTTTTTGATTGATGACCGACCAACTCATTTCTCATCATTTCCCTTTTCTTCCGCTGTTTTACAAATGTCAAAAATTGTTTTTGTTTTTGTTTTTTCATCCATTTTTTGGATTTGCATTTATTTTTTTTGCCATGCCCCAAACATTTTTACACATTGTATGTGTGTCACAATTCATTAATTTAATAAAAATGAAATGATTAAATTTGAGTGAATAATTGTGCAACTTACATTTTTATTATAAAATTTCCAATGCGCATGAATTGGATAAAATAGAAAGCAAGTAAATAACGCATATTCATTCACTAATTGGTTTATATTAATTACCGTGAAATTTGGACGGATTTTCAATTTATTTTCATTTTTTTTTGATTTATATACAGTATCCAAAACTGATCAATTTTTGTCCAAGAAAATGAAAGAATTTTCAAGAAAAAATTTTTTTTTTAGAATTATAAATGGAAATTATCCATAATAATAATAATAATAATTTTATTTAAAATAAAAAATCAAAACAAATATAATAAAATGATAATAATATAAATATAATTATGATGAAGTCATAAACATTTGTAAATTTGTACATTTGCTGCAATAAAAACAAACAAACAAACAAATTAAGGCAAAAATTATTAGACGGAATAATACAAAAATAATTAGGTAGTCAGTCAGTCGACTTCTGCTGTTTCTCACCCGTTTTGTGGCTAATTAATTATTAATTATATTTTGCAAAATAAAAAATAAAATACAATAAAATAAATCCATGTCAAATGAGCCAAAATGGACAATTTTTGGGAAAATTGACTAAATACGGCGATAAAATTCTAAATAATCATATTAATGACTAATTGCTTCAAGCTTTCGTCTCATTAGGCAGCTAATGGTGTCCGATTAACTAATTGTCCGAAATGCTTGCTCATTTGGCATGGATTTCGGACGGCGGTGATCTCAAAGTGTGGCACAAATGAGGCACTTGAACCCGGCGAAATGCCCTTGTTTTAGCTGACTAAAACGGGCATTTCAAGGAGTCTGATAAATGAATGAGCCCGGGAAAACTGTCCGAAAATCAGTAAGCTTGACGAGAACTTTCCAAAGGGCTTTTATTGGATAAAGTAAAATCAGTAGGGGCCAATTTTGGCATTTTTTAAGATTTTGGCCCTTAAGGCACCTAAATAAAACCCAGCGAATTTTGTGCAAAAAGTTTTCAAAAAAATTTCCCACGCCTCCAATTGTGCCACATTAATTAATCTACAATGAGATTTGCCCGCTCCGCTCATTTTCAGTATTTAAACAATTTTTTTTATGTGTGAGTGAGGTTTTGGGGTTGTTGGCGTTTTGTTTTTTTTTCTTTCGCGTCTGGCGCACTGTCTCTGGGCCTAATTTTGAATTGTTGTTTTATCATCCGCCGAAATCACCGCCGAAATGTGGACATCGCCGGAGGCCACTGCTGGCGGGCAAAATGCTGCGACGGCACCGGCACCATAGGCGATGCCATTGTCGTCGTGCCCGGAGGCGGCAGCGTCATTGTGTTGCCGCCGCAGGACGACATGCCGTCCAGCCGGATGCTGATTTCGCCGCCCGCGTCATTGTAACAACTCGGCGTACGGTAGCGACCGTAGCCGCCCGTGTAACTGGCACGGCGTGCCAATACCGTAGCTGCCGCTGCTGTTGTGCGTGGTGCACCAAGGCACATGCCTAAAAAGGGGATTAAATTGATTACGATGATTTGGATCAATCAAACATAAATAGATATGTGTCCGTAGTGCTACCACAATCCCGATATTTTTCTCGTGCCGTGGCAACCCATAATATGGCTACTGTATAAGTGACGACTATTTTGATATACTCTTTGTATGACCAACTATCGATAGTTGGGCCAAATATCATTTTTCTCTAAAGGTATACTGTACGCAATAAGTGAGTTTTTGTCACTTTGCTGTAAAATGAGTACTGTATAGTAATTATGACGAAATCATTGTGGCAAATTGCAAAAAATAAAATAAAAATTGAGTTACCGTAATTTATATTCAATATATTTGCCCCTGGGGGCTGTCAAGCTTAAACATTCTGTTCTGATCAGAGAACACAACAGACCAGTCATTTCTGACCAGGGAAAGCACAGTACCAACTGAGCCCCGCCTACCAATTCCGGCGCTGAGTTGGCCACCACCGACCGGCGACGAGGCGGCCGACGACCGATTGCTTCCGGATGAGACTGAGCCGGACACTGCCGAATCGCTCCCACTCGTTAATGTCCATTGTCCGCTTGTCGTAGTGGACGAATTGTTGTTCCGGTTTTTACCATTGCCACCGATGTTGTTGTGCTGCTGGAACTGCTCGCCAACCGCGGCGGATACGGTAGGCACTACCGTAGCTTTATGCATTTGTTTTTGTTGCTGCTGCTGCTTGATGCCACCGGCCGCACTGATCAGAATGGAGGCGGCCGAGTAGGCACTGATCGGCGCACTGTCAGCGCAACCATTCGGCGGCGCTGAGCCGACACCGCCGCTCTCAAATGGCTTTTTGCCACCGGCGCCGAGTGAGCGCCGACGAGTGCGTCGGGCGCGCAGTCGGCAACACAGCCACACAAAAGCGAAGGTCTGTAGCATGGCAATCGCGAGCAGTAATAGTACCCACCAGGGAAGTGCTGTGGAGGGGGGGGGGGTGGGGATGTATTTTACGATTTAATGGCATTCATTTATTGGCGGTATTGGCACTAAAGAAATCCTTGGGTTAATGACTGTCATTAATATGGTAATTACGGGAGAAATCCCTGCGGCTGGCATTATTTTTCAATGGGTTCCTCGATCCCTTAGCTATTAGAAAGGGTTTAAATTGGCACTAATTTTTGGGACATTTAATCAAATTGCCGAAGGCATTGTAAATCCCGCCTTGGCTAACTTCCATCGGATGGCGGCATTAAATCCACCAGATAATCTCTATTAAACCGATTTATTTGGATTCAAGCTTCAAAAGCGACAGATTGGTATTTGTTTCACTTGTGCCGTGGCCTTTTTGTAAGTGAATTGCCGGGTTTAAATCTCACCAGCCGGCACCGACTGATCCAAATTTAGGACCGTAGCTCAATGGTGATTTGGTAGTAAATGTTGCCGGTTCTAAATCCCCCCGGCGGCGACGCCATTTTTTTCTACACTTTTTGGCGCCTGATTTGGCATGACTCAGCGCGTGTGTTGTGTTTACCTTGCGCTTCAGCAATGGCATCCATGTCCCCTGCTGGCGGCAGCGTTGGCCATTTGGTGGACAGTGCCGGTGCCGCCGCCGCTGATTGGCGCCCGCGTGCCGTCGGCGAAATGCCGTCCAAAAGGAAGTCCGCCTCGGCACATGCGCAACGGTGTGCCAAAGGCGGGCCAGCGCATTCACACGACTTCTTCCTATCTTTTGTTGTTGTTCTGTTGGCGCCAGCTGAAAAAAATTACAAATTTTTCGGCATTTTTGGCAATTTCCAATTTTTAGTCATATTTTTATGGCACTTTTTTCCATTTTTTGATTCATTTTTCTAACTCAGAGAATTTCCAATCATATGACATTTTGCTATTTTTGCGAGAACTTTCATTAATTTTTTTTCTATTTTGCCATTTTCTTTATTGGAATTTTTTTTGGCATTTTTCTAATTTTTCAAAAGCCGCTTATACCTTAAAAACTAAAAAAAAACTTAATACAAATACATTCAAAAGTTAATTGGCTTTTATTCCTTTTGCAAAAATGTTCCGCCAAATTTGGCATTTTTACCCTTTTCATTTGTTTCTTTCGTCGTGCCCATTGTTTTGGATATTTGTGGCACTGCTGCGGTTTGTGCCGTTGTCGTCTCTTTGCCCCGGCACAGTTCCTCCACCGTTTTTCGTCCAAGTACGTCTTGCACCGGCTGCTCCCCGTCCATGGATTTGATACTTAAGCATTTGCCAAAAATTATTGATCGATATCCCAAGGAAGGCATAAATCAGACCAAGATGGTCTCTGTTGGGATTGATCGAGAAACCTGTTGTCTGTCAATGTGAATTTTTGTCTCATAATCCGTAAAACAAAGAAAAAGTTGGTCGATAATGCCGGAACCCGACCAAGGCTGCACGTAAAAGGATTTTCAATTACGGATATCCGTAATCCGAAATTATGGCGATTTTCTCAATTATGGAAACGCAATAATCCGTAATTATGGGGTCCAAAATGACGTAATTTCCGTATTTCGTAATTGCGTGCAGCCATTATTTCGGGTCCCATTTTCTTGATCAAAAAGTAATATAAAAAATCGATTGTGCCCTAATAGTCCTTTCCTAAGGTTAAATGCCAATTTGAGTGTGGACAATTGCTTAAATTATTGGCATTTTTGTACTGCTCCGTCATCAACTCACTGTTGCCATGGTCGGCATCGGGCGTGATGCCACGCGCAGTGCGGGTCGCGGGCGCCAACACAGGCTGTGCACGTGGTGTACAGGTCACACAACTGTAGCTGCACCCGATGCACCCGTTGGTCCGTGACAACGACGAGAAAGCGGGGCGACGGCGCGGAGACGAACAGCCGACGGATCGGCTCGCGTGAAAGCCGAAGCGCGGTGATCAGCCGCAGCGGATCATCGACAGAGGCGCTGGCGGCGACGGCATTTTGGTGCCGCGGGCGGTGATCAGAGGGGCCGGCGGAGGAGGAAGACGTGTTGGTGGTGGTGCTGATCAGCATCAGGTTGACCATCTTCAGCACGTTGCCATGGTCGGTGGCAACGTACAGCACGTCGACAAAGCCGCCGTCCATGTGCGGCACGGCTGGCAGCACGGCAATCTGTTTGGGGGAACAGTGTTGACGCCCAAATCCCGAGTCTCGACATTTTTCTCTCCCGGATCCCGATCCGAAAGTTCGGATTTTCCGCCCCTAATTCCGATCCCGACTGTTTTTTTTTCTTGTCCAGCGACATCCGTAGTGGAAGAGTGGGTCCCATAAAATGAGTCAGTGGAATGAAATGCATTAGTAATACAGTATGATAAATTTTCCGGTCAATGGGGAGGGGGGAGCAATTTGCGAGCATGTTGGCATAATGCCGTGGACTGTCGGATCGAAAATTTTTAATTTCCAGTCCCGTCATGTGAGCCCCGCCATGCCAAACAGTCTTGGGTTTAGTACGACCAACTGTTTTTGACAATCAATTTCTGATCAGATAGATAGATATATTTGGTGCTAATCAGTTGTTGGTTGAAATTCCCAAGATTTGGGACAATCCATTACGACCAAATATTGATTGATTCTGATCATAGTAGTGCCAAAAGGATCCTGGTGCCATCATAGTGCGTTATCATAGCCAATCAAGATCCATTGCAGGAACTCCTGATCAGTCAGTCTCCTGCCCCCCTCACCTGACTGTAGTGATCGTCCCCCCGGTGGATGCCAACGGCGCCGCCGGGGAACGCGTTCGGCAAAGCGTCCGCCATCAGTGTGTACTTCCGCGCCGCAATTGCCTCGTCGTCGCCCATCGCTTTTTGGCCACGCTTTGGACATTGGCCAAGCCCGGCCGTCAACAGATCCTGCAAATTGTGATTTTTTGGTGCAACTGTAGTCACACTCTGTGGCTTGGGCATACGATAGCCACAATTAAAGCGACTGTAGCCCAAAAAATCCGGATTAGGTAAATCTTGGCCAAAAATAATATTTTCAGGGTTTTTGCATGAATTTATGGCGACAAATGCCGCCGGGCATTTTATTTCTCCATGGCACAATAACATTCCTGTAATACAGTAATTTCACTATGGTACAACAATACTTTTTGACCATGGTACAGTAATTGATACCCAAGTAATACAGTAATTTCGCCGTGATACAGAAATACATTCTAATCGTAAAATATGCTCTGTTTTTATACAGTTTATGTCCACCTTAATACTATAATATATAGTCATCAACCCAATCTGCTCTGACCAATTCTTGCCAATTGTTACAGTAGGGGCCCCATAAGTACAGTAAGATCCCCGGGGCCCGACCGGCTTTTCCTTGGTTACCCTCTCCCGTCGTGTCCATTTGCGTTGCACCGCGTCATACGCCAAATAGGGCGCGTTGCGGAACAGCTCGTCAACATGCCGTAGACGGAACGCACAGATGACGGAGTGCCGTAGAAAGTTGAAATCGGACACAAATGTGGCATAATATCAACGCGTCCTCCGGCGCTGTGTGAGGAAATGAAATTTAAAGAGTGAGCCGAAAGTGGGCGGGAGGGGGGCGGGATAAAGCAATCTCGAGAATGAATGGGTATCAGTTTCAAGACTCGAAACTTGAAAATTTTATTCAAGCTATTACTGACGCATTTCCGAGATCCGGACCGGAAGAAGACAAAGACCGAGAGAGAAATTGAGGTTTGGCTGACAAATGAGATTAAACTCGAAAATGGAACCCGAATTTTGTTTCACTGAGATAAAAAAAAAACCCGTAATTATCCGAGGGCCAAAATGATGGGTACAATTAATGAACTCTCGAGAATGGGGACACATTAAATTCGAGAGTGAAATGATACCAACATTGAAAGAAGAGACCACTAAGAATTCATCAAGTCGAGAATGAAAAACAAAACAAAAAGAAATATAAAAAAGTTATTTAATAATTAAAATGGAGAAAAACAAATTTAAAAAAGAAAAATATAATTAGAAATAAAATGGAAATGGAAATTAGAATTTTATATTTTTTCATTTAAAAAATCCCTTTTAAATAAAAAAAAAAACAAATTTTGGGAGAGCGAACTGCTCTCGAAAAATGGCCGAGGATTTGTTGCTCTCGAGAGTGCCGAGAGCAGCGCAAAGCTTTACTAATTAATGTACTAATTAATGCCCTCCTCACCGACGTCGCCGGCGGCACCGCCCCCGTCGCTGCTGCTGCTGATGGCCACCAACTCGTCAAAATAGAAGGGCCGGCTCCGCTCCGGCACCGAGCAGTTCAGCCGCGCCTTCACAAATGTTGACCATTCCGCGGCCGCCACCCGACGCGGCACGCCCGCGTCCGTTTTGCACACGCGCGCCACGCGCGAGTAGGCGCCCGGACGGAACTCCGCGGCCGCCTCCGCCGCCTCCTCGTGGAAGAAGAAGTAGACGTACTTGCAAAAAATGGAATTTTGTTTTATTTTTAAATATTGGCGTTTTGTCTTCCCTCGCTAAATCGGAGCCAAAATGTTCGAAAACGAAAGTTTTTTGAGTTTTTCGGGCGCCATAACTTTTTGAACATAATGAAATTTTTGAAATTGGCTTAATAATAAAAACTCACAAATCCCCCGGGAGTTTGATAAATCTCTTACCAAAATTTTACATGGGTTGCAAAAAATTATAAATCACCACGGGTCGAAAAATATTTTTTTCTGGATTTATATTCTCTCAAGATTTAATTTGCTTGTGTTAGTTTACTCAATCCATTTCTCTTTGTTCGGCCCGCCTCGATTAATTAATTATTCACTCTTTTCTCTTTATTCGCCCGCTTCACTTAATTATCAATTCTTTTATATAATTAACTCAATTCATTTTTCTTTGTTCACCTCGCCTCTATTAACTAATTAATTCATTAATTAACTTTAATAATTGCTCAATTCATTTCTCTTTATCCCTTCCTCTTCCATAGAAGATTGTCTGGGATTAATTAGATTCATTTTGTACCTTTTGAACATCGCTTTAATTGCACCCGTCAAAATCCCCCGAGGGATGTTTAATGGAAAAATTAAATGATTCTATTTTTAATTTTTAATTGATTCCTAAAATGTCTCCGGACATTTTTTGTTGCATTTTTTGAGCCCTCGAGGGGCTGTCCTAATTTTAGTTTTTTTTAAATTCAAGGTCACCGCCACAAGCTTGGAAACTTGTTTTATGATAATGCATATTCTTACTCCTCTTAAGAAAATCGGAGAAAATTTTCAAAAATTTAAATTTTTTATTTTCCTTTTTTGATGTGAAATTCAAATTCTCAAGAATCGGTACAAGGTGGTGATTTTCTCGGATTTATAAGAATATTCGCACCATTTTGAATTGTGAGAAATTGACGTTTTTTTTCTAACTAATTTGCTAATAATTTCACCAAAATTCCAAAAAATATTTTTAATTTTTAATCTCTACACGGGTCGAGAGCCTCGATATTCGTTAATTTTTACAATAATTTGATTATTAGACTGTTGCTTGTTGTTCGTGAAATTCGCCAAATTTTGTTGGAAAATTTTTCTAAAATTCTCCGAGGGCTTCTTACCCTTAAATTTCGTCATTTAAAAAAAATTAAATTTTTAAAATGTCCCCGTCGAATTTGTCAAAATTTGTCTTCGTTTCTCCCCCAAATTTGCCCTCCCCCATTTTCCAATTGCCCCCATAAATCCCCCCCCCCCAAATCCCTCGTCCATCGCTTTTTGTCCTTTCTCTCTTCCGCCTCACTTGTCCCAAAAATCGGCGCCCATTTGGGCATCCCCCCCCGGGGGGGGGGGGGGACACTTTTGGGCTTTGTGGCCCTCCTCCCCCCATCCTTTGTCTGCGCATTTTGTCACCCCTTTCGTCCCCCGAGGGGAAAGAGGCGGTGGAAATGACAGCGATTAACGACGAAAATGGGGGAGGGGAAAGACCTTGGGGGGACAAATGTGGAAGGTAATGAGTGTCACAAAATGTTGGACCTGTGCACTTTTTGTGCCAATGTTGCACCAGTTATGTGATGGGCCGGGGGGGGGGAGGGACCGTTACAAAAAAGGCAATCGATGGCATCAGCGAAAATGCCGAAATTTTGCGTTGTGCCGAATATTTTGGGGTTTTTCAATCGATGGCACCAGCGAAAATGCCGAAAATTTTGTTTTTTATTCCTTGATGCCGAAATATTCAATCGATGGAATACAACAGATAAAAGTTTAAAAAATGCAATGAATATAAATGAATATTTTTTAACAGGTGCGCCAACCCAGATTCAGAACTCCAAAAGAAATGTAAAAACTTTCTAAAAATACCAAGAATTGGTGCCAAGGGGGATGACATCACTTAAAAAATGCCAATCGAAATAAATTTCCTAACAAATGCCAAGTTTTCTAATCCTATAATGACCCAAAATCTTAAAATGACAATTTCTAAGTAGCCTAAAATTGGCTATGAATGCCAAGAATTGGCTTCCCAATAACCCAAGCGTGTGCCATGCCAATCACAAAATGCCAACTTCTGCCGATAATTTCAAAAAAAAATTTTTTTTGGGACTGACTTGGTCCGTCTGCAGGCTGCCCACAAATTGGGGCCTGTCCAGCATCAACGGGTTGCCTCGCTGGGTGCGCAACAATGAGCGGTCAGACGTCTCCACCGGCTCGGACACATTCCGGCGAAAGATCAACGCGTCCGTTCCCGCAAAATCGGCCACTAAATTTTTTTTTTTTGGATTTTGTGCAAAATTTAATTGCCCGAGGGCGCGCGGGAAAATGAAAATTGAGCCAATTTAACGGGGAAATTTGGAACAAATTAAACTGAAAATGCGTTGTGATGAAAGGGAAATCATCACAACATCGTACCTGTCATTAATTTGAATTTGGTCCGTTTAATTTGGGAGAAAACGAAAAAAAATACGGTGCAAATTAATGGGCAAAAAATACGGTAGGGCATAGAAATTGTGGGCCAAAGTACAGAAACAAATTTGTCGGGAATAAATAATTTGACTAAACTTGTTAATCTCCCGAGTCTTGGACTTATTTAATCCACCAAATTTTTTTTAGATTTAAATATGCTAATTAGGCGTTAAACATGGATCTGACGGACTCGAAAAAAACCAAATTATGTCTCGAATCTGAGACTATTTAAATTAAATGCCCAAAAATTTTGGCCAAAATTCTTGACCACAAATTCAAGCAATTTAATAAAATAAAACGAGATTCTGTGTATGAAATTTGGCACCCTTTTGGCCTAATAAAATAAACAAATCCGAGCTTTTGTGCCCGTTATCGAGACTCTCGACAAAACTTATCTTCTTAGTCTCATTCTCTCTCTCTATCCCTCTTTATCTCTTCCCCTCACTCTCTTCTCTCTCTCTCTCTCTCACACTCTCTCTCTCTCACTCTCTTCTCTCTCTCTCTCTCTTTACCGGTGGCCGTGAAGAGCAGGTCTCCTTGGGCCATTAAATATGTGCCGTTCTGCGCCGGATCAAATGGTGCCAATCCGACGGCGCCGAATTCGCTGAGTGTGTCGCCGCCAGGCGACAGCAGGCGGCACTTTGGCGCGAAAGCGTTGGTGCCGCAGATCAGCAGACGACCGCCCGACAGACGGCTGAGTACGCGCACAAAATTCCGGCACAAATCCTTAATGGATGATGATGATTTTTGATCGATCAGCAGTTTTTAAAGTGATCAGTCAGGAGGCCTGTAATCCGAAAAAATTTCGGATGGGGAAAACCGACGTTTTTTTTTTGCCCTAAATTTTTTTTCAAGTGTAATTTTTTCTAAATTATAGGCGCAGAATTAGCGAACAGATAGTATTTGTAACAGATTTTTGTCCCTAAAATGCCAATTTTGAGCATTTTTGTGTGAAATTTTTTAAAAAATCGCAAGGGAATTGAAGTCCGAAAATGGCGGTCCTCCGGAGAAATTTTTTGCAAATTTTAACAAAATTTGTTAAGCAAAATTGATAAAAAAATTTCAAAAAGTGTACCCATTTTTCTTAGCCTCCCCCCCCCCCATCCTTGGGCCAATCATTTCGAAATGTGACTAGCATTAGAATGGAAAAGCCTGATCACAGCCCCTGATCAGTCACTTTCTGATCAGTTTCATTTGGAGAGTCTGCTGATCACCGCTCTGTTTATTTACCTGATCCATGGATTTCATTGTGCATTCTTTGTGCTCCGCCTCCTCCGGTGCCCATCGATAGATGCTAACTCGTTCAAATGTTTGCAGGGAAATGTTGTGCACCGCGTCACTGAATTGGGGAATTGGATCGGTTTCAAATTTGTTTTTGGACGGGATTTGAATCAGTATTTAATTAACGATTTTGGAGCCATTTAGCACTGATCAGAAACGAAATCACTGTTAGACCCCAAGTGATCGGGACTTAGACAGCAGGTTCCTCGATCGATTTGTTCACCAGAACCACTGATCAGAACCTCATCAATCAGGGTTTTACCAGGCTTTTCCAATCATATCAGAATTTTTGTTTTGATTGAGTAGAATGAGATTGATCAGGACCTGGACTCTGGACCAGAGTTGCCGCGGGCCGAAAAAAGTCTGGATATGGATTCAGGCCTGGATTTTGAAATTTTTCGGGCCAGGATTCGGGGCAATAAAAATGCCGTGACTCGAGCGCTAACACTGATCTGGCATATATATTTTTAATCAGAAACTATTGGGACCCAAATTGATCAGACAATTTTTTTGCCCTTCCGAGAACATAAAAAAGCGGACTCACGCTGCGCCGATCAGCAAATGGTTGCCGTCCAGCTCCAACAGGCGGAAGTACTGCTTGGAGTCGTCGTCGTCATGGTTGGCACTCGCATTTGACAGCGGCGGATAATGATGAAGCAGACCAAGTTCCAATGCTAAAAAGGCAACAAAAAATAACAATTAACACTAATTGGGCAAAGCCATTACATGTTTTTAATTGCCTGTTGGCAAAATTCCAATATTCAAAAGTTGGCCAAACATTAAAAAACTGCCAAATTTTATCAAAAAATCCCTTCAAAAGCCGGGCAAAAACTGCAAATACCGGACAAAAAACCCAAGCCCAGAGGGTCCTCAAAACCCGGCAAATGCCATGTTTTACAAGCAAAACAGAACTCTGAACTCGTGGTTCGAGTTTAAAATGCCGCGCCCATTTTATTTCGAATCGCTTTCCAATGCCACCGAAGGAACCGAATTTTTTGTTTTTGCCATTTTAAATGGGCATTAACGATTAGAACGTTTTTTCAAATTTGAAATATTTTAAATTTTCCAATTCATCTTCCAAATTCCCCCTGTAGACGGAATGCCAAATTTTTTCGCGCCTTAAATTTGTTTTTTTTTCCATCTTCAAAATTCGTTCCAATCCATCAATTCATTCATCTTTCTCCAAATCTCTCTTCCCATTTTCCTCACTTCCAGCACATAAACACCTCAAAAGAGAAGAAGAGAGTTGTTAAAAAGTCGCCGAAATGTCTTCCGCGCCGCGAGTCGGCACAGAAAGAGAAGTGCGTTTTCGCTTCGGGGGACAGACCTTGACCGGAGCGGAGGGGAGGGGAGGGGACGGAGGGGGCCCCCGGGGGGCGGTGAGGGGACAAAGTGTCCCCCGGGGGCACACTAAACGAACGAACGAACGCACCCCGTCCCCGTGGTACAACAGCAACAACAACAAACAAGGAACAACATGCACTTGCCACTGTCCTCCTCCGCCCCGTCGCCCGCGCGAGCGTCGAGCCGCGCGGAGCGCCCACTTAATTAATTGCCCATTTTTGGCGGCGCTGTTCAACAAATCCCATCTCCCGCGCGGTCGGTCGGTCGGGAGAGGGAGAGATAAATGTTTGTGGTGGGTGTCCTTTTGGAGGACGCGGAGCTGCTGGTATGTCCTTAGCAAAGTCCGCCCCCCCCCCCCCCCCTCCGGGGAAATGCCGGGATGGGCGAGGGGGAAAAGGGGACAAATGACCCCCGTCCCCATTCATTAGCAGAGGATGAAAAAGGGTGGGATTCATGTCCATTATAGACTACTAAAAGCGATGGCATCGGAGGAATTCGGTGCGCGGCAATTTTTGGGCGAGGAAAGGTTATTTGAGGTAAATTTTCCCATTGTATGTGTGCCTAGTGGTGACCTCGGACTTTTTGTGGTTTGAGCGAAATAATGTGGGTAATTACCTAATTAGTGAGTGTTTCGAGACTTAATTGGCTCGAGAATGGGAAAATTTTGTCGAAAATTCGGGCGGATTAACAATAAACAAATTCAAAAAATCAGTTTTTCATGTGATCACTAAAAAGTGGCTGAACTAGAGGTTTTTATGGACAGCAAATCCATCCATTTCTCGTGGCATTTCGATCCCGTTCTCAAGACTCTCGAGCAGAACCGTCGTAAAAAAAGAAAATGGGACACTTTTCAGCGGGGATTTATGTCTTTTTTTTATACGGTCCCTCTTCCGCTTAAGCCTCTTTTTTTTTTTTAGATTTTTTGAAAATTTATCAACAAATTTTATGGTTCAGTGACGTTCCACGGGTACAAAAAAAAACATGTTTTTTTGTTGACCCATGAATAAACACACAACAACACAAATAAACGCTTCTTGAAGAGGCGCGGAAAAGCGAAAGTGAAACGCGCGGCGCCCGTTTATGTTAATTGTCCCCCACCCCTCGGGGCCAATTTTGTGGTGATTGGGGCGGAAAAGGAAAAAAAGAAGCAATGGAGGAAGAGAGAGAGAGAGACAAATGGGGAAGGAAGAGAGTGATCAGATGAGGAGAAGAGAGAGAAAGTGATCAAGAGAGAGAGTGGGGCAGAGAGAGAAAGAGAGAGAGGGAAGAGAGAGAGAGAAGAGAGAGACAGATACATAGAGGGATAGAGAGAGTGAAAACGAGATATTGAGAGAAAGAGAGAGAGAGAGAGAGAGAGAGAGATAGAGAAATGACCAAGAGAAAAAGGGAAAAGTGATCAGGTAAATAATGAAGTGATCAGAAAGAAAGAGAGTGAGAGAGGGAGAGAGAAAAGGGGCGAAAAGTGGGAAGGAGAGATAGAGAGAGAGAGCGAGAGAGAGAAATGATCAAGAGAAAAACGGAAAACTGAGCCAGAGAAATAATGAAGTGATCAGGAATAAAAGGTGATAAAGGGGGCAATGAGTTACTGGTGGTGATCAGAGTCAAATGGGGAAAGGTTCAGATAGTCAGACTCTGATCAGAAAAAAAAGGTATAAAAACTAAAACAAAACTTTTAATGGGCAATCACTAAAATGGCCGAAATTTATGAAAATGGCATCGGCATTTTTGAGAAATTTTGGCAAATTTGCCACTGAAAATAAACTGACCAGCAACCGCGTCCGGATGATCCATGTCGCGGAGGTTGAATGCCCGGGTTGGCTGATCAGATGGCCATATTTGTGCCGTCGTTGTCGAAGGGCACAATGCCAAAAGGGCGGCGGACAAAAAAATAATTGAAAAACAAAAACAGCGGCGAATTGATGGTGATGATGGCATTGGTATTGTTGGATTGATCATTGATCAACAGCGGATGACACTAATAAATTGGAGAATTATTGAGTAGCAGAAGAGAATCACGATGGTTGAGTCATTGTTGTTTGGCATTTTGCCAAGAAATTAGTGCTAAATTTAAACGGATTTGGCATGTTCAAATACAAGTCAATCCGGCCTAAAGTTGATCACAAATTTTGGTTTTGGTGTCGCCGCCGCCATTGATTTAAGCTTGGCATCCCAAATTATTTTTGGCACTTTCTTTTTGGCATTTTGCCATTGCTTTTTGCCATTTTTGCGGTTTCAGCAAATGTATGAGAATGAGTGAATGAATGAAAATGAAAAATGAATGAATGGGAGGGGGAATTGGACGACGAATGAATGACTTTCGGTGGTGGCGGGGGGGGGGGGCGGTCGTTGGGAGAGAATTGGGGGGGGGGGGGGGGGGCACAAAAACGGACGAACGGACGGACGGGGGCACAAATTGGATGGAATTGTCAGCGCCATTTCGGTTGACAATTTTTTAGGGGACATTCAGCGGACACTAGGGGGGGGGGGTGAGGGGGGCTAACACTATATGTGAGTTGGGGGGGCGGCATTTTTGGGGGAATTAACGGAATTTTTCCAAAGAATTTTGGGGAAATTTTTGGAATAATTTTGTGACAATTTTTAGCCATTCTCGGGCAATTCCGAGAATTACTTGGAGATGGAAAAAGGTGGGTTATGTGAGAATGGTGGACCTTTTGGCTTATGTAGCAATTTTTTGTAAATTTGGCGGCAGTTTAAGGAATTTTTAAGAATTGGCGAATGCTACACGAGAGCGGGACTCAAAATTTTACGTTGAGATATGGCATCGGGACGAAAAATCCAGTGATTTTTCCCGAGTATTTACTCGAGATTGGGACCAGGATTTCGAGAAAAAGCGGTCAAGGGACTTGCCGGGATCAGGAAAACCGGGAAATCCGATTCTGGTCTCAGCCAGACACTTCTCTGTTTTCGGGGTGACCTGAAGCCCTGGAGTCTATTCAATCGAAAAATTTCATGGTATATTTGAGTTTTCAGGAATTTATGAAAGTTTTGCGCGTTTTTCGGGAGGCTAGGGTTTAATGGATCGAATGGAAAATGAATTTTTTGGAGGGAGGCAAAGAGTGGGGAAAAAATCGGCGCCAAGGCGGAGACAATCCGTCCCACACGCCAAAAATTGTGGTGCTGCAGTTACTGCTGAACAAATACAAAAATTCGGATTATTTTGAGCATCCCCCCCCCCCCCCCCTCCCGCCCCACTTAAGCCGCTTAATTAAGGGGCAACGAAAAAATGGGGGAAAAATTATTCAACAATTGCGCCACTTTTGCCGCCGGCAAACGATCAGAAAAAAACAATTAAAAATTGCCCCCAGGGCACACTAATGAGTGATCAGAGAGCATCATCTTAATGATTATGATGCAGAACTCAACACAAGAGCAAACAGTTCATCATCATCATTGGTGGAGATTGTTAATAGTGCAGCAATAATTGTCTATTAATGAACAAAGGGGGCACTCACTCATTCACTCACTAATTAGTCGCCCGAGGCAATTTGTTGCCGGACTTTTAATTGCCTGAGGCAAAATGGTGGTGTTTTGGATTTTCACAATTTGTTCATTTCTGCTTAAAAGTGCTCAATCAGCAGCTCACAAACCAACAGAGAATTGTGCAAAAATTAGCAGATTATCTATAATGAGAGATTATTGAATTTGTGGACTGAGTTGGGAGTGAGTCATAAGCAATTAATGGCCGGGATCCGAAAAATCCAGGGGGACAGGATCGAGAAAACTCGAGACTCGGAGACTAGGAGTCGCGAAATTACCGACCATCATTCACAAATAGCAGGAGATATGGCAGAAAATTATGGACAGACAAATGGTCTAATTGTGGTGCCAAAAAGGTTGGTTTCTTCCTTGGCATTTTGTCTCCTCGACTAATTTTTTTTTTCACGTTCTTAAAAAGGAGGAAAAAAATTACGCAAGAGTAAATATCACCAAATTTAATCCTTAAAATGATTAAATTTTCTCAAAGTGATTATTTGTTGTGCCAATTATTAAAAATTTAATAAAAAAAATTCCAGGACATTTTAAATTTTTAAATATTTTTATAAACCAAGGGGCAACCGCTTTTGCACTTTTATTTGTTGTTGCTCGGTGCTAATTACTTATACCATCACTCATATTAATTTATGTGTAATTTACTCTCATATGTCAAAAGTTGTTGTGTGATGAAGAAATAAATTGGTACGTAAAAAACGCTCAAATTGCCTCGGGGGACAAAAAAAAATTATTATTAATAAAAATAATAATTTTTTGCCCCTCTTTTTTGTGAGGGACGGCGAAGGAAAGAAGCGAAGAAGTGCATCATCACCATCATCAGCAGAGATCATCACCCATTTGGGTAACACAACACACACTTTTTTTGGGGGGGGGCGGCGGAGAGGTTGCGCAAAGTAAGCACAACAGAGCAATTAGCCGCCGGCCGCCGCCGTCCGTCGCCCCCGGGGGGCGGGCGATGACGCCGAGGCGAACTCACTCAGTCGGGCAGTCACTGATCGGAGACGGACGGACGGACGAGCCAAATGACGCGGAACCGGATCCATTTCAGGAGGAGGGAGCGGAGGAGCGCCGGGAGGGCGGCGGGGGCGGGGGAAGTGAACGACGACGACGACGCGACGAATAAATGGAAATGGATGCATCGACACATCCCCCGAGGGGGGAGGGGGTTGTGGCCCAGAGTTGGGTTACGCGCTCCCGCCCTCCAGCTGCCGGAACCTGGCTTTTCCGGATGGTCCAAAACACCGAAACGCAACCCGTAGAGCTGCGTGGAATTCTCTGCTCTCGACCCAGCAAATTCCCGAGTTTTCAATTTCCAACTATCGTTTAGCCGGTATTAAGCAATTAAAAAATTAAATTTGATATTGACTTTGGTTGAATTGCTCAGGCAAGCTTTCGCGTGATCCAAATTTGCCTGAAGCAAAAAATGTGTTTTGCCGGAGGCATTTGCATTGGCTTTAAATACCGGTGGAAAAATTGTTGTTGGTGGGCCAAGTAGGTTTTTTCTGTTTAAGCACTAAACAAACACTTTGGCTATGAGGAGAAGCATGGTTTCCGCGCAGGCACAGCAATGCCTAAGGCATCGGAAATGTTTGCCTCGGGCATCCTTCTGGGGACTCTGATCGAGGAAGAAGCTGAGGAACGGGTCCACAATTGGCAAAAAGAACTTGAAGCATCATGGACATAGATGGGGTTACGCTTTTGGACTGCATGTTGTTGTTCCGCCCGTGCGGAGGGGGGCACCGATGAAAAGCATCCCTAAGGAAAAATGGCCACTTTTTAAATTTTGCCGCAGGCAATGCCTTTTTGCATTACTTACATGGAGGACAATAATGCCGGATAAAACCAGGATTAACCGAAGAAATCAACTTTGGTTTTCGCTAAAACCGAGACGGCTTGATTTTCGAGTTTTATGGTTCGGGATCGGTCTCAAGAATTTATAAAAAAAGGAATACCAGCCCATGGAGTAAGGGGAGGGGGGAAATCGGTATCGCCGGGCCCAAATTTTTGCGTATTTTTTCCAAAATTATATCCCAAAAATGGCCAAATTTCGGCGAATTTTTTCCCACGGCGGTGAAATTCTTTGAAAATTACATTGAACAAAAAAAATTTTAGGCCGGGAGAGAAAAGCCCTTCTTGTGCCTTCTGAATCCGGGCCTAGGGCTTGTGCCAAGGCTCAGAAATATTTTGGACCATCATTTGGGCCCCGCCGTTTGTGTACCGGCCGTTTTGGCCCCGAAAAACATTTAAAATGGCACAAACATTTGGTGAATCTGAGCTGAATAAAATGAGGAAAAGCTTGCCTCGAGCAAATTTTTCTTGCCCAATCGGACGGAGGGGAGAAGGGAATAAAATGATCGGAAAAAGGCTTGGCTCCAAAAAAGAAAAGCAGTAAAATTACATAAAGTGAACGGGAAAAGGAGCAGCAGGACAGGGGGCTGATCAGTAAAAAAACAACGATTAAATAGCCTAAAAGTGATCAAAGGCTGATCAGAAAGGAGCGGCGGCCATTAAATTGTTGGATTAAATAAAATAGCTATACTGATCAGTCGAGGACGCATTTATCTGATCGAAAAAGTCAGTGGCACCACAATAACGTAAAAGTGATCAAAGAATGAATGCTTAAAAAAACTGTGGCCCTTTTTAATCGGATTAAAACTGATCAAAAGCTGATCACACAAGATACCATATTTCCCAAAATAGAGCCCCCCCCTCAAATAGAGCCCCCCCCCCCCTTTTGAGGGGGTTGAAAAATAAAGCACCCGGAGGCTCTATTTCAGGGAATACAGTAATTGAGGTCAGGTGCAAAAGACGGAAAATGATCGTGAATTCAGGAAAAACAATTCTTGATCAGAAACCAAAATTTTTTGGCATTTGTTGCGCCAAAATTTTTGCGTAAAATTACAAAAAAAATTTTGTTTTTGGGCGTTTTAAAAAAAGGTAAGTGGAGTTCCATTGCAGATGCTGCTGCTGAGCTGATGTGAGCCTGTCTGACCCAAATTGGAGCGACACATATAAATAAATTGGAGTCAAATTGAATTTTCCCAGCCCCCCCCCCCCCCCCCCTCATTCAGTCCCAATGGGGGGGGGGGCGAAGGCGTGGCGTTGTGTCAGCAAATATTTCTTTCCCCCCGGGGGGTGGGCAACTTTCACAGCGGGTGGCAAGCAAAATATCCACACTCTTTCAACAGCTGCTGCTGCCAGCCGGCGGATGATATTATTTTTGTGAGGAGCCATTTGTGGACAGAAGCAGCGGATGATCCGCCGGAATGGACAAATGGACAATTGGGGGGGGGGACAAAGTGACCGGAGGAAAATGGGACAAATGATCAACCCGGAAAGCTCCCGTAAAATTGGGAATAATAAAAAGCTGGGCAAATGGGTAGGGCCACTGTATCAAAGAGAAGGTGATCAGAGGAAAAGCATGACAAAAATTAGTACAAAAAAAAATTTGACTGATCGAGAAGAATAGAAAGAACGAGGGAGGCCCGTAAAAACCGAACTAAATTTGTGAATAATTTGATCATCGAAAATGGGTGATCATAGAAAAAAATGTGACAAATGATCGACCGACCGTAAAGCATGGGAAATCGGAAATGATCAAAGGAAGTAGGTAAAAGAATGCGATTTCCATAATTTTTGGTTAATTACGGCAAAAGTTTTCTGCTAATAAATAAAAAACTGATCTAAAAAGTGGGGGGGGGGAATGTCGAATTCAAATAAATTCTAAATTGTAAGCCTTGGGGGCTAAAAAATTCGGCAATGAATTTATAAAAATTTTAAAACAAAAACCCCTAATTAAAAATCAAACCAAAAATAAGCACAATAAGGCTTTAAAATACCAAATTAATAAACAATTTTTTGCAGACATTTTTAAGTTGTGCCAAAAAGTTCAAAAATAAAAATTTTTGATTAAGAGTTTAAAGGAATTCATATAAAAATGCATAAAATTTCAACCTAATTAAAAATAAAAATAAAAGAAAAACCCGGAGGGCTTTATAATAATACATTAATTAGATAATTAGCATTTCAAACAAATGAAAACCCTACTAATTGTGTTGTTTCAGCTTGGTGTTTTCCCCGTTAATTGCCCAATTCTCTAATCCATTGTTAATTAAAAAATGGCTTTTTCCCCCCTTAAACAATAGCGCCAACAAATCGGACTGATTAGTGCAGCAACAAAAGCAAAAGCCACCATCACATGATCAGCTTTTGTGGATCCGGCTATTACAAGGGAATGGATAATCCGTCCGGATCATTTGCGTATTGCCGGAGGGCATTTTGGTCCCCCGGCGCCGTTTGAATTGGGTGCGCAATGGAAACGAATGTAAAGTGAATGAATGGATGAATTGCGGGGAATGCTTAAAAACAAAAACAAATAAATGCTTACAACTCGCCCGGGGGGGGGTAATAATAATAAATGGGATCGGAGTGAGTGCCCCGAGGGGGGAAGGGGAGGGGATATATGGAAAATTGGGGGATTTGGGAAGCCAACGGGCGGCGGAGGGGGAATAAAGCCGGGGACGGGCCACGGGGAAAAGTCGCGCGGGGACAAATTGTGGCAAAGAGAGGAAAAGCGGACTAACGGGGAAGGGAGGAATAAATCTGATCAAAAAATTTGATCACTTTCCGTGTTGGGAAGAGACGAAATGGAATGGATGATCGGAGGAAAAGCGGACGAAAAGGGAAAGGAATCGCTTCATTGATCAGATTTTTGGGATCATTTTCCAAATTAATTGCCAAATTGGTTACAGGTGATCAGAGGAAAAGCCGAAAGTCAAAAGCCAGATCACGTTCAGACTATTTAAGAAAGGTAAAAGCCGCTAATAATTAATTCTATAAGTGAAAAGCCGAAGGTGGGATTCGATCAAAAATTGTTTTAAATTATATTTAAAATTGCTTTTTCTTTTTTAATTATTTTAAATTTGTTGACTCTTTGATGGTCAAAAAGTGACGACCTGATCAAACATCGCTTATCAATGGAACAGGTGAATTTTTATATTCGATTTTTATTTTTTATCTCTGTCAGGAATCTCGTCTAACTGATGAAAAGTGAAAATTTTCCAATGCTTGAGCAATAAAGTGATCAGAGTGCTTGCTGGTCAAAGGAAAAGCCTAAAAATGCAATATCCACACGTAATCAAAAGACAAGAAAATCGAAAAACAAAATTTCGAACAAAAAAAAAACTGATCAGTTGGCCAAATTATATTTAAAACGATCAACTCTGATCAGCTGATCGATGAACAAACTAAATGTCGTTATAAAAAATGCCCCCCTTCCCCTCCCTCGCCGGAATTTCGTCATAAGAAATGATAAGCTGCTGAGTGATCAAGGGCGCCTCGTAATTTAGAAAAACATCCACCATTTTTCTACCCCAAAATTTCATGGGATTTTTTTTTGAAAATTGCAAATTAATGCCCCCCCCCCCCTCCCGTCCCCCGTAGCCCAAGAAACCCGTTGCCCCTCCCTCACTTTTCTCCGTTTTTCTTACCTTATCTCTCCCCCCACCAATCGGTGCCCCATTCATCATCATTGTCATTGCGTATGAAATGGTGAAAATGCTGTTGCGGAAGAGGCATGCGCATATGCAATTTTCATTATTATTAATGGCATCGACGGACGGACGGTGAAATTTGTGGGGGAAAATGGGGGAGAAAAGCCGTGAAATCACTGATCAGAAAATTGAAACGGGAGATTTCGGTTAAGGTAGGATTAATCGTTTAATCCGCTAATTGTTGAGATTTAGACTGAGAAAATGGTTTAAAGAGAGAAGCGAGACAGAAAACTTACACTGATCAGTGATCGGAATTTAATTTTTCAGGAAAATGGGAAAAACCCTATTGATCAGTCTCAAAACAAAGAAATAACTGGTAAGAAGTCACTGATCGGTTACAAAAATAAATAATCAACTGATCAGTGTTCCGAAAATGGGAAGAAGTCACTGATCATTAAACAAAGTAACTGCTGAATAATCATTTGAAATCGATCAGACTGATCGGAATTGCTAGTTTGATCAAGGAGAGTGTTCACCTGTTGGTCCAGGATTATTGGTTTTTAGATCATGGACTGACTGATCAATCAGTCGCCATTAAAGTTGCCGCATTTGAAATTTTGGAATTGAACATCCACCAATTATGGCATACCCAAAAATTTGCCACTTTTCCATTTTTTTGAGTGACGCCTTTTCAGACAATTTCAACAAATACAATACATACAAAAGAGGAAGCCTGCCAATTGGGGATGGTAAAGTATATACATATGTAAAGCCGCTTCTTCTCCCCTTCAAAAGGACTCCGTCCCCAGCCAAAATCCCCCCCCCCCCCGGCGACGGAGGGGACGAAATTTGGGCATGGGGGGGTCACTCATTCACTCTCATCAGTCGAAGGACGTCGCTCGCGACAGACAAAGTTGACGAGTTTTGGATGGACACACAGACAGACAGAGAGAGAGGGGGGACATCCCCCGGGGGGCGGGGGAGGGCACACCTTGAGGGGCAAACACTAAAAGTAATAATTATTATTTGGAGGTGCCGGAGGGGGGGGGGGTACTTGAGGAACAAAGTTTTAAGAGAATGGAAAGAAGGCACGGGGGGGGGGAATATGCGTTGTGAGAGCTTGGGGATGGGGCTGCTATTTTCGATGGGAGTGAACTGTGTAAAAATGGGGACTCACTTGGACAGAGCTAATTATTGTAAGTGTGGCAAATGGTCAAATTTTGGAAAAATGACGGCAAAAGTGCCGAAAATTTTGGCTTTAGTTAGAGCTCGCAAATTTCAAGTTTGCGGGACGGAATCCCGCGGGATTAATCCATTCACAGTCCCGCAATTTCCAAAAAATGCGTTTGCGCAGACTGTGATCCCCGAAAAATCTCGTACGGGATCCCGTCCGCACCGGGCTCTAGCTAGAATGCCAAGTTCAGAGGTATAAAACTACTGTAAACGAACCGAGAATCTCGGGTTTAAGCTTCATTCGAGACTCTCTCGGCTTTTGTACCAGCCGAAGCTCTCGGAATAATAATTTTTGAATGATTACAATTGCGACTTTTGAATTGGTATTAAGCCCAGAGAGTGCAATTCAATTCTTTTTATTGGGTCTTTTCAATGCTTTATCCCCAAAAACTGATCTCATGGATTTAAGAAAATTGTTACAAAATAGGATTTTGACGGCTGACCAAATGCGCGAAAGATTGCTGCACAAAATGCGCGGCGACTGATCGGAGGGGCCGGAGGAAGAAAATGATCAGCACAAATCGCCGGCCGATTCAGCCGGCACTTACAATTAACAGCGCAAATTGGCTTACATTAAGCACAAAATTTGGTGCGCAAAATGGTGGCGCCGGTGACCGGCGGTCATTTAACGGAATTGGCGGCGACCAAAAGGGGCGACCGACCCCCGGGGGGACAAAAAGCGCGGAAAAAAAATGCAATTTGAGTTGCAATTAAATTAATTTTGATGGAAATTAAATTAAATAGAAAATATTATTTACAAATTGAAAAAGTATATTCTTATGAAGGAAAGTGTTAACAATAAGCTGAGAAGAGCCCTATTTTTATTTGTAATTCAGAATATGAAATTTTGAAAAATTCAATTTTTTTTTTAAATTTTTATGGTTTATATTAGGGTTAAAGCCCCGACCCAATTCTGGGAATTACAAATGTCTTCTTGTTACCTCCAAATTAGATGAGATTTTCTTTAAATAATTTTCAGATTTTTCCTTTCGGAAATTTTTTTTTTTGTTTTTTTCATTTTTCGACTTTTTATAAAAATTTGCTCCATTACGAGGATTTGACAACCCGACATTTTTAAATTTCTACACTGCCATCCCCGACAAATTTTGATGTATAGAAAGAACAAATTATAAAAATTTTTTTATTTAAATTAAAAAATAAAATTTTAAAATGGATTTTTCATGCTTTTTGAGCATGCCAAAATTTTAATCCTTTTTTTGGGCTTACACAATTAGTCAGACACTTAATTAACATAGAAAAATTAAAATTTTTACTACAATTTTTTAATCCCCAAATTATCCCATTACTAAAATAAAAACATTAAATTTAAAATACATTAAAATTCCATTTTTACTGTTTTAGTGGACGTTAATTAGCAGTAAATTTGTGGATACAAATTTGGGAGAAATGCCATCCCCCGTCGGCAGGGGAAAAACAGCAGAAAAAATTGCTTTCTTTTCTTTCCCCGCTTTTTTTTTGTCGCTTTGCCCCCAATTTTGGCGGGGGAATAAAATAAAAGTGTCAAATTCGCTGTCCAATTAATGCAAAAAATGGTAACATGAAACTGCACACACACAACAACAACAGCAGAGCGGAGAAAAAGCAGCGATTTTTTGTGTACGGAATTTTTTATACTTAAAAAATGGCAAAGGGCTAAAAAATGAATTTTTGAAAAGTTTAAAATTGATTCGAGAATTTCGGCAAATTTCTTAGAAAAATCTGACCCTCGACCATTATAAACACTTAACTGGCCATAAGTTTCTAATTTTTAATTTAAATTATTTTTCAGTGTTTTTATCCTTTATTTTCTGAAAAATTATCCTTAACGAATTGGCATTATATATTTCACAAGAAAATGGAATCAAAACAAAAAATATAATACATAAATAAGCGATTGGAATTTGGAAGACAGAGAAAAGAGACATGGCGGAGCATCGGCGGAAATCGGAACCCCCCGGGGGTGAAATTGCGCGACTCATAAAAATTGAGGGATTGGAAAAGCATTGCCCCCGGGGGGAGGGGGGAGGAGAAAGCCGAGGGCACAACAGCGACAGGGGAACCGGGTCACCTGGAAATTGGAAGTGAAAGGCATAGGGGGGGGGGCTATGAAAGAACCAACAAAGCCCCCCCCCCCCCCCCAAATCGCCCCCGAGGTATGACGACGATGAGAAGCCGATGATTAAATGGGGGGGGGGAAGACGGTGAAATCGCCCCGGGGGCATTTTATGGAAAAAGAAATTATGATGCCATTGGATGGCGATTTGAATGGTGGAAGAAAGGATGAGACAGCAAGCAGGCAGTAGCAGTGATGGCACAACGCCAATAAAATGGGGGCACTGCTTGCAAATGAACAATCGCCCGAGGGGGCATTTTGCATATGGAAAGTTTTGTGAGCGGAAAATGGTCATGGTTGGAAAATCTAGGATCCTGAAGCGTAGCTTTAAATGTTAATTTGTCAGATTTTGCCAAAAAAAAGATGCCAAATTTGAAGGCATTTAAGCATCAAACATCAGTAGGAACTCTTTTAATTGGCTAAAAATCCCAAAAAAATGAATTAAAATTTTCTTTTGCTCCCAAAAAATGCGTGAGTAATACGATCTTCCTAAAATAAAGTACTATAGCATTAAGTATATTGTATTACAAAAGGCCAAAATTGTGTAAAAACCTCGTTC
Source organism: Heterodera schachtii (assembly GCA_023374025.1). Lineage (NCBI taxonomy): Eukaryota > Metazoa > Nematoda > Chromadorea > Rhabditida > Heteroderidae > Heterodera > Heterodera schachtii. Next base: position 2,790,831 of record SIJG01000003.1, read on the forward strand.
TGAAATTTTCAATTGTTTGATTTTATTTTTTAAATAATAATACTACCGTACTCTCGTTTTTCAAGAAACTCAGGTATTTGCCGGTCACGAAAATTTCAAAATTCCACAAGTCCCCCAGCCAAAAAACACCAAAATTGGCAAAAGTTACCCATAAATTATGCTGATTAAGCCATTATTCGAACCATTGGCCTGGAAAATTGAAACCGATGAAGCCCCTGATGGCCAAGCTCCTGACGAATTTCTTACCAAGTAAAAGATTTTGGTAAGCATTGGTTCAAAATTTGAGAGAAAACACCCAAACCAAAACTGTACAGTCCTTGTCAAGGACTCGGGAAAAATTTTGTACCAAGATTTTGTTTGACCAAATCTGGCATTAATTTAAATCGTAATTAAGCGTGGTCAAGTCACTGGTAATAAATGTCATGGCAAAATCCAACACAAAAATAACACGTAAAAGCGGACAGCCAAAAAAGGCTGAATGTATGTCCACCCCAAAATCACATGCTTAATCATTGTTCCATTATTGGTCCCCCTGATTCAGCCGAAGAGTGGACAAAAAGCCTAATTATTATATTATTATTATTGGGATTTGTTGGGCAGCAGTTAGTTGTTGTTGCCTGGGGATAATGAGGGATTTGGGGGGGGGGGGGTGGGGATTTGTCAATGGGGAGCAAGTGGAGCAGCAAGTGGTTGGTGCCCCTATTGCCCAATTTTGGGGGGGCGGGCGGGGCCCCCCGGCGGGGGGCCATAGGGCGACGGTCCCTCCACCCACTAATGATGATGATGATGATGAAGAGCAACCATTATGCAGAGTCCCCCCCTCCCATTAATCCAATTACTTTATAGCCCCGGGGCCGCGGGGGCCAAAAATGGTTGGCGGCGCGCGCCGCCAATTTGTGCCCCCGGGGGCCATCCGGGCGTAAAGCGCCGCCGCCACTCACACAGTCAGTTGCTGCCCCAGGCGTAATTCTGCTGTTGAGCGTGGTTCAAGCCAAGCCAAGCACAATGTGCATGTTATGTTTATGTTGCGTTATTTGGCGCCGAAAAAAATGGGAAAAATAAAAAAAATGGAAAATTTAAATTTAATATTTTTTTTTGTGTTGGTTGTGAAAAATGCGGTAATTACCGGCAGCAGAAAGATTCTGCCACTCAATCAATTTTTAAAATAGGCATATGTCCAATTCTGAAAGCATCTTAAAACCGGGGTTAATGCCTTGTTAAACGTAAAAATAAAATTCAGTTGAAAAAACTCAAAAATTTATTTACAGTCCCAAAAAATCTCAAAAACTGTGAAAATTCTTTCATTAGCATTAAAAAAAGTTAAAAAGTTAATTGTCAATTTAAAAATAATTTTAAAAAAGTAAATTTGAGGGTATGAATTGGAAAATTCGTAAAAAAAAAAAATTTCTAGCCCATTTTTCCTTTTTTTTTTTTTTGGCATTGTGTTGTACAAAATTTTCACCCGCACCACCACCAACCATAACGACAACAAACGCATTGACCATCGGCGGTCGGCCACAAATGTTACAAAAAAGGAAAGAATTTTTGAATTTTCGCTGCGGGGGGAGGGGGGCAATGTTAGCTTAAAAAAAGTGGTGGGGAAGAAGCCGAAGCCGATCAGCACCCATCGCCGCAACCCCCGCGGCGGCGCCCTTTTGTTTGTCGAAATGATTGGGCGCCGGCGGACGGACGGACGGAAAAAGTCGAGAGAATAAATGATGATTGTCGGGATTGAAATTGTGAAAATTGATGAGGATGACGAGATTTTTGTCATCCCCGCCCCGCCCCCAGGGAAAAATTGTGTCATCGCTTTGACAATTTGTAAGATAAAAAAATAAAATAAATTTGGGGCGGGATTTACGTGGATTTCCCTCCCCCCCAACGCCCCAATCCGTCCATTCTCGTCCCGCCCTCATTTTTCTCGACTCAACTCTCGACTTTATCCCCAAAGGGGCGGGTGAAGACACGGAGGGCACATTATGAGTGAGCACCGACCGATCGGCAAAGCACGGCTAATGGGATTGACACCGTTCTCGAAAAAGGGAGGGCGGGGGGACAAATGTTGTCGCCGGAGTCGTTGTTGCTCCTTCTGCTGATCGGATCGGTTAAAATGATGTAAAACGGTGATGCCCCCGCCCCCGTCCCCCGCCCACGCCGGGGGGCAAAAGTTCGTTGTCTGTGCCAGCCCGGCAAATTCAGTCCCGGCGGGTGTCTCAACCGTGTGCCGGTGCCAAATCAGTTCAGCCTTAGCCTAGACTGCGTGCCTGTGTCCAGCAGCAGGGCATATGCCGTGCCCATTGCGGACCAAATGGAAAATGATTGTTTTAGAGGAAATTTTGGCAAATTTGGCACACTCACCCCCTGGTAAATTAAAAATTTTTAAATTTTTAAGCAATTTTCTAAACTGAAGATTTAAAAATCACTGGTCGCCTGTTTAACAAATTCTGTTAAATTGATTAAAGATAGATTTTAAAAATATTTTAACAATTGAGGTTGATTTTGGACTTTGTAATTTAGTTTAAACAAATTTAAAAAATCCAGGTCCATGCCTGGATCCAGGTCTCGTCAAGCCTGGATTTTTCCTGGACCTGGATATTCCTGGGTTTTTGTAATGAACCAGCAGGTTCAATATGGAATCCAGGCCAGGGCCAGACTTTTTTCAAAATGCCAAGCTCTTGTTGCCATACCCATTCCGTCGTGTGAATAAAATCCGTACCGCGCCCAACTCCACCCAATTCTGCCCCGTTAAATTCAGTACCACCCCCGTCTCTCGTCCCTGCTGCTGTCGGGTTTTTAGCCCATTCCGTCGATCATCATCGATGTCGTAAACTGCTCAACCCTCGTTTCCACCGTCCTTCGATTCGACGAGTAATAGCAAGTCGCAGTCCATCTTCGGACTTCATGGAGGCGGTGGTGCCCTCTGTCCCCCGGGGGCACATAATCGCCCACTTTATCCCACTCCCGTCCCCCGAGTCCCCCGAGAGCACAATTTACATCTATTTATCTGATCGCTTCGCCAACTCCTCTCTTTCCGACGCTGTGTCCGATCGGTTAGCCCTCCGGGCGCTTAGCGGCCGCTTGCCCGCCCGGGGGGCATTCAGCGGAGTGTAATTATATGTAATCCATTTGCATTTGCCTTTGCCCCCGGGCGACGACAAAGAAAAGTCATAACGGGGGTGGGGGACAAACACACAAAAGAAGATGACATGGTCAGATAAAGTGGTGGGCACCGGTGGAGCAGTGAATATAACGGCAGAGGGGGAGGAGGAGGACGGCACCTCCGTCGTCCCCCGGAGGGAGAAAAAGGGACGGACTTTGCCCCCCTGCCCCGGGGGGTTAAAAGTGATTTTGCATAATTAACATAAAACGGATTGTGTGGGGTGGTGATGATGGAGAAGACAAAGAAAGAGTCGGCGTAAAACAGCAAAAAGCCGCGCCGACCGATTTGAATGGGCACACACAAAACAAAGCGACAAAGAATGGGTGGGATGGGATGGAGCAGGTGCAGCAACAGCAAAGCTTTTGGATTTGGTGGATGGCAATTGAATGCCGCTAAAACTTTTTACAAAAATACAAAAAAAAAAAAGAGTTTGGCACAATGCCAACGATGGCTTACAAGAAAAAGGGTTTTATTTTTTTTATAGCAGTGAGCATTTGGGCGATAGAATTTTAGGCATAAAAAGACCAAAAAGTCGCGTAAAAGGAAGTAAAAATTTAAAAAAAAAGAAATGTACAAAAAATTGAAAGTATAAAAAAAGATTTGAAGACCAAGAAATTCGAGGAAAAAAAAAGTAAAATTTAAATGAATAATTTCTTCTTTTAAGGAATAAAACAAAAATTAGAACCCATTCTTTGGGTGCAATTCGCTTTTGTTGCACTGTTGTTAAGGAATTTTTTTTTGAAAATCCCGAATTAAGTGCACGGAATTCAAAAAGTCACTCAAAAATCACATAAAAATCTCATTACCCCAAATGAAGGATTACAAAAAAAAAAAAGGAGCCTGCCAATTTTACTTAGATTAGTCTCGAATTTTTTCCCCTTACAAAAAAAGGCGCCAATTTTACCTAAATTAGTCTCGAATTTGGCCCCCTTTTTTTGTGGGGGGGGGGGGAAGGGGTGGGCACCATTTGCAACAATAAAAGTGGGCCAAACAGAAGGAAGTGTAAGAAGAAAACTGGTCGTCGATCACCCTGCTGATGATGATGATGATGATGTTGTTCTGCTGCTGTTACTTGCTGGTGTCCTACGTCTTCGTCTGTTTCTGCTGCCATATAATGCACAATTTTTTGATCACCGCCCCCCCCCCCCCCCAATTTTTTGATCATCTCCCCCGCCCCCACAATTCCAATTCCAGATCAGTCGTCATTCATTCGTCCAACCATTCATTCCCCCCACTCATTTTACCTCATAAGGAATTGGGGGGGGGGGGGGGGTGAGCAAACACATAAAAAAATCGTGATCAGTTGCAACAGCAACCAACCAACAGTAGAAGGGCCTCTCTTAAAGCGAAAATCATCTCTCTAGTGATCACTGATCAGATGGTGCTGGGGAAGGGATGTAAGGGAAGTGATCAAAAAGTTGATCAGGGACAACACGTATACATTAAAAGATCAGCAGAAGTGATCTGTGCTGATCAGATGGATGGGGGAAGAGTAAAATAAAGATTAAATGGAGAGAATTAAGCTCATTTAAATGTGGAAGAGTTTTTGATCAGAAGGTGATCAGACTAATTTAATCTTTTAGAGAAATGTAAGAAAGTCAGAAAATAAGAAAAGAGTGTGAGAAAAGAAAAAATGAAAAAGGCAAGAGAGAAGGAATGAAGAGGAAAAACTGAGAAAAAGAACAGGAACAACAGCAGGTGAAAGAAGGGATGTGGTGAGCTACGCCCTCAAAAATTTTGTCAATTTGAAATCGGAAATCTTTTTTGTCAATTTGAAATCGGAAATCTTTTTTTGACAATTTGAGCTTGGGCTGGACCTGGATCCAGGCCTGGGCTTTTTCTGGGTCCAGCAGGCCCAGGCCATAATAGAAAAAAAGGAGGAGGTGGGAAAGAGGAGAAAAGGAAGAGAAAAAGGGGGAAAAGAAAAAAAAGGAGAAAAAGGAACAGGAAAAGAGTAAGGGAAAAGGGGGAAAAGAAAAAAAAGGAGAAAAAGGAAAAAGGAACAGGAAAAGAGTAAGGGAAAAGGGAGAAAAGGAAAAGAAAAGTGGGAAAAGAAAAAAAAGGAACAGGAAAGAGTAAGGGAAAAGGGGGAAAAGGAAAAGAAAAGTGGGAAAAGAAAAAAAGGAACAGGAAAAGAGTAAGGGAAAAGGGAGAAAAGGAAAGAAAAGTGGGAAAAGAAAAAAAGGAACAGGAAAAGAGTAAGGGAAAAGGGAGAAAAGGAAAAGAAAAGTGGGAAAAGAAAAAAGGAACATGAAAGAGTAAGGGAAAAGGGAGAAAAGGAAAAGAAAAGTGGGAAAAGAAAAAAAGGAACAGGAAAAGAGTAAGGGAAATGTGTTGACCGAATGATGACGACGATGGTCTGCTGAGAGCGGTGGGGCAGACCAATTGGCCACCGGAATGAGCATTTATTTCCCCATTCATCCGTCCCCCCGGGGGCCCTTTAATGGCTCTCAAATGGGTGGGAAAACCTGCGGTGCGGTGAGTAAATATTGGAGCCGGATCACTCCTGTCCGTCCGGCTGTCGCGCGGAACATTTGCGAAAAATTGCGCGGCGCGCACAATTGGCCGATGGAAAATGTTGGGACGTGCACGCGCGCGCGCATTATCCGCCGCTTTTCGGCGCGAGGGGTCATTTGGGCGCCGTAAAATTTTCCGGCGCCGGCCGTCTGAGCGCGCAAAGACTTTAGGCTGTTTTTTTTTTGAGAATTCACAGCAAAAGCTTCCAGAAAGGTGCCAATCTTGGTAGGGTTGGAGAATTATGGGAAAATGGGTTATTGAATTTGTCATGACTCATGAGTCATGACCGATAAATTTATGACAAAAACCGCAAACGATTGGAAAACGAAGAAAAAAAGCAAAAATTTTTGATTTATTTTTTAAATTAAAAATGCTAATAGATTTTTAAAATAAAATTATCCTGGTAAATTTTTTATTTTCTTAATCAGTCAAAAGTACTTTTGCAATTGCTATTTTTTCGTCCTTGATCAATTAGGCCCTCATTAGTTCCTTAATCCGATCTTCGTCCCAATTCATTCTCTGATCAGTGATCGCCTCTGTATTTCCAATAACACTTATGCCGTTCAAAAGTCAGGATCAATCAATATAAAGTGGGGGGGGGGGTATTCCAATTCCCGTCATCATGTCACTGATCTGCCTGACGTCATGTTAATGATGTGACGTCATCATCATCCAAATTCTGTCTCAATTAAATTTTTGAAGAATATGACGTCATATCATTGATATGATTCAGGATATGGCGTCATCATCAGCCAAAATGATCTCAATTAAATCGTATGAAATCATCCAAATTCCGTCTCATTAAATTTTTGAGGAATGTGACGTCATATCACTGATCTGACGTCATGTTAATGATATTACGTCATGATCAGGCAATCAATAAAATCCTATGATATCATCCAAAATTCCGTCTCAATTTAATTTGTGAGAAATATGACGTCATACCACTGATTCATGTTAATGATATGACGTCCCCATCAGGCAATCAATTAAATCCAAAGAAATCATCCAAATTCTGCCTCAATTAAATTTTTGAAGAATATCACGTCATACCACTGATCTGATGATGTCATGTTAATGATGTGACGTCATCATCAATCAAACTGTTTCAATAAAATCCTATGACATCACCCAAATTCTGTCTCAATTAAATTTTTTGAGAAATTTGACGTCATATCACTGATATGATGGAAATTTAAATATGTCCAAAAGTGAAAAAAGGGTATTGTGCCTTTGGTGCGATCACAAATCATAATGATACGCCAAAAAATGGAAATGACAATTTTTTTGTTAGCATGTGAAAAATTTCGTCGACGCTTTGTTTCTTCTGTCGTCCATTTGTCTGCCCCTCAGTTTGATGGAGTGTCGTCGTCCATTTGTCCATCCTTTTTCGGATTGTCCAATTTTGCCTTTGCCTTTATATTTCCGAGTTCCATTTCAAAATATTCTTTAGTCTGCGCCAACAATTCATTCAGCTCTTTAATCTCGCGCACTTTCTTCAACAACTCTTTCTTACTTTCCGCCAACTCTTTGGTTAAGCTGTCAATTTGCTGACAAAAAACAAATGAAAATTTAAAATTCGTGTATTTATTTAATAAATTTAAATTTTGCATCAAAAAATTTATAAATTTATTCCTGCTGACCATAGTCAAAAAAAAAAAAAAATTGGGGTGAAATCGACCATTTTTTGTGCAATAAACTTTAAAAAATATATATATTTAAAATTTGGCCATTAAATAAACTTAAATATTTGCATTTGTATTAAAAAATTGACAAATTACTCCTGGATATAGTCGAAAAATTAAGGCGAAAAGCGCAAATTTTGTGCAATTAAATTTTTAAAATATTTAATTAGTTTAATCATAATATTTTTTAAATTGTTATTAAATTTTAATTTTTTGATGAGTTTATTTAGGGTAATAAGAGACAAAAATTGCCTATTAAATTGGTGCTAATTGGTTTCATAAAAGTGCCAAACTTTACACGTTTTTCGAGAAAAATTCGTCATAACTTCTCTTAAACTTAATCAAATTAAATAGTCTTGGTATCATTCTGTAGCTAGCTCTTGGATTACCTAAACTAGCACGAAAAATTTCATAAAATTTCATTCAGTTTTCAGAAAATTGTGACAATAATGTTCAAAAATTGTCTTAGTTTTTAGAAAACTGAATTAAATTTTTATGCTAATAGAAACAATCCAAGAGCTACCGTATGATAGCCCAAGATTGTTTAATTTGGTTGCGTTTAAGAAAAATTATGGCGAGTTTTTCTCGAAAAAAATCTCAAAAAATTGGCACTTTTACGAAATGACCCAGCATGTTTTAATTAATTTTCATTTTTATGAAAAACCTCTGAAACTCTGGTGGTAATATTTTATTTACTAGAGTTGTACGGGACCGGGACCTGGTACTGAAAAACATGTACAACTGAGTACCGAAGTCCCGGTTTTGACCAGTGTTGACCTGGACCGGGAAAAGTCCCGGTTTTTCAACCAAAAAGTCCCGTTCCCGGGTTTTGTCCAAAAGTCCCGGTCCCGTACAACTCTAGTATTTACCAATTTTTTTTACAGTACCTCTTGTAACGTTTCAAATGAATTTTTTTGCGGTTGTGGCGCATTGTCAACAGTTTCCATGGAAGCTTCGGGGCCCGTAGCATAACAGCGGACGATTACGAGCAGTACAACAACGACAACAGCAGCAGGAGAAGCAAATGCAATCATTTTCCGAATTGTTCGAATTGAATTTTTCTAATTTAATGAAGAAATTGGGATTTTTAAAATAAACTTGTAAATTTTTGAAGAGTTTTGGCACTTTGTAGAAAAATGCCAAAAAATTCAGAAAAAAGAGTAAAATCACAAAAATTCAAACATTTATATTTAGTGAATATTTTCTGTGGGTGCCATGGAATTTTTAAAAATATGTAAATTTTTGGAGAGCTTTGGCACTTTTGTAGAAAAATGCCAAAAAAAAAAACTCAGAAAAAATAGTAAAAAATCACAAAAAAAAAAAAAATTCTAAAATGAAAAATAATAATAAAAATTTATATTTTAATGAATATTTTCATGGATGATATGAATGCAATAAATGCTTTACATTTTCATTCAAATCAATGGTATTAAATAAAATGAGGAAAAATAATATTGAAAAATATTTTTTATAAAATAGGAAGGAAAAGAAATTTTAATTAAAAAAGCATACATCGATTTTTACATTTTATTTTATTTAACATTTTATAATTATATATATTTTTATTCTTTTTTATAACTAAATAAATGGAATATAATAATGAAATAAAATATTGCTTAATTGATGAATTTAAACCAGGGTTACCCTTGAAAATTTCCCGAAATAAGTGCATCGCTGGTCAAAAATAAGATTTTAGGGTCAAAAATACTGACATTTTTTAAAACACACGCTTCCAAAAACTTTAAATCGCATTTTTATTCAACAAAATCAAGCATTAGCAACATATTTCTCGCTGCCAACTATTTTTCTGAGCAATTCCGGCTTAGAAATGAGAAATGTATACATTTCCGAAAATCAGATTTTAACAATTTTGTGGAAAACATAAGCAATTTGTAAATTTTAGTGCATTCAGAATCAAAAAATCAGATTTTTAACAATTTTTTCGGCGCGTTTTTCCGAAAATTTTTTGGGTATGGGTGAGGGAAGAGAGTCCGGCGGTGCCGATCAGGGCTGGGCGAGCTCAGCTTGGCACTCGAAGCCGAAGGCGAAGCCCAATGTTTTTCGAAGCACTGAAGTTCGAAGCCCAAAAAACCCGAAGTTTTCGAAGCACGAAGTTTCGCCCACCCCTGGTGCCGATAGGCGCCGCCGGGAAAATTTTTTGAAACTTGCTCTGTTTCTTAGCAAACTGTGCCCAACATTTTTATATGAAAACACTATGTTTCAACCCTGAAATTTTCAATTTTATCCACTGTAAATTATTCACGGAAAACCCGTGAATTGACCCCGTGAATCGTGACCGTGATCGAAAAAACCCGTGAAATTCACGGTAGCCGTGCCCGTGACCGTGAGTCACGGCGCACCTCTAATAGGCGCCGCCGGAAAAATTTTTTGTAATTTTTAATGCGATTTCTTAATGATTTTGTTCAAAAAATGACAAAATTTTAAGATTTTGAGCCAATTTTGTAAGAGAATAAGAATTTTTAGGGGGGGGGGGGGGGCGGCCAAAATCCAGGTCCAGGAAAAATGGCCTGGACCTGGACATGGACCAGGAAAAATCCAGGCCTGGGTCCAGGTCCAGGCCGAGCTCTAGCTGCTGGAAGTGTACCGACGAGAGAAAAATTTGAATATTTAACTGAATCTTGTTAAGATTTTGCATATTAATTCGCTTCAAAAAATTTTCTTTCTAAAATATCATTTAAAATCTAAATTTCTCTCTTCTGAATCCAAAAAATAATACTAAAATAAGGACAAAGAGCTTAAATAAGAAGGACAAATCTTACAAATAAGGACAAAGGATAACGCTGATTTAAACAGTTGAGAATGAAAAAGTAAATATTAAAAAGATAACGAAATTCAAATTTTAATTTAAAATTGGTTTTTATATGACACAAAAAGTTTCACAACTATTTAAAAAAAATTACGAAAAATAAACAGAAACTGGAAATGAAGTCAGAAAAAAACAAAATTTTAAGCCCCAATTTACGAAAAGGAAATTTTTTCAAATCAAAAAACAAATAAATCATTAAAAAATAAAAATTAAATTAAATTAAGCAAAACTTATCGTGCATAAATTTACAGTTAAATTGTTGTTTTTTTTTTGATTCAATAAAATCTACAAAATTGTATATATTTTTAAAAGATTTTACAGAAAAATGCGAAAAAAAAAAAAAAAAATTTGTGCACATTTTTAAAAATTGTAAATTTTCTGTCATCGCTACAAAAACACTTCCCGTTTTCCTTTTATGGCCTAAATTCGATGTAACAAATTCATAAAATCAAATAAATTTTTTGTTCAAAAATAATTCATGTAAAAAAAAAAACAATTGCACCGCCGTGATCAGTCAGTTCAGTCCTTCAAGGTAGGGTTCAGCCCCGAGCCCTCGGTGGGCAAAATGTCGTGGGTCGGGGCGGGGAATAGGCATGTCGGGGACCGGGGAGCTCGGGGTCGGGGCTGAACCCTACTTCAAGGTGATCGGGAGAAAACAAAATGTTTGGGCAATAAATTCGAGAAAGAAACAACGAAAAAATAGCATATACAAAGCACGGAACCCGTCAGTTCGGCCCCGCACGGTTCGGCCCCAGCCAATTTTTTGACTATAACTTTTTTCTTTGTCGTCCAAATCAAACATTGTTGGTATCATTCGAAAGCTTTAAATATCCTCTATTAGCCTGCAAAATTTTGAAAAATTTCGTAAAGGTTGAAAAAAATTATGACCGGAAGAACTCAAAAAACCAGATTTTCCAACCTTTTTGGCCACAAATTTGTTCAAAATTGACGGAATTTTTTGGAAATTTGCAGGCTAATAGAGCATCTGAAGGGCTTTCGAATGATACCAACAAGGTTTGATTTGGTTGACAAAGAAAAAAGTTATAGTCCAAAAACATGGCTGGGTTTTTCCACTTAAGCTTTTTTCTTTGGAATCCAAATCCAACAATCTTGGTATCATTCGAAAGCTCTTAACATGCTCTATTAGCCTTGCTAAAAAACGAAAAGTTTTTCAAGCCTGGAAAAAATTTTATTAGAAAAAAAGTTGAAAATTTCGACTTTTTCGCAATTTTCATGTATAACTTTTTTGGTAATTGTCTAATCGCGAAGCAATAGCTTAGAAAAAGCTTCTAAGCATGTTAAGCTTTCGAATGATATCAACAATGTTGGATTTGGATGCCAGAGAAAAAAGTTATAGAATGTTATAGTGAAAAAATTGCTGGGGCCCAAACGTGGGGGCCCAACTGACGTAGACCGTTTATTTTATACGAGAAAACTTTTTAAATTTGCGAAAAAATTTCCATTTGTCAAATGATTTGTTTTTTTTATTTTTTATGAACTTTTGTTCACCATTCTCGGTACCAAACGATAGCCGCAAAAATTTCGTAACAAAAATTCTCTAAAAAAAGTGCACAATTCGTTTTTTTGAAAATTTTTGTTTTTTGAAAAACATTTCGAATTCGCCACTTTACATATTTGAATGGATTTGTCGCTCTAATTCAACAATGTAGAAGAAAGCTCGTTCAGAATTTGCAAATTCAGTTTTTAAATGATTACAACCTTAATAAAATTTTGAAAAAAACGACCAAAAATCTCTAAAAAAAAAAATAAAAATACTGTAATTTGGATTTATAGCGACTTTTCGTGATTAAAAACCCAACCCAACTGATCAGTCTCTTCGCCTGATCAATTTCACTTATCAATTAAAAGCCTCTCTGCCCCATTTTGATCGTTTCCGATATTTCCAATAACATTTATGCCGTTCAAAAAAAGGTCAGGATCAGTCAATCGGATCACAAAACAATAATAATTATCATCATAATAATAAAATAAGTTTTTTGAGTTTTTTGTTGACACTTTGTCACCCTAAAAATTGTTGTCCATTTGTCTGTCTCTCATTCAGTTTCTTGACGTGCTTGCTGTGCTCATTTGTCCCTTTTTTGATGTGCCCGTTTGTCCATCTTTGTCCGTTTGTCTCCTCTTTTTCGGTGCGCTCGTTTGCCCTTTGTTCATTTGTCCACCTTTGTTGGTTTGTACACCTTTGCTCATTTGTCCACCATTGTTGGTTTGTCCACCTTTGTTCATTTGTTCACCTTTGTTGATTTGTCCATCTTTGTCCGTTTGTCTCCTCTTTTTTGGTGTGCTCGTTTGCCCTCCTTTGTTCATTTGTCCACCTTTGTTGATTTGTACACCTTTGCTCATTTGTCCACCATTGTTGATTTGTCCAGCTTTGTTCATTTGTCTCTCCGTTTTTATTTTTTCGTTTATTTTATCAAATTCCGCATAAATAAATCCGAGTTCTCCCATTGCCTTTTTCGTCTCATCAATCAATGTTGGCAAGATTTTCATATCATTTTTGAAATTTTCAAAGTCGGCACTCAAATTCGCTAATTCAGTGGTTAATTTAGAAATTCCCTGGCAAAAAAATAAAAATAAAATTTTGAAATTAGCAAATACGGTAATATTTTACAGTATCCTTTCATATTATTTTACAATTTCAGTTGATATTTTAGGCATCTATAAAATGCGATAATATTCTGTAAATTAAATACAGTAGTCGCTAACAACAAAATACAGTATCCCTTTGCAATACTTGGCCATTCTGACACAGTATGTCTTATTAAGCATTTTATACATAAATGCTTTTTGAAGCCCCATTGAAATTGAAACCCATTAATTAAAGGTTTCATAAATACAATAGTTTACTAACTTTCCAATACAGTAGTACCCCATTTTTACAGTACGCCCTTTTACAGTACTCTCCCTTTTTTATTACAGTAACCTTTTACAGTATCACATTTTTACAATCCTCCCTCTTACAGTATCCCCTCTTACAGTATCAGTGTTTACAGTATCCCCTTTTTACCTCTTCCCCCTCCTCCTGTTGCTGTTGCACTTCGTCCGCTTTTTCTCCTTCGTCCATTTCCATTGGCTGAATTTCGTCGTCCTCGTCATCAAAGAGGAATTCGTGTTTACCGCGATTTACAATGGTCACTTCCGTTTCTCTGCACTCATTTTCAGAATCAGTAACTGATAACTGAAAAAAAAAGAAAATTGAAATTTTATATTATTAAAAATAATGCAATAATTAATTAATTAATTAATAATTTAAATAATTTATTAATTAATCATTTAAATAATTAATTAATTAATTAATTCTTAATTTTGGACCAAAGCTAATCAAAAGTTATTAACATATTAGAGAAAATTAGAGAAAAGAAAAGTTGAAAATTTATTTGTAAGATAAATAAACTTAAAAAAAATAAATATATTTACTAGAAACTTATTTTATTTAGACAAATAAAAAATACAAAAATAAATTTACAAAATAACTCCATAAATATTTTCTAAAAAACGCATTTTCCACTTGCTTTGAGGCTTCTACGTTGACTTTTATTATGCCTTTTTTTTTTTGCCTTTTTCGGGATTTTCGTGCCTTAAATGCCTTTTTTGGCATTTAGCCGTTTTGGTGCCTTTTTTGGCGTTTTTTACCGAAAAATTCCATTAAAATGCGATAAAATTGGGAAAATACACCCCTAAGAAATGACCAGAAAAAAATTCAGAAAATACACCCCTAAGAATTTAAAAATTTTCTCAAAAAATAATTTAATTTTTTTCTTGGTAAAAATTTTAGTTTTAAAAGTTTTTCTTTTTCTTTATAAAATATTTAATAATCATTTAAATGACCAAAATTAAGTTTTTTGGTTAAGTTTTACGTGTTTTGCTCCCTAAAAATCCTTAATAAAATTTTTAAATGCCTTTTTTCATGCCTTTTTTTCAATTTTTTGATATTGCCTTTTTCGCGATTTTTGGTGCCTTTTTTTGCGAGCTCTATTCATAATTTAAGCGATATAAAAATAATAAATTTAAAAGTAAAAAATATGTATTTAATTAAATAATTTAAAAAATTAAAAAAATATAATTATAATAAAGAAAGCTAAAAAATTATTTTCAAAATATATAATTAAAAAAAAAATAATTAATTTTTAATAAAAATTTTAATAAATATAAAAATTTATTTATTATTTAAACAAATAAAAAAAATATCAAAAATTAACAGAAAAATTTATCTCAAATCGCAGCATTTTTTTATATAATGCGCAAATAGTTTTCCACCATTTAACTAACAAATAAGTGATTTAAAAATGTTTATAAAATATTTTCTTCCCATATAAATCAAAAAACAAGTTTTAATTATTTAATTAATTTAAAATTAAAAATAAATATGAAAAATAATTCCCAATGGCACCTCTTTACAAAAACATACTTTAATAAATTAATTATTTCAAAATTAAAAATAAAAATAAATATTAAAATCATTTCATGCCCCTCCTCATTTACATTCGCCGCATCTGTCGCGTCCATTTGCATCACCAAAATGTCATATTTTGTGCTTTCCTCCTCCGCCTCGGCGGCCAACAAAATTTGTGCGCTCTGCGCAGTGAATGTGCGAAATGTTTTTGCGGCCGCTTCCGTTAGGCCGGCATTGTCATGCCGTTGCACTTCCACGTAATACACTTGGCCATCCTCCGCCTTGGGCCCAATATCCAGCGTGAAATAGGTGGGGAATCTCAGCTCGTACTGCTCCCCATTCCGGATGGCCACACAGTCCACCACCAGCTCGGGCTGGTCAAGCTGTGCGGAGGGAGGAGAAAAGTGTTTGTTGGCATTGGCATTGGCACCAGGGATGGCATTCCGAGGCCCAAAAATTTCTTGAAAATCGGAATTCCGACCCCAAAAATGTCGAAAGCCGGAATTCCTAATGGTCAGTCATACTGTACGCCCGCTCACTCTCTATTCGATCATGTATATTTTCATACTGTATCCATTTCGCTTCCTATACGACTATATAAAATTGTCATACTGTATCCGCTCGCTTTCTGTTCAATTACGTATAATTGTCATACTGTATCCGCCTCTCGCGTTACTGTAGCACAAAAATATACTTGTTATAATCACACCGTATTTTTCACGTCGATCCATTCCCGCCGGATTGGCCACACCCTCAGCTTGTACTCGAGATTGACACTTTCCTTGCGCACTCTCCGGCACTGTTCCGTGTCCTTGTCGAGCACCACCACCGTCTCCGATTGGGTGTACGTTTTGAACAGAGGTATCACCGAAAATTTTTTTTTTTTTTTAATTAAGGACATCAGAGGCCAAAAAAATATGAGAATGATGTCAAAATAAGGACCTTTTAAAAAAAATAAGGGAACGGGTCGTTTCGGCGCCAACCAAAGATTGGACTATAAAACTTTTTTTTTATTTTCAACCAAATCAAACAATTTTGGTATCATTCTTCTAAAAACCCTTGACAAGCTCTACTAGACAAAAATGCAAAAAATATTTTCTAGACTATAAAAAAAAAGTTATTCAGAAAAATTTTCAAAAATTTCGAGTTTTTTTATTTTCCAATTTTCATGTTATAACTTTTTGGAATGATTGAGAAGCAATAGCTTGAAAACAACTTCTTCTAAACATGTTAGGCTTTCAAATGATACCAAAATATTTTGGATTTGGTCGACAAAAAAGAAAAATTTATAATCAAAAAATTCGGGCTAGCGCCAAAACCACCCCTAATCCAAAATAAGGAGGACATTTTTAAAATTGGATAAAAAAATGCACTTAAATATTAATGAATAAAACAAAAAATAAATGCTAACAAGAATTAATTTTTTCAATAATCCGTCCATTTTTAGCGTTTTCGATGCAATTCTTTAGGGATTTGTCCAAAATGTGCCACTTTTTGGCGCGTGTTTAGATACAAATTAAATAAAGAAATTTAATCTGGCGGTGCCGACAAATGCCGCCGGAAAATTTTTGAATTTTTTTAACAGATTATGTCCCAAAAATGAGTATTTTATGGATTTTTCGCCAAATAAAATACATAATATATCAAAATTTGTGGTCCTTGGTACCGTCCGGGAATATTTTTGAAAATTTTATGCGATTTGTACACAGATTTTGCGCCAAAATGTAAAATACGTCAGTAATACAGTAGCGCCTAAAATAAAGTACAGCAGCATTATGTATTGAATTGTATTACAAAAAGTCAAGACTGTATAACAAGTTCGTTCAAAATTTTTTTTTTTTCAATTTTATTTTTATTTGGTTTTTATTACGGTATTCATTTTTGTATTTTTTTTTCCTTAAATTTCTTTGTTTTTCGCACCATGGAAGAGCATTAATTGTTTTGCTCAATAAATTAAATTAAAGGTTTTTCAAGGTTCAATAAAATTTGAAAAAATTTGCAAATTTACCCAAATCCCTTAAAATAAATACACTGTAAATGGCTTGTTGGTGTAAGCTTGTTGCTCATGATTTCTGGATAATAAACTAATAACCAGGGAACGGATTTATATGTGCTAAAAAACGCCAAATATGCACATATATATGTGCCAAAAAACCCCCCAAAATATGTGCTAAAAACCCCAAAAAAGGCCAAAATATGTGCCAAAAATTGAAAAATGCTCAAAAAATAATTGAATTTCTCAAAAAAGTCTCATTTTTTTATCAAATTCGCTAGCACAATGCTAATCAAAAGAATTATAATGCTTTTTGGCGTAAATTTTTTTCTCGCTCTCAAAGATTTACTCATTTTTCGGAATTTTCTTCGCTAAATATCAATTTTCCCTTAAAAGTGAAAAAAGTCATGAAAAGGTCAAAAAATGTAAAAAAAAAAAAAAAAAATTGAAGATTTTGGGGACATTTTACCAAGAATTTGATTACCAAGAACTTTTGTAAAAAAAATTCAAAATTTCTCAAAAAATCGCCAAAATATTTATGTGCCAAAAACAACCAAAACCCCAAAATATGTTTTTATTCGCCAAAAGCCCAAAATATGTTTTTATATGTGCTAAAAACTCGCTCTGATTGAAAGGAAAACAGGTAAAAATGCTATTTTTGAGCTTTTCATGCGATAGCATATGCGCAAAAAAAAATATGTAAAAACATATAAATCCGTTCCCTGCTAATAACGTTTTTCAAGAAATTCTGATGCACTGACGCATTTTTCGGCCATGAAATTTTTGGGCTAAAATTTTACCCATAAACAATAAAATAAGGACAAAAATAAGGACGCTAGACAGAAATAAGGTCGACGCATCTGAGAGAAACAAGGACAAATGGCACCCCTAAAAAACACCTGCTGGTTGTCGTCTGCGCAATACACGTCGACCCGGTACAACACTTCGGCCTTCTTCCGGTCGCTGGTGAATGAAAATGCCGCCGCGGCCGGAGCCAAATTCGGCAAAATGACCAATTTGAAATGGTTGGCAAACGTAATACTGAACTTTTGCATGGTACGGCCAACCAAGTTTGCTGGCGAGTGGGTCGTGAACGGTTTCTGTGAAAAAGTGCCAAAAAATGATCCGTGACAAAAAAGGGGCTGTGTGCCAAAACGGGCCGGGTCAAAATGGGACAGTAAACGAATAAACCATGTAAAAGGGAAAACTATGCCAAAATGGGAAAACTGTGCCAAAATGGGAAAATATGCCAAAACGGTAAAAGTGTGCCAAAATGGGACAGTGGCAAAATAACTTATGCCAAACCAAAACAGTAGGTACCATTTATCGGGATGCAATCTGTGGCTCAGTCGTTGGAGGTTTTCGCACAACTTACGGTGTCATGGCAACTCGTACAATTGCTTAGGCCTAAGCTTTAGGCTAGGCCTAGGATTAGGCTTTATTTTATAAAAAAAAACAGTTGCCTTTTGTACGGGTTGGCATTGACCCCGGTTTACAAAGAAAAGCCCGTGGGTTCAATTCCCACCGGGCGCCGCCGCATTTATTTATTTTATTTTTTTTATGTTCAACAAATCAAAACACACAGCCTTAACTTACTTATTCCAGTGATGGGCTTTCGCTTTCGCATATTTCGCTTTTTGGTACTTTCGCTTTCGCGTTTCGCAATTTCGCGTTTTTTGGAATTTCGCGTTTCGCATTTATTTCATTTCGCATTTTTTTTTTCACTTTCTCAAAATTTCGCGTTTCGCATTTTATTTTCCGATTTGGCCCATCCATCCCTATTACTTACCCATGTGTAGTAGAGATGTTTACTGTCCGCCACTTTTGTCTGCTCATTGTGTACAATGGAAATGGCAATTTTGTACGGTCGATGGCACTTTTCCTCGTCCGTGCCAACATTGATAATGTACTGACCATCGCCCATTAATTCCGCACCACGTGTAGCGAAGAGCGGTTTTTCATTGGGGTTTGGAGCGGGACAGCTGGTCTCAAACTGTAAAAAAAGGGGGGGGGGGGGGAATTTTCGGTGCAGGACAAAACTCCGCAGGCCGAAACTCTGCTAAAAAAATCTTAGAAAAATTTTTTCTTAGAAAATTCGAAGGAAAAAAAATTCTGAAAATTTACAGCGATTTTTTTCAAACTTAATTATGCAAAACGTAAGGTTTTCAAAAAATTTTCAAAAAAATCGCTGGAAAATTCTTTGCAAATATTTTTATTTTCGAATTTTCTAAGAAAAATTTTGGTTATTTTTAATTTAAAAATTTTGGAAAAATGCCGGCGGAGATAAATTTTTAGTTTTTCAATGAAAATTGTTGAGAAATTCATGTGGTAATAGAGTCAAAAAAATGTTTTTTCCCCTGGCATTTCTACCAAAAAGGACAGACATTTTTTCATCCGAATAACGGTAAACCGCGGCATTCGGTAATTGCCGGCTACTGTAAGATAAAATTCGAGAATTTTTTGCTTTAAACTTTACCGGACGGATCAGGCTCAGTGGTGAACCATTTAATAAAATTCAGTATCGAAAATTTTTTAAAATTTTTATTGGGTAATTGCCGGCTAATTTTTAATAAATTTATTATTATTTTTTTACAATGTATTCGAGTTGGTCATCTTCAGCAAGGGACGGAGTCATTTTAATTTTCAAATAATTTGATGGGCTGTTAGCACCAGCAGAACAGCAGAAGAAGAATGCGGCGATTGGCACAAGACAAAGGAGAACAACAAAAGCCGTCATCATTTAGCAATTAATTAAAGAATTCAATTAAAACGTTTAAGAAAGGCAAAACTCATTAGTGAAAATTAATTGCTTCTTTGGAAAATGAGATCTGTTTTTGCGCTGCTTTTTATGTGTTTGTAGAGAGTATTTAGAGAATTACATATTTATGCATTAGGGATGTGCGGGAACTGATATTTTATCTGGGAATTGGGAGTCGAGATCGGGAAAGAGCCCTGAAGCCGAAAACGAGACGGGAAAAGAGCCCGAAAAACCGAGAACGAGACTGGGCAAGAGCCCTGAAGCCGAGCACCAAAACGGGAAAGAATCGGGAGGCCGAGAATGAGACCAGGAAACGGAGAACAAGACCGGAAGCGAAAAACCGGGAAATTTCCCGAGTTCGAAAACCGGGAATCCCGCGCATCCTTCGCATCTATGAAAAAGATAAAACAGATCCGATAGTGATGTTCGAGAGGGTCATCGGTTAAGAAGCCGACTCGAGAAAACTGTCTCGGCTTTGGTCGGTCTCGAGTCGCAAATTTTTGGCCTTAAAGCATCACTCAGATAATAGTTTCTGAGTGTAAATAGTCAGTCTGTTTTGTGCCTGGTTACTGTATGCTAACAGTTTTGGACTCAAAAAGTGGTAAATTTTGCTAAATTTTGACATTTTAAAAGGTAATTGGGCGCAAAAAAGGGAGATTATAGTTTTTTTTACGAAAAAAAGCCAGTGAAAATTAATTTTGAACTTTTAAAAAATGCGCAAATTTCGTAATTTTTTAAACCCGATTTTTTAATCGTAAAAAGGGAATAAATCATTTTCCTACCTATCTTAAAAAATAAATTTTATTAAAAAAAATAAATTCAGATTCATTGAAATATTATAATTTAGTGGTGACATTGTATGTGTATGTGCGCGTTGGCAATGGATTTTTTGATGACGAAATTAATATTAAAAATTCGCAAAAATCAATAGAACGGGCCAGGTCGTTTTCGCACCGATGAAAAAAAAATGAAAAAAACCCAATTTTTCTTATAAAAATTTAACAAAAAAGCAAGAAAAATTTTAGAACAAACTAAGGTCGCATTTCATAGTTTCGGGAAATACCACTGAGAAAATTTATAATGTTTTCGGGATTCACATTGGCATTGGCATAATTATGATCATTTTGTGGGACGAAGTTGTCATAATTTTGGTAAAAATTCATTTTAAAAACTTAATATAGTCGACATATTAAGTTTAGAAATCCACAAAAAAAGCAAAATAATCTTTTACTCCGGGTGAATCCGAACGGTGCTAGTGCGTTTTATAAATACGCCACCATGCACATTTTTTTATTTTATTGTCATGCGTGTTTTATAAATTCCGCCAGCATATGCTTTTAAAAATCCACACTATAAGTTAAAATATAATTATGCGTCAAAAGCTATTTTTTATTCGACAAAATGATAATCAGGGGACTCGAAATATGTATATCTATAATATTTGCCAAAAAATCGAGCAAAATATTTGCTAAAAACCCCCCTAAAGTACCAAAAATAACTGCCAAAAATTGAAACAAAACTGCATAATAAACACGTGAATTTCTCAAAAATCCTTTCTTTATCCATTTCGCAAGCAAAATTGACAGATTAAAATCATTTCAATGCTTTTAGGCGTTAATCTATTTCTCTTATCTTCCAAAAGCTAAAAAAAATTCCTAAATTTCACCAAGGCAATTGTTCTATTGTCTCATTGCCGTAATTTAGGTAGCCTAGATCATGCTAATATTTTATATAATAAATATTGTTGATTATATTAAAAAAATTTTTTTTAATAAACTGCTCAGAGGAAATGGAAATTCAGAAATACAGATTTCAGAACAATAAACATTTATTATTTTACTACTAAGATAGTTTGAATAAATAATAAATTAACAAATTTTAAAAAATGCATGCTGATTTTTGTTGGGGGATTTATAAAACGCGCAAACCCATTTTGGCGGATTTATAAAACGCGCAAACCCATTTTGGCGGATTTATAAAACGCGCAAACCCATTTTGGCGGATTTATAAAACGCGCAAACCCATTTTGGCGGATTTATAAAACGCGCAAACCCATTTTGGCGGATTTATAAAACGCGCAAACCCATTTTGGCGGATTTATAAAACGCGTCAGCACGAATCCGAACCTGACCACCCCTTAGCCTGCTACAGAAATTCATTTATATATTTATATTTATTATATAATTTCGAATATTATAATTTATATAATTAAACAAAACAATGGCATGAAAAAAGAGTTCCTCGAATGTAATTGAAATTTATTGTAGTAAATACAATTTCTTTAAAATTTTGGGGATAATTCTATTAATTGACTTCCAATTTGAAATGTGAAATTTAATAAAACAAAGAATTTTTCTGAATCAGATTGGCTTTTATTAAGCACCGAATTTTCTGAGCTTTTTTTTCTTCACAAATTTAAGCCTCTCAAAAGCAATGGTTTTGTAGGTGCATTTCGTAGGCAAAACGATTAGGAAATATTAAGGCTAATAGGAATAGGCACGTAAAATGGCTTTGTTTTGAAACCAATTCCTTAATTTTTAAATTTTGTTTAATATATTCTAAAAAATTAATTATTCAGTTCATTCCTGCTCAAAATTAGCAGCGCATTATAAAATTTATTCTTTGAAGCATTTTTAATTTATTCAAAATACCAATAGCTTACAAATTAAATAAAATGCCTCTCAAATTTTGTTGGTTAAAACAATTTTTCAAGAAAACTGTTCACATATTTTTGGGACCCACGCGTTTCGGCGCCGGCGTTTCGGCGCTGGCGTTTCGGCGCAAGCTCGTTTTTCCACCTAAGCTTTTTTCTTTGGCATCCAAATCCAACAATCTTGGTATCATTCGAAAGCTCTTAACATGCTCTATTAGCCTAACAAAAAACAAAAAGATTTCCAAGCCTGGAAAAAATTTTATGGTGAAAAAACTGCAAAAATTTCGACTTTTCGCAATTTTCATGTATAACTTTTTTGCTAATTGTCTAATCGCGAAGCAATAGCTTAGAAAAAGCTTCTAAACATGTTAAGCTTTCGAGTGATATCAACAATGTTGGATTTGGATGCCAGAGAAAAAAGTTATAGAATGTTATAGTGAAAAAATATGCTGGCGCCGAAACGCCGGCGCCGAAACGCCAGCGCCGAAACGCAGTGGACCCCATATTTTTCGTTCCAACTAAAACTCGGGCAGCTGTAAACGAAACACTGTTGGGGAATGCTTTAAAGCTGGCAACAAAGCAAGTGTCCAAAACTTCTCAACTATTAAATAAAACAAAGAATTAAAGGGAGTAATTTTTTTAATTGGCCCCGGATTTTATGGCGAAACCATGTTTCTGATGAGTGGCATTATAATATTAATTAACTTCAGTCAATGTTTTCCTTAAATAATTTAAGGCAGTAACTTTATTACACATAATTTATATTAGCATCAGAAATAAAAATATGTAAGAATAGCGCAAAAAAAATTTTTTCCATTCACATTCCCCTTTAATCTCGTCTCCATCCTTCCTCTTCCTCTTCCTCTTCCTGCAGCTTTTCCACCTGATCATCCCTGCTGATGCTCGGCCTCTTGCTTCTTCGTCCCCTGTTCTCACTCCTGGTGCTAGGTCGAACCGAAAAATTATCTCAGTGTGGGCGAACCGAAAATAGTCTCAGTGTCAATAAAACTTTTAAATGTAATTATTTTAAAGCAATTTTTTAATTTGAATATTAATTTTCAATTTTAAAATTTAAAAAAACAATAATCTAATTTCGAGGTTCAACTTTTTTTCAATGTTTTTTTCTTAAAATATTCTACCTCAAAATAAATGCTAGATTTTATTCCATGAATAAAGCACAATAAGTAAGCTTACTTGCCACTTAATTTGTTGAAATTAAAATTTTCGTTTCAATGTAATTTTTTTTTGGTCGGAGGTGGAAAGTTTTTATTTTAGTTTATTTTTTTAAATAATTGTCTTTATTAAAATTATTTTTTTCGAGACCGAATTGAATTGTATAATTAAATTTAAATATTTTTATTGACACTGAGACCATTTTCGGTTCGCACACACTGAGACTATTTTCGGTTCGTCTCACCACGTCACTCCTGATGTTTCTGCTGCGCCAGGTCCTTGAATACTTTGGTTAAACTATAACTGGCAAAATCCCATCCTGACAAACCCGGCTTAATCTAAGTCCTGCGCACAGGGACGCTAAAGCAAAACTTGATCGCTTCTTCCGTTGTGCTGACAAAAGTGAACGGCAATCCCCCTTCGCTCTGCCAGTGATAACTCTTTGTAATTTTAAAAATTCATATTTAAGATTTTGGGGGTCTCTGATCATTAGGGATGCGATTTTTAGGCACAAAAAATCGCGAAATAGGCACCTAAAAAGGCATTAAAAATCGCAAAATAGGCATTAAATAGACACAAAAATCCTCGAATAGGCACTAAAATAGGCAAAAAAAATTTTTTATTAAAGCTTTTTAGGTAGCAAAACACGTAAAAATTAATCAAAAAACTTATTTTGCTTATATTTCAATTGTTTTAAAGTTGTTTTCGATAAAATTAATTTTTTAAACCAAAATTTTTTATCAATGAAAAAAAAATTAAATTTTGGGGAAGAATTTTTGTGAAAATTTTTTTTCGATTCTTATGGGTGTATTTTCTGAATTTTTTTCAGATCGATTCTTAGCGGTGTATTTTTCATTTTTATTGCATTTTTGTTAAGGTTTTTCCGAAAATCCTGAAAAAGGCGCCAAAAATGGCGAAATAGGCACAAAAATAGGCATTTAGGCATTAAGCACAAAAAGTCCAAAATAGGCAAAGTTAGGCATTATAAAAGTCATCGTAGACACCCCAAACCAAGCGGAAAATACGTTTTTCGTGCTTATCTGTGCGTATTAAGTGCGCAAAAATTTTAGGCATTTGCCTAAAAATCGCATCCCTACTGATCATGAATAGGGCTTCCATTTTTAGGCACAAAAAATCGCGAAATAGGCACCTAAAAAGGCATAAAAAAATCGCAAAATAGGCATTAAATAGGCACAAAAATCCCCGAATAGGCACGAAAATAGGCAAAAAAAAAAAATTTTTCTTAACGCTTTTTAGGTAGCAATCACGTAAAACTTAATCAAAAAACTTAATTTTGCTTATATTTCAATTGTTTTAAAGTTTTTTCGAATAAGGACATTTTTTAAACCAAAAATTTTTATTAAGAAAAAATAATTGAATTTTGGGGATTAATTTTTGTGAAAATTTTTTCAATTCTTAGGGGTGGATTTTCTGAAATTTTTTCGGGTCGATTCTTAGGGGTGTAAGTTTCATTTTTGTTAAGATTTTTTCCGAAAATCCTGAAAAAGGCGCCAAAAATGGCCAAATAGGCACAAAAATAGGCAAATAGGCATTAAGCACAAAAAGTCCAAAATAGGCAAAAATAGGCATTATAAAAGTCATCGTAGACACCCCAAACCAAGCGGAAAATACGTTTTTCGTGCTTATCTGTGCGTATTAAGTGCGCAAAAATTTTAGGCATTTGCCTAAAAATCGCATCCCTACTGATCATGAATAGGGCTTCCATTTTTAGGCACAAAAAATCGCGAAATAGGCACCTAAAAAGGCATAAAAAAATCGCAAAATAGGCATTAAATAGGCACAAAAATCCCCGAATAGGCACGAAAATAGGCAAAAAAAAAAAATTTTTCTTAACGCTTTTTAGGTAGCAATCACGTAAAACTTAATCAAAAAACTTAATTTTGCTTATATTTCAATTGTTTTAAAGTTTTTTCGAATAAGGACATTTTTTAAACCAAAAATTTTTATTAAGAAAAAATAATTGAATTTTGGGGATTAATTTTTGTGAAAATTTTTTCAATTCTTAGGGGTGGATTTTCTGAAATTTTTTCGGGTCGATTCTTAGGGGTGTAAGTTTCATTTTTGTTAAGATTTTTTCCGAAAATCCTGAAAAAGGCGCCAAAAATGGCCAAATAGGCACAAAAATAGGCAAATAGGCATTAAGCACAAAAAGTCCAAAATAGGCAAAAATAGGCATTATAAAAGTCATCGTAGACACCCCAAACCAAGCGGAAAATGCTTTTTTCGTGCTTATCTATGCGTATTAAGTGCGCAAAAATTTTAGGCATTTGCCTAAAAATGGAAGCCCTAATCATGAATATGGAGTTTGTTTCGAATTTTATGACACCATATCAGTCATATTCGCGATCAGTGACTTTGAAAACCCCAAAATATGAAATTTATTTTTTTTGGGGGGGGGGGGGGTAGCAAAACACGGAAGTGCCAAAAATTGGAAATTCAGCGACAAAATATTAAATAAATCGTGAATATTTTTGATCACTTAACACACCGTTTCAAAAAATGAGAGATGAACCAATAAATAGAGAATGCTGAGAAAAAAAAAATCTCTCATTTTGGCGTACTATTTTTTTTATCTATGTTAATTAAGAAAAGCATACCTAATTTACCGGTCTACGTCAGTTGGGCCCTCACGTTTGGGCCCCAGCATATTTTTCCACTATAACTTTCTATAACTTTTTTCTTTGTCATCCAAATCCAATAAAAGCTTGATATCATTCGAAAGCATAACATGTTTAGAAGCTTTTTCTAAGCTATTGCTTCGCGATTAGATAATTACCAAACAAGTTATACATGAATATTGCAAAAAAGTCACTTTTTGAAATTTTTTCTTAATAAATATTTTCCAGGCTTGAAAATCTTTTCGCTTTTTGTAAGGCTAATAGAGCATGTGAAGGGCTTTCGAATGATACCAAATACTCTTTTTTTTTCCTGACGTTAAATCCTATTCAAATTTGATATAAATAGTGAAATTTTTTCTGCATTGGGTCTATTTAAAATTATTTTGAATTTATCTCCCAACATTTAGCTATTCAAAAAAAACAAATTTTCGAACGCCTATAACTTTTTTCTAACTCTTCAAATTGTTCGAAAATCGTCACACTTTTTCTTTCTCTATAAAAAAAAAGTACGCCAAAATTGAGCGCTATTTATTGACACATCTCTCTTTTTTGAAACGGAGTGTTAAGCTCCAATACATATCCTCATTCTCTGCATATCCATCCTAAAAAATGATCCTTTGTCATCCCAACCAAACCAAGCAAAAAAAAAAAAAAATTGGAAATTCAGCGACAGACCATAACATAAATCATCAATATTTTTGGTCACCTAAGCTTCAATACACCCATATTCTCCGCTTATCATTCATATTTTACATAAAATTTCCCCGAATTTTCCAGGAAATTAATTATTGTCCAGCATTTAATTTGTCGTGGCCTCTTCCAAAATGCCGTCGTCTCCGATTCCTTTTTCGCTGTTCGTCGTCCTTTTCCTATTCGTCCCATTTTTGCCCGGATGTTCGACTTTTTATTTGGCGCCTCCTTCTTCTCCTTGTGTCTCTTCCGATATCGCCAAAATATGTGAGAATTCCACACAAATTCTGCTACCAATTTCTGCATTTTGTTTGCTTTTTCAGGCGGTGAACCATCCGTCGCGCATTATTTCGAGTGCTGTGGCGACAGTGGCGCAGGTCGAACATACGAAATTGGCACACGGCGAGTTTTGTGGCACTTTTCGGCTTCTTTGGGCGTTTTGAATGGCATTTATTTATGGCCCATTTCGAACCCCGAACTCGGACAAAAAGTCGAAAATTCGAATTTAAGTTTTTATACAGAGATAATTTTCAACGCCAAATCATCCTAATAAAAAAATTTGATTGGAAATGGAAAAGTGCCATTTTGAATGGAAAAGTGCCATTTTGAATGGAAAAGTGCCATTTTGAATGGAAAAATGCCATGTTTGAATGGAAAGTGCCATTTTCGAATGCCTTCCCCCAACATTTTTCAGATTGTTGCCTCAGACTGAACACTTGGTCCATTGTGTTGGTGTCGCTGCTCGCCTTTTGCCTGGTCGCTTGCCTTGTGCTTTGCTTCGTCAAATGCATTTGCCTTTGCTGCCTCTGAAGTGACGGCGACGGAAAAAGAAAGGAACGGACGGACGGACGGAGAAAAATGAGCAAAACGAAGTTAAAATGCCATACTTTAGTGAATTTTGTCTGTGATGTGTACATACCATACCATATATGTATATTATTGTTGTATATTTGTAATATACTGAATAACAAACATTTGTTTCTGTCCACCTCTGTTGCATTTTTTTGTCTTTGCCTAACCCCTTACAAAAAAAAAAAAAAAAAACTGATTTTAAAGAAATTGCGGCTTTTCTAAAAATACGATCGGAATCAAGAGCCCCGTTGGACTGTTTACACTTTGTTCATTTATAATAGGGAGAACCAATGGCAGGGAGTGGACCCTATTGGTTTGTTTTTGAATATGATGATTGAAGGTGTTTGTTGAAGTTCGGAATTATGGAAATCCAATTTTTTTCCTGGAATTTGGGAGTCCGGAAATACAAGAAAACAATATGTTTTAGCTTGGTTTGATGCTTCTTTGACGAAGTTCCATTTGGCACATCGGGATTTAGTGCATTTTCGCGATTTAGGTGCATATTTAGTCATTTTGGGGCCGCTATTTTAAGCCGATAGTGACTTTTTGGCTCTACTGCACTTTGAGCATCCAACTAGAGTAGAGCGGGACCGGGAATTTTGGGCAAAACCGGGACCGGGACCTTTTCGGCTTGAAAAACCGGAAATTTTTGGCTGGGAAAACCGGGAAAAAACCGGGACTAGTCCCGGTCCCGATCAAAACCGGGACTTCAGTACTCAGTTGTCCGTGTTTAGGTCCCGGTCTCGCTCTACTCTACATCCAACCAATGACCATTTTCAGTTTCTTTGGCCACAACTTTTTCATTAAGAAAAAAAATACAATGAGAAAACATGAAATTCAGTTCTTTCTTTCTTTTTCTTTTTTTTTTTGCCTTTAGCCCAGCAGAAGTCAATTACCTATAAAAAATTCGTTAGACTTCAATCTTTCAATTATTGAAAAGTAAGAAAAAAAAAGTTAAAAATTATGGCTTAAGAAATTGAGATGGGTCTTTTGATTGGACACATAAACTTCTAAAGCCATGCCGATTTCTTGGTTAAGGGAATTGAGTCCGAAACAAAATTTAAGTGTAATTTTTTTTTTTTTTTTTTGCTACCTTTTTTGTCAAAGGCCCATAAAAGCAAAATTTTCTAACGGCACATCAAAACCACAAACACATACATATGTATATAAATCCAGACCTGGTAAGGAATTACTTGCATTTATTCCCCCATTTTTTCCTCTGTCAGCACTTTTTTTTTCCATCCGAAAATGAATTTATTATGGCATTTATTTTGTTTGTGGTGTGTCAGTCAGTCTCTTCTGCCAAGGATTTATTTTACAGAAAATTTAATAAAATTGTTACAATCAGAAATCGGGACACAGTGTCATGGGTCATGACAACTCGTACAAAAGACAATTCGTAGTTAGGCTTAGTCCTAAGCTTTAGGCTAAGCTTAGGCTTTGTTTTGTAAAATATTGAGTTGACTTTTGTATGAGTATTGCCATTGACACCAGCTCCCGACCACATACTAATGTATAAATCAGACTGGTCTGAAAGTACTTGGATTTATAACATGGATTTATCCCCCCGCCCATTTTTGTTCTATTTCTCTGTCAGCATATTTCTCCCAAGCATTTGGCTGCAAAATTTACGCATTTTTCTTTTACAGAAAATTTAGTGAAACTTTTTTTTATTGAAATTGTTTTTTTTTGAAAATGGCTCTTATCCCTCGTCAATGGATCTGCCGGGGCGAAGGCTGCAACGACACAAGCGAAGAATACATTCCGGACGTACAGAAATGGATGAATTGTGAGGAGTGATCAATTGATTGAACATTTCGAAATTCTTTTTTCGAATCGGATTCGGAATTTACAAAAATTGGCCTCGAGTTTCGCAATTATCGAAAAGAATTCCTATTTTTAAAAGTTGGCGACAACTTTCTATGGTCACTCGAATAATACCAACCCATTTCGACTAATTGAAAAGTCCGGACCCGAACTCGAACGAAAAGTCGTCCATTTAGACTAACTCTAAAACTCGAATTCGAACGAAAAGAGTCGGGGTAATACAATTTCCTCCCATTTTCAGCGATTGGTAACATTTCGCATTGGATGATGACCGGCGCTGCTGCAATGACCGGCATTGTCATCTGCTTAAGCCTACTCCATCTGATTTTCGTCAGCACTTTGATCAGTGACGAGAAAATCCGCTCCGAACTGTATTGGGTGGTGCTAATGCCACCGGTGGGCAATTGACTAATTAATGTCTAATTGTAATTAATATCCCCCCCCCTCCCCTCTTCAGGTAATCGTCGTTTGCGGCTTCACCGGCATGGTTCTGCCGAGGGCGGCACTTTTCCTCTACGCAATTGCGCTCGTCTATTACATGATCTGCATTTTTGTGCTCGTCTGTTTGATGAACACGGTCAGTTTAACTCATTAATGCTAATTGGTTTTCATTTTGGTGCCAATTTCAGTTGAACGGTTCCCGCAAATCGATGTGCGAAAAACTGATGGCAAAGGGCGAGCGAATTTCGATTAGAATTTATCCGTTTGCTTGTTGGTTGATCTGCTTCGAGGATTTTCTACCGACAGAGTGCGTTTTATCAATGAACATTGAGAGAGACAACTGATCAGAGAATAGACCAAACATTTTGATAAGACAAGTGATCGGAGCTGATCACTGATCAGAAAATGTTTGAAATTGATCGGAAAAGTGCTCCCAACATTTCTCTGATCAAAGAATCCCTTCGGAAATGAAAAAATTAATTTTTTTTTCAAATTCAGGCAAAATTTCCGCCGCTTTGAAGTGCTCGTGTTCCAATCGCCGATTGTACGAATTATGCTCGAAATTTTGAACATCACCGTGTTCATGGTGAACAACAATTATTTCATTTTTTTAAATGTTTCCTAATTTGGCATTCTGTTTCAGGAGCTGAGCAGTCGTAAACATATGTACTTCCAAATATCCAATTTTGCTGCAATGATTTCCATGTTTATTGGCTCCTACGGCTCTTACGTAATTGTCCCCGTCGGCGCTTCGCTGTTGCACGAATATCGGCACGTCTCACATTTTTTGAAATGAAATAATTATGGGAAAAATGTTTTTTCCATTTTCAGTTTTTTGCTGCTCTTCCGTATCGTCGACTTCTGCCAACTGTTTTGGTCCGTGCAAAAGTTTGTCGGCGACATCTTCGGCATTCTCGACATGGTGCCGACCATAGCACACGATCCCGCCAAATTGCCCTCTTCGGCGGTGGCACAATGTGAGCAGCAGCTGGGGAAAGTGGCACAATTATTTTTTGGCACTTTCCATTTGTCCCCACAGTTTACATTTGCTTTTTGCTCTGTGTCGAGATGCTTTTCGCCTCTTTGTTGGCCACCTTTTGCTTCCAACCGTCGCGCTGTGCCTTTTTTGACAAACATCGGAAACGGAATGCCATGGACAATGCCGACGGTGAATGTGCCGAAGACGGATGCGTCAGCGATGTTGAAGCCGAAAGTGGTGCCGAGGACGGGGATGAGCAGTTGGATGACGACGACATTGAGCAGCAGCAGCATTTGAGAAGTGATGAATCAGAGTGATAAGCAAAATGTTGTGATCGAGGAAAAGTGATCGAAATTTCGTTTTGTTTATTTTTTCGCCAAATTTACTCATAAATAAAAAGACTATTATTAAAAACAAAGAATGTGGACACTGTTTTTCAATATTCTCACTAGGCTTTTATTTTTAGCGCCTACAAAGCCTAAAAAATTTTGAAAGAGCCTATTTTTGCCTATTTTGGCATTTTGCCCAAAATTATTAACAAAAATGCAATAAAAACGAAAAATGCACCCCTAAGAATCGACTAAAATAAAAAAAAAAAAAATACACCCTTAAGAATCGACCCGAAATTTTTTCAAAAATACACCCATAAGAAATGAAAAACTTTTCAAAAATTCATATCAAAAATTTATTTATTTATTTTCTTGGCAATAATTTGTGCTTTAAAAATTATTAGGGATCATTTTTTATGTAAATACATGTTTTTTTCCTGGATTCTCCATGCTATAATTAGTAGGAAAAACACTTTCTTTTTTGTGTTTGCGAACAAAAGTTGTGACTTTTATTTACATATTTTTACATATTTTCGGATTTTTCTACATATTACATATGTACATATTTTTATACATATTTTGGACTTTTTCGCATTTTTTCGTACATATTTTGCATTTTTTGAGAATTTTTAGGGAATTTTTTATGAAATACCCCCAAAAATATCCAAAATTTCACAATTTTTTTTCGAAAATTTTGAGAATTTATAGAAATTTTTTGCGAAAAGTAAAATTTTTTTTTTTGAAAATGTGCCCCAAAAAATAGTTTTTTTTTCAAAAATGGGATATCAAAAATTAATTTTTAAATTACTAAAAGATAATTCTAAACCTATTAAGGTCATTTTTATGGCAATTTGTGCCTATTTCACCCTTTAGAAAGAATTTTTTTCCAAAAAATCACCATTTAAAAAATTTTATTTACATATTTTAGTACATATTTCTGGATTTTTGTACATATTTGATACATATTTCAGTGTTTTTTATACATATTTTATTTACATATTTCGCGATTTTTCTTACATAAAAAAATGATCCCTAAAAATTATATATCTCAGTACTGATTTGGCCTAATTTTTTTTACTTTTTTGAATACATTTTGTCATTTTACAAACGAGGTTTTTTAGTGCCTATTTTCCATTTTTAGGGCCTATTTTGGGGGTTTTTTAGAGCCTAAGGCCTACCTATTTTGACGGTTTTTAGTGCTTAAGGCGATGTGTTCGATTGACTTAAAAACCTGAACAGATCGCCAGTCAAATTTTCTATCACTTAACTTGAAGTGGCTAAAATGGAAGTTTTATGCATTCTGAGTAGTACTCGGAGTTCGGAGTTTTCGAAGACCCTGAACTCGATTCTTACATTCATTTTGAACAAAAATGAATTTAATTTCAAAAAATTCAAAGATATCACAATAATGCACCAAATAAAATCTGACAATGTTTATTGTGCAAAAGATTGACGGGTTGTGAAATTTTTAGGAATGATGGACCATCCAACAATGGGTAGCCGCCGGTGGTTGGGAAATTTGAATTTTTGATTTTTTGTTCGGGTCCTGGATTCAGAATTGGTCGAAATGGATACCGAATTCGTGATCAGCGACCCCTA
Organism: Heterodera schachtii; assembly: GCA_023374025.1. Lineage (NCBI taxonomy): Eukaryota > Metazoa > Nematoda > Chromadorea > Rhabditida > Heteroderidae > Heterodera > Heterodera schachtii. The sequence continues at coordinate 2,823,364 of SIJG01000003.1, forward strand.
AAACCGTTGAAAACATGTTTTCATGACTTTTGAAGACAAAAAATATTTTTTCAAAAAATGTATTACTATTACCGGCAAAGTCATAAGCAATAATACAGTACATTTATTTTTAGGGGTTTGAGTAAATTTTCAAATTTTTTCAAAAATCCGTAAATAATTTTATCCAAAACATTCAAAATGATAGGATTATTGAAAATTTATTCGTATTAACTTTTTTTTAAATAATTTTTGCTTGTTACAGATTACCCGAAATCTCGTTTTTTTTTTTCTTTTTAACCAATGAAACCTAACCCAAGTTCCGAAAATAACTATCTCGACATCATTCTCAGAATGTCTCTATTTCAGAGATTTTTTCTACCCAATATTCAATCCCGAAACTATTTACTTTGGCCTCTGACAGGAACCGGTCATGGATTGCACGGTGGAAGCGATGGATGGAGGAGGACGGTGCAAGGGATTTGTACAATTGGAATGCCACCATCGAAGGACCGCCCGAAACACCCGTTTACCACCTAAATGTCAGCAAGGACGGGGCCCTTTTTATGGACATTTTGCTCCGCCAACATTGGAGCCCGTCGATGACCATTTCCACAGGTGAAAGCGACGCGGGAAAGAGTGGACAAAATGTCGACAACAAAAAATTTCGACACGACAAAATACCGGCACAATTCAAAACGATGGCCAAAACCGAACTTTTTGGAAAAGTGTCGATATTTTGTCGTTTGAAATGGGATTTTTAAAATTCACAAGTGCCGTTTTATTCATTATTCCCCCTCACCCCCGCTTCAGTGCTGCTCTCCATCTCTTCACTTCTGTGTGACCCCAGTGAGCACACATGTGCGCTCGATATGGACATCGCAACGATGTACCGCGACTGTCGGGGCGACAAAAAATTTGCGGCGAATTCTGCGGGGTGAAGGGGACGGGAAGGGGATGAAATGGGCGAGGCGCGCAGAGTGGCCGTTCGGGGAAATGTAGGGGGTCGGGACCGATCGGAGAGCGATGAGTCGTGCCGGTTTTCGTCCAGGCAAATAGACCAAGTTGGGCACAATTTTAATAAGAGTATGTTTATTGTGTCGACCTCAAACTTGGGTAATTAAACCGTCCCAATCGGGACGGTGAGGGAAATACAAAAAATGGTGGGGCAACAATTACAATGGGAACGACAAAAAAAGGGGCGGCAAAAATTGGTAATGGCAAACAAAATACAAAAAGAAAAAATGCGGCAAAAATCAAAAGGCCAGAATGGCAACGGAAAAGGGAGGGCACTTCGGGATGGGGGGGGGCACAGGGGAAGGCGCAGGGCACTTCGGGATGGGGAGGCACAGGGGAAGGCGTTCGGGCCAAGGCACAGACAGGGAGCAGCGAAGGCCGGGTGCAGTGAAAGGCGGTGGGCGGGTGCCGGGAAACTTCGGAGGGAACCGTTTGTGTCGGATCTGAAATTTCCGGAAAAGCCCACCCCTTTAAATACGACTTTTTGGCACCAAAGTACGCTACAATTTCTTATTTTAATTAAAATCTGTTTTTGTTATTGTATCCGTTTGGGTTTGCCATTTTCCCATTAATTGTTCGCTTTTCCATTTTTCCTTTACAATTTCCATTTCTTTAATATATTTTATTAAACATTAATAATTTGTTTACGAACGGAATCTCATTCGTAACATTATATTAATCATATTAATTAATTTTCGTTCCCTTTCATTCCTTGGAAAAGCACTTTTCCTTTTCAAACCATTTTCCGTTATTCATTTCAAAAGGTTTTCCCATTTTTTATAATTATATTTTTGATAGTTTTTGTAATGTGTTTTTTTCCAAATTAAATATAAAAATTATTTTTTATTATTTATGTTTTATTTTCCCCATTTTACTTTCTAGTGTTTTTTATTTTTTGTCTTTTTTATCTTGGATTTTATCTTAGGATTTCGCGTCGTCGCGACAGCGACAACCGCGAGCAGTACAACCTCGTGGCCCGTACATGGACGCAAAACCACGCGATGTATATTATATTGTTGTTTGTACATAGGCATATATATGTATATTATTGTATATTTGTAAATATACTGAATAACAAACATTTGTTTCTGTCCAACTCTGTTGCACTTTTTTGTTTTTGCGAAACCTTCACAAAAAACTGGGTTTTCCGAACTTATTTTTTAAAGAAATTTCGGCTTTTCTAAAATACGGATTCGAATGGCGAACCGTTGGACTGTTGGGTTTGACGCTTCTAGAAGGAAGTTCCATTTTTACATATTTCGGGGATTTACGGGTACTTATGTATGTGGTTTAGAAGGTAATACTGGAGAATTGGTGTCCCGACGAAAAACAAAGTTAAGAAGTTTCTTTACAGTTTTTCTAGGGTAAGAAAACACGCCGATCACGAATCCGAGCTCGGATTTTACAAAATCATTGATTTTGTCTATGATTTTTCATCATGTGCCAAAATTTTAATAAAATTTTTCATGTAAAAATAACTTGAAAACATGCATTCTTGGGTTTTCGGAGTCGCTGATCACGAATATGACCTTAGTCTTGGCCAATTCCGAATTCCGGACCCGAACTAGGGCAAAAAATCGAAAATCAAAATTGTTTTTTATGTGTGAGAAGTTTGAATTTCTACTTTGTTCGAATTCAGGTCCGGGATTCGAAATTAGTGAAAATTAATGTCAGATTCGTGATCAGCGGCCCAGAAAACCCCCATAAATATGTTATAACGATTTTTAGAAAAGAAAAATTTTAAATTATTTTTTTTCCGGGACACCAATTCTCCAGTATTACTGTTTAGAACATAAAAAAAAATTTTTTTTGAGCCGTTGAGTTTTTTTTACTGGTAACGGTTACTTTTAATGATCGCTTAAAACTGCATAAAGCGGTGCTTTTTTGTTGCAAATTCAGGGATTATCGCGGGAACGCTAATCAAAAAATTGACATCTAAAAAATTCACCGTATATTTATTGTCCGGATATGCCTATTCTCATATATGTACAATACACATACAATTAACCATCGTTTAGTCCCGTGCTGGGACGAAGTCCGAATAGGGCAAGTAATTTAATTTTAAAAATATTTAAATTATAAATTAATGATTTTAATTAATCAATAAGGGTGGTTATTTCAAAAAAATGATTCACGTAAATACGTGAACTTATTTTTCTTCTTGACAAAATTTTTGGTTAAAAAATTTTCCTTATTCAGAAGCAAATAAAATTTTAATAATTTCATTTAAAAATGAAATACTATAAACAAAATTAAATAAGTTGGGTTTTACTACCTAAAAGGTATGAATCAAAAATTTTTATTTGCCTATTTTTGTACCTATTAATGCTATTTTGCGAGTTTTGTGCCTAAAATTTCCATCTATTTATAACTCGGCGGGAGCCGGAAAATCCAACACCAACTGTAACTAAAACAATATTTAAGTTTGTTTGAGTTAATATCATCTGATCAGTGGGGTGCAACCGAATGATTCGAGAACTGATGAAGGAATAGCATGCCAAATGGAGAATATCCCTCATCCATACGTTAAAAATTGTTAGGCACAATTTACATTCTCGTTTGCCAAGGATCAGAGTATTTTAATTATTTTTTGAGATAATCAAAAAGGCCATACAAAAAAATATTCATATGCCTACCTAAATAGATCATGGCAATAAAAAATTATTTAAAATAACTTAAGTACTGTAACTTTATTATATGTATTTAAATATTAACTCAAAGACTCAAAAATTATTTTAACCACCCTTATTGATTAATTAAAATCATTAATTTATAATTTAAGAATTTCAAAATTAAATTACTTGCCCTATTCGGACTTCGTCCTAGCACCGTTTAGTCCGATCACAATTGGAGGTGATACGTTTTTATGCCTTTTTCCCTTTTTTAGAACAGAACTATTTGCGTTTATCATCGTCGTCCCTTCATTGTGCAACAACAACAGCACTTCAAAAGCAACCTCATCGTCGCTTCTCACCGTCCGTCGTCCGTCCTTCACATCAATTCGCTCGCCGTTTTCGAAATGACCCAAAAACGCCTTAAGCCGGTGGCGAAATGACAACTTTCTGATCAGCCAATGCTTTAAATATTTTGATCATTTTGCAGGAATTGGCGGAGCTGACTAAGGAGCCGATCCCGGGCTGCACCGCGGCACCGATAGATGACGGCAGAGACTTGTACCACTGGAAGGCCACCATCAAAGGACCGGCCGGGTCGCCGTACGAAGGAGGCACCTTCAACATGGACATCGTTTTCCGTCGCGACTACCCAATCACTCCGCCAATTGTCAAATTCGAAACGCCAATTTACCATCTGAACGTCAGCAATGACGGGGCGATTTTGATGGATATTTTATTGCGTCAAAATTGGGCGCCGTCGTTGACCATTTCGAAAGGTGAAAGCGACGCGGGAAAGAGTGGACAAAACACCGATAAAATATCGAAATTTGTTTTCACGACTTTTTAAAACAAAACCATTTTCTTCCAAAAAATTTATGGAGGTCAAATTGCATAAGAGCCAAAAGGAGAGGTCCTAATAATTTGAGCAAAATGCCTTTTTTGATTATTTGATGGTTGCAATAAAAATTCGTCCCATTTCGAACCCCGAACCCAAATTCGAACTAAAAGTCGATGATTCGAAATTTTCAAAATTTGCTTTTATATTAGAATCTGTACATTGATCATTTTTTGCTGTTTCTATGATTTCTGATTAATTTTACCTTTTTTAAATCAATTTTCGAGCAAAAGTGCTAAATTTGAGTTCTGAATTTTCGACTTTTTGTTTTGAATTCGGGTTCGGTGTTCGAAACGGCGCGAAACAGATGCCAGAATCTAATTCTCCGACCCTGAAACCCCCAAAAACAACTTAATCTTTTTGTACATATTTCATGATTTTTCCTACATAAAAAAGAAGTCCTGTTCAGTATCCCTCCCCCCCCCCCCCCCCGTTTCAGTGCTGCTCTCAATCTCGTCGCTTCTCAGCGACCCAAGCGAGCACACTTGTGCGCTCGACATGGACATCTCAATGATGTACCGCAACGACCGCGAGCAGTACAATCGAAATGCCCGTGAATGGACGCAGAAGCACGCGATGAAATGAGACGACAAACGACCGATGGATGGGAGAGGATGCAGAAGACAACCGCCGAAGAGGAGGAGGAGGAAACATTCAACTAACCCAATTCCTATATATGATCCCAACTGTTATTGTATTTTTGTATCTCACTGTATGTACAGTATTATGTCGCCCGGTTACTATTTAAGCGACTGTTTGTTGGTTGATCACCATTAACAATGTGTTTTGTCTCTGTGTTCTCATTTGAAACCATTTGTAATCAATTGTTGTGCCTAATGTGTGTAAATAAATGTAAAAGATCTGGAGAAGAGTTGAATTGACACTTCATTTTCTAGATTTTGAAATTTTAAGGAAGAATTCTTGAAATTTGGCACTTTTGCTGTTGGTTTGGGACAATTCTCTCGTTTTTAGTGCATGGCATAATTTTTAGGAGTCCGGTGGGCTTAAGTCTATTGCATAAGGGATGGGGCATTCCGAGGTCCAAAAAATTTTCAGAAATCGGAATTCGACCTCAAAAGTATCGGAAACTGTAACTTAGGGATAATAAAAACTAGAGTTGTACGAGACCGGGACCTGGTACTGAAAAAACGTACAACTGAATACCTAAGTCCCGGTTTAGACCTGTTTTGACCGGGAACCTGGAAAAGTCCCGGTTTTCCCAGTCAAAAATTCCCGGTTTTTCAACCCGAAAAGTCCCGGTTTTCCTCAAAATTCCGGTCCCGACTTTAATAAAAACAATTTAAAAATTCTAACATAAACCAAACAGTAAAAGTTGAAAATATTTTCAGTTTTTGCTTAGAAAATTTTAGTGATTTTCATCAAAAAAATTTTTATGACAATTTCTTTGTTATACATAGAACAATGCTCCCAAGTGCACCGTTTTTCAGATTTGTGCTGAATATTTGCTTAAAAAAACAAAAGTTCCCTATTAGTTATTGGAACGTTTAAAATGCCATTGGACGCTTAAAATGCCGGTACTTTCCTGTTATGCGACTACAAGCCAAAATTTGGAAAAATTGAACAAAGGACGCTCAGAAATGCAAAATGTGCCAGAATTATTTCAGAGGGATAAATGCCACTATCTGACCCAAAATTCATAAAATCTTGCAGAATTTTGCTGCTGAATCTTCAGTAGGCGGAACGGGCCAACTCCGTCTGGCCAACTCCGTCTTGGGGCCAACTCCGTCTGGGCCAACTCCGTCTCGCCAACTCCGTCTGGCCAACTCCGTCTCGCCAACTCCGTCTTGGGGCCAACTCCGTCTGGCCAACTCCGTCTCGCCAACTCCGTCTGGGCCAACTCCGTCTGGCCAACTCCGTCTCGCCAACTCCGTCTGGGCCAACTCCGTCTTGGGGCCAACTCCGTCTGAGCCAACTCCGTCTCAGAGAGAAAAATTCATTTTAAGCTTAAGAATTTTTTTAAAACCTAAGTTTTATTAGCACATAACTAACAATTTAAAGTAACATTTTTTTAGCACCCCGAAAATGGAATAGACTATGAAATCGAAATGGATTTCCATATTTTAATCAGCCATAGCTCGCTTTATTACAAACTAAACCGAAAATTGAGATATCATTCGAAAGACTGAAAATTCACTTTTATGTTCGTAACTGTGCTTATTGACCTTATTTTGTTGTTGCAATGATTCCTGACTAAATTTGGCTTATTTTGGTTAATTTAGGAACCAAAGTGAGAATTTTAAAAATATTTTTGTTCGAAACGGTTCGTGGTTCGAATTTAGTCGAAATGGATGTCAGATTTGTGATTAGCGACCCCGAAAACCCTTGGAAGCATGTTTTTATGACATTAAAAAAAACTTTCTTCAAAAAGTGGGTGATCCCGACCTAATAAAACTGAAATTTTAAAAAAATTCTTAAGCTTAAAATGAATTTTTCTCTCTGAGACGGAATTGGCCCCTTATACACTAAGACGGAGTTGGCAAGACGGAGTTGGCCCCAAGACGGAGTTGGCCAGACGGAGTTGGCGAGACGGAGTTGGCCCCAAGACGGAGTTGGCCAGACGGAGTTGGCGAGACGGAGTTGGCCAGACGGAGTTGACCCCTACCGTCAGTAGGGGGGCCAGGACGTTTTCGCGTGGCCGTTTTCGCGTGGCCATTTTCGCGTGGCCGTTTTCGCGTGAGGGTCGTTTTCGCGTGGCCGTTTTCGCGTGGGGACGTTTTCGCGTGGCCGTTTTCGCGTGGCCATTTTCGCGTGGCCGTTTTCGCGTGAGGGTCGTTTTCGCGTGGCCGTTTTCGCGTGGGGACGTTTTCGCGTGGCCGTTTTCGCGTGGTTGCATAACTCACATTATATTTTACCAAAATTTGTTTCGCTCTTTTTCTAACGAGTTTTTATTTTATAATTAAGTGAGTTTATAAACTAAATTAAGGCTATTTCAATTATATAATATGGACCAGCAGCAAAAAATTAAAACAAAACGGAACAAAGTTAAGTTCGAACATGACGGCGCACTCTATGTTTTCGACTAATTAAGCGCAGATGGATTTAGAAATTTTCTACGGCGGATTGGACTATTTACGCGGACGGCATTTTTTCATTTGGAACGATGGCCGAATTTCGCGGTCGTCTCATCCACCGTTATAACAACATCAATAACAATCACCTCCCCCAAAATGATCACAATTATGCAAATGTCAATGTGAATCCCGAAAACGTTAACAATCTCACTGGTGTTTCCCGAAACTATGAAATGCGACCTTATTTTGTTCTGAAATTTGTTATTTTGTTATATTATGTATGTGCTTTTATAAAATTTTATTTTTTTCCGTTTGGCGCACATCCGACCAAACTGACAAATTGTTGTAGAAGATATTAGCCGCAAGAAATAAAAAACAAAAAAGTTAAGAAATTTGTTCGAATTTGGGTTCGGGATTCGAAACATGGATGTTTTGACAAATCCGACCAATTTCAGTCCTAAACAGGTACTCACGCGAAAACGTACCCCACGCGAAAACGGCCACGCGAAAACGTACCCCAGCCACGCGAAAACGTCCCCACGCGAAAACGGCCACGCGAAAATGGCCACGCGAAAACGGCCACGCGAAAATGACCCCGACCGGTCAGTAGGTGTTCGTTGGAAAAGGAAATAAAAAATTAAGGGCCATTTCGGTATGGATGTTGAGGTTTTTTAATGGTTTGGCCAGAAATGAGGGCCATAGCGCGCTAATTTATGCGTTCATCGGGTGATAGAGGGCGGGATTGTTCAGCAGATATGCTTAATTTGGGCGGTGGGAATGTGAATTTTCGCGCGCCCTTTATTCATTTTTTTAAATTTTGGCTTGAAGTCGCATAACAGGAAAGTACGAGTCACCCCCAACTCATCCATACCCAACTCATCCATACCCAACTCATCCATAAACCCAACTCATCCATACCCAACTCATCCATAAACCCAACTCATCCATACCCAACTCATCCATAAACCCAACTCATCCATACCCAACTCATCCATACCCAACTCATCCATAAACCCAACTCATCCATAAACCCAACTCATCCATACCCAACTCATCCATAGCATGATGCGAGTCGTCGCCGTGGCATTTATGCCACGACCGAGACCGCATAATGATAAAAATGCCACGACTAAGACCTTACAGACAAAAAATGCCACGACCTAGACCGCACAATCAAAAAAATGCCACAACTAAGACTCGCATAAACAAAAAATGCCACGACGACGACTCGCAGTGTTATGGATGAGTTGGGTATGGATGAGTTGGGTTTATGGATGAGTTGGGTTTAGATGAGTTGGGTTTACCCCGGAAAGTACCAAAATGCCATGGGACGCTTAAAACCCCGAAAAAATTTATGGCCCAAGAAACGGGGAGGCTTGTCACGACGCAAAACACTGATCAGAAGCAAAATTATAAACATTTGTAATCATATTTTGATTTGCATTTGAACTCTTCTTCGACGAAACGACGTGCAAATCGCTTGCAACAAAATTCTGTTCCCAGCACCATCAATGATGGGTAGGCAACAAAGGCTGTGCTGACGCGTTTTATAAATCCGCCAACATAAATCAGCATGCGTTATATGTACATACACATAAAATTCTTATTTATTATTATTTAAACTATGTTAATAGTAAAATAAAAAATATTTAGTGTTCTGAAACCTTGTATTTCTGTATTTCCATAACCTCTTTAGGCAATTTATATTATTTAAAAAATATTTAATATAAAAATTCTTATATAAAATATTAAAATGATTTCTGCTACCTAAATATAAGGCAATGGGACAAAAAAAACAATTGCCTTGTTGAAATTTCGGAATATTTTTTAACTTTTGGAAGATAAAAAAAAATAGATTAACGACTAAAAGCATTGATTATGCAGTTTTTTCAATTTTTTGCAAATATTTTTGGTATTTTTTTGAGTATTGTTTTTAGAAATTTGTTTAAATAACTTTTGACACATGATTATTTTTAACTTATAGTGGATAAAGCATATGCTGGCGGATTTATAAAACGCACTAGCACCGGCAAAGGCAAGGAAAAGGTAAATGGACGATTCCGGCACTTTGAACGGGCCGAACTTGAGGATGAAGCCCGACTTATTCGAAATATTTGGCCATGTTGTAAAACACAAAAGAAATGCCGCCAACGGGGATCAACATTGGGAGGAAGACTTTACGGTATTTGGACATTTCCTCCTTGAGCAGAAAACGGGACAGTTTGAAATTTGTTAAATGAAAATGTCACACTAATTGGGGCCGTGTCGACTAATGAGTGCCATAAATATTAGTGACGAAGAAATGCCACCATTTGTTTTTGTTCGTAAATTAGTATTAAGGTATAATTAGGTAAGGGATTTTTCAAAAAAGACACTGAAATGATTTTTGAAATTTCAAATTATAAAAATTTTAAGTGTACTACATTTTCTGCCTACTATTTCACGTCTTTTCATTAGTCCAAAAATCGGAATAAAAATTTTGAAAGCCCCGAACCAATTAATTATCACTCAAATTACCCTCAACCGACCAACGAATTAATTAGTAAATGAATTTTTTAATCCAATTTTTTTTATTCGATTCATAAATGAGACATTTCCTAATCAAAATATTTTACACAACGATTCATATTTATAGTGCAAATCACTGAAAAACAGCGCAACATTTCTGTATGACCGACGAATGAATGACCGCTACGCTTGAATATGATGAATGTCCAATTCCTGCAAAATTAAAATTTAATGCCTTAGAAACGCGCAATTAAATCCTGATAACAATTAGAAAACAGTTCGGCCTGGATTAGGCAGGAACCAGACGTGGATTTTTGTAACATGGAGGACAGCTCAGGAATTGTGACCCAAAAAAAAACTCGGTCGGCTAGCCTAGCCCTCAAACCAAAAGAGAAGCAAAGCCCACTTGATTCGGCACGGGGAGGGAGGGGGGGGGGGCTAACATCCGGGTCGGGGTCATTTTTGTACAAGCACAAGTTTTTGGCTATAACTTTTTTCTTTGCCAACCAAATCCAACAATCTTGGTATCATTCAATAGTCACAAGAGTCCTTTATTAATCTGCAAAATTTTGAAAAATTTCGTTAAGGTTCAAAAAAGTTATAACTTGAAAACTTCAAAAAACTAGGTTTCTAAACATTTTTGGCCATAACTTTTTTGAACCTTAACGGAATTTTTCGAAATTTGGCAAAAATAATAGAGGACTCTTAGAGCTATCGAAAGATACCAAGATTGGTGGATTTGGTTGGTAAAGAAAAAAGTTATAACGAAAAAATTGTGCTCGTATGAAAACGGCCTGGTCCGCTAACATCCCCCTGACCCTCAGGCAAATTTTTTAAATTTTATGCTCTTTAAAACTCAGCCCCGTTTTTCAATTCCATGCCATTCCGTCTGTTGGCCCTGTTCCTTCTCACCTCGGCCTTTGTCATGTGCACATTGTAAAAGCGTTGGCCACAGTAACCACAAGCATGCGTGCCCGGCTTGTCCTCAAAAAGGAATCCCAAATGATTATTTAGCAATGTATTATTATTTTTTGGAATGATTGAGTACCATCCGAAAATCCTAATTTGTTGTTAAGCGGAACAAAACGGCGACAAAAAAAACTTTTTTTTTTTCATTTTTTTAGAATTTTGCGGCGACGTTTTGGGATGCACCATTTGTTAAGCAATCATTGTGTAAAACGGTCCGTAAATTGTGTAAAGATTTGTTTTTTATTTTTTTTAAATCCAATTTCCTAACTCTTTTTGGTTCGGTATGAGCGGATTCCGTACATTTTAAAAAAGCTAAACCGAATTATTTAATTTTTTTTAAATTGCAATTTTCCTAGCATTTTTGACTGAAGAGGCTTTTAGAGTGGAAAATTTCGTTCCGATTTCAATGGGTAATTAGGTAATTAACACCCCCTCCCCTGGCACTCTCTCTGTCCGCTCTCACCAAGTTGATGTAAACGCGCGGGTGGCCCAACGCGGGGTGGCCCCCGTCGCAGCGCACCACGCGCTCCTCGCTGGGCACGGGCGCCAGCTCGGCGATCAGATGGGCCGCAATGTTCGGGTTCACCTGCTTCGGCATGTACTCGAAACGGGCACGGCGCCAATCGGCAATGTCCCAGGCCTGGCAAAATAGGGCGGATTTTTAAAATGAAATTAGGGATTAGTTAAATTCCGGATAGAAGGGGGATTTCCCCTGCTGACCAATCCGATTTTGCCAAGAAAATGCCACCAACAACTAAATCTGACACCCATTTTGGGTAGCAGTTCGTTCCATCACTCGAATTTTTTAATATACGAAATTGAAAATTTTTTCAACGATTTGCTAGAAAAAAATTTCAAAAATTTTTATTTTTTCTAAAAATCTAGGTATAATTTTCAAGATTTAAAAAATATATATATTTTGTGGGGAGAAACAAAATACCTCATTTTGAATAATTCCAAATCTCTAACCAGTACTCCCAACGAAAACGTCAATTTTGGACTTTTGGCGGTCCGTCATGGAGTTCAAGTAATCGGAATTGGCCAAAATGAATGATTTATACTATATTAGTCCGTGATCAACGACCCCAAAAAGTGTGTTTCACGACTGTAAATAATGCCGAAATTTCCGTAAATAAACCCACCAAATTTAGATGTTAAACCGGCTAAACTGTGCCAGAATTTCCGTTTTCCCCCAAAATTTCCCATGGCGATTCACCTGTCCCGTGTGCGTCAGCTCGTCAAACTCCGCCGGCCGCTGGGCCATTTCGTTGGGGCTCGGCACCGGCACATTTTTTTGCTCGTCACCGCCCTTCCACCGCCGTGCCATTGCGCCGGTGGCGCCGCGCATTCGCAAAACTGCGGCACTTTTAGAGGACGAAAACATAGCGATTGCTTTTTGGCAAAATAATTATAAAATATGGTAATTACAAAAAATGTAAAAATCGGCAATTAAAAATGGCTTGCTGTTTTAATGATGCCATTGAAAAAATGGTAATATGTAATTAGCATGCGTTTTTAAAACATTTTTAAATGACTCAAAAATAAATATGAGCAAATAAAAAATAAATTCTGCGGACGAGAAGAGAGAGAATGCATATTATTGAGGAGAATAAAGGACATAGCCATAGGCCAATTTTTTACTTCCGATAGGAGTCCCAAAAAACCCCCGAGGGGATGACTTTTTTATGTTCAAATTATTTATTTTATGGAAATGAGGAGTGGAGGATTTTAGCCGAAATATGAAAATTTCCCGAAAATTTTTTAGTTTTCAAAAATTTGTTTTCTTTCGAGTATGCATTTTGGATTTTTTTAACATTGCTATGCCCTTGTACAGAGAGGAGAGAGAGAGAGAGAGAGGAGCATCATATAGTGAGTGATTGTTTAGTCTAAATAATCACACGGGACGATAAAAAAAGACAAAAAACAAATATTTTTGGGCCATTAAAAATGCCCGGAGGCAAAATGGCGACAACAAAAAATGAATAGAGAGAGGATAAATGGGCGGCAGGTTCATTCAGTGCTGCGTCCATTTGATGGTCTTCAGGTCGACGCCCTCCTGCACCATTTCCCACAGCGGCGACATTTCGCGCAGACGGAGCGCCTCCCGGACACACTTTTGCACCACGTAGTCAACCTCCTGGCCAAGTGGGGGGGGGGATCAATCAGTGTTGGAATTTTGTTAATGCCAAATAAACATTGCTAGCAGGAAATTGAACAAAAATTTCGGCATTTTTTTGGGGGGGGGGAGGGGCTTCAAATTCAAAAATTTTAGGGCTTGGCAAAAATAATGAGTGCTTCGAATATACTGTACTGCCCAAAAGTGTGCGTTTGGCCCACCTGTTCAGTGGTGAAACGACCGATGCCAAACCGAATGGACGAATGGGCGAGGTCTTCATCGGCACCAATGGCACGCAGCACATAGGAGGGTTCTGGAGAGCAAAAATGAATAATAAAATAGAAATTTGAGCGTTTATCAGCAATTTTAACAGTTTCATAACTTGGAATTTGAGAATGTATGCGAATAATTACAATTCAATCACAAAAATGTATATGCAGAAAAATTGAAATTGTCTCATTTTATTTTAATGTATGGGTTTTGCCCGTTTTGTTTTGGTGTCATGACAACTCGTACAATGGCTTACAATTAGGCTAGGCCTAGGCTCCTTGGACCTATTTAGTCATACAATTAGGCTTTGTTTTTGTAAAACATGTTTAGTTGTCTTTTGTACGAGTTGGCATTGCCCGTTTTGTGTTACCAAGACTGGCCGAAGTGCACGCACTGCCCGACGACAGCGCAACATCCTTCAACGCCATCAGCAGACTTTCACCTTCGATGTACGCGAATGAGAGGTTCACACAACCTAAACAAAACACTCTGACATAGGTAAGGGATCAAATTGGAATTTTTTTTGCAAAAATTCCGTTGAAATTTCCAAAAGTTTTTCCCAGCGTCAATGCCGGTCGGGCTCAAGTTTCGAGAGAATTTTGGGTTTAGAGTCTCGGCTTCTAAGTGTGTTTTTTTAGTTTCCTTACGAGTTTCTCGACATCGTCGTCCAATTATTATCACTTTTATTTTTTGCAAAACGGTGCGGCAAAAAAAAATGGCCGATGGCATGGAATTTGTAAGGTAAACAAAATCCAAGGGCCATCCCCATTCGACGCCCTCATTTGGCCGACCAACCAACCTGGGCACCACGAGTACGGGACCCCGGAATTTCCGGCATTTTTGGGTTTCGAGTCTCGGTTTCATTTTTAAGTATTGTTTCGACCACATTTGCCCGACCAACCAACCAACCTGGGTACCACGCGTGCGGGTCCCCGTTGCGCACCACGTGCTGCATCTTGGCGTTGATGCCGTCAATCAGGCGCATGGCCAACCGCGACACGTGCGCATAGTCAAACTCGCGCTCCCGCTGCGCGATGGCACACGCCTCGCCCAGGCCGACCACGAGCGGGGCGGGCACAGTGCCGGAGCGCAGCCCACGCTCCTGACCCCCGCCGGACATTTGCGCCTCAAGCCGAACGCGCGGACGACGCCGAACGTACAGCGCACCAACGCCTGACAAAGCGGGGGAAATTTATTTCTCGCATGGTAAAATTCAGACAAATTTTCAATCACCAGGAAACCGATTAGAAAAACCAAACAAATAAACAAACAACATGGCATTGGTGCCATGTTGCGTTTTCATCAAAGGCGCAAAAATTTTGCGATTTTGAGCCAATTTATTTTAGAGAAATAAGGATTTTTAGGCGCCGCCGGAGGAAATGTTTGGCATTATTAGATCAATTTTTGAAAATTTTAGGGGAATTTGGGGGCCGGCTGTGCCCATATATGCACAATCGGGGATTAAGAAATTGGTAATTTGGAAAAAAATGGGCAACTTTTTCGGTTTCACATACAAGTTAATGGATTTTTAAAAACGGGTCGCCAATTTCAAGAATTTGTTTTGACGAATTTTGCATATTTACACTTGCAATAAACAATTAAACCAAAAAAATACCTTTCGGGCCATAGATTTTGTGTCCACTGATCGACATCAGGTCAATCTTCAGTTCGTCAACATCCAATGGCACTTTGCCAACTGCTTGGGCCGCGTCCGTGTGGAAATGCACATTCTTTTTTCGGCACAATTCGCCTGATTTTGGAAGAAAAAGGCATTAAAAATAAAGACCAATGTTTTTTTAAATTAGGAACCCTAAAAAAAATTAAAAAATGGGACCAATTTTCGACTGTGTTCTCTGAATTTAAGTCCCAGAGATAACACTGTTTTTCAGCTGACCTCGAAGTATGGGTCCTAATTGCGAGAATAGGATACATTTATAATCATTTTAGATAACTATGTATTTGCTTTTTGTTCAAAACTTCGCCAAAATAGTAAAATAAAAATTAATCAAATTAACACAGGTAAGCCAACCGAAAATTTCATCATAAACCTTAAGAAAAACGGTAGGGGTCAACTCTGTCTGGCCAACTCACAATCAGACGGAGTTGGCCCGTTCCGTTAAATAAACGCTGTTAATTTTTTTGAAATTTTTTATTTTAATTTTATTTGTTTTGAATTTTTTTTAATTTCGAGGGGGGAGACGACGGGGGGAAATGGAATGCACCCGAGGGGGACACGACGAACTGTTCCCGGTTGCCCTATGCCAAACTGGGACCGTAAACATATATTGCCCAATGTTTGTTGTGCTTAAAATGCTTTACCAATTTCCTTGAGCGGTTGCCGTACGCCAATTTCGTTGTTCACCGCCATGATGGAGACGAGCGCTGTTTCGGGACGGATGGCCTGTTCGAGCACCTCCAAACTGATCAGTCCGTTGTTCTGCACCGGAATGTACGTCACGTTGAAGCCGCCCTCGTGCTCAAGGAAACGGCACGAGTCCAACACGCACTTGTGCTCCTGCAAAATACTAAGTGATCAATCGGCGAATTTTTTTGCTATTTTTCACTCATTTTCTAGCAATTGCGAAACAAACAAAAAAAAACAACGCCGGCAAAATTGGCATAAAACCGTCCATTTTTCTTATATTATTAGGCGCCTCGCACGAACAAATACCACCATTTTTAACCGATTTTTTGCCCAAAAATGAGGAATTTTGAGAATTAAAAAAATGTAAAGACATTTTAGAGTCCAGCGGTGTCGACAGTTTCGACGGTGAAAATTTGCATTAATTTAATCAAATTTATTAAGAAAATTGGCACAATATTCAACAAATGCTTGTTTTTTTGAAGTGTACTTCCATTTCCTGGGCCCCAGAGTTTTTTTAAAGTTCATTTAAGTTAGAAAATTTTCAACAAAAAAAAATAGAAAATGTTTTTTATGAAAATTTCTAAATGATTTTAGCGATTTTTTGGTAAAACATATTTGTAGTAATTGATTATAAAAATTTTGAAAAATCGCTAGAGAATTTCATAGAAAAATTCTCGAAGATTTATCGAAAAATTTGAAGGGTTTGAAAATTAAAAAAAAAAAAAAATTTTCGGGGGTAACGACCTGAACTGCTCCGATTTCTTGTCCTCCGCCCCTCCCCCTCCCCCCACTGACCGTCTGTGCGGTGATCACGTGGTTTTTGTTGGCCACTTTGTAGAAGCGTGCCACGCCCTTCACCGCAATGTTGTTGGACTCGGTGGCGCCCGAAGTGAACACAATTTCGCGCGGGTCCGCCCCGATCAGTTCGGCCACCTGTTGTCGCGCATGTTCCACCGCCTTTTCCGTCTCCCAACCGTAGGCATGCTGAAAAAAGGGAGGCAATTAAAAGCCGCATTGTTGTACGGCAAAATAAAATGCCACTCACTGTCCGACTGTGCGGGTTACCAAAGTCGTTCAACTGAAAGGGCAACATGGCGTCCACCACCCGAGGGTCCTGGCGAAAAAATGCATAAATCAGTGATAGATGGCCAGAAAATTGATTATAAACAAAACAAACGATTGCCATGCATTTATATAGTTTTTAAATCTCGAAAAAAAATCGGTGACCAATTCCATCACTCAACTCCCTCACCCAGGTTCCGATTTTTTTTTTAATTTTTGAAAAAATCAAGTAAACAAAACATGGTGCAATTTTCCTACGTTTTGCCATCGATCCCATTCAAAGAAAAAGCATTATGCAAAAAATTTTAGTCGGAACCACAATTCCAAAGAGTTATTAATAGTTGTAACATTGACTCCTCCCCCTCCGCCTCACCATCGGTGTGGTCGCCTGCACGTCCATGTACAAGGGACGGGTGGCGGCGGCACTGCTGGCATGACGACAACTCGCCGCAAACTCCGAGGGCGTCCAATGGCACCGCAAAAACAGCTGTGACAAACGACGCATGGAGAGAAGATCTGTCGGCTTTCAGATATCCAAATTCAATTAAAAACGCACTGGCAAAAAACTAAAAATTCAAATGAAAACAAAAAATGGTGGCACAAATTTCAAATATGTATGAGAAATGGAAACTGAAAACGGCACAAAAATGGTGGAAAATGCGTGTGTTTTTTCCTTACATTTTATTTTTCTCATTGAATTTTAAACTTTCAACGCGCAAATAAAACTATAATATTTGGTGTTGTGTTGCAAATAATGTGTAACTGGAAAATGGGTGGTTTCTGTGGGCGGAAAACCATAAAAGAGAAAAAATACAACGGAACAAACGGAGGGAGAGAGAGACTGGGGCGGGCGAGGAGACACAACAGAGAAACAGAGAGGGGCAGAGAGAGAGAAGGCGGCGATTGTGCCGAAGACGACAAAAGCAAAACAACAAAAAAAAAACAGGGAGAAAAGTAAACAAAATGTGTGACAAACGATGGAATATAATATTGGTTTGAGAGAGAACACAGCACAGAGGGGGAGAGGGTAACCAGTAAACAGAAGCAGCGAGTCCAGGGAATTTTCCCGAATTTTATGGAAAAAAAAATTTAAATGGAACAGGGGTTTTCTGGCTAAGAAAACCCAAGTTCGCGTTTTCATTTCATAGAGCTCGCACAATTTGGGAACCATGGATTTTTACTGAAAACCCAGGCCAAGGTTTTTTCAAAATTTTTTAATAAATTGGAAATTAAAATATGTGTCAGCCCTTACTTAATTAGGGTAATTGAAACCCCGCAAAGTACAATTCGCTTGGAGCAAAAAAAAAAATCAAAATGAAAAATGCTACAAGCAGTTCAATTGGCACAAACAAATTATGTGTTTTGAATTTGATTGAATGTGATTATTGTGGTCATTCATATATTTATGTATGCAACGCAAGCGAATCACGGCACGGCACGGACCACCACCAACGCATTCGGTGGCACTGCTGGCGGAGCACACGCAAAAAACGAAAACAAACAAATGAAAAAAACATAGAGTAGAGGAAGGACAACGAGGAGAAAATCATGACATTGAAATTGAATATAAGGGCCACACAACAACGACAACAACAAAAATTTAAATCAAATCAAATCCGTTCATTTTCATTCATTTTTTATTGGAAAATTTCATCAACATCATCATCATTAGGTAGCTGCTTTTTGTGTGTGTGTGTTTAAATAATTTTATCAGTGCTGTTGCAACAACTGCTGCTGCTGCTGCTGTTCATTGTTGAGCGATGTCGTGTCCGCCAGTGCGGCGATGCCATTTTTTGGAGGCGTTGACGAACCACCAACGCCGCCGCCTCCGCCACCGGTGTCAATGGCACCGCCAATGCCGTCACCAGCGACGCCACCGCCTCCAGCAATGATGCCATCGAGAGTACCGGCCGGCACGGCACCACCGACGACAGCACCAGTCACAAGGCACATCGAATCTGTGATGATAGGGGGAGTGGAAATGTGATGGGAAAATTCGGTCATGTCATAAATATGACACTACTCCAATTCGAGTTGGCATATGTTTTAAATTTTCATATTTATTGATTGTATCCAATCATTTGATCGTCAATGAATTTTTGAAAAAAAAAATAAATTTTTCAAACAACAGAATTAATGTTCCTAATAATAAACCAAAGCGTTTTTCTTAAATTTAATGCTATTTAGGCGCTACCAAGGCTTGAAAAAAATTCAGAACTTTTAATCCGATTTTGGACATAGGCGCAAATGTCGGTATTTAAACGACGAGTTTTTTTTCGAGGGGGGGGGGGGGGGGGTGAAAAACAGTTCACGGGTGTTGGTTGGTCAATAGAACAGCAACAATCAGCACCACCACCATCGTCATCACACAGAAACCTGTCGATGTTGTCGAGTCGGCCACAACCGCGGCCGCTGCAGCGGCCTGCTGTCGATGCTCCTCCACCACCGGGTAGAAATAGGGGTGGTCCATCGCCTCCCTGGCGGTCAACCGTTCCTGGTGGTCGTAGCGCAACAATCGGTCCAAAAAGCTGATCGCCTCCGGCGTCACCAAATGCTGGTTCTCACTGTGCACAAAGCGTTCCCACCGTTTGCGGTTATGTCTGGAAAAAAAGAAAGATTAATTGCTGATTCAGCTTTGAAGAAAATTTTACGAAAAAATTTTTGTAAGGAAAAAATATGGAAATAAAATTTGGTTTTTAAGAAATTAATTCAATTACCAATCTGTTACGGTTTTTGTTTAAAACGAAGCCGCAACATGTATTCATATTCTTTTCAAGAGTCAGAAGAGGTTTTTATTATAAATTTTACCTAACCGATTTGTATCTCCAAAAAATTTTCATACCATATGACAATTAAAAATGTAAAAAATGCCTCTTTAAAAAAGTAATAAAATTTCCCGTTGAACAGATTTTCATCAAAGAACTATTGTTTGAAAGTATTTGAGTTATAGAATGACAAATCCTTTTTTTGATCAGAAATTGGAAGGGGCTCAGGCACTCGACGGACGGACTTTTGTCATTTACTGGCCGTCCGAGGCTAGTCCCAAAAATTTCTTTGAAAATACCATGCCCTGGCCCACGGTTAAACGGGCTTTTTTTATCGGACCACCCGAGCTTGGTCAACTGTCGAACAAAAAAGCTGGGCCAGGCAATCCCAAAATTCCGGTCTCTATGGTAATTATCATGGTAACACATTTGCATTCCCCTGTCTAACTTTGATGACCTGCCCAATATGTCATTGAAGCGCGGGTCCAGCTCAATCTGGTACTTGTCAAGGTATTCAAACAGCTCATCGGTGCCCAGCACTTTGGCAATGCGAACCAACTTAAAAAAAATTAGTAAAAAAAATTTTTTTTTTTTTGACAAAAAATTTGATGGACCTGACCTGATCATAATTGTCGTGTCCATGGAAGAAGGGCTCTTTTCGAAAAATCATTGACGCGAACATACAGCCAAGTGACCACATGTCCAACGAGTAGTCATAACACTGTGGGGAGGAAGGATGGATGAACACATTGTTAATGAAAAGTTTTTTTAAAACAAAATTTGATTGTGAGCATTATTTAAATGGGCCATAATTGTGTCATTTTAGACGCTGCGAAATACTCTACCCTTGAAAACTTGGTTGGCACTTTAGTTGGCCCAAAGATTCAAGACCAACGAATTGAAAAAAACACACCCGAAACGGTCGAAGAGTTATAAGAGTCGGTCGAAGGATTAAGGTGGGAACGGGACAAAATCTCGCCAACAAAAAAAATGAACCTGAAAACGCACATAGGCTTGGCTAGGCCTAAGCTTTAGGCTTTGTTTTTTTTAAACTTTTTTTATTGTACGAGTTGCCATTGACTCATTGTCAAGATCGAAAAGCGACGAAAGAAGCGACAAATGAATGGTTTTTTTAGCTGAACGCATATTTGAAATTTCGGGCGGCGAGATTTTGGGGTGCACCCGATTAAGGCACCAAACAAAAATTAAAAGCACTCAATTCATTCATTAACATTGAGACTTTTAGAAATCGCACGCACAAAAAAAAGATTTTTTTTAGTGTAATATTTTTGTACCACGTAGTAGCAGTTCAACCAAACAAATCGAAGCTGTCCCCCACACAACCAACCAACCTGGTAGTCCACCAACAGTTCGGGGCCCTTGAAGTAGCGGGACGCCACCCGCACATTGTACTCCTGCCGGGGATGGTAAAACTCGGCCAGGCCCCAGTCAATGAGCCGCAGCTGGCGCTTCTCATGGTCAATCATCACATTGTGCGGCTTCACATCCCGGTGCATGATGCCCATGGAATGGCAGTACTCCAACGCCTTGAGCAACTCGTACAGATAGTAGCGAATCTCGTAGTCCGACAATGTTTGGTACAATTGCTGGACAAAATGGGGGAGGTATAGGAAAAAATTTTTTTTTCGGATTCCCATTTTTGGAATGGACTTTCGTACAAAGCATGGTAACACATGTTTTGCACTGAAAAGCAACATTTTGAGCCCAAAAATTTTAAAAATTTGGGTGCGGACACTAATGAATGCAATTTTCAAAAAAAAAAAACAACGATGAATCATTGTATTTCGGTACAATTTCTAATTCCGATGTAACCAATTTTCCACTGACATTATTGGACGTATCCAATGTGCAAAACGGGTACTATTGTACTGTCTTGCACAAAAATACAAAAAAAAAAAACAATGTGCCTGCCATTTCAGTACCAAATGAGAAAATTGCTGCGATTTCAAAGGTAATATGGCATAGGGCTAATTGTAAGTAAAGTAAAGTGAAAATTTCAATTTTCATAAAATTTCCTCAACAAAATTTGCAGCATTGACGCAAATTTCAATTTTTTCAACAAAAGCATTTAGGTCCAACAAAATTGTTTGTCTGTCAAAGCGTATCTCTCTCATTGTTTCCATCCGTTTTTTATTTTTGTTGATTAAAATGCTTTTTGCCAATGCCAAAAAATCAAATGCCAAAACCTTGAAGTCCGTGTTGTTCACATATTCAAACACAAGTGCCGGCGTTCTGGACACCGGATCTTTGACCACGTCCAGCAGTCCGATCACGTTGGTTCCGCCCCGTAAATTCTCCAGAATTTTGATCTCTCGCTTGATTTTCTTTTTCTTCACTGGCTGAAAACAAAGGTTTTTTAATTAGAATTAAAAATCAAATTTGAATTTTGTAGTTTTCAAAGGTTACTCTTTTAAAGGCAGTGAAATGTTGGAAAAATTTTCCCAGACAAGGCATATATCGGCACACAACCGGGAAAAGTATGTGCCATTAAAAAGCCTATCAAATTCTGGGGCTTAAATTTTACATGATTTTGCAAAAAAAAATATTGGTTTATGGTGAATGAATTTATCACAATAAAACGCTACTCACCTTGAGTATTTTGATCACCACTTTTTGCTCGGATGGCACCATAACACCCTCAAACACTTCGGAGTATTTGCCACGGCCCAATTTGCGCACCAATTGGTAGTCGTCAATGTTGCCCCATCCTAAAATGCGAATTATGAGCGTTTTTTAGGAAATTTACGACCCTAAAATTTGTTTGGGAATAGTTTTAGTTAGTTTTTAATGACATATTATATAAAATTGGCAACTTTTTGTTTGTTTTTCTAGCTTTAAAGGTGTTAAAATAGAAAAACAGCCCAAAAATGGCCGATTTTGAATGGTTAAGGCATTAGAGACCAAGCCGGACGTTGCTTGGGTTGGATTTTGCCGGGATAAAGAGCCAACCATGGAATTTTTTGGAAAAAGTATCCGGATGAGGATGTAGGAAAATGAGAAGATCCGACCCGTTCTCACCATTCAAAACCCAGATCTATAAGACATTAAATGGAATTAGGTCCAATAAATTCGAAATGGAACGCGCGATGAGGTCTCGAGAGTAGACAAAAGTCAGGGGTCAAATTAGGACATTAACACTATGCTGGATGCGCAAAAGTTGGCACACCAACTCGGTTTAAATTTTGTTAAATTTGATGAAAAAACAAAAAAGACTGACGAATCTGATGGCACTCGTAGTCCCAGTATTCACGCGGTTTGTTTACATTTACATCGGCATACACCCGGGCACGGCTTGGCGTTGGCATTCCAATGGACAAATGGCGAAAACAATTGAGGTGAAAATGATAAAGATGATAGCAACAAAGAGTGTGTTTTATGAGCGATTGGATGGATGATGGCTTAATAATTTGTTTTTCAAATTGAATAATATTTCTCTAAAATGGCAAATTTAAAAATTCGTGACAAATGTACAACAAACTTAGTAACATTCAGCGGGACAGATTGGACATAAATTTAAATTGAATTTATGTAGGAGTCGAAATTTTTAAAAATCCATAAACCATTAACTTTTTCAAGAGGCACAAAACCGCATTTTTCAGCGCTATTTTTACTAATTACCTAATAATTTAACAAGAACTTAATTTGGAAATTGCCTTCGCCTTCTAAACATGTATTTAGGTATGGTTTCAGTTTATTGTTTGTGTAACAAAGACACCTAGCAAGAGAATTTCCTGCTGTACTAATTTGGAATTTTGTATTTTACGTGATTTTTTTTTTTTTTGAAAATTATAAACATTACGCAAAACATTGAAGGCCAAACACTATCATTTAAAATTAAAAAAAGCATTTTCCCGAGTTTTTTTGCCATTGCCATTTGGCTTTCTTCGCTCCTTCCATTTTTAGGAATTTTTCTAATTTTTTTTCATAATAAAATGAAATTTTGTAAAATGTTAAAATGTTTTTTTTGCTGATTTTTTTCTCCATTTTCCATTTTGTTTCCTTTGTAAAAGTGTCCCCCCCCTCCCAACTTTGCCTATTTAAGCAACTCTCTTTTCTCACTTTCCCTGTGTCCACGTCATTCATTATTCATTCTCCTTAACCAAACACCTCAACAACTTCTGGCAACCCAGAACAATCGTTCTTTCATTCATCAGTCAGTTTTTGCATGCTTTTCTCTTTATTTTGCTCAACTGTTGTTTATGTGTTCAATTCAATTTTTGGTTTATTCATCTTTGCTTTTTGTTTTGAGATATCTTTGAAGCCTTAAACTGAAAGTGCTGTCAAAAAGGAGAGGTTCTAACAATTTGAGCAAAATGACTTTTTGTTTATTTGCTTGGTGCATAAATAAAAATTGTTTGCCTGAACGCATAAACTTCACTAGAGCAACAAATACACTTAATTACATTCATTTGATTAATAAAATCCTAAAATCTCTTTAAACATTTCAGTTCATAATGGCCAGACCCAGGGGCGGTGGAAGAAACCCAGCAAAAGCACGCAATGCCCGGGCAAAGCGTCGCATCGGCAACAAGAGAAAAGCGGCCGCAGGGACTGCTGCAAACGTGGGTTTTCTTCTGCTGCTACGCTTATGCAATACATCCATCATTTTTTCCGTTTCACTTTTTGGCACTTTTTCAATCAGAGGGTGCCGAAATGCGATCATTGCTTCATTTTGTAACGAATTTCTCCCCTTTTCAGGTGCAAGCTGCCAACAGACGCCCCATTTGTCCGATCTGCTTGAAGAAGATGACCGGAGTCCGTAAGGTGCGCACCATCTGTGACCACGTGTTCCACTACGTCTGCTTCCACCGTTGGCTCAAATATCGCCTGTTTTGTCCCGTCTGTGAGCAGAACTTTCGCACGGAACTGTATCATTCGGGAAACGCCGTGGTTGAGGGCGCGTACGCCGACGGACATGTTGTGCTCCAAACTGATGGTGAACAGAGCAACAGTGGCTAATTGATCATTGATCGGCACCACTCACCTCCAATTGTGATCGGACTAAACGATATTTAATTGTGTGTGTGTATTGTACATATATGAGAATAGGCATATCCGGACAATAAATATACAGTGTATTTTTTAGGTGTCAATTTTTTGATTAGCGTTCCCGCGATAATCCCTGAATTTGCAATAAAAAAGCACCTCTTTATGCAGTTTTAAGAGATCATTAAAAGTAACCGTTACCAGTAAAAAAAAAACACTTTCAACGGCTCTCCATTCGAATCCTTTTTTTTTTTTAAACCATAAATTTCTAAAAAAACTGTTTTGAAAAATGCCATAGTTGGACAGAGAATATTTTTTATTCAGTATTTACAAATATACAATAATAATATACATATAGTATGTATGTACAAACACAACAAAATTCACACAAATAATCGTATGGCATTTTAATTTCGTTTTGATCATTTTTCTCCTCCGTCCGTCCGTCCGTTCCTTTCTTTTTCCGTCGCCGTCCGTCACTTACAGCAGCACTTAATGCATTTGACCAAACAAATCACGAGGCGAACAACCAGGCAAAAGGCGAGAAGTGACACCACGACAATGAACCACGATTTCATTCTGAGGCAACAATCTGAAAAATGTTGGGGGAAGGGCATTCGAAAATGGCACTTTTCCATTCGAAGATGGCACTTTTCCATTCAAAAAGGGCACTTTTCTATTCAAAATGGCACTTTTCCATTTCCGATATAGGGTAATTTTAGGGGTTGAAATTACCCCTGAAAAAACAAACAAATTTTGAAAAATGTGAATTTTCTTCCTTTTGTCCGAGTTCGGAGTTAGAAATAGGCCAAAAATAAGTGCTATATTCGTGATCAACGGCACAAAGAAGCTGAAAAGTGCCACAAAACATTCTCCATGTGCCGTTTTCGTGTCACCGACCTGCGCCACTGTCTCCACAGCACTCGAAATAATGCGCAACGGATGGTTCACCACCTGAAAAAGCAAAAGAAATACAGAATTTGTTGTTGGAATTTGTGTGGAAATCTCACAGATTTTGGCGACATCGGAAGAGACACAAGAAGAAGAAGGAGGCGCAAAATAAAAAGACGAACATCCGGGCAAAAATGGGACGAATAGGAAAAGGACGACGAACAGCGAAAAAGGAATCGGAGACGACGGCATTTTGCAAGAGGCCACGGCAAATTAAATGCTGGACAATAATTAATTTCCTGGAAATTTTTGGGAGAAAATGAAGATGATGGTCTTCTGATTGGACATATAAACTTCTAAAGCTTCTCGGTTAAGGGGATTAAACCGAAACGAAATTTAAGTGCGATTTTTTGCTTTTTTAACTTTTTTTTCAAAGACCTATAAAACAAAATTTTCTAAAGACACTTCAAAAACCACAAATATATATATATATATATATATAAATAAGACCTGGTAATGAAAGTACTTGCATTTATTCCCCCAATTTTTTCTCTGTGAAAATATTTCTATTCCATCCGAAAATGGATTTATTGTGCTTTTATTTTCTTTGTGTGTCTGTCTCTTCTCCAAAGGTTTTTTGTTACAGAAAATTTACTAAAAGTAAAGAATTTTGGCTGGAAAAACTTGGAAACTTTCCTGTTTTTGGGGTTTTAAAAAACAACAAAAATGCACAACAATTCACACAACCCCTATTCTCAAGCTGACCCATTTGACGAGATTTTAAAAGTACCGAAAATTTACGCATTTTAAAAAAAAGTTTTTTATTGAAATTATTTCTGAAAATGACTCTTGTCCTTCGTCAGTGGATCTGTCGTGGCGCAGGCTGCAACGACACAAGCGAAGAATACATTCCGGACGTACAGCAATGGATGAATGGTGAGGGTGATCAAACTGATTGAACATTTCGAAATTCTGCGAATTGCTTTTTTCGAATCGGATTCGGAATTTACAAAAATGTGCCTCAGATTTCGCAATCATCGAAAAAAAGTTCCTGTTTTTAAAAGTGTTGAACAACTTTCCCTGCTGATCACATGCAAATAATGCTAACCCATTTCGTCTAATCCGAAAACCCGAAATTCGAACGAAAAGTCGTCCATTTCCGCAAATTCAAAAGCCTGGGCCCTAATTTGAACGAAAAGATAAAGCCGGATTCGAACTCGAATGAAAAGAGTCGGTGTAATTCGAAATTTCCTCCCATTTTCAGCAATTGGTGACATTTCGCATTGGATGATGACCGGCGCTGCTGCAATGACCGGCATTGTCATCTGCTTAAGCCTACTCCATCTGATTTTCGTCAGCACTTTGATCAGTGACGAGAAAATCCGCTCCGAACTGTATTGGGTGGTTCTAATGCCTCCGGTGTGTGTAATTAATTAACTAATTTGCCTAATTAGTAATTAATATCTCCCCTCCCCCTCTTCAGGTAATCGTCGTTTGCGGCTTCACCGGCATGGTTCTGCCGAGGGCGGCACTTTTCCTGTACGCAATTGCGCTCGTCTATTACATGATCTGCATTTTTGTGCTCGTCTGTTTGATGAACACGGTCAATTCAACTCATTAATGCTAATTGGTTCTCATTTTTGTGCCATTTTCAGCTCCATGGTTCCCGCAAATCGATGTGCGAAAAACTGATGGCCAAAGGCGAGAGAATTTCGATCAGAATTTATCCGTTTGCTTGTTGGTTGATCTGCTTCGAAGACTTTCTGCCGACAGAGTGCGTTTTACATGGACATTGAGAGAGACAACTGATCAGAGAATAGGCCAAACTTTTTGATTAGACAAGTGATCGGAGCTGATCAAAGAACCCCCTCGTAAATGAAAAAAAAAACTATTTTTTTTGAAAATTCAGGGAAAATTTCCGCCGCTTTGAAGTGCTCGTGTTCCAATCGCCGATTGTACGAATTCTGCTCGAAATTTTGAACATCACCGTGTTCATGGTGAACAATACATAACTATTTCATAATTACATTTTTTTAAAAGGTTTCCTAATTTGGCATTTTGTCACACAGGAGCTGAGCAGTCGTAAACACATGTACTTCCAAATATCCAATTTTGCTGCAATGATTTCCATGTTTATTGGCTCCTATGGCTCTTACGTAATTGTGCCCCTTGGTGCTTCGCTGTTGCACGAATATCGGCACGTCTCACATTTTTCAACAATTTTATTTCAAAAAAACGAAATTTTTCAGTTTTTTGCTGCTCTTCCGTATCGTCGACTTCTGCCAACTGTTTTGGTCCGTGCAAAAGTTTGTCGGCGACATCTTCGGCATTCTCGACATGGTGCCGACCATAGCGCACGCTTACATCAAATTGCCCTCTTCGGCGGTGGCACAATGTGAGCAGCGGAGAAAACTTTGGCACAAATCATTTGTTGGCACTTTCCATTTGTTTCCCACAGTTTACATTTGCTTTTTGCTCTGTGTCGAGATGCTTTTCGTCTCTTTGTTGTCCACCTTTTGCTTCCAACCATCGCGCTGTGCCTTTTTTGACAAGCATCGGAAACAGAATGCCATTGCCGACGGGGAATGTGCCGAAGATGGATGCGTCAGCGATGTTGAAGCCGGAAGTGGTGCCGAGGACGGGGATGAACTGTTGGATGACGACGACATTGAGCAGCAGCAGCACTTGAGAAGTGATGAATCAGAGTGATAAGATAAAAAGTGATCGGAATTTCATTTTGTTTATTTTTGGGCCAAATTCACTCAATTAACAAGGAAATTAACAAACAAATGTACACTGTTTTTCAATATTCTCCTTAATTAAGGCTATGTGTTCGATTGACTAATAACCTAAACAAATTTCTCTAGTCATATTTTTCTAACTCTTAACTTTGGACAACATGCGAATTATTTCGTCAAAAAGGGTGGGGTATATCATTTTGGCTATTTCCATCAAATTAATCAAATATTCTCTTTTGGTCCATGAAAAGTTTAGGCCGTTTAAAATGCCACTTTCTTATTTTCTACTTTGTTATCGTGTTAATGGTGATCAACCAACAAAAGACATATCGTCGCTTAAATAATAACCGGGCGACATAATACTGTACATACAGTGAGATACAAAAATACAATAACAGTTGGGATCATATATAGGAATTGGGTTAGTTGAATGTGTCCTCCTCCTCTTCGGCGGTTGTCTTCGGCATCCTCTCCCATCCATCGATCGTTTGTCGTCTCATTTCATCGCGTGCTTCTGCGTCCATTCACGGGCATTTCGATTGTACTGCTCGCGGTCTTTGCGGTAGATAATCTCGATGTCCATGTCCAGTGCACATGTGTGCTGACTGGGGTCGCTGAGAAGCGACGAGATGGCGAGCAGCACTGAAACGGAGGGGGGGGGGGGAGGGATACTGAACAGGACTTCTTTTTTATGTAGGAAAAATCATGAAATATGTACAAAAAGATTAAGTTGTTTTTGGGGTTTTCAGGGTCGGAGAATTCGATTCAGTCATCTGTTTCGTGCCATTTCGAACACCGAACCCGAATTCAAACAAAAAGTCGAAAATTCAAAACTTTCAAATTTAGCACTTTTGCTCGAAAATTGATTTAAAATAGGTAAAATTAATCAGAAATCATAGATACAGCAGAAAATGATCATTAGGTACATATTCTAATATAAAAGCAAATTTTGAAAATTTCGAATCATCGACTTTTAGTTCGAATTTGGGTTCGGGGTTCGAAATGGGACGAATTTTTATTGCAACCATCAAATAATCAAAAAAGGCATTTTGCTCAAATTATTAGGACCTCTCCTTTTGGCTCTTATGCAGTTTGACCCCCATAAATTTTTTGGAAGAAAATTGTTTTGTTTTAAAAAGTCGTGAAAACAAATTTCGATATTTTGTCGGTGTTTTGTCCACTCTTTCCCGCGTCGCTTTCACCTGTGGAAACGGTCATCAACGGCGCCCAATTGATTTGCAGCAAAAGGTCCATTAACAAGGCGCCGTCCTTGCCCACGTTGAAGTGGTAAACTGGCGTTTCGAATTTGACGATTGGCGGAGTGATTGGGTAGTCGCGATGGAAAACGATGTCCATGTTGAAGGTGCCTCCTTCGTACGGCGACCCGGCCGGTCCTTTGATGGTGGCCTTCCAGTGGTAAAAGTCTCGGCCGTCATCTATCGGTGCCGCGGTGCAGCCCGTGACCGGCTCCTGATTCAGCTCCGCCAATTCCTGAAAAATGATCAAAATATTTAAAGCATTGGCTGATCAGAAAGTTGTTATTTCGCCACCGGCTTAAGGCGTTTTTGGGTCATTTCGAAAACGGCGAGCGAATTGATGAGAAAAGGACGGATGGACGATGAGAAACGGCGATGAGGTTGCTTTTGAAGTGCTTTTGTTGTTGCACAATGAAGGGATGATGATAAACGCAAATAGTTCTGTTTTCGGAATTGTACAATTTAGGGAGAACAAACTGAAAAAGGGAAAATGTTGATTAAATGTACGTTGGTGTGGGAGACGGTGAAATAGACCATGGGGGCATTTTATGGAATTATGCCAAAGCCATTATGTGGTTTTACGTATTAGCCCAAAATGCTTAATCGACCAATATTCAATTTTTAGCAGTCCTTTTGCTACCTTTGATCAGGGTTACCCTTGAAAATTTCCCGAAATAAGTACATCGCTGGTCAAAAATAAGTTTTGGGGTCAAAAATAAGTACATTTTTTGAAACACGTTTCCACAACTTTAAATCGCATTTTTATTCAACAAAATCAAGAATTAGCAACATATTTTTCTCCGCCAACTATTTTTCTGAGCAATTCCGGCTTAGAAATGAGACATTTATATATTTCCGAAAATCAATTTTAAGATTTTAACAATTTTGTCGAAAAATAAGCAATTGGTAATTT
The DNA here is from genome assembly GCA_023374025.1 of Heterodera schachtii. Lineage (NCBI taxonomy): Eukaryota > Metazoa > Nematoda > Chromadorea > Rhabditida > Heteroderidae > Heterodera > Heterodera schachtii. The sequence continues at coordinate 2,853,759 of SIJG01000003.1, forward strand.
CAGTGCATTTAGAATAAAAAAAAATCAGGTTTTTAACAATTTTTTCGGCGCATTTTTCCGAAAAAATTTTTGGGTATGGGTGAGGGAAGGGCGTCCGGCGGTGCCGATAGGCGCCGCAGGGAAATTTTAATCAATTTTGTTAGGAATTAGCCAAATTTTTCAGAAATTTCCTCTTTTAAATGAAAATAAGGCACTACCCTCCAAGTGATCAGCAGCAGAAATGAACGAATGATTTGCTGAGAAGTGGTCGATCAATTTTAATAATGAAATTGGAGAATGAATTTGGGCCCATTTGACGTTTATAAAATTTTCTTCTTTTTTTTGTTGCAGTGATCACTAGAGACCGACTTTTGAGGCAAATGCCTTTTTTTCCTGCGCACTTGTTTCGACATAATAAGTATAAAAAACGCATTTTCCGCTTGGTTTGAAGCTTCTACGTTGACTTTTATTATGCCTTTTTTTTTTTTGCCTTTTTCGGGATTTTCGTGCCTTAAATGCCTTTTTTGGAATTTTTCCCTTTTGGTGCCTTTTTTGGCGTTTTTTTCCGAAAAATTCCACAAAAAATGCAATAAAATCGGGAAAATACATTATTCGAAAAACATTATAAAGCATTTAATAATCATTTAAATGACCAAAATTAAGTTATTTAGTTAAGTTTTACGTGTTTTGCTCCGTAAAAATCCTTAATAAAAAATTTTAAATGCCTTTTTTGATGACTTTTTTGGGATTTTCGTGCCTTTTCATGCCTTTTTTCAATTTTTTCGTGCCTTTATAGTACCTTTTTCGCGATTTTTGGTGCCTTTTTAGTCGGTCTCTAGTGATCACTGATCAGCCTTTATTTGTGTTGTGTATGTCTTAAGGTAAATTAGTGAATTTTGAAATCGGAATTGACTTTTTATGATAAAATTTTCCCGTCAAATTTTTGATATTATTCCACGGCGCGCCTAATCTCCAATGCCAGAAATTCTCATTTTTTTGAATAAGCTAGCCCAAAGCACGAGATTAAAATGACAATTTCATAGGGACGGACTCTGTAATGGACAAGGCTTGGACCTGCTCGAACTCTAGTTTTTTAAACAATTGAAATTTTTTGTTGAAAAGTTCGGCAATTCCCAATCCTAAATTAAACTACCGACCCGGCCCTCTCCAGCTCCCTTAATTTGTTCGATCATTTAAACTTAATTATGTCTAAAATGATCCATTAATCGGTAGTACTGCCGATGCGCCCCTTTCTTTGTAAGAAAAATTACCACCGGCGGTATGGCATTCCGAGGCCCCAAAATTTTAGGGAAATCGGAATTCCGAGACCAAAATTTTCCGGGAAATTTTTAAATTTTTAAGTAAAAAGACAATTCGTTTTACCATGAATCTTTTTTTGTGTTAAATGTATAAAACTGTCTGACATTCTCGCTGAATTTTTTGAGTGTTTGGATTCTGTTCCCTGGCGTTGTGTCAGATTTTGCGAGAAAAAAAAGTTAATAAAGACAAAAACGAATGGCGGTAAAAATGAATTGGCGAAAAAAAAAACGAATCGTCCTTGTCCTACACCTACAGAACAAGCTTATTCATGGACGGTGGTAACACCGTCGGCCCCACCCACTTCCGCCCTAGTCCCCAAAAAGTTTTTTGAAAAAGCGAGACGCAAAAAAAAAAGTGCAAATGCAACGAAATGAGGAAAATTATCAGCTGAAACAAAAAAAAAATTTAAAAATTCTGGCGAAAAATACAACCACTGAATAAATTTACCATTTTTTCAATTTCTGCGTACTTGAATTATATGGAACTTTCCACTTATGTACTTGAAAATCGGCATAACTATTCCGAGGCCAAATTTTTCAGAAATTGGAATACCGACCTCCAAAATCGGAATAAAGACAAAAATGAATTGGCTAAAAACGAATCGTCCTTGTCCTACAGAACAAGCTTATTGTTAGTGTAATCATGGACGGTAACACCGTCGGCCCTACCCACTCCCACCCTAGTCCCCAAAAAGTTTTTTGAAAAAGCGCGACGCAAAAAAAAAGTGCAAATGCAACGAAATGAGGAAATTTATCAGCTGAAATAAAACAAAAAATTTTTTTTTAAATTCTGGCAAAAAATATGTACAACCACTGAATAAATTTACCATTTTTTCAATTTCTGCGTACTTGAATTTTATAAAACTTTCCAGTTACGTACTTGAAAACCGACATAACTGTACTTGGGAAGGTAGTGGACGGTCCGAGCACTGCTTTAAAAGGAATCTGCTGATTTCACAATCTAATTTGCTTTTTTTGGTTTTGCAAAAATAATTTAAATCCGTCAAAAACTATTTTTGCACAATTATCGAAGAGTTGAACTGTCCCCCGCCCAAAAAAATGGCGAAATATGCACAAACATAGGCGTGCGCCCAGGCATTAAACACAAAAAACCACGAATTCACTTGCGCATTTTAGCCGACACATTTTTTAATGATTCGATTAAAATTACCATTACATTAAAAGGAATTCTGCTGACTGATTTCACACATAAATTTGTTTTTTTCGATTTTTCTAAGCTAATTTAAATCCGACGAAAACTGTCTTAATAATTTGCCACAACAAAATGTCAGACAACCGAAAAGAAGCGGAGGAAAAGATGGCAAAAGCAATGTAAAATTAAAAATGCCAATTTCAATTTCAATTATGCTTTTCCTTTTTCTTCAGTTTCATCTCCGGCGACGGTTGGCTGTCGGTGTTCGATTTGCTTGCGCCTTCTCAACTTGGCCTCGGAATTGCGCTGATCATCCACCGTTTTGACTGTTACGTGGACGCAAAATTCAGCGACTTCAATTTTTCGGCGACGAAGCGCTGGGGAAAAAGCGCATGGAAATGTAAATTGAAAACAAATTTAAAATGAAATAATGATAATACTGGAGAATCTGGGCTCCACCCCCAAAAAAAAAATTTTTTCAAAAATTTTTTTTTATGAAGATTAACCCCTAGTTTTCGAGGCTTCTGATCACGAATATGATATCAGATTTGCAAAAACTATTACTTAAAAAGGGTACAACATTTGAATTAAAATGATTTCTTAATATATTTTTCATGTAATATTTTAAATTTTATTGGGGAGTTTGTGCCCCGGCAACCTTTCCGCCGGCAAAGTTTGGAGTAAATCGGCAGAGTAACCCCCCGCCCCCTCCCACAATCCGAAGACTAAAATACCCTAATTTATGTGGAAAAAAGGACTATTGTTGAAAATTTTGACTTTTTGTGTTGCTTAGAGCACTTAAATATTGGAAATATTTTCGGAAAATTAGAGCCCGGAAACTTTCAAATGTTGAAAATTGACTCGGCGCGACTCCTGAAATGAGAGATGTTTTTTTCTCTACACTCTCTTTTATTTTCGGAACCTGAGAATCGAGTAGGGCGGGACTCCCGATCTCGGGACTTTGTCAAAACAAAAGCTGGCATCGGATTAATCGGCAACAATCCCGTCGCCAGAAAAAATGCATTCATTCCATTTAAAATTAATTTTTCATTTGAATACCACCCCCACCCCCTCCAAAACATTATAATATTTTGATTTGTCATCAAAAATAAACAAGCTTGATATGTTTAAATCGTTGACAGTCTGCCTATTGGCCTATAAATTTCAAAAAGTTTTGCCAGTACACAAATTATGGCTTGCAAGCCTTTTAACATTGGGGTACGTAAGCAATAATAAATAAATATAAATAGCTTTATTTTTGCTAAATTATAGTCAATGGCCCCGGGGACAACGGCATCATTTATGATGTTCCGATGGTTGGCGTGTCTGTCGGCCTGTCAAGAACTGGAACCAATGGCGGCATAGTGTTCTTCGAAGTGGTGTTAGCCGACCCGTTCGACACCAACTCGTCGAAGGGAACGACATTTGTCACAGCCGGTGGCAGCTACCTCGACATACACGCTACGGATTCACTTAAAAATGCGTACGGCGCCGCCAAAGTGATCATGCGCGAACAGCGCAACAACTACTTGGAAAAGGCGCATTTGCATTTGAATGTTGTGGCAGCGGCGGTTAGTTTTAATTGCTTTTTCAATTGGAAATTTTTAAAAATTGGCTGACCGCTCTGGGCAGGGACGGTCCCAGGGCGGGGTACGTACCCCCCCCCCCCCCAAGGCCCCTTCGCACGCGAAATTTTTAAGGAAAAATACCACTCTTGTTGAAAGTTTTAGATTTTCCTTGGTGGAACCCCTCCCCCCCAGACCTTGCCTCTTACCCAAATTTTCCAAAAAATTTCACTAAATTTTCAAAAAATGGACATTTTTGACGAAAAAGGGCGCACGTGACCCCTTCCCCTCCCTGGATACGAGCCTGCCCACTCCGCCACCCCCTCCCCAAAAAAAACCGAAATCCTCGAAGTGTTCATAGTGTTCCCACCTCTTGCACTGTTCCATCAGTGTTGGGTGTTGTTGACCCAAATTGCTGAAGCATTGCGTTCATCGCGTTCCTCCTTTCGATGAGCATAGACACCTAAAATTTCCATTTAGTTGATCAAAATAAACATAATTAATATTTAAAGAAAGGCAACAACAAGTCTGGACCTTCTGGAGGCCTGGCCGGAGGCATTGCCTACGTCTCAATGGCAAAGGGCGCCAAAATTCGACCAAGATGTGTGGTCACAGGACACCTGACCCTGCATTGTGGTGGCAGCGGTTAGTTTTAATTGCTTTTTCAATTTTGTAAATTGTCAAAAATCGTCTGCCACTTACAGGCCCGTATCCTAAAAAAATCAGGAAGGACATTCGACTTTTTATTGTTTCGGGTCTATTTTTTCAATACGGGCCTGCCCACTCCGCTACCCCCCCCCCAAAAAAAACCGAAACTTTCGGAGCGTTCATAGTGTCCCGCCTCTCGCACTGTTCCATCGGTGTTGTTGACCCAGATTGCTGAAGCACTCCGTTCATCTCGTTCCTCCTTTCGTTTTGCATAGACACCTAAAATTTCCATTTACTTGACCAAAATAATATAATTTTAAAGAGCGGCTACAACAAGGCTGGACCTTCTGGAGGCCTGGCCGGGGGCATTGCGACCCCTTGAACAGCCACTCAGAGAGGGGAACTTGCTTCTTCACGGGCGGTGGCGGCTCTCTTGACACTACTGCATTGTGTTAGCTGCAGAATGCACACAGCGCCGCAAAACTTCTCTTGCGCAAGGAAAAAACACCTATTTGGACAAAGCGCGCCTCCACATGAATGTTGTCGACGGTTGGTTTTTTTTGGTATTTTAAGCGTTGCCTTTTTTAAATTATAAATTGGGAAAAAACACAATTTTGGCTAATTAAATTGAGATTCATCCCCTTTTGTGATTACAAAAACGGTGAAATGAAAAGCAAAAAGGTCGCTCAAAGCTGTACCCTTTTATTCCCCCTCCAAAAAAAACCCTGGGACCTCCCTGGTTTCATGCCTCTTAACCTGAATTTTTATTTATTTAAGTAATATAATATATAAGAATTTAAATGTTTTTTTGAAGGAAAGCGCCAACAAGTCTGGGCCATCCGGTGGCTTGGCCGGGGGGATGGCGTTCGTCTCACTGGCAAGAGGGGCCAAAATCCGACCAAACTGCGCAATTACGGGTCAAGTGGCACTGTATGGAGCAATTGTGAAAGTCAGCGGAATCGCTGAGAAGACAAAGGCAGCCTGTGACGCGCGCATGCAATACCTGGTGCTGCCCGAATGGAACCGAGTCGACTTTGAGGCGATCCCAGCCAGAGGAAAACGAACGAAGGACAAGGACTGGAAAGAGAAAGAATTATGCATAATTGTTTTTATGCGTGGGAACAGCAATGCTGTTCGGTGCCGATCGACCTCGGTCGAGGGTACGCGAGCAGTGGCGCTGTTCCGTTATTTTAATTGTATCAAAAAATACAATTAAAATAACGGAACAGCGCCACTGCTCGCGTACCCTCGACCTAGGCCGATCGGCACCGAAGAGTGGCGCAGTTCCACTTTTTCGGTGTATTGTATAAGTATTTTATGCGCTGTTGTAATATTTTTTTGTATTGTATTTTTTGTTGGAACAGCAATGCTGTTCGGTACCGATTGGCCTAGGTCGGGTTACGCGAGCAGTGGCGCTGTTCCGTTATTTTAATTGTATTTTTGTGCTATAAATAAAATCTATACCTGAATCGCAATTCGTAAGGGAAAAAGTTTTTGTGTGTCACTTGCGGTAATGGTTACTTAGATCACATAAGCCTTAGACGAAAAATTCGAAATTCGTAAAATGTGAACTTCCGATATTTTGTTCGAATTCAGGTCCGGGTTTAGAAATTGCTCGAAATGGATGCCATATTTATGACCAGCGACCCCGATAAGCCCATCAAAGATTTTTATGGCTATAATTTTAAAAAAATGAAAAATTACTTGTTGAAAAATCTAAGACTTGATGAAAATCATAGATTAGATGAGGTCACTTGAACAATCTGATATCATATCCGTGATCAGTGGCCCCGACAACTCCGGAGCGCAACGCAGAACCGCAAAAAACCGCCTTATTTATTCTTTTTTTATGGGACCAGCAAAAGTAACCATTAAATGGGGGGGGGGGAATGGGGGGGGGGGGGGTAAGGTTCGAATTACGATGGTAATTACCGTAATAAGGAAGTACAATAAATAAGGACAAAGTGAATAGGAAATATCATGTGAAATGAAATTCCTAGGGTTTACTTAGACAAAAGCTTGGCACAATTTAGATGACTTTTAGTCACAAAAAGTAAAAATTTTTAATGCGCCCACCCATTTGGAGGATCACGAAAAAACGCACCAGCAGCAATCTGCCAATCTATCTAAAAATTTGTCTCAAATTTGGCCTAAAAATTTAATGCAATTGCTCGAAAAAATTTTCTCAAAATAAAAATTTTGCCTATGACTTTGGCCGGTAATAGTACATAATAAAGCTGGTGCCCTCCAAAGCAAACATAGTGGTACACGTGGTGACAGATGGTGCGCACCTGACAGACTTCGGATATCTTTTTCAGAAGATCGGACAAATGAGGCGCATGCTTGCCGCTTGAACCTGAAAAGGAGGGCAAAAAATTCGGTACTGAAATGGACGACCACTTTTAATTAGGGGATTGACAACATTTAAAATTTCTTAAAACATTGCTTCCAAATTTTAAACAATAGAGCCTCCGGGGGCTATAATCGAGTAAATATGGTATTAAAGTTTGGTGGGCCAAATTTTTTCTGCAAGTCATGAAAATATTTTTCGAGGTCTCTATCACTGATCAGTGATCACGAATCCGGCACCCATTTCGACCAATTCCAAACATTGGCTCTGAGCTCGAACAAAAAGGACGAAAAAATTCAAATTTTTCGAATTTCGCGTTTTGGTCTAAAAAAATAGTTTCAACTAACGGACGGACGGAGAAAAATGAGCAAAACGAAATTAAAATGCCATGCGATTTGTGTGAATTTTGTTGCAATTTGTACATACATATATGTATATTATTATTGTATATTTGTAAATAGTGAAAAACAAATTTTCTCTGTCCAACTATGGCATTTTTCAAAACCGTTTTTTTTAGAAATTTATGCTTTTTGAAAAAAAATGGATTCGAATGGAGAGCCGTTGAAAACCTTTTTTACTGGTAACGGTTACTTTTAATGATCGCTTAAAACTGCATAAAGCGGCACTTTTTTATTGCAAATTCAGGGATTATCGCGGGAATGCTAATCAAAAAATTGACACCTAAAAAATACACTGTATATTTATTGTCCGGATATGCCTATTCTCATATATGTACAATACACACACAATTAAATATCGTTTAGTCCGATCACAATTGGAGATGATACGTTTTTATGCCTTTTTCCCTTTTTTAGAACAGAACTATTTGCGTTTATCATCGTCGTCCTTTCATTGTGCAACAACAACAGCACTTCAAAAGCAACCTCATCATCGCTTCTCATCGTCCGTCGTCCGTCCTTTTCTCATCAATTCGCTCGCCGTTTTCACAATGACCCAAAAACGCCTTAAGCCGGTGGCGAAATGACAACTTTCTGATCAGCCAATGCTTTAAATATTTTGATCATTTTTCAGGAATTGGCGGAGCTGGACCGGGAGCCGGTCACGGGCTGCACCGCGTCGCCGATCGATGACGGCAGAGACCTGTACCATTGGAAGGGCACCATCCAAGGACAAGAACCGCCCGCGTCGCCGCCGTACGAATGAGGCACCTTCAACATGGACATCGTTTTCCATCGCGACTACCCATTCACTCCGCCAATCGTCAAATTCGAAACGCCAGTTTACCACCTCAACGTGGGCAAGGACGGCGCCTTGTTGATGGACATCTTGCTTCGCCGCAATTGGGCGCCGACGTTGACCGTTTCCACAGGTGAAAGCGATGCGGGAAAGAGTGGACAAAACACCGACAAAATATCGAAATTTGTTTTCACGACTTTTTAAAACAAAACAATTTTCTTCCAAAAAATTTATGGGGGTCAAACTGCATAAGAGCCAAAAGGAGAGGTCCTAATAATTTGAGCAAAATGCCTTTTTTGATTATTTGATGGTTGCATAAATAAAAATTCGTCCCATTTCGAACCCCGAACCCAAATTCGAACTAAAAGTCGATGATTCAAAATTTTCAAAATTTGCTGTTATATTAGAATATTAGCTAATGATCATTTTTTGTTGTTTCTATGATTTCTGATTAATTTTACCTATTTTAAATCAATTTTCGAGCAAAAGTGCTAAATTTGAAAGTTTTGAATTTTCGACTTTTTGTTTGAATTCGGGTTCGGTGTTCGAAATCGGCACGAAACAGATGACAGAATCGAATTCTCCGACCCTGAAAACCCCAAAAACAACTTAATTTTTTTGTACATATTTCATGATTTTTCCTACATAAAAAAGAAGTCCTGTTCAGTATCGCTCCCCCCCCCCCCGTTTCAGTACTGCTCTCAATCTCGTCGCTTCTCAGCGACCCCAGTGCAGCACACATGTGCACTGGACATGGACATCTGAGATTATCTACCGCAAAGACCGCGAGCAGTACAATCGAAATGCCCGTGAATGGACGCAGAAGCACGCGATGAACTGAGACGACAAACGACCGATGGATGGGAGAGGATGCAGAAGACAACCGCCGAAGAGGAGGAGGACACATTCAACTAACCCAATTCCTATATATGATCCCAACTGTTATTGTATTTTTGTATCTCACTGTATGTACAGTATTATGTCGCCCGGTTATTATTTAAGCGACGATATGTCTTTTGTTGGTTGATCACCATTAACAATGTGTTGTATCTCTGTGTTATCATTTAAAATATGTGATCAAAAAATTAAAGTTTGTTTGCGGTCGGCATGGCAATGCCTATATGTCGAACACAAAGTAGAAAATAAGAAAGTGGCATTTTAAACGGTCTAAACTTTTCATGGACAAAAAAAAAAGGAGAATATTTGATTAATTTGATGGAAATAGCCAAAATGATATGCCCCACCCTTTTTGACGAAATAATTCGCATATTGTCCAAAGTTAAGAGTTAGAAAAATCTGACTAGAGAAATTTGTTTAGGTTATTAGTAGGGCCGCAACTTTTAGTGACTAAAAATCTCGAAATAGTTAACTAAAATAGTGAGTAAAAATGCCAAAATAGTGACAAAATAGTGAAAAAAGTCCAAAATAGTGACGAATAGTGACATAATTTTCAGTCAAAAATCTAAGCAAAATTTTTTTTTATTCACTGATTGCAGTTGCAAATGAGTAGGACTGGGATTTTTAAGAGCAAAAAACCCAAAATAGTTACCTAAAAAAAGTTTTTAAAATAAAAATTTTGCCAAGAAAGTAAATTTTTGAAAAAAAATTTTTTCATTTCATAGGAGTATATTTTGAAAAATTTTAGCTCGATTCTTAGGGGTGTATTTTTTTGAAATTTTTTTGGGTCGATTCTTAGGGGAGTGTTTTTCGTTTTTATTGCATTTTTATAGAAAAATTTTCCAAAAAATGCCGAAATAGTGAAAAAATAGTGACAAAACTGCAAAATAGTGATTTTTAACTATTTTAGTGACGAAGTCGCCAAAATAGTGATTTCTAGTGACCGATAATGACATCAGAATCGAAAATTTTTAATGCAGAAATGCGTTTTTTGAGCTCCTTTCTTCAAATCAATTGAGCAAAAAAAAAGTTTTTTCACTAAAAGTTGCGGCCCTAGTTATTAGTCAATCGAACACAGAGCCTTAATTATGGAGAATATTGAAAAACAGTGTACATTTGTTTGTTAATTTCCTTGTTAATTGAGTAAATTTGGCGAAAAAAATAAACAAAATGAAATTCCGATCACTTTTTATCTTATCACTCTGATTCATCACTTCTCAAGTGCTGCTGGTTAACGTCGTCGTCATTCAAGTCTTCGGCACCACTTTCGGCTTCAATATCGCTGACGCATCCGTCTTCGGCACATTCCCCGTCGGCAATGGCATTCTGTTTCCGATGCTTGTCAAAAAAGGCACAGCGCGATGGTTGGAAGCAAAAGGTGGCCAACAAAGAGACGAAAAGCATCTCGACACAGAGCAAAAAGCAAATGTAAACTGTGGGAAACAATGGAAAGTGCCAAAAGATAATTGTGCCACTTTTCACCGCTGCTCACATTGTGCCACCGCCGAAGAGGGCAATTTGATGTAAGCGTGCGCTATGGTCGGCACCATGTCGAGAATGCCGAAGATGTCGCCGACAAACTTTTGCACGGACCAAAACAGTTGGCAGAAGTCGACGATACGGAAGAGCAGCAAAAAACTGAAAAATTTCGTTTTTTTTGAAATAAAATTGTTGAAAAATGTGAGACGTGCCGATATTCGTGCAACAGCGAAGCGCCGACGGGCACAATTACGTAAGAGCCATAGGAGCCAATAAACATGGAAATCATTGCAGCAAAATTGGATATTTGGAAGTACATGTGTTTACGACTGCTCAGTTCCTGAGTGACAAAATGCCAAATTAGGCAATATTTAAAAAAATGAAATTGTGAAATAATTGTTGTTCACCATGAACACGGTGATGTTCAAAATTTCGAGCATAATTCGTACAATCGGCGATTGGAACACGAGCACTTCAAAGCGGCGGAAATTTTCTCTGAATTAAAAAAAAAATTAGTTTTTTTCATTTCCGAAGGGATTCTTTGATCAGAGAAATGTTGGGAGCACTTTTCCGATCAATTTCAAACATTCTCTGATCAGTGATCAAAAGCGCACTCTGTCGGCAGAAAGTCTTCGAAGCAGATCAACCAACAAGCAAACGGATAAATTCTGATCGAAATTCGCTCGCCCTTTGCCATCAGTTTTTCGCACATCGATTTGCGGGAACCGTTCAACTGAAATTGGCACCAAAATGAAAACCAATTAGCATTAATGAGTTAAACTGACCGTGTTCATCAAACAGACGAGCACAAAAATGCAGATCATGTAATAGACGAGCGCAATTGCGTAGAGGAAAAGTGCCGCCCTCGGCAGAACCATGCCGGTGAAGCCGCAAACGACGATTACCTGAAGAGGGGGAGGGTGGATAGTAATTAGGGTAATTAATTAGTCAATTGCCCACCGGAGGCATTAGCACCACCCAGTAGAGTTCGGAGCGTATTTTCTCGTCACTGATCAAAGTGCTGACGAAAATCAGATGGAGTAGGCTTAAGCAGATGACAAGGCCGGTCATTGCAGCAGCGCCGGTCATCATCCAATGCGAAATGTCACCAATCGCTGAAAATGGGGGGAAATTTGAATTACCGACTCTTTTCATTCGAATTCGAGTTTTTGAATTTGTTGAAATAGACGAGTTTTCATTCGAATTTTCGGGTCCGGGCTTTTGGATTAGTCGAAATGGATTGGCATTATTCGGGTAACTAGGGAATTTTTTTTCGATGATTGCGAAATCCGAGGCCCATTTTTGCAAAATCCGAATTCGATTCGAAAAAAGAAAGTCGAATTTTTCAATCAATTAACCACCCTTACAATTCATCCATTGCTGTACATCTGGGATGTATTCTTCGCTTGTGTCGTTGCAGCCTTCGCCTCGACAGATCCATTGACGAGGGAGGATAAGAGACATTTTCAGAAAACTATGTCAATAAAAAGTTTTATTAATTTTCTGTAAGAGAAAAATGCGTCAATTTTCGCTACTTTAAAATCTCATCAATTGGATCAGCTTGCGAAAGGATTTGTGTGAATTTTCGCGCATTTTTGTTGTTTTTTTAAATTTTGGGTGTGTGACCTCAAAAACAGGAAAGTTTCCAATTTTCAAGCCAAAATTCTTGAGAGAAAAGTGCTGACAGAAGAGGAAAATGGGGGAATCGCATAAAAATGGGACATAAATCCAAGTACGTTCAGACCAGTCTAAACTCGTACAAAAGTCGACTCAATATTTTACAAAATAAAGCCTACGCTTCTACCTAAACGTAGCCTAAAGCTAAGCAATTGTACGAATTGTCTTTTGTACGAGTTGTCATGACACCGTGTCGGCATGCCGATTTCCGCGATTGTAACAATTTTACTAAATTTTCTGTAAAAAAAACCTTTGGAGAAAAGACAGACACACAAAGAAAATAAAAGCACAATAAATCCATTTTCGGATGGAATAAAAAAATTTTCACAAAGGAAAAATGGAAGAATAAATACAATTACTTCATGACCAAGAATGCACTTAACCAAGAAATCGGTATGGTTTTTCCAATCAAAAGCCATCCTGTTTCTTAAGCCATCTTTTTTTTCTCTTACTTTGTCCAAGGCTACATTTAGAACAAAAGAGTCAGGCTTAAAAGCGGCCCTGAATTGATCAAATATGGTTTTCGACTTTTTGCTCTAATTCGGGGTTAGACATAGGTCAAAATTATGTCAGATTCGTATTCTCCGACCCTTAAAACTCCTAAAATGATCTTTGCTCAAAAAAATTTCAAAATTTTTTTTTTCGAAAAAGGGGGGGAGGGAGGGGGGGTACCATCCGTACTATTACCAAAAGTGCAACAGAGGTGGACAGTAACAAATGTTTGTTATTCAGTATATTTACAAATCATGGTATTTTAATTTTGTTTTGCTCATTTTTCTCCTCCGTCCGTCCGTTCCTTTCTTTTTTTTCCGTCGCCGTCACTTCAGAGGCAGCAAAGGCAAATGCATTTGACCAAGCAAAGCACAAGGCAAGCGACCAGGCAAAAGGCGAGAAGTGACACAAGCACAATGAACCAAGTGTTCAGTCTGAGGCAACAATCTGAAAATTGAAGGGGAATGGCATTCGAAAATGGCACTTTTCCGTTCAAAATGTATAATTTTCCATTTAGAATGGCACTTTTCCATTCGAAAATGGCACTTTTCCGTTCAAAATGTATAATTTTCCATTTAGAATGGCACTTTTCCATTCGAAAATGGCACTTTTACATTTCGGATCAAAAATTTTTATTATCCTGTATAAAAAAATTAAAGCGAATTTTGAAAAAAAATTTTCGAATTTTTGTCTGAGCTCGGGGTTCGAAATGAGCAAAAAATATTGCCATATTGAATCATTTGTTTAAGCTATTTCGGAATTGTTGTTTACGTGGGGCAAGACTGCTGTTGAACTCTTGTAGCAGCGGATAGTTGTCTGAAAGGGCGGATGAAGTTGACGATTCGGCCTGGGTCGAATGTTGTGGGCCCTTCCTCGGTGGAGGTCCTGAAAATTGACAAATTTGTTGATTTATTCAAGTAAATGCATTTGACCAAGCAAAGCACAAGGCAAGCGACCAGGCAAAAGGCGAGCAGCGACACCAGCACAATGAAAAAGTGTTCAGTCTGAGTTTCTGAAAAATTAAGGGGAAGGGCATTCGAAAATGGCACTTTTCCGTTCAAAAATGGCACTTTTTCCATTCATTTCCATTCAGAATGGCACTCTTCCATTCGAAAATGGCACTTTTCCGTTCAAACTGGCACTTTGTCATTCAAAAATGTGTATTTTTTTTTATTCAAAATTGCACTTTTCAATTTAAAACCAAGATTTTTTTAGGAAAATTCTAGGCGTTGAAATTACCCCTGAAAAAACAAACAAATTTTGAAAAATTTGAAATTCTTCCTTTTCTCCGAGTTCCGGGTTCGAAAGGAGCAAAAATAAATGCCATATTTTCGTGATCAACGCCCAAAGAAGCCGAAAAGTGCCACAAAACATTCGCCATGTGCCAATTTCGAATGTGACGGACCTGCGCCACTGTCGCCACAGCACTCGAAATAATGCGCAACGGATGGTTCACCACCTGAAAAAGCAAACAAAATGCCGAATTTGTTGTTGGAATTTGTGTGGAAATCTCACAGATTTTGGCGATATCGGAGGAGACACAAGGAGAAGGAGGCGAAAAATAAAAAGACGAACATCCGGGCAAAAATCGGACGAATAGGAAAAGGACGACGAACAGCGAAAAAGGAATCGGAGACGACGGCATTTTGGAAGAGGCCACGACAAATTAAATGCTGGACAATAATTAATTCCGTAGTTCGGGTCGTTGGCTGAAAATGGGGGAAAAAGCAATGAATCATTTGTCTAAGCCATTTCGAATTGTTGTTTACGTGGGGCAAGACTGCCGTTGAACTCTTGTAGCAGCGGATAGTTGTCTGAAAGGGCGGATGAAGTTGACGATTCGGCCTGGGTCGAATGTTGTGGGCCCTTCCTCGGTGGAGGTCCTGAAAATTGACAAATGTTGTTTATTCAATATATTTTCTCATCCTCAATTATCGCCCACCTGCAGCTTTTCCGCGCTTTCACTGGAGACGCCACTTGAGACTCCTGACTGTTGGTCGTACCGGTCGAAGCAACGGAGGCACCACGATTGTCAGACAATGCGTTGTTGTTGTTGGTTGAAGATAGAGAGAGAAAAGCAAAATAGCAGTGAGATGAGCTAAGAATGAAAGAAACTTAAGTTAGTGTGAGTCATGGAATGGAACGGGGACATGAAAAAATGGACGCGATTTGAAATGCACGGAAGAGACGCGTAAAATGATACGCGGATGCGGTTTGAAATAACATGAACACAACACGCGCAAACAGAAGCCACGCGTAAAAGATAATTTGACATGACACGGAAGCGACGCGCGCAAAAAGAAGCGGATGCGACGCGCGGTACCATTACATCACGTTGGGTGACCTGTGTTTCCCAAACGGTAATAATTTTTGTGACATTTTCATTTTTCAAGATAAATCTTTAAAAGAGAATCCGAAATCCCTATTTATCTAAAAGGATACAATTAATGCTGAATTCATATGTAGCAGTTTAGAATTTAGTTAAAAAACCATAAGAGGGAGTTCATTAGAAACTCTGCATATTTGCTACCTAATTTAACTGCGATTAAAAAAGAAGCATTTTTCATTGTCAAGGGTGGGGGACGCACTTTCAAAAAAGCTATGATCGCTGATCAGTAAACGAAATGAAAAGTCACATCCGCAGTTTGCTTGGAGCTTTTTGAGTTTGGGGAAAAATGGTGCGAGGCGAATGAGAAATTCAGTGAGAAAACATGTCCTTTTATGCAGTCGGCTCCAAAGTAGAGCGCCAAAAAGCGAATTTTTGAAAATTGGATTTTCGACTTTTTTATTCGAATTCTTTTCCAGTGTTCAAATTTGGCCAAAATGTGTGATGGGTGCCATCATATTCATGATGAGCGAACCAAAAAACGGTAATAGTTCAGTTTGTCCTACCCTTTTTCGGACATTTTTTTTTTTTGTTTTAAAGTTCATGAAAACATGTTTACAGGGGTTTTCGGGGTCGCTGATCACGAATCCGGCATCCCTTTCGATAATTCCGAATCCCGGACCCGAATTCGAACAAAAGTTCGAAAACTCAAATTTTCGAATTTCGCATTTTTTGTCTAAACCAGGGCTCGGATCTGTCCTTATTTATAAGATTTGTCCTTATTTCAGGCTATTGTTCTTATTTTGTTCTTATTTCTTAAATATGTTCATAAATTTAGAAATTTATAGCATAAATATTCTTATTTTACCTATAAATTTAAAAATTTTTCCCGGCGGCGCCTATCGGCACCGCCGGACGCTAAAATACTTTATTTGCTTTAAAATTAGCTCAAAAATCACCAAAATTGGGGCAATTTTTAGACAAAATCTGTTAACAAATGGCATTAAAAATTACAAAATTTTTCCCGGCGGCGCCTATCGGCGCTACCGGACGCCCCTCCCTGTTCAACCCCAAAATTTTTTAAAAAAAGTGTTGCAAAAAAAAAAGCTTTTTGAGTGTAAAAATGGTCGCCAATTGTCTCAAAATCGCAAAAATTGACAATTTTTGATGAAAATCTGTTAACAAATCAGAAAGAAATTAAAAAAATTTTCCAGCGGCGCCTATCGGCACCGCTGGACCCACTCCCCTCCCCCGTTCTACAAAATTCCTTGGAAAAATGTGCCACAAAAAATTTGTTAAAAATCTGATTCGATAAAATTTGCTAATTTACTTCCCAAAATCGTTAAATATGATGGGGCCAGGACGTTTTCGCGTGGCCGTTTTCGCGTGGCCGTTTTCGCGTGGCCGTTTTCGCGTGAGCGACGTTTTCGCGTGGCCCGTTTTCGCGTGGGGTACGTTTTCGCGTGAGTGCCTATTCAGGACTGAAATTGGTCGGGTGTGTGCCGAACATACATTTCGACCTATTTCGAATCCCGAACCCGATTTCAAACAATTTTTTGCTTTTATTTACTCAAAAGCGTCCTCATTTTTATGCTTGTAAAGATTAACAACTCTAGTATTGACAACGTGAATGAGACACAGAATCCGACCACGGCATCACGACATTTCTTTTCTTTTTTTCTTTTTCGGGGGGGGCGACTCTTCTTTTCACATATCCAAGAGATTAACCAATTGGAAAGCTTAACTGTTTTGTTCAATTTTTTGCCGTACAAAAGTAATGCCCCAAACATTTTACGCACAAATATTTGGGATGGTGAGTTTACACTAATACCAGCAGAGCATTAGACCGTGAAAAAATTATTAGGCCGTATAATATTTTGTCAGTATTAATTTAGTTTATAAAATTCACTTAAATATAGATTGAATTAAGCACCAGAAGTAAAACGGGAGTGGAAAAATTTTCAAACTATAAAAAAGTAAAAAAATTCGCTTATATGCAACCACGCGAAAACGGCCACGCGAAAATGGCCCTCACGCGAAAATGGCCACGCGAAAACGGCCACGCGAAAACGGCCACGCGAAAACGGCCACGCGAAAACGACCCCGACCGAAATATGATACATGAAGGTGAAAAATACAAAAGTTGAAGCGATTTAAGCAATTTTGCGAAATGTCCTTATTTTTGACCCTAAAATCTTATTTTTTGGCCTTGATGTTCTTATTTTGAAAAATTTTCGATCCGAGCCCTGCGTTTAAGGTAAATGCAAAAAAAAAAAATGAGTAGAGCCCAAGTTTTTGGATTATAACTTTCTTTTGTCAACCAACAAAATCCAACAATCTTGGTACTAACTTTTCTATATGTTAGACAATTTTTGTGTTTTTGTAAGTTCAATAAAGCTTGTGAAGAGCTTGCGAATGTCGACAAATAAAAATTTAATCAATAAACTCGGGTTGGCGCACCAAAACGATCGATTCCCTGAAAAACCACCAAAATGCAGAGTCATTTCCAGGGCTCCCAGATCAAAATTTTCAAAAGCCTCATTTGGCAGGCAAAAAAGCCTCATTTTTACAAAATTTATTCAAAACATGTTTAAAATGTTCAAATGTTATATTTTTGATTGTCGATGATCAATTTGAGTAATTTTTTGTTGGAAATAAGCATTTTGTGAAATTCTGAGTATGAAAAATCGAAGTTGATTTTTTGCGGCGCTTTTCCAAAAAACTTTTTTCATATTTTAAGCAGATTTTTATTTAAAAATTATTAATTTTGTGATTCTTTTCTCGTTTTTATAAAAAATTTAGCAAAATTTTTTGGAAAATTTGGGTGAAATTTTTGTTTTGATGCTCTATTAAAAACTCAAATTATTAAATATGTAAAACATTGTGCCAATTTGTCAAAATTTAAAAAATTCTGAGGATTTTCCCCAAAAACCTCAAAAATCCTCAAATCCTCATTTTCCAAAAAAATCCTCATTGACCTATCAAAAAGCCACAAAATGAGGATAAATCCTCAGATCTGGGAGCCCTGGTCATTTCGAATAAAAAAACACAATTTGAAAAAATAGACAAATAAAAATGTAAAAAAATCTCTGATTAATCCGTCCATTCTTTCTCTCTCTCCTCATCTCGAATTCATTCATTTGTGTTGCCAAATAAGCATTTATGCCAATCACACAACCTCCGATTTGGCCGGTGACACGCAACAGTTGAACAACAATGGCGATTTTTGAGGAATACGCGAAGCCCCAACACTTGGTGAGAATGAAGAAAACTGACAAGAAAAATGCTGAATCAAACCAGCACCAATTGAATAACTCGAGAATTTTTGCCTTAAATTTTGAGTAAATAAATAAAGCGCGAAAAGTGGGGCAATTGCGAATGAATTGGCCATAACTTTTTACAAACTCTATTAGCTATACAAAATCATAATTAACATGTAAAAAAGTTTTTAAAAAAACTTCAAAAATTTCGACTTTTTTTTTGAATTTCCATTTCATAATTTTTTTGGTAATTGTCTAATCACCAAGCAATAACTTAGACAAAGCTTCTAAACATGTTCCGCTTTCGAATGATATGAAGTTGAAAACTCTTAAAAACTGATTTAAATTACTATCTACCCATACCTTTTATATATGCACTTTAGAAAAAATTTTTACATTTTTTTTTTGTTACGATTTTTGTCCAAAAATGGATATATAAACGGTGACTTTTGCCTCCCTCACAACATAATTTGCGTCCCAACAATAATGACTTCCTCCTCCTCCGTCGTCTTTTTATTGCCCGTTCAACTTCTGCTGGTTGTCATCGGCGCTGTGTTCATCATCCTCAGCCAATGCTGTGGTGGCGGCTCCAAGAAGAAAAAGGTCCCACCGTTTTTTGATCCCTCCCCCCTCCCCTCCCCTCCTTTTTCACAAATGAATTCATTTCTTTTTTCAGCCCAAAGCCGGAGCAGCGGTGCCAACGCCACAAACATCGGCAGCGGGCGGACCACCGGGAGCAGCGGAAGCGCCCTCGTCAGTGAAATCGTCAGAGAAAAGCGGCGGCTCAAAAAAAGGTGGACGAACAAACGGCTTTTTGAAAACAAATTTGCCGGATTTAAGGACCAGCACCGAAGAAAGGCGCCGCGGCAAAAGGTGGCAACAACAACAACAACGCATTGTCTGACAATCGTGGTGCCTCCGTTGCTTCGACCGGTACGACCAACAGTCAGGAGTCTCACGTGGCGTCTCCAGGGAAAGCTGGAAAAGCTGCAGGTGGGCGATAATTGAGGATGAGAAAATATATTGAATAAACAACATTTGTCAATTTTCAGGACCTCCACCGAGGAAGGGCCCACAACATTCGACCCAGGCCGAATCGTCAACTTCATCCGCCCTTTCAGACAACTATCCGCTGCTACAAGAGTTCAACGGCAGTCTTGCCCCACGTAAACAACAATTCCGAAATAGCTTAAACAAATGATTCATTGCTTTTTCCCAATTTTCAGCCAACGACCCGAACTACGCGACCCTTGTCGGTGTGGACAAGGAAATTTTCGCGAAGGAACAGCAGGCGAAAGGTGGGGGTCGGAAACGAAGGGCGGCGCAATCGCAAATCCATTGGAGTCAAATTTGTCCCCCCTATTTCAGGAGGCATGCCACCGCCACCGATGGGAGCTCCACAGCCGCAACAGCAGGCGCCCGGACCGGCAATGACTCCAAGTGAAATGATAAAGCTGAAATCTCAAATTTTAATTGCTTTTTCTTCCCATTTCAGCGACTGATCCGAACTACGGGACCCTCAAGAACTTGGACGCCGACATCTTCACGAAGAATGCGCCAGCAAAACCGGCAGCGGCACCAAAGGCGGGCCCGGCGCCACATGGAGGCGGAGGACAGGCATTGACACCAAGTGAGAAAATAAAGCTGAAATCTCAAATTTTAATTGCTTTTTCTTCCCATTTCAGCGACTGATCCGAACTACGGGACCCTCAAGAACTTGGACGCCGACATCTTCACGAAGAATGCGCCAGCAAAACCGGCAGCGGCACCAAAGGCGGGCCCGGCGCCACATGGAGGCGGAGGACAGGCACTGACACCAAGTGAAAAAAATGGCGAAAATTTCAAATTTTAATTGCTTTTTCACCCCTTTTTCAGCGACCGACCCGAACTACGGAACGCTTCAGAACTTGGACGCGGAAATTTTTGTGAAGAAGTAGTGCCATCGACAGCGAACACCCCGGCCAGGCGTACCGATGTTTTGAGGAAATTGGATTGATTGATATTAAATGTTTGTCTGTATTCATTATTGTAATCTGTTGTTGCCGTATATTCGCTGTTGTACATATGTATGTATATTGTGTTGTACACACTGTAATGCTCTCATCATATTGTAAATTTACCCGCCGAAAAACAAATTTGTTGTGCTGTGTTTAATTGCCCATTGTTCGAACTAATTTTGACCTATGTCGAACCCCGAATTCGAGCAAAAAGTTAAGAAAAACTTCAAAAATTTCGACTTTTTTCAATTTTCATTTCATAACTTTTTTGATAATTGTCTAATCACCAAACAATAGCATAGAATTAGCTTCTAAACATGTTAAGCTTTCGAATTACCAAGATTTAACATGTTTTTTTTTCGGAAAATGCCGAAATTGCCAATGAGATTTCGAATAAGCACTGTTTTTTATTCTCACCAAATGCAGAATTCAAAAATACAATGCAAATTGTATGAATTTGGTAAATAAACTGACCCAAAATCGCAAAATTTAGTTATTTTTATACAAAATTAAGTTTACAAAAAAAAAAAGCCAACTCAATTTTTTATGTCCCCGCCGGCGACGCCCTATAAAAGGAGGCATTTTCCACCGACCGACCCACACATTTCCCTCACAAATCAGTGTATTTATTGTGCCTAATTTTATTTGTGTCGTCGGCACTTGTACATATTACGACAGTTCGTCGTCGACTGCTGCTGCATATTATTATTTGCTGTCTTCACCACACATTCGACAAGCTGTCTGCTGGTTGAGCGCAATGTCAAAGAGACGGCTTAGACAGGTGTCACTCATCATTTGGGGATGACGTTGTTTTTCAATAGTCATTCTTGGCATCTCGTGAATCCAATCAAAATTTTCGAGTCCAATTAAATCCAATCAAATTTAATGAGTCTGTTAAAGCTTTTCGGAGTTTAGGCAACTGCCAAAAGGCGAAATTTTTCAGAAATTGTAATTCCGAGGCCCAAAAATTCCCAAGAAATCTGATTTTTCAGTGCAGGGTTCAATAAAGTGTCTGTCACTCAATCAATGCTGATTTCTTTTCTCCCTTTTCCAGGAACTCAATGACATGGAGAAGAACCCATTGCCTGAGGGATGCACTGCACGGCCACTTGATCAAAGGACATGACCAGCTGGACGGTGACCATCCGAGGCCGGGCCGGCACATTGTACGAAGGCGGCAACTTCCAACTGAGCATGGCATTTCCGAGGGACTAACCGTTCAAAGCGCCGCAAGTCACGTTTACCACGCGCATGTTCCACCCGAACATCGATGTGCGGGGCAAAGTGTGTCTGGACATTCTGCAAACGTACTGGGCACCGACGCTGACCATCAAAAAAGGTGGCGTAGATTTGGTGGTGGATTTGATCGCATTTTAAATGGATTGATCACTTTAACGCTCATAAATTTTTCAGGGGCAATCGGATCCGCTAATTGTGTTTGATTAGCAAATCCAAAAGATTTCATTGCGTTTCATGAGAGTTAGCGAAAAAGCGAATTTTTGGAATTTTATTGAAATTTTGTAGGGGGCTAAAAAAGAAAACAGAAATACGGGAATGAATTTGATGGTGTTGGTTTTGTGTGGTATTTATGCAGTTTGTATGACCATTTTTTTCACATTAAAATTTTTGGCTGCAGAAATTGTCAATTTATTTCTCTGTCTTTCCAGTTTTGATCTCCATCATCGTTCTGCTGAATGACCCGAACCCGGACAACGCGCCTCTCAATACGGAAGCTGCCAATTTGTACCGGATTGACCGTGCGGAGTTCAACAGACGCGCCCGTGAGATGACGCGCGCCTATGCACGATGAGATGATCAGCACGTCTTTCTGATCCCACTACCAATTATTACACATTCATTGTATATTGTATTGTACTGTATGTTGCACCATGTTTGTGTGCTATTACTGTGTGTCCATTTTTGTATTGTATTTGTGTGCATTTTTCAAAGTCGGCAAACAATTTTGTGCTCTTTCTATAGGTGTATTCAAATTTTCTTGAAAAATTTTTTCAACTTCACATAATTTTCTCAATTTTCAACGTATTTTGGGGGAGGTGTCAGATCATCATAGAGTGATCTGATCAAGAAAGCGGTCGTATATAAGTCTGAATGTCTTAAGTTTCATTTTTTGGTTGCTTAAGCTCAACAATCTTGCTACTAACTTTTCTATAGCAACTCGTATAAAAATAAACTCAATTTTTAAAAATAAAGCATAGGCTTAAGCCTAAACCGAAGCCCAAGCAAGCCCAAGCCTAACCTAAAAAATTATACGAGTTGCCTTTTGTACGAGTTAGCATGACACCGAAAACCACCAACATTTCAGTTAGAATGCAGAGTCAATTCGAGTAAAAATACCCAATTTGAAAAAAATGGAAACAATAAACAAATAAAAATGTAAAAAATCTGATTAATCCGTCCATTTCCATCTCTCTCCCTCATCTCTCATTCATTCCTTTGTGTTGCCAAATAAGCATTTGACAATGCCACAACGGTTCGCCACAGCGATCACTTGTCGGATTGCCTCCAGCGAGAAAAAGTCGCGCAACCGATAGGCACGGAGCAGTGCCAATTTGTTCGTTTTGCACACCTCACAAAAGTTGCAGTCCATGTAGCACACGGAGTGGGAGGCGAAGCCGGCATCTTTTAGTTCGGCAGTCAATGCGCGCGATTTGTGGCACTGTAAAAATGGCCAATTTTTGAAAATTGCCAAAGGGGGATGGCACTTTTTTGGGTTGGAATTTTGTCATAAAATCATTTCACGGAGATTTTCCTGGATTGGTTTTCATTATTTTAAGAAATTAAAGTGGCACTTTTTAAGTATCACAAAAAAAAGGTACTTGTACAGTTTACACGCCATAGAAAAAAAATTTTAATTTTCAAAAGCCATGAAAATATGTTTCCAATGATATTCGGGGTCGCTGATCATGAATCCAGCATCCATTTCGGCCAATTCGGAACCCCGGACCCTAACTCGAACAAAAATTCAAATTTTTCGAATTTACTTTTTTAGTCTAAAAATGGTTTAAATGATCTTTTATTGACGCAATGATGAATTTCAAATTCTTTTCCGTGTATCTAAACAACCAAAAAGTGAAATTGAATAATTTGAATTTTCGACTTTTGATTCGAATTTGGGTCCGGGCTTCGGAATTGGTTGAGATGGATGTCATTCGTGATCAGCGACCCCGAATACCCCTGGAAACAGGTTTTTATCACTAAAAATAAAAAAAAATTTCTATGGCGCGTAAACTGTACAAGTACCCCAACAAAAAAAATTTGAAATGGCATTAGTTTTTTACTTATCCACCAAAATGAATTGCTCCATTGCATGGATAAGACATTTGCCCGTACATTTGATGAATTTTTTGCCAATTTTGTTGAAACGTTCGTAGATTTCTGTGCAAAAAAAGAACTTTCCTTCAGGTTTTATGGTCAAAAATTGCCAAATTTTGTTTTGTTAGTAATTCGGGCAATAATTTCGATAAAAATCCATCCTACAAGGACAGGAAAAGCCAAAATTTTAAATTTATTAAAATTCTTAAAAAATTTCAACGAGTTGCCCAAGAAATTGGGGGGACCTTTCGAATTAAATCTTTCGCAATTCGGTTCGCCATATCCGATCAAATAGCCCCTTTTGCCACAATGGGCATCGCTCTCGTCCATGCATTTGTACGCCTTGCAACCGGAACAGTCCTCGTCACTACGCGTGGCAATGGCACTGTTATTGTTGACCAAAATTGAACTGTCCGAGATGGAAAAGGGGAGAAACTGGAGGCGAAAATTGGTCCTTGGAAATGCATTTGTTTTGCATATATTTGGAAAAATGAAGAATAAGCCCTACATTGTGCTAGAAATTTATTGTTTTATAAAATTTTCAATTTAAAAAAAAAAAATTTTTTTGTGTTTTTTTCTCTTGTGTAAATTTAAATGAATTTTTAGCGCTTCAAAATATTGGCGTGGCATATTGTTATAATTAAATTCAAAAAAAATTAATGAAAATTTTTGTGGAGAAAAAATTCCGAGGTTGAGGTTGTTGCTTGGTGCTGCCTTTTTGTAACATGCTGAAAACCCGTAAAATAAAAATTATTTTCAGTTTTTATTATTTAATAATGAATTGAATTTTCCATTTTTTTTCGTTAAATTGGCTTTTATTATTGTATATTAATTGGTTTGTCGATCATCTGCTTTTTTTCAATGGCAGTTGCTGTCGCTGACAACACCAACAGCAACAACAATGCCGTTTTGGCAATATTTTTTGGCCAATTTGGTAAAAACAAAAATGCCACAAAAAAACCGAAAATTTTGTAATTTTTAGGCATTGGACTGATGCACACAACTTTTTTCATTTTTTATTTATATATTTCCATTTTTCTCCACTTTTCAGTGTCACTGTCCACGCCATTGCCCCGCTGTTCAACATTTTGTTCTCCGAATTTACCGAAGATATAGCGCCCGTTGTCATTGTGTACCTGCTAAATCAGTAAGGAGAGCACACTTTTTTTTGAATTTAAATTTTATTCCTTATTTTTTCCATTTTTTTTCTCAAATTTAACTTTTTTTTTCTCTCTCTCTCTCTCCTTTAAATGTCGTTTCCTTCTTTGCCGGTATCTCTTTCCTTTTGTTTCCATCACGCTCTCTTTCTCTCTCATTTTCATCCATTCTTTCTCCCTATCTTCTCCATCCCTCTCTCTCCAAGTCTATTTCCTTCCTTTCTTCCCCTCACTTCCTCACTCTTTGAATGAATTTCTCTCTGTTTAATAATGGAAACAAAATTAACATTAATAACTATTTTGTTTATTCATAATGAGATTGTATTCAAGTGGCGCGCTGTCATTTCGTCCCGCGTCGTTTCGTCCCGCGTCGTTTCGTCCCGCGTCGTTTCGTCCCGCGTCGTTTCGTCCCCCAAGCCAAAATTAGTCGTTTCGTCCCCAAATTTGTTTTATAAAATATTTAGATTTTAAGTGTTACCACTAAAAATTTTTCTGGGTTTAGTTAAACAAATCATAAATTTACGAATTTAGACGTATGATGAATCGTAAAAAATTGAAAATCTTCAAAAATGTCGTAAGCGCAAGTTTTTGGATAACAATGACAGTGAAAACGAAACGCTATCTGCTGATCACCGTCAACAAAATGAGAACAACAATGACCGCGACGATGATTTTGAAGAACACGCCATCGTAAACTTCGAACTTGGAGAAACGAAAAGAGGAGGTTGTCTGCATTTGGTTTAATGGTGAGAAAAAAAAATTTTTCAAGAAATATTTTCGTTTTTAAGGGTTCCGATTTACGCTCAAACAAAATGAGTTGTGGAGATGCAGTGTGCGTGACTGCCCTGCACGCGTAAAAATTGTCAGCAACTGTGACAACGGAATGTCCGGTTACCAAATGCAAAAAGGTCACAGTCACTTGCCGGAGCCGCAAAAACAACAACTTTTGGATGGTTAATATTGAATCAGTCTAAGAAATTCAGGCCGAAAAACGACGACAACAAATACTCGAGTGTTGGAGAAAAGGACGTTGTGCTTGTTTTTGGGAGCGAACGGGTAACCATCTGGGCCGAAAACAGAATTCAAATTTAAATTTTTTAGACTTTGGACATTTTGAGGAAAAACAGTGCAACTTGGCAGGTCGAAGGATATGCAGGAAAATTGAAGGACTATGAAAATACAGAAGATTCGATGAATGCCCCTTAGAATTTGTTTGATCTATGTTTTTTGAATTATGTTATGTTATTTGCTCAATTAATAAAGTATTTTATTAATTCATTAACTATGGATCGGATGTTTAGTCTCTAAAAACTGCCAAAATAGGCACTAATAACTCGAAATGTAATGTCTTTTAAAAATAGAATTTAATTTGGGGACGAAACGACTAATTTTGGCTTGGGGGACGAAACGACGCGGGACGAAACGACGCAGGACGAAACGACGCGGGACGAAACGACGCGGGACGAAACGACGCGGGACGAAACGACGCGGGACGAAATGACGGGCAGCGATTCAAGGAATGGCTACGAGCTGTACCGGAGCAAAGCTCACATTTCGGTCAGTTTTTTTTTTAAATTTTAATTTAAATACAATTTACAATAATAATTAATTTCAAATACCACCATTACACATTAATTCATTTCCCATTCCAATTCCCACACATTTTATAGGACCAACTCCGCGTGTGCATGGCCCGTGTGCTGTTCGTCATCCCGTTGCTGCTTGGCACGGTCGAATTGTTGGCATTCCGTCACTATTCCCTCCGGCACAAACATCGGCCGACCAGCGCATTGCCCATTTGAATGATAGTGCAAATTTTGTGATTTAACTCTCCATATTTTCTTTTTTGTTCACCTTGCTTCCTTCCAATTCTATGCTTTTCCGTCCATTTTTTTACGACCGAAAATTGTGACAAAATTTTCCAAAAAATTTTATTTTGTAGGCAAACCTATTCCTTCGATGACGAATAGGTATATGAATTCATTTGTACGAATTATGAATTTGAAAGAAAATCCGAATTTGGTATCCTTGGAATAGGAAAAAAAATTTGCAGGCATATGGACTCGAACCCTGGCCGACACCATAGGGTCCAAAGCACAGACCGCCACGCCACCCAAATATTTGGGGTTGCTGGCGGTTCAAATCCGCATGCCTGCAAATGAATATTTCTGACATTAAAAAGTCAGGGTTTCGTGAGATTTTCTGTTCCTGACCAGTGATCGCTTTAATTACCTTCGATTTCCATGCTTTCCCCCAGCTTCATCTTCCCTTTTTTTCCTTGCCTTTTTTAATTAGGACAACTTTTTACAGAAAAATAATGCCTGTCGTAATCAGTGGGAATTCCCCTCTCCTAAAAGTTATTGAAAATTTCTATCCATTATCAGGAAAATATTGATCATATGGCCCAAAGCCCAAAATGGTCGAAATATATACCAATCGATAGCTCTCGGTCTGTAAGAGAAGAAGCCGAAAGAATTTTTTTGCGGAAACCAATCCCTGAAGAGTTATAGACCCGGGACTGAAATGGCCAAATGCCTTTGGGACTGAACCGTCCACCAGTCAAAACGCATGGAATCGCGACAAAATTGGTATCAATCGATTCCTCTAGGCTCCTAAATTATGAATCCGAAAGAATTTTTGGACAAAAATGAAAATAACCGAAGTTATGGGTTCCCAAAACCAGAAAAATGACACTAGAAAAACCGTCTATAATTTGAAAATTTAATTTTTCCTATTGCGCTAAAAAACCGCCGCACACTCGACTACGGCGGCCAGTAGGTGGGGCGAGACTACGGGCTACGGAAGAAGTCCGCGCGTGATCCGCAGGCGGTTGACTGATTGGCGGGGGCCCTCCGGGCCCCCGCAGTCAACCGCCTGTGGCGCTCGTCAGACTTTTTCCTCCGCCCTCCGTCTCGCCCCAATACTTGCTCCGTCTTCGCATGCTCCCTTTTGCGAAGTTCAAAAACCTGAAGTGTTTTTCGTTTTTTTGGCTCGCCTAAATTAATTTTTTTATCACAGTCATTTTTGAGATATTTGAGGACCCATAACTTTTTTCAATTTCTTTTTTACCCAAAAATTCTTTTGGATTCTTAATTAGCAGACTGTGCGGAATCGATTGATATCAATTTTGTCGCAATTCCATGCGTTTTGAGTTGTGGACGGTTCAGTCCCAAAGGCATTTGGCCATTTCAGTCCCGGGTCTGTAACTCTTCAGGGATTGGTTTCCGCAAAAAAATTCTTTCGCATTCTTCCATTACAGACCGAGAGCTATCGATTGGTATATATTTCGACCATTTTCGGCTCTGGACCATATGATCAATATTTACCCATTATCATTATCATAAAAAAGGGTTAGAATTTTTTAAATTTAATTTGTTTTTCTGCGGCGCCTAAATTTATTTATACCGGTTAATTAATTATTTTTTTAATTTGCTATAATTAATTCATTTTCAAACTTTAATTGTTTATTCATTTTAAATTTTATTAGAAAAGTTTTTCTCTACATATGTTTTTGCGGTAAGCATTAAAAAAATAAAAATAGGAAAATAAATCATTTTTATATGTATTGCTTTTGCCTCTTTCTCTCTGCCTTTTCTCTCGCTCCCTTTCTTTCTCTCTGATTTATGAATCATATTGTCTGTCGATTTTCTATAATAAATTCTTGAATTCTATATTAATGCTCCACTTTTGTATATCATTTCACATTTCGTTCCTCGAGTTGAATAATCCAAACATAAATAGGTTGATTTGGATTTTAGAAGCATATTGTCCGTCAATTTTCTATAATAAATCAATGAATTCTATATTAATGGTCTAATTTTATATATAATTGCACATTTCGTTCCACGTGTGGAATAATTCAGGCATAAATGGGTTTATTTAGGCCTTTGAATCCGAGAGCAAGACGCTTTTTACGATGCTTGGCGAAAAACATGGAGTTTTACCCATTATCTGTGCTTATCTTGAAATCACTTGACTTCATTTTTAGGGAAGCGATTAAAAGGAAGCTCGAGATTTATGAATCATATTGTCTGTGGATTTTCTATAATAAATTCTTGAATTCTATATTAATGCTCCACTTTTTGTATATCATTTCACATTTCGTTCCTCGAGTTGAATAATCCAAACATAAATAGGTTGATTTGGATTTTAGAAGCATATTGTCCGTCAATTTTCTATAATAAATCAATGAATTCTATATTAATGGTCTAATTTTATATATAATTGCACATTTCGTTCCACGTGTGGAATAATTCAGGCATAAATGGGTTTATTTAGGCCTTTGAATCCGAGAGCAAGACGCTTTTTACGATGCTTGGCGAAAAACATGGAGTTTTACCCAATATCTGTGCATATCTTGAAATCACTTGACTTCATTTTTAGGGAAGCGATTAAAAGGAAGCTCGAGATTTATGAATCATATTGTCTGTCGATTTTCTATAATAATTATTGAATTATCCCTCCCAGCCCTTGCCGCTGCCAGTCCACCTCGCTCGGCGCCTTTGCCTGCGCCGACCGCTGCCAGCACAGACCAACATTGCACCTTTCGTTGCGGGAGTTGAATAATTCAGGAATAAATGGTTTAAATTAGGCCATAGAAGCCGAGAGTAAGACGTTTTTTATAATGCGTGCAGAAAAATCTGGAGCTTTACCCATTATCTGTGCATATCCTGAAATCACTTGACTTCATTTTTAGCAAAGTGATTAAAAGGAAGCTCGAGATTTATGAATCATATTGTCTGTCGATTTTCTATAATAAATTCTTGAATTCTATATTAATGCTCCACTTTTGTATATCATTTCACATTTCGTTCCTCGAGTTGAATAATCCAAACATAAATAGGTTGATTTGGATTTTAGAAGCATATTGTCCGTCAATTTTCTATAATAAATCAATGAATTCTATATTAATGGTCTAATTTTATATATAATTGCACATTTCGTTCCACGTGTGGAATAATTCAGGCATAAATGGGTTTATTTAGGCCTTTGAATCCGAGAGCAAGACGCTTTTTACGATGCTTGGCGAAAAACATGGAGTTTTACCCATTATCTGTGCTTATCTTGAAATCACTTGACTTCATTTTTAGGGAAGCGATTAAAAGGAAGCTCGAGATTTATGAATCATATTGTCTGTCGATTTTCTATAATAAATTCTTGAATTCTATATTAATGCTCCACTTTTGTATATCATTTCACATTTCGTTCCTCTTGTTGAATTATCCTTGCATAAAAAGGTTGATTTGGATTTTAGAAGCATATTGTCCGTCAATTTTCTGTAATAAATCAATGAATTTATATTAATGGTCTAATTTTATATATAATTGCATATTTCGGTGTCCGTATTTAATAACCCAGGCATAAATGGGTTGATTAAGGCCTTAGAATCCGAGAGTAAGACGATTTTTATAATGCTCGCGGACAAATATGGAGTTTTACACATTATCTGTGCCTATCCTGGAATAAATTTACTACATTTTTAGGAAAGCGAGTAAAAGGAAGCTCGAAATTTATAAAGCAGATTGTCTGTCGAGTTAGTATAATAATAATTGAATTATCCCTCCCAGCCCTTGCCGCAGCCAGTCCACCTCGCGCGGCGCCGTTGCCTGCGCCGACCTCTGCCAGCACAGACCAACATTGCACCTTTCGTTGCGGGAGTTGAATAATCCAGGAACAAATGGGTTGATTTAGGCGTTAGAAGCAAAGAGTAAGACGCTTATTATAATTCTAGCAGAAAAAGATGGAGTTTCACACATTATCTGTGCATATTCTGAAATCACTTGTCTTCATTTTTAGAAAGGCGATTAAAAGGAAGCTCGAGATTTATGAAGCATATTGTATGTAGATTTTGTATAATAAATAATTGAATTCTATATTAATGCTCCACTTTTTGTATATCATTTCACATTTCGTTCCTCGAGTTGAATAATCCAAACATAAATAGGTTGATTTGGATTTTAGAAGCATATTGTCCGTCAATTTTCTATAATAAATCAATGAATTCTATATTAATGGTCTAATTTTATATATAATTGCACATTTCGTTCCACGTGTGGAATAATTCAGGCATAAATGGGTTTATTTAGGCCTTTGAATCCGAGAGCAAGACGCTTTTTACGATGCTTGGCGAAAAACATGGAGTTTTACCCATTATCTGTGCATATCTTGAAATCACTTGACTTCATTTTTAGGGAAGCGATTAAAAGGAAGCTCGAGATTTATGAATCATATTGTCTGTCGATTTTCTATAATAATTATTGAATTATCCCTCCCAGCCCTTGCCGCTGCCAGTCCACCTCGCTCGGCGCCTTTGCCTGCGCCGACCGCTGCCAGCACAGACCAACATTGCACCTTTCGTTGCGGGAGTTGAATAATTCAGGAATAAATGGTTTAAATTAGGCCATAGAAGCCGAGAGTAAGACGTTTTTTATAATGCGTGCAGAAAAATCTGGAGCTTTACCCATTATCTGTGCATATCCTGAAATCACTTGACTTCATTTTTAGCAAAGTGATTAAAAGGAAGCTCGAGATTTATGAATCATATTGTCTGTCGATTTTCTATAATAAATTCTTGAATTCTATATTAATGCTCCACTTTTTGTATATCATTTCACATTTCGTTCCTCGAGTTGAATAATCCAAACATAAATAGGTTGATTTGGATTTTAGAAGCATATTGTCCGTCAATTTTCTGTAATAAATCAATGAATTCTATATTAATGGTCTAATTTTATATATAATTGCACATTTCGTTCCACGTGTGGAATAATTCAGGCATAAATGGGTTTATTTAGGCCTTTGAATCCGAGAGCAAGACGCTTTTTACGATGCTTGGCGAAAAACATGGAGTTTTACCCATTATCTGTGCTTATCTTGAAATCACTTGACTTCATTTTTAGGGAAGCGATTAAAAGGAAGCTCGAGATTTATGAATCATATTGTCTGTCGATTTTCTATAATAAATTCTTGAATTCTATATTAATGCTCCACTTTTTGTATATCATTTCACATTTCGTTCCTCGAGTTGAATAATCCAAACATAAATAGGTTGATTTGGATTTTAGAAGCATATTGTCCGTCAATTTTCTGTAATAAATCAATGAATTTTATATTAATGGTCTAATTTTATATATAATTGCACATTTCGTTCCACGTGTGGAATAATTCAGGCATAAATGGGTTTATTTAGGCCTTTGAATCCGAGAGCAAGACGCTTTTTACGATGCTTGGCGAAAAACATGGAGTTTTACCCATTATCTGTGCATATCTTGAAATCACTTGACTTCATTTTTAGGGAAGCGATTAAAAGGAAGCTCGAGATTTATGAATCATATTGTCTGTCGATTTTCTATAATAATTATTTAATTATCCCTCCCAGCCCTTGCCGCTGCCAGTCCACCTCGCTCGGCGCCTTTGCCTGCGCCGACCGCTGCCAGCACAGACCAACATTGCACCTTTCGTTGCGGGAGTTGAATAATTCAGGAATAAATGGTTTAAATTAGGCCATAGAAGCCGAGAGTAAGACGTTTTTTATAATGCGTGCAGAAAAATCTGGAGCTTTACCCATTATCTGTGCATATCCTGAAATCACTTGACTTCATTTTTAGCAAAGTGATTAAAAGGAAGCTCGAGATTTATGAATCATATTG
This sequence comes from Heterodera schachtii, assembly GCA_023374025.1. Taxonomy (NCBI): domain Eukaryota; kingdom Metazoa; phylum Nematoda; class Chromadorea; order Rhabditida; family Heteroderidae; genus Heterodera; species Heterodera schachtii. The sequence continues at coordinate 2,886,237 of SIJG01000003.1, forward strand.
TCTGTCGATTTTCTATAATAAATTCTTGAATTCTATATTAATGCTCCACTTTTTGTATATCATTTCACATTTCGTTCCTCGAGTTGAATAATCCAAACATAAATAGGTTGATTTGGATTTTAGAAGCATATTGTCCGTCAATTTTCTATAATAAATCAATGAATTCTATATTAATGGTCTAATTTTATATATAATTGCACATTTCGTTCCACGTGTGGAATAATTCAGGCATAAATGGGTTTATTTAGGCCTTTGAATCCGAGAGCAAGACGCTTTTTACGATGCTTGGCGAAAAACATGGAGTTTTACCCATTATCTGTGCATATCTTGAAATCACTTGACTTCATTTTTAGGGAAGCGATTAAAAGGAAGCTCGAGATTTATGAATCATATTGTCTGTCGATTTTCTATAATAATTATTGAATTATCCCTCCCAGCCCTTGCCGCTACCAGTCCACCTCGCTCGACTCCCTTGACTGCGCCGACCTCTGCCAGCACATCCCAACATTGCACCTTTCGTTGCGGGAGTTGAATAATTCAGGAATAAATGGTTTAAATTAGGCCATAGAAGCCGAGAGTAAGACGTTTTTTATAATGCGTGCAGAAAAATCTGGAGCTTTACCCATTATCTGTGCATATCCTGAAATCACTTGACTTCCTGTTTAGGAAAGCGATTAAAAGGAAGCTCGAGATTTATGAAGGATATTGTCGGTCGACTTCTTATAACAAATTATTGGATTCTATATTAATGCTCCACTTTTGTATATCATTTCACATTTCGTTCCTCGAGTTGAATAATCCAAACATAAATAGGTTGATTTGGATTTTAGAAGCATATTGTCCGTCAATTTTCTATAATAAATCAATGAATTCTATAGTAATGGTCTAATTTTATATATCACTGCACATTTCCTTGCTCGAGTTAAATAACCCAGGCACATATGGGTTGATTTAGGCGTTAGAAGCGAAGAATAAGAAGCTTTTTATAATGCTAACCGAAAAAGATGGAGTTTTACAAATTATCTGTGCATATCCTGAAATCAATTGACTTCATTTTTAGGCAAGCGATTAAATGGAAGCTCGAGATTTATAAAGCGTATTGTCTAGCGCTTTTGTATAATAAATTAAAGACTTCTATATTAATGGTCTACTTTTTATATACCATTGAACATTTCGTTCCTCTTGTTGAATTATCCTTGCATAAAAAGGTTGATTTGGATTTATGAAGGATATTGTCGGTCGACTTCTTATAACAAATTATTGGATTCTATATTAATTGTGTAATTGTTATATATCCTTGCATATTTCGTTCCACGTGTGGAATAATTCAGGCATAAATGGGTTTATTTAGGCCTTTGAATCCGAGAGCAAGACGCTTTTTACGATGCTTGGCGAAAAAGATGGAGTTTCACACATTATCTGTGCATATTCTGAAATCACTTGTCTTCATTTTTAGAAAGGCGATTAAAAGGAAGCTCGAGATTTATGAAGCATATTGTATGTAGATTTTGTATAATAATAATTGAATTATCCCTCCCAGCCCTTGCCGCTGCCAGTCCACCTCGCTCGACGCCTTTGCCTGCGCCGACCTCTGCCAGCACAGACCAACATTGCACCTTTCGTTGCGGGAGTTGAATAATTCAGGAATAAATGGTTTAAATTAGGCCATAGAAGCCGAGAGTAAGACGTTTTTTATAATGCGTGCAGAAAAATCTGGAGCTTTACCCATTATCTGTGCATATCCTGAAATCACTTGACTTCATTTTTAGCAAAGTGATTAAAAGGAAGCTCGAGATTTATGAATCATATTGTCTGTCGATTTTCTATAATAAATTCTTGAATTCTATATTAATGCTCCACTTTTTGTATATCATTTCACATTTCGTTCCTCGAGTTGAATAATCCAAACATAAATAGGTTGATTTGGATTTTAGAAGCATATTGTCCGTCAATTTTCTGTAATAAATCAATGAATTCTATATTAATGGTCTAATTTTATATATAATTGCACATTTCGTTCCACGTGTGGAATAATTCAGGCATAAATGGGTTTATTTAGGCCTTTGAATCCGAGAGCAAGACGCTTTTTACGATGCTTGGCGAAAAACATGGAGTTTTACCCATTATCTGTGCTTATCTTGAAATCACTTGACTTCATTTTTAGGGAAGCGATTAAAAGGAAGCTCGAGATTTATGAATCATATTGTCTGTCGATTTTCTATAATAATTATTGAATTATCCCTCCCAGCCCTTGCCGCTGTCAGTCCACCTCGCTCGGCGCCTTTGCCTGCGCCGACCGCTGCCAGCACAGACCAAGGAAGCCGTCGCTCCCATCGCCGGCCGCTGCCAGTCCACCTCGCTCGGACGAGGTCCTAAATGCCAGAATTGTTTTTTACGGTTGAATGAACGACGATTTATTTGGAGTTTAACTGATCAATCTGATCACATTTTTGTGTCGTCAAAAATGCCGAATTCCGATTTTTTAATTTTATCCAAAAGGCCGAGTTCCGGTTTTTTGACTAATGAATAATTTTAGGAAAATTTGAACCAAAAGAATCAATTAATTTTAAAAATTATGACAAATTAAAACTGATCATGGATTTTTCTAAATTTTGCATGCTAATTGAATATTTAATGGTTACGAGTGATGTTTATTTTTTTATAATTTAATCAAAACTCAGTTTGAAGATCAATTAAATTCTGATTCAAAAAAAAATACAAAAAATTTTCGGTCCGGGAAAAATCATCAAATTCAAGATCCACAACTGAGACGCAAAAAAGAAAAACCCGAGAAATTTCTCGAGAACGTGAATCTTGAATAGCCCCACAACACACTGAACTACTGCTCTTATTACCGCGTCTGTGCGCCTGGCGTTGGTCGGGCGCCAGCTGCGCCAGCGCCTGCTCCAAGAGACGGCACAGTTTGCCGTGCACGTCTACGTAAATGCGATGACTGTTCCCGCGCGCAATCTCATCGCTGATTGTGAGCACCAGCGACCTGTGAGGAAATCCGGGACAATAACGGCAATTAATTAATTAAGGGCGATTAATCATTAATTGACAAAAATGCTTTAAACAAAGTGGCTAATATTCCAATAAATATATTTCTTGCCGTTACTTTTCTCGACAAGCTATGATTTTCTTTGATCATTTTTCTCGATCAGGAACAGTCTTAGGATTCCCATGGGATGCCGTTGGTCTGTCCGGTTGCCCAAAGGGCTTAAACCATAAAAATGCCACACTTTCGCGTGATCCTGTTGTACTTGGGCCAGATTCACTAAAAATGGCTTTGAAAATTATGAATGATTAATGCCATCCCTAAACTTGCCCAGTGCGCGCAAATCGTCCCCAAAAGTCCATGATTTTGGCCGAAAATGCCCACTCCATGTCCAACTCTTTTTGATCGTATGCCTGTGGATGCCGAAACGGCATGCCGAACACATACCTAGAAATGAAAGGACAAGCCATGAAAATTTGTGCGGTGTCAATGCCGAATAAAGTATTTGGACCTGTCAATTATAGCGCTTTGACCGGGACAGAATGATAGAAATGCATTACCATGATTATGATTTTGAAATGGCCAAATATTTCGTTTCGATTAATTCAACCTTTTCGGGGACACGGTAATTACCGTAATCGTTTTTCACCGAAACCTCGAAAACAACTCTTAAATGATAAATTTTTAAGGGTTCAATTACCGGCTTTTTTGCCAGTTCAAGAAATCAGTATTTCTTTGAGTAGTTTTCGGTAATAGGCGATAAAAGAATGGTTAAATTTAACGGTATTTACGGTGCAAATTACCACGACAATTAGCGGTTTACCGTTTTCCAGTATTTGTTAGTACACTGTAAACCCACTCAATAACGAAAACCAATTAAAAGTAAGTAAAATCTAATTAATGCCAATTAAATACTTACACAATGTCAGCAAATTCAATGAGGGCACAAGTGAAGAAGCTGAAATGATTTTGTGATAAGAAATACCTTAAAACTAATTCAGAGGTGGTCGGCCTATCAGTGACCAGAATTCTTGGAACCTAACTAAGTCCAGTGCCTAGCACTAATTAGAGATAATCTCTCACTAATCGCCGAGGAACCGTGCCACACCATCCCGCCACCGTTCCACCGCCTTGGCATGGTTGTGATCAGGCGTGATGCGCGCATAGGCGTGCATCAGCGCGTGCCGTACCAACTGCGAGTTGCCAAAGTAGGGCAAAAAGGCGTCAAAAGCCTTGGTGTATTCGGACCTGAGAAAATTTTCAAAAGCTAGAAAAATGACTTTTGGAAGAGTAGGAATTTTTTTTAATTATTGCTTTTTCTAAAAATCGCTGATAAATTTTTTTTTTTAATATTCAAATTAGGAGCTTTTTTCGACTTTTTATGATTCGATCCCGACTTTTCGTATGCCGTTTTTCCCAAAATCTTGCCGCCCATCCTTAGTACATTAATTGATCAAAAATTATTCGAGAAATAGTGATCAGAAACCACCAATTTTTAACCGATAATATGGCCAAAAACAAGGTAACAAAGACTAAATCTAACTTACTCAGTGACCCGTGCCTGGTTGTATTGGTCCTCCGGTGATATGGTATGGTTGAAGCCAAACCCGTATTTGTGAAGGTAGTACGGTAGCCAGTAGGTGCCTGTAAAGTTTGTCGTTAAGTATTTTAGGGTTTTCAAAATTCAAAAATTCTCTGTAGGGGGACTGAATTGTCGTGCCTATCGGCAAATACATTCATTTAAATTTTTTTGCATATCTTTTTTGTAAAATTTAAATTTTTAAGTGCGTGATCATTAGGGATCGGATTTTTAGTTTTTTAACTATTTTTTCTGCGGCTTTAACTCGACGAGAAATGCACGAAAAACACATTCTTTTTCGAAAATTTTTCGTTTTTAGTGCCACTATTCATCACTAGGAATCACTATTTTGGAGCTTCGCCACTAAAAAAAACTATTTCGGAAGTTGGCCACTAAAATAATTTTTCGCCACTATTTTGGCGTTTCGCCACTATTTTTGCCATTATTTTGGCATTTTTTTGGAAATTTCCCAAAAAATGGAATAAAAACAAAAAATACACCCCAAAAATCGACCTAAAAATTCAAAAAATACACCCCTAAGAATCGACCTAAAATTTTTCAAAAAATACACCCTCTAAGAATGGGAAAAATTTCACAAAAATTCTTCCCCCAACTATTTTTTCCTTGTTCAATATTTGCTAAGAAAATATTTTGTAATTGCAATCAGTGAATAAAATTGTTTGCCTTAATTTTACATTATTTTCAAATAAAAAAACAGCTATTTAAAAAATTACACCTCTAAATTTGGAACTTTTTCGCCACTATTTTCGCCACTATTTTGGCATTTTTTGTCACTATTTAGTTAATTATTTTGGGATTTTTTATCACTAAAAATCCGATCCCTAGTGATCATCCCACAAAAAAGCCCAAAAGATTGATTGATTTGTTTGATCACAGCCGCCCAATCCAAACCCTTAAAAAATCCCTCAGATCGGTCGATTTTCTACAAATTGATCAGCAGGACCGATTTAATTTGATAAATCAATTCTCAATATCGAGAACAACTCTAGTGTAAAATTTAAAATAAATTTATAAGTGCTAGAGAATCTCGATACCAAATCTCGAGTGAAGAAAGGCCTCGGTTTTTTAAAGGTCTTGTATCTCTGGCTAAATTCTTAAGGCCTGAGTTAACACACGAAAAATTGCAGCAATGAGCAGTTCTTGCACAAAAATGCCATCCTTCCATGCCGATGCCATCCCACTTTGGCTTTCGCTTCAAAATTTCAACTCATTAAGTCGTGTCGTACATAGAGACCGGCGCGAGACGTGATCCCGCTCGGGATTTTGCGGGATCCCATTCCGCAATTCGTATTTTTTGGAAAGTGCGGGATTAATCCCGCGGGATCCCGTCCCGCAACAAATTTTGAGTTCAATCTCGCAGCGGGATCCGCAAATTTGGTTTTTGTGTGGGATCACGCGGGACCCGCGTTGCTTTTTTGAAAATTTTTAAAAACATAATGCCATAATTTTTTGAATAAATTTAATAAAATTCAGCGCATTTTTCCTTCGCAAATTTTTATCTGAATATTTCCTCCTCTTCATTGTTTCTTTTCCGCTTTACAAATTTTTATCTATTTATTTTTTTTAAATTCCAGTTTGCTGCTTATTAAAATATCGTACAATTCAAGAAAAAAAAAACCCACAGAAAACGAATGGGAAAGAAAATGTAAATTTTAAAACCAAACAAAATATTTCCATTTTCTGTTTTTTCTTTAGTTTCATTGCTGGCGACTGTTTCCTCGCGGTGTTCGAATTGCTCCCCCCGCGTCAACTTGGCCTTGGCATCGCTCTGATCAGCCACCGTTTTGAACCGTTGCCAAAGAATGTCATCGGATTCAGAGCGTTATACCGTACTTCTTCGATTATAGCCCCCGGGGGCTCTATTGTTCAATTCCCCTCAAAAGGGGGGCTTTATTCGAGAGGGGGGATCTAATCGAGGAGGGGGGGGGGGCTTTATAGTTCAACCCTTTTTTTACAAAAATCTCACATACCGAAATTTTTTAATGGTATTAATTAAAAATGACCGAAATAGGCTTAAAATTATCTTTTAGTAATTTAAAAATTAATTTTTGGTATTCCATTTTTTAAAAAAAACTATTTTTTGGGGCACATTTTCAAAAAAAAATTTTGCTTTTCGCAAACAAATTTCTATAAATTCTCAAAATTTTTGATAAAAATTGCGAAATTTTGGATATTTTTGGGGGTATTTCATAAAAAAATTCCCTAAAAATTCTCAAAAAAACATAGTAAAATTTGTTTCAACAGCTCGTTTTTTATTCGCATATATAATTTTTCTGCATCTCAATTTTTAGGTTTATATATTAATTAAAATCGTTTTTTTTTCAATTTCTTAGTTTGTTAAATTAAATTATTTTTTATTCTTATTTTTGTAAAACCATTTAAAAGTATATTTATTCTCATAAATAAAATTTTATATGTGGCATGAGTTAATGAAAATTATTTTTAATTAATGAACATATTCTTTTTAAATTAGTATAAAGATGAATTATTCTCTCTTATTTTATAAACCATTAATATTTTTTAATACAAGAAAAGCGGCACTGCTTAAAAATATTTTGAAAATACCCATAATTAAATTGAATTTATGTAATCTAAGAGAATCTTTTTCCCAACCAAATGAATTTAATTTATGATTTTCTTTTGCATTTTTTTCGTTTTTTATTTAAATTAATTTCCCAAAGGGGGGGGGGGCTTTATAGTTCAACCCCCCTCAAAAGGGGGGCTTTATTCGAGAGGGTGGATCTAATCGAGGGGGGGGAGATGTAATCGAAAAAATACGGTATATAAGGTAAAAATAAAAATGAGAAAACAAAAAATGATCTGATCCATATCTTATCGCGGGTAATAGTGTAATTTGTCCCCCGCCCCCCTTTTTTGAAAAAAAAAAATTTTCAAAAATTTTCATGTCATAAAAAGAAGTTTTCAAGATCGCTGATAAAGAATCCGGCATCCATTTCAGCCAATTCCTAACCACCGGACCCGAATTCGAACAAAAAGTCCAAAACTCAAATTTTCGAATTCTAACCGCCCATTTTGGCGCAGTACGTCACAGCATTTTTTTATTTATCAACCAAATTAAATAATATTGGTATGATTTTAAATGGCTTGATAGTAGAGACCGGCGCGGGACGGGATCCCGCGCGGGATTTTGAGGGATCCCAGTCCGCAATCCCGCATTTTTTGGAAAATGCGGGATTTGCGGTAATAATCCCGCGGGATCCCGTCCCGCAAAGAATTTTGAGTTCCAAGCCCGCAGCGGGATCCGCAAATTTGATTTTTTGTGCGGGATCACGCGGGACCCGCGTTGCTTTTTTGAAAATTTTTAAAAACATAATGCCATAATTTTTTGAATAAATTTAATAAAATTCAGCGCATTTTTCCTTCGCAAATTTTTATCTGAATATTTCCTCCTCTTCATTGTTTCTTTTCCGCTTTACAAATTTTTATTTATTTATTTTTTTTAAATTCCAGTTTGCTGCTTATTAAAATATCGTACAATTCAAGAAAAAAAAACCCACAGAAAACGAATGGGAAAGAAAATGTAAATTTTAAAACCAAACGAAATATTTCCATTTTCTGTTTTTTCTTTAGTTTCATTGCTGGCGACTGTTTCCTCGCGGTGTTCGAATTGCTCCCCCCGCGTCAACTTGGCCTTGGCATCGCTCTGATCAGCCACCGTTTTGAACCGTTGCCAAAGAATGTCATCGGATTCAGAGCGTTATACCGTACTTCTTCGATTATAGCCCCCGGGGGCTCTATTGTTCAATTCCCCTCAAAAGGGGGGCTTTATTCGAGAGGGGGGATCTAATCGAGGAGGGGGGGGGGGCTTTATAGTTCAACCCTTTTTTTACAAAAATCTCACATACCGAAATTTTTTAATGGTATTAATTAAAAATGACCGAAATAGGCTTAAAATTATCTTTTAGTAATTTAAATTAATTTTTGGTATTCCATTTTTAAAAAAAAACTATTTTTTGGGGCACATTTTCAAAAAAAAATTTTGCTTTTCGCAAACAAATTTCTATAAATTCTCAAAATTTTTGATAAAAATTGCGAAATTTTGGATATTTTTGGGGGTATTTCATAAAAAAATTCCCTAAAAATTCTCAAAAAAACATAGTAAAATTTGTTTCAACAGCTCGTTTTTTATTCGCATATATAATTTTTCTGCATCTCAATTTTTAGGTTTATATATTAATTAAAATCGTTTTTTTTTCAATTTCTTAGTTTGTTAAATTAAATTATTTTTTATTCTTATTTTTGTAAAACCATTTAAAAGTATATTTATTCTCATAAATAAAATTTTATATGTGGCATGAGTTAATGAAAATTATTTTTAATTAATGAACATATTCTTTTTAAATTAGTATAAAGATGAATTATTCTCTCTTATTTTATAAACCATTAATATTTTTTAATACAAGAAAAGCGGCACTGCTTAAAAATATTTTGAAAATACCCATAATTAAATTGAATTTATGTAATCTAAGAGAATCTTTTTCCCAACCAAATGAATTTAATTTATGATTTTCTTTTGCATTTTTTTCGTTTTTTATTTAAATTAATTTCCCAAAGGGGGGGGGGGCTTTATAGTTCAACCCCCCTCAAAAGGGGGGCTTTATTCGAGAGGGTGGATCTAATCGAGGGGGGGGAGATGTAATCGAAAAAATACGGTATATAAGGTAAAAATAAAAATGAGAAAACAAAAAATGATCTGATCCATATCTTATCGCGGGTAATAGTGTAATTTGTCCCCCGCCCCCCTTTTTTGAAAAAAAAAAATTTTCAAAAATTTTCATGTCATAAAAAGAAGTTTTCAAGATCGCTGATAAAGAATCCGGCATCCATTTCAGCCAATTCCTAACCACCGGACCCGAATTCGAACAAAAAGTCCAAAACTCAAATTTTCGAATTCTAACCGCCCATTTTGGCGCAGTACGTCACAGCATTTTTTTATTTATCAACCAAATTAAATAATATTGGTATGATTTTAAATGGCTTGATAGTAGAGACCGGCGCGGGACGGGATCCCGCGCGGGATTTTGAGGGATCCCAGTCCGCAATCCCGCATTTTTTGGAAAATGCGGGATTTGCGGTAATAATCCCGCGGGATCCCGTCCCGCAAAGAATTTTGAGTTCCAAGCCCGCAGCGGGATCCGCAAATTTGATTTTTTGTGCGGGATCACGCGGGACCCGCGTTGCTTTTTTGAAAATTTTTAAAAACATAATGCCATAATTTTTTGAATAAATTAAATAATAAGTTTAATTAAATTAACGGTGCTGTTAGTTTTCGACAGTGGTGATCTCGACAGTGTTGGTTTCGACAGTGATTGATTTCGACAGTAAAGTTTGAAACATGGTTCTTAGTGTTTTTGGGTTCGCTGATTACGAATCTGACATTTATTTTGACCAATTTCGAGTACCGGACGCGGACTCGAACAAAAAGTCGAAATTCAAAATTATCATTCATTTTTTTGTTCGTATATTTATAGAAGGGCGATTTTTGGTATTTTATTTTGATTAATTTGGGAATAAAACAAAGAAATATTAAATTTTTAATTTCGACTTTTTGTTCGAATTCGCGTTCGGGATTAGGAATTCGCCAAAACGTAGGCCGTATTCATACTCAGATACATAGAAGAGGTTTTTCGATTTTTGAATTCTATTAGAGCCTGCAGATTTGCACCTTGGCACACAAACTCGGGATTAGTTTAATAGATTTTTTTGTATATGCTAATTGTATATTAATTTCAATTCATATGTATGTACAATAAATTTGTAAAAACTAATTAAAAAGTACTGTCGAAATCAACTACTGTCGAAACCAATCACTGTTGAAATCAATCACTGTCGAAAACACCTGGTACGAAATTAACTCATTTTTTCATTGCAAATTTCATTCAAAATTTGTGAAATTTTCCCGGCAGCGCCTATCGACATCGCCGGATCGGCATTTACTTAATAATCCTGTAGAAATTTAGTCAAAAACTGTGACATTTGACCAATTTTAGACAAAATCAGTAACAAATAGCACTAAATTTCATAAAAAAATTTCTCCGGCGGCGCCTATTGGCACCGCCGGACTCCCCTGTTCCTAGTTTTTTGGAAATTGCGCCGCAAACAAACAGTTTGGAAAAGCAACAAAATAGTCAAATTTATGGACCGTTAATAATTTGATTCCCAATCAAATTTTTACAATCCGATCCACTCGAAAAATCTTAGTCGACCCATCAGTCCTTTTTAATGCATCCCGCCAGCCCCTAAAAATTTATTTTTTCGAAATTTCGTATTTTTAGATTTTTGGAAATTTTTTTGAAATTTAATTAAATTTTTTTCAAATTTTAGTTTCAAAAAATTTAGCTGAGATACAAAAAAGTTATGGCCAACAACCTCAAAAAATTGCATTTTTCTGGCCATTTTGGCGCAGCGCGCCATATATCTCTTTTTAAATTTAATATAATTTTTGAACTCTTGCAGTCTAATAAAGGACATTTAGACCTATAGATTAATATCAGGGCGGCCAAGTTTTTTTTTTTCAAAAAAAGGACAAACGAGGCTAAAACAAAGATTTTGACCCCAAAAAAAGATTTTTTTAAAACTGATAGTAGCGCGAAGGAAAAGTAATAAAACATGAAAAATCAACTTAAAACAATATTTTATTAGCATAAAAACGAGGGCCTGTCAACTGAACATTTTTAAATCAGCTTTTTGGAAAATTTTATTCGAAATTTAAAAATCAATAATGTTTTTTTGCGGCGCGCCTTTTCCAAAAACTTGGGAATTGGGGGGCCGGCGGTGCCGATAGGCGCCGCCGGGAAAAAAATTTTTGAAAATTCGAAGCATTTAGTTAACAGATTTTGCCCAAAAATGACCAGTTTTTACGGTTTTAAGCCATTTTCTTAAGAAAAAAAAAGTTTTTGGGGGCCGGCGGTGCCGAAAGGCGCCGCCGGGAAAAATTTTTGAAATTGGGACTTTTGGTAGCATTTATATCAGCGAAATAAATAATTAAGCACAAAAATAAAAATAAAAAGTTGGGGAAGCCTAAAATAAAGGACAATCTTTAAAAAAAGGACATTTTAAATTTCTAAGATTCGGCCCATCCAAAAAAGGACAAATCTTTAAAAAAAGGACACTTGGCCGCCCTGATTAATATTAATATTATTTTATTTATCACTTCTTGTGACAATTTCGCCGAATTTGTCGGTGCGCCGGATGGACAAGCGGTGATCAAATGGTTGTTCTCCATTCGTCCGGACGGTCAACCGAAAGTGCTCAAATGCGATTGTTTTTTTGATAAGAATCAATGGCCATCAAATATCGAAGCACTGATGGCGGTAATAAAATCAATTTTTTAAAATTTACAATGTTTTTTCGGCTATAGTTCAGTTTGTGCCCCGCCCCCCGATTTTTCGAAAAAAAAAATCATTTTTAATTGTTAAGTCATAAAAACATGTTCTATGGGGGTTTTATGGTCGCTGATCAGGAATCCGGCTCACATTTCGGCCAATTCTGAACATCGGGCCCAGACTCGAACAAAAAGTCAAGGGTTCAAAAAACGGCATAAATGCTCTTTTATTGCAGGATTGATGACTTTCAGTTCGTTTCCGTGTATTTAAACAAAGTTTGGTCTAAAAAAATTTGAGCTTTTGAATTTTGTTCAAATTCGGGTCCAGGATTCGTAATTTTGTGATCAGTGACCCCAAAAACCATTCGCAACAAATGATGGTTTTGTGGTTTCTGCGAATAATTTTTTTGAAAATTTTAAGAAGCGCAAAATAATTGATTTTGTAAAACCCGAGTTCATATTCCTGACAACATTTTTCAACCTAGAAAATATTGCTTCTTAAATTTTTTTAAAAATTTTTTCGCAAAACTGCACAAAATTCCCGTTTTTTTTTCAATTTCAGGCATTTTCCAATGCTTCATCTCGTGCCAATTTCATCATTGTCATTTTGCGCTTGATGAGTAGCTCCGCCGCCGTGCCGTTCGATTTGACCAATGCATTGACTGGGGAGCGATTGACGTTGAAAAGTGCCAATAACAATGAATGTCATTTGTTGGTCCGTTGTCCCATTTCGCGAGATGAGAACAAATGGACAAAATGGGAGAAGGAGGCGATTGAATGGGACTTGAACGAATATATTAAGAATTAATATGGCTCCCGGACAATCCGACAGTGGACAATTCGACAGTGGACAATCCGACAGTTGGACAATCCGACAGTGAGGACAATTCGACAGAAGTGGACAATTCGACAGTGGACAATCCGACAGTAAATTTACTTTTTTAAAATATTTTCTAGTCACCCCAACAGATTATTTATTTCCTATAAATATCTCAATTCAAATCAATTTAGCTTAAACTTGTTAACAAATTAAAAAATTAGTTTGGTATGCTAGTGACTAAAATACAATAAAATAAATAAATATGCAAAACTAAATTTGGAGTGACCCATAAAACCAAAGTGATGAGTAGGGATTCTTTTTTTAGGCAAATGCCTAAAATTTTTGCGCACTTGATACGCTCAGATAAGCACGAAAAACGCGTTTTCCGCTTTGTTTGGGGTGTCTATGATGACTTTTATAATGCCTATTTTTGCCTATTTTGGACTTTTTGTGCTTAATGCCTATTTGCCTATTTTTGTGCCTATTTCGCCATTTTTGGCGCTTTTTTCAGGATTTTTGGAAAAATCCTTACCAAAAATGCAATAAAAATTAAAAATACACCCCTAAGAATCGACTTGAAAAAATTTCAGAAATACACCTCTAAGAATTGAAAAAAAATTTTCACAAAAATTCGTCCTCAAAAATTAATTATTTTTTCTTCATAAAAATTTTTGTGGTAAAAAATTATTTTTATCGAAAACAACTTTAAAACAATTGAAATATAAGCAAAAAATTTTTTAAATTAATTTTTACTTGTTTAATACCTAAAAAGCGTTAATAAAAAAACTTTTTTTGCCTATTTTAGTGCCTATTTGATGATTTTTGTGCCTATTTGGTGCCTATTTTGCGATTTTTTTCTGCCTTTTTAGGTGCCTATTTCGCGATTTTTTGTGCCTAAAAAAAGAATCCCTAGTGATGAGAATGAAAGTGATTTTTGCTGATCAAATGTTTGCCGTTGAAAAGTGCCAATAACAATGAATGTCATTTGTTGGTCCGTTGTCCCATTTCGCGAGATGAGAACAAATGGACAAAATGGGAGAAGGAGGCATCCGACAGTAAATTTACTTTTTTTAAATATTTTCTAGTCACCCCAACAGATTATTTATTTCCTATAAATATCTCAATTCACAATTTGTTTCATGATTTTCAAGCCACTGATGAGAGCTCAGGAATTTTCATTTAGTAGAGATTAGCAGGGGGTGGTGAGATTTGTGGTTGGACTGCGTAAATTTGTGGAATGGGTTCATGAATTTCTCCTTCTTTTGAGGACGACGAATCCATTTGAATAGGTAAACGGAATGGTCAATACTTTTGGCAAACATTTGATCAGCAAAAATCACTTTCATTCTCATCACTAGGGATTCTTTTTTTAGGCACAAAAATCGCGAAATAGGCACCTAAAAAGGCAGAAAAAAATCGCAAAATAGGCACCAAATAGGCACAAAAATCATCAAATAGGCACTAAAATAGGCAAAAAAAGTTTTTTTATTAACGCTTTTTAGGTATTAAACAAGTAAAAATTAATTTAAAAAATTTTTTGCTTATATTTCAATTGTTTTAAAGTTGTTTTCGATAAAAATAATTTTTTACCACAAAAATTTTTATGAAGAAAAAATAATTAATTTTTGAGGACGAATTTTTGTGAAAATTTTTTTTCAATTCTTAGAGGTGTATTTCTGAAATTTTTTCAAGTCGATTCTTAGGGGTGTATTTTTAATTTTTATTGCATTTTTGGTAAGGATTTTTCCAAAAATCCTGAAAAAAGCGCCAAAAATGGCGAAATAGGCACAAAAATAGGCAAATAGGCATTAAGCACAAAAAGTCCAAAATAGGCAAAAATAGGCATTATAAAAGTCATCATAGACACCCCAAACAAAGCGGAAAACGCGTTTTTCGTGCTTATCTGAGCGTATCAAGTGCGCAAAAATTTTAGGCATTTGCCTAAAAAAAGAATCCCTACTCATCACTTTGGTTTTATGGGTCACTCCAAATTTAGTTTTGCATATTTATTTATTTTATTGTATTTTAGTCACTAGCATACCAAACTAATTTTTTAATTTGTTAACAAGTTTAAGCTAAATTGATTTGAATTGAGATATTTATAGGAAATAAATAATCTGTTGGGGTGACTAGAAAATATTTTAAAAAAGTAAATTTACTGTCGGATTGTCCACTGTCGAATTGTCCACTTCTGTCGAATTGTCCTCACTGTCGGATTGTCCAACTGTCGGATTGTCCACTGTCGAATTGTCCACTGTCGGATTGTCCAGTCACGATTAATATCCTTTTTTTTAAATAAATTAGTTAATTTTAAGTAAATTAATTGATTTTAATTTATTTAAAATTAACTAATTTAGTCGAAATTAAAAAAAAATCTTATAAAGTCGTTTTATAAGAAAATTACCAAAAAATATTTTTGAATAATTTTAAGCGATCTTTTGGAAAAATTTTTGAAAAAAAAAATTGGTAATTCATTTTTAATTCTTTTTCAAGTGTAAATTCTAGACACACATTTTTGAATTCTTCTCGAATATATGTATAAAATAATGACAATTTTATTTTTTAAATCTTTAATCAAAGAAAAAGTGAAAATGAAAGGAATAAATAAAATTTGTTGGGCGGTATGATCAATGATGATGGCGTTTTTTTTTTAATTTTTTCTCGTGGCGGAAATGATGCGAGGTGGGGGGGGGGGGAACAAGCTAATCCCGGTTGGGATTGTTCATTTTTTTAAAATATTTACCTAGCCCAAATGTGTTTAAAAGTCAATTTAATTCAGAATACGCGAAAATTGTTTGGGTCCGGGAAAAAAGACAACGACCGAGACACAAAAAGGTGCCGATAGGCGCCGCCGGGGAAAATTTTGTAATTTTAATGCGTTAGTAAAATGCACTTCTACAAAAACATCTGCTGCTCATATTAGAATTGGAATTTTATTGCCAGAATCCTCGCTGAAACGGTCAAGGGAATGCATTCCGAAAAAGCATATTTTATGCAGGGTTTTCCTTTGGGCAAAAAGCATTCGTTCGTCGTTTGTCGACAAATTAACTTCAAAAAAGCATTTCATAATTAGGGCGGGGAATTATATGGAAATCCATATTTTTTTCCTGGATTATTGGAGGCCTGAAACGCACGAAAATCATGTTTTTACCTTGATTAGAAGCTTCTAGGATGGATTTCTATATCCATATTTTTCCATATTTCGCGATTTATGTCCATATTTCCATATTTTGGCATTTTTATCCATATTTTATGTCCATATTTTGGCATTTTTCTAAAAAAACCTCTATTAGAACGGCCCCCATGAGCTAAATTGGGCTTTTTGAGCCCAAAAAACGGAAAATTTCTAAAAAATCATTTATTCACCAAATTTTCTCGAGAATATTGAATAAATTTAAATTTTCTTAAAAAATGGTTAATTTATGTCAAAAATAAGCAAAAAAAAAAAGAAGCAAAATTTAGCTTTTTGGGTTGATTTTTCGCCAAAAATGAGTAAATTTTAGCTTTAATGTGTGTTTTTTTCTTCTAAAATGATTTTTAATACCATATTTAGCCATTTTTGAAGGTTTTACTTTATATTTAACAAAGTTAAAGAAATTTTGGGAAATTAAACCCTCAATTTGAAAAAATTTATGTCCATATTTTTGCCATTTTATGTCCATATTTCACGATTTTTGGTCCATATTTTATGGCCATATTTTGCGATTTTATATCCATATAATTCCCCGCCCTATTCATAATAGTCATGTAATCTTCAGAAAAAATAAAATTGAAAAAGATGGTTCAATGTAAATTCTATAGAATTAGAAAATTTTCTGTTTTCTAAACCTTTTGTTTCTCATATTGGAATTAGAATTTTATTGCCACAATGCTCTCAGAAATGTTCAAGGAATTTGTTCTGAATTTATCTGCTAAAAATTATAAATTTATTGTAAAATTAGCTTTTAACACTTTTTTGGTTAGACACCAACAATTTATATGAGAAATTTAAAAAAACCGCTAATGGAACGTGTTCGTATTTAGCATATTTCCTTGGCAACGATAGCGAGGATTTTGGCAATAAATTTCGAAACGATAAAGGTAAAACAAAGGTTCAAAAAGGAATTGATGATTAAAATTGGCCTCGCTTTTCTGCCGAACCGTTTTTCTGACCATTTTTCTCGGAAAAAAACAGTCGTATTATAAAATTAATTACCACTCATTTTTTTAATCCTTTAATAATTTCACTACTTAAGCGTTAAATAAACAAAGGTTAAGTTTTGGGGGGCGGGGGATACCATAATTTCCATTTTAACACGAAATATTATGCGAGGACGGCCAAGGCGGAGCAGCACCACAAAACAGCAGCAGTACAACGACTGCAGTAACCATCATCACAAATATCAGCGAATGGGACCAACAGTTGCAGCCATAGGTGGGCAAGGGGGGGGGGGGGTCAATTTCGTAAATCGTACGGGGGTCCGAGGCAATTTCGTAAAAATTTCAGCCAAAATCAAAAAAGGACTGGTAAAGATGGGAAAACTTTACAAAATTGGAAAAAAAAATCAAAATTTTGTGCCAAAAACGCAAATTTTTTTACGATTTTGAATTGCATTTCGTTAAAATTCTCCTAAATTGAATTTCATTTTCCTTTTCGTAAATTTTTTACGAAATTGAATTCCGTTTTCCTTTTTCGTAAATTTTTTTTACGAAATTTACACTTTTTAGTGAAAATTTGTTAATAAAAATTTTTGAAGATTGTCTAAAAATCGCAAAAAAAGGTCAGGTTTTTACACAAAAATTGTTAACAAATTGCACTGAAATTAAAAAATGTTTCCGACGACGCCTATCGGCACCGTCGGACTCCCCCCCGTTACCCAAAAGTTTTTTGAAAAAACGCCGCAAAAAATGTGATTAAAAAGGGAAAAAGAAAAAAGGAAAAAAATTGGACTGAAAAGCAAAAAAAAAAAAAAGTCGTGGAAAAATTTTTGAGCGTTTTTTTTTCAATTTCGTAAAAATTTTGGCCTCTGAGGGGGGGGGGGGGGGGTATTTCGTATTTCGTAAAGGCAAATTTCTGACCCCCCCCCTGTCCATGTATGGTTGCAGCGGCAACAAAGAAGGGTATTGTATGGGGAAAAGGGGTAGTAAGGGAAGGGACGACGTCGATACATTACTAGGCGATGCCGGAATTATTAATTTTTTCAAAAAAATAATCCAAAAATACTAGAAAATTTTTTTCAATTTTCATGAATAATGGATTTTTTAAATTTCAATTACCGTCCAACAAAAAGTGTTTTTTTCTTCTGAAACTGTCGTCCTTCATCTTACTATTGTATCATTTAATTTATTTTTATTATTACCCCTTCTTCGCTCCCACTTGTCAACTTTGTATTTTTTCCAATCAATTTTTTATTCAGAAAAAATAAAAATTAAAGAGGAAAGAAACCGCCCGGACGGTGTAAAAGAATAAAAATGAATACAACCGCATCCGGGTGCGGAGGGAGGCCAGGTGTAAAATGGTACAAATAATGGAAAGGCGCCGCTCTTCTTGATCTTCTCCCATCCCCGCTTCTCATCTTCAAACTTCTTCTGCTTGCGCTCTCTCAGATCACAACCACTCATCACAACCCTTCCTCTTCTTCCTGCTGCTTCATCGGGTGATGCCGCTGCTGGTGCTCTGCACATCCATCTCATCCCTGATGCTTCCTCGTCCATCCTCCACCCGCTTCCAGCCCAACGGACCCACTGCTGCTCTCCCCTTCGCTCAACCCGAGTCCCAAGAAGAATGGAACACTTCGCGACATCTCCGTCTGCCATTGCTGATCCTTCTCTTCGAATCTCTCGCGTGCGCGCCTTTGGCGTTGCTCTTCAAACACAGCCTTCATCTGATCCGGCGTCAACACCAGGCCTTTGATGCTGTTTTCCAAAATTTTCTCCTGCCCCTCTGGCTTCTGAACGAATCTCCTGCCTCTCTTCAATTCCTCCAATTCCTTTTCAAGACGCACCACCTTCTCTATCTTCTTGATTCCCTTCTTCCGCAAAACCTGTGGAAGCTTTGTTTTAAAGTTGTGGTTGGATTTACTACCTCATCTGCCGTCATCTTCCTCGTCACTTCCTTCTTTTTTCCCTGTTGCTCCCCCTCCTGTTGTTGTTGCCCATCCCGCTGCTTCGGTTGCTGCCGCTGCTCCCCTGGACCTTGGTCGATCATTAGCTGCAGGTTTTCATCATGTTCAAGTGCCATGTCCAAAAATTCGGCAAACTCAAAATTGAGTTGCTCCATCCTTTTGGCTACTTTTTCCGTCTCTTTTGCCCTGTCTGTTGTCGTTGGCCAACTGGCTTCGATCAATTGCCGTCCACGGCTTATGACCGCACTGTATTTTGTCACTAGGTCCTGGTACTCCTTCTCAGAAGGTGGCCAGGCCGACTCCAACTTCCCGTAAGATTCGGCCACCGCATCCAGCTGAGTTTTTTTAGATAATTACGCGTACTCAAAAGCAAAAACGCACCCCCTTTTCATAACGGTCCATTAATTTTTTAATCCTTTTTCCAAGGCCATCTTTTCCCTTCATTTCCGGCCCCGCTTCATCGCCCCAGTGGGTGTCATCAGGCAGCAGGAAATGTGCCATCTTGTCCCGGATTGATGTTCCATTGGCACGAATTTTGTCTCCGGCCACGAACACCAGGTCCACCGTCGTCGCACGCCAGCCACGAAGTAGTCGGCCGGTTCCATGACCCAATAATTGTCGCCGCACTCCCTCTTTCCAGCAGCTTTAATCACTGCGGCCATTCTTTTGTCCACAACTCCGTCGGTTTCTTTGAACACCATCTCTGCCATCGGGGCCCCCTCCTCTCCTTAATTGCTTTTTGATAACTGTCCTTCCCTTTTACTAACAAAAAATACTTCAAATTCCTCCAGCATTTTTTCAACTTCTTCCTGCGTTTCAAATTCGCCCTTTTGCATGCTTTCATGTAAGCTCTGCACCCATTTAGCTGGCACCTTTCCTTTGATCTATGAGTTAATGCCGATATTCGCAAATTATTCCTTGCCAAAACACAACCTCCCATCTGTCCAGGTAATTGAGGCCTGGCTTATGTTCTTTGTCATTGGCGGCACCGTAGTCAACGCGAGCCATTATTGGCGATCGAATTCCCTGCTCATGTCGGCCAAGACCAATACCGGAAAGCAAGTGCAACAGTTCCAATGGGTTGCATTTACGGTTGGCATCAGTGACGAGCAGCTCTTCTTCCGACCCGGACTTTTCCAATTCCTTGATTGGTAACATGCACGACATTTTCGGCCTGGATTTGCGGTCCGGACATTAGCCCGGCCAAAATCGAACAATTATAGTCCGACAAGTACGATCGAGTCACATCTTTGTGGTTTATTCCTAATGGCTTTTTTCGTATATTTACTCTCAATGTCCAAAATTTGGCAACGCAAGCCAATATTTGACCCTTAAGGCCCTGGCGAATTTCCGGCCCCCAGCGAGCGTTTTTGGTATTGGGATTGCGGCATAACGCCAAAATGTCCCAATCCGTAATTTTTCGTTTTGCGTGTCCCCCCCCCCCCCACGGTGGGAATAATGTGGGAAGAAACTGCGGGGGAAAGGGGGGGGTGGGGGTGGAATAAACGGATCCGCAAAATTGCATACTCCCTTGCCATTTTTGTTTCCATTCAACCAACCAAGAGACGCGGCATGGATTACTGCTCCAAGTTGGGCAAAATGAAGGCGTAGGTCGGCTCCTTGGTCACTTATCGGCCAACGCGCAGTGCGCCGGAACGCCAATTCACCGGCGGAGAGGACGAGCCTGGAAGGGGGGGGGGTGAGAAGGAAAATGCCAGATTTGGGTGATATCCATACAAGTTTTTGATAATAGTGAAGCTTTGCCCGCCTTTTTTAATTAAATTTTTTTTTGTAAAATGTTCTAAAAACATGGTTCTAAGTGTTTTCGGGTTGCTGCTCACGAATACAACACCCATTTAGACTAATTTCGAATCCCTGACTCGAATTCGGACAAAAAGTCGAAAACTCAAAATTTTCAAATTGTGCTTTTATTTTCGTATTTATACAGTATGACCGTTTTTTATGTTAAAAGGGTTTGTGACTAAATTTAGCTTATTTTAATCAATTCAGGAATAAAAGTAAATATTTCGAAGAATTTTTGTTGGAATTCGGGTCCGGGGTCCGAAATTAATCGAAATGGATGTTATATTCATGATCAACGACTCCGAAAACCCTAAGAACATGTTTTTAGAGAATTTAAACAAAATTTTTTAATTAAAAAGAGGGGAGGCAACAGCTTCACTATTACCCCGTTATTTGAGAAAATTCATTTTTAAAATTCTATAAATAAAATAACCAAAGGTTTCTTTCTCCAGGAATATGACACTGTCAATTAAAAAAAATTCGTTCTCTTTCAAAAAATTTATGGCCAGAAAATTTCAAAAAATTGGTTTTCTAAACATTTTTGGGCATTGCTTTTTTGAAATCCAATGAATTTTTTTTGAAATTTTGCAGGTTAATAGAGGATTCTTAGGGCTAACGAATGATACTAAGCATGTTTAATTTGGATGCTTCTTGAAAAAGTTATGTTGCATTAAAGT
This sequence comes from Heterodera schachtii, assembly GCA_023374025.1. NCBI lineage: Eukaryota > Metazoa > Nematoda > Chromadorea > Rhabditida > Heteroderidae > Heterodera > Heterodera schachtii. The sequence goes on from SIJG01000003.1 coordinate 2,907,584, forward strand.
TTCGAAAAAATGGTCGTGTCTTTTTTTTATGGTCGTGTGAACTGCAACAGAGCCGTAAAATCAGTCATTTACTATTAAGAATCTTGAATTTTGGAAGTGGAAAATAACTCACTGGGCTCGCCCGATATTCCATTGCAAGACTGTGAAGTTGCTATGTACATTTTTCAGTTGTTCGGCAACAGTAATAAATGAACATTTTCTGTCTGAAAATGATTTTTTAACCAAAAAAAACCAATTAAATTTGTACGAAAAAACGATGACAGTGCAAAAAAGGGAATGGATAGCTCAAAAATGGCAAACGGAAAGATAAGAAAGGAAACGAACAAAATGAAAAGTAAAGAAAAATTTTTACGAAAGTTATAATGAACCGAGGCAGCGATTGGACAACCCAATTTTAGGGAAATTTGGCAATTTTTGAAAAATTAAGATTTTCTTTAAATAATTAATAAATTTTTCAAACAGCTTGGATTGGAAAATTGTACAAGAATTAAAATGACAATGCCAATTCATGTCGCAAAACCGAGTTGTCTTTGTGTGCTAATTTTACGGTTTTTTTGTTTTGTTTTTTGGCATCATAAGTTAGAATTCTCTTATTTTCTCTTATTATTACATTACCCAGACTTTGTGCTTTCGAATGATACCAAAAAGATAGGTTTTGTTCGAACATGAACAAAGTTATTGTATAAAAACCAAGTATTGTCAATTAATAGCACTCATAAAGTGCACTAGAGCCAAAAAAATCAATTAAATTTGTACAAAAAATGATGAGTGATGACAGTGCAAAAAAGGGAAAGGATAGCTCAAAAAATGAAACAGAAAGATAAGAGAGGAAACGTACAAAATGAAAAGTATTGTAATGAAAATTATTGTACGAAAATTATAATTCAAATGAATTGGGCAGCGATGGGCCAAACAATTTGAAGGAAAGTTTTTTTAGAAATCTTTGAAAATTTACAATTTAAATCAAAGTAAAAATTGGCCGCAAATTTTTTAATGACATTAATTGCTCACAATCAGCAATGGGAAAATGTATGAGAATTCAAATGGCAATGCCAATTCATGTCTGAAAATCGAATTGTCTTTTTATGCCAATTTTATAATTTTTTTTTGAATCAAAATTTGGCAATTTTACGCGAAATTGTCGGAAAAATCCCATTTTTAATAATTTATAGAATAATATTTTGATAGTATTTTTAGGCACTTAGTTTTATAAATAGGTACCTAAAATAGGCATAAAAGTGGTTCTTCCAACAATTAAGAAAAAATCCATCCAGGTTTCATTGTCTTTTTATCGGTCGAAATTTATTTTTCGGAATTTTCTTCGTATTTTTCGGCATTTTCTTCGCTAAAATTCAAATTTTGCCTCAAAAAGTCATAAAAATCCAAAAAAGTATAAAAAAAAGTCAAAAAAAAAGTCACAAAAATGCATGTTTGAAGTTTCAAACAAAGTTTAGAACATTTTTAATTCATTTTAAGGCCATTTAGAGTCAGCAAAAAAAAAGTCATTTGACTTAAATTCCCAGCCTTATTTATTACACTAAAAAAAGAACAAAAGTCCCCAAGTTTGTACTCCCCCTGGAGAAATGTTAGCATCCCCAGGCTTTTTTGGACCTCATATTTAGCTGCTGTTGTTTACGAATTTAAAAAGTTTACAACGACTAAATTAAACCCCTCGACCTAGGCCGATCGGCTGGCAAACCCATTACAATGCGAATGGTGGCGCGAAACAGCGCCGGCGAGCAGACAATTGAAAAGCGTTGTCAGCATATATATATGCTGAAAATTGATGTTTTTTTTTCCGCTGGGGTTGTAAAAGACGCGAGGAATGGGTGCAGAGGGACCAAATGTCATGCACTATTTCTCCACTGCGCTGTTTTCTTTGGTTTTGGTCGGTTTGGCACAGGGACCAAATGTCATGCACTATTTCTCCGTTGCGCTGTTTTCTTTGGATTTTGGTCGGTTTGGCAGAGGGACCAAATGTCATGCACTATTTCTCCGTTGCGCTGTTTTCTTTGGATTTTGGTCGGTTGGCAGAGGGACCAAATGTCATGCACTATTTCTCGCTTTTCTCTTGGTTCGGTCGGTTTATGCGTCCAATGAACGATCATCCTCAGTTTCTTAGGCCACAACTTTTTTTCGAACTTAGTCAAATCTTACATTCTTGGTATCAAATAAAAGCTTAGAATTTCGGGAATCTATAAATATAAGAAAAGATATAATTAAGACATTAAGAAAGAATTACAATGAGAATATACGAAATTCAGTTTTTTTTTCTCGAATATTTGGGAAAATAATTTTGTTTACTGTCTCTAGCACAATAATAGTTATACAAAGCTTCTATAGACTTTAAGCTTTCGGTTCTGGTCGGTTTTATGCGTTCCATGAATGGTCATCCTCAGTTTCTTAGGCCATAATTTTTTTTGGTAATACTGCCGATGGTTGCCCCCATTTTTTTGGAAAAGTATTTTTTTGTTTTTGTTTTCATATTCATGAAAACATACTTCCAAAGATTTTCAGTGTCGCTTCTCACGAATCCAACATCCATTTCGACCTATTTCGAACCCCGGACCCGAATCAATTTTTAATTTTTAAAATATTAATCAAAGAAAATGTGAAATGGAAATGAACAAATAAAATTTGTTGGGCGATATTATGATCAATGGTGATGCCATTGTGACTGTTAGCAGAGTGCCAAATGTCAAAAAAGTGATCGGACGATGTAAATTTCGCTGATCAGCGGATGCCGAGTTTAGTGAGGGAGAAGAAGCGCGATGCCAAGTGTTCAGCGATGCCATGTCAATGCCTGGTGCCATTCTGTGCCCAGCAACAGCAACGAGGTCCTAAATGCCAGAATTGTTTTTTACGGTTGAATGAACGACGATTTATTTGGAGTTTAACTGATCACTCTGATCACCCCTTTTGGGTCGACAAAAATGCCGGATCCCGTTTGACTTAATAATTATAGGAAAATTTGAGCCAAAAAATTCAATTAATTCCAAAATTCTTAGAAATTAAAACTGATTCTGGGCCGTTTTTTATTTTTCCAAAGTTGGAGTTTTTTTTTCTAAATTTGCAAGCTAATTGAAAATTTACTGGTCCGCGTGGTTGGTATTTTTTTTATAATTTAGCCAAAATGAGTTTAAAAGTCAATTTAATACGGGTTTCCGAACAATTAAAAATTAATACGCCAAAGGATTTTCGATCCTGGAAAAAACTCTTAAATTCGAGACCACAACCGAGACGCAAAAAACCCAAAAAGTTTCTCGAGAACGAGAATTTTAATCAGCTCAACACCACATTGAACTACTGCTCCTATTACCGCTTCTGTTGAGATGGGACCGCGTGCGCTGAGCCGCGCTTGGCGCTGGTCGGGCGCCAGCCGCGCCAGCGCCTGAGCCTCCTCCAACAGACGGCACAGTTTACCGTGCACGTCCACATAAATGCGATGACTGTTCCCGCGCGCAATCTCATCGCTGAGCACCAGCGACCTGTGAGGAAATTAGGGTCAATTAATGGACGATTAATTAATTAAGGGCGTCATTAATTGTCCAAAACAAGCATAAGGCAACATTGAGCTCTAATTAATTTAAACTTTATAACGGCCTGAAACCATCAAAAGGGCTACAAGTTTCAGTGATTAAAAACATCAAAAATTTTGTAAAGTGTAAAAAAAAATTTAATGCGAAAAAAGTCCAAAATAGAGATGCCAAAATATTCAGCCAAAAAGTAAATAAATAATCAAAAAATTTAATAAAGAGTCAATGTTCAATTAATTGCATTTTTTGTCGATAATTTTCATCGATTAGCAAATTCCAATTTATGATCCTATTTGATCATTTTTCTCGATCAGAAACTTCAAAGGACAGTCTCATGACACAAGGACTGCTGTCCGGCCCTAATGGCTTAAACCATAAACAAATGCCACACTTTCGCGTGATCCTGTTGTACTTGGGCCAGAACTCGATGGGTTCACTGAAATGTGGATTTGATAATGATAAATTACCATTTAATGATTTGTGCCATCCCTAAACTTGCCCAGTGCGCGCAAATCGTCCCCAAAAGTCCATGATTTTGGCCGAAAATGCCCTCTCCATGTCCAACTCTTTTTGGTCGTATGCTTGTGGGTGCCGAAACGGCATGCCGAACACATACCTGTGAAAATGGGAGGAAAAGCCATGAAAATTTGTGCGGTGCCAATGCCGAATAAAGCATTTGGACCTGTCAATTATCTGCGCTTTGATCAGCATCGAAATGCTTTACCATGATCATGGTTTGAAAATTGTCAAAATGTTCGTTTTGGTTAATGCGACTTTTTCGGCAATGCTGTAATTACCGTAATCCTTTTTTTCACTGAAAAACCCGAAAAACGACTCGTAAAAAATAAATTTTGAAGGGTTCAATTACCGGCTTTTTGCCAGTTAGAAAAATCAGTATTTCTTTGGGTGGATTTCGGTAATTGGCGGTTAAATGAATGGTTCCATTTAACGGTATTTACGGCAAATTAACACGGTCAATTACCGGCTTAATGTATTTTGTTATTTCAAAATAAACCCACTCAATTTCGTAGCCGTGCATAATACCCATCCAACGAGGCCACGGGTTGGCGGAAGAACGTTTTACAAAATAGTACATGAATACGGAGCCGAAAATGTTCTCTGAGCTAAAATGAAAAACAAATTAAAAGCAATTAAGCTAATTAATGCGATTAAAACTTACACAATATCAGCGAATTCAATGAGGGCACAAGTGAAGAAGCTGAAACGAATTGCATTAATAAATTAAGCCAAAAGAGCAGTGATCACATGATCAGAGGTGCTTAACACAGATTAGAAATTGATTAACAATGATTCGGAATTTTTTAAGTGACAAATAGCGATTTATATTGTAATTAAATCCCTTAAAATTAATCAGAGGCATTACCAGTGAGCACTGATCAGAGTTCCTAAGATGATCATTATTGATCAAATTAAGTTTTTTTTAACGGTAATAGGTGTAAACTGATAAAAAGTATTTATTTATTAGCACTGGACAGAGTCCATTCGTATTCTGATCAGATGAAGTAAATAGTGATCACTGATTAGTCTTGCAAAATTGATCAGAGCTGTTACTCCTGATCAGAAGTGGTCTATCAGTGATCAGAATTCTCTATACCAAACAGAAATGTTTAACACTAATTGAAGTTGCTTAACACTGGCCAAAATTATTGATCAAATTCATTAAACTGATCAGAGGCAGTTATTTCTGATCAGAGGCACTTACAGCTATCAGAATTTCTTGAAAGCTAGCAGAAAAGACAAGTTTAGCACTAATTAGAGGTGATCTCACTAATCGCCGAGGAACCGTGCCACACCGTCCCGCCACCGTTCCACCGCCTTGGCATGGTTGTGATCAGGCGTGATGCGCGCATAAGCGTGCATCAGCGCGTGCCGTACCAACTGCGAGTTGCCAAAGTAGGGCAAAAAGGCATCAAAAGCCTTGGTGTATTCAGACCTGAGAAAATTTTCAAAAATTTTCATGTTATCTTTAAAAAATAGAAAAAATGACTTTTTGAAGATTAGGAAGTTTTTTTAAATTCTTAATTTTTCTAAAAAATTGCTAATAAATTTATGTAAATTTTTAAATGTTGAAATTCTGAAATTTTTATGAATTTATTTCTGTTTTTTAAATGTTTATACTTTGAAATTTTAATACTCGATCCCGACTTTCCCGGTCCCGGCTTTTCCAAAAAATCCCGTCCCGCCCATCCTTAGTACAATTAATTGATCAAAAATGCTTCGACAAATAGTGATCAGAAATCCATCAAATTTTAGAGGGATGATATGGCCAAAAAACTAGTTTAATAGACCTAAATTCCAACTTACTCAGTGACCAGTGCCTGGTTGTATTGGTCCTCCGGTGATATGGTATGGTTGAAGCCGAACCCGTATTTGTGAAGGTAGTACGGTAGCCAGTAGGTGCCTGTAAAGTTTGTCGTTTTAATTTGTAAAAATTTTTTCACGGGCTTTCAAAATTCAAAAAAAATACAGGCTGATTTGCCGTGCCTACCGGCAAACGCATTCATTTAAAAATTATTTTGGCATAATTTAAATTCATTTTTTTTTAATAAGATGGGATCAAACCGGAAAACTTTCCCAGAATTGATTGGTTTTTTTGATCACCACCCAATCAACCCGAAAAAATTCTTCAACCTTCAATTCGATCGATTTTTGCTTCTACAAATTGATCGTTAGTTGATTTAATTTGATCAATCAATTCTCAATTTGAAAACCAATTCTATGCCAGATTTGGCATAAATTATGGCTGCCCGAGAATCTCGACATCGAGTCATGAAAGGCTTCGCGTTTTTTGAGGTCTCGCTATCTCTGGACGGCTAAATTCTCAAAGTCTGATATATGTATGCCCGAGAAATTGCCGGCATCCAAGCAGTTCTGGCACAAAATGCCATCCCGTGCCGGTGCCATCGCCCTTTCTGGCACACCTTCGTCCCGGACCGTGCCGAGCATGATGCTCACATCCTTCTTGAAGTCCTTGCGTTGCAATTTGTCGAACAGGTTGCCCTTGAAGAAATTGGCGTCCTCGTCGATTGGCACAAACGCAAAATTCATCGGCAACAGCAGAGTGGCCGAGATGTGATCAGATTCTCGCTGAAAATTGTGAATTTTCAATTCTGGCACCGTATATACCCTCCCGGGTGCCAAAGTTTTTGGCATTTTCACTTAATTAATTTGGTCACTATTTTGTGAATTTGATGGCATTAAATATTGAGAAATTTTGATGAAATTCAATGAAGCCACCAGAACTTTTTTTTTTGAATTTTAACTATAAATTGTTATTCAAGAAAAAAAAATATTTAAATTATTAAATTTTCATTAAGGGAATGTTTTTGACAAATCTTGAGGTTAGCATTTTTTCGGGAATGTCAGTTTTGTAAATCTCGATTCATCCAAAAGTTCAAGTCTAAGATTTCCCCAAACATACAAACCCCGAATCTCCGACAACGGGGTCCCGGGCAGGATTTTGCGGGACCTTGGTTCGCAACCACGCATTTTTTTTTTAAATTACGTAATTTTCCAGGCTTCCTTCGGGGGTCACGTAAAAAAAAATTTGAATTTAAATCCCGCAGCGGGGCCGGAAAACTTGAAAATTTCCGGTCTCTAATCCGAATCCCACCTGGATAATCTGAGCAGGCACACGGCTCATGCAAGCGATCACTTGATTAGCCACCGCAACGGTGCCCTCCTCGTCATCGCTGTTGTCATCCGCCGACCGTCCGCTTCCGCGCCGCCCGTGGTGCCGTTGTTGTCGTCGCGGTCGGTGCCGATGCCTCCGGCGCCGTTTCCAGTCGCCCATCGTCGACATCGAGCAGTTCAGCCGGTGCGCGAGTCGCATGGAAATGTCACGGATTGCCACCTTCGGCTTTGTGGCCCAGTTGTTCACGATGGCACCGCTTTTGGCGATCAACGAGCGGAACAGCCGGTGGCTGTCCGGCGCGAACAAATGCGCCGCCGCTGACGCAGCCGCCGGCACTTTCCCCTGTTTTACAGTGTTCCTTTTCCTACTGTATCGTTTTTTAAATAATTCATTTCCTACTGTATTTATTATACAGGGTGAATTAATGCCCTGGAAACCTACACATTTCCTAGAATTTTCTTTTGAAAATTTCAGTTTTTTGAAATTTAATAATAATTTTTTTTCAAGCACTTTTGACTAAATTTTCCATAATTCTTTAAGCTTGTAGATTTTATAGGTATATATCAATTTATTTTTTGCTTAATTTCAAATAGAGCAATAAAAATCAAAAATTTTTTGAATACCAAAAAAGAATCAAATTCGATCGCTAATGATCAGCTGCTGATCATTGGTGATTGGAAAACAAAAAAAATTTTTTGTGGGAATTTCGAGTAATTTAAAAAAAAACATAAATTTACGACATCATTTGTCATTGAACTTCAAATTTGGCATAGAATCGCACAAATTTCCAACATTTTTATAAAAAAAAATAATTGATTTTTCCCTGCGGCGCAATGATAAATAAAACCAAAAAAAATTAATTTCCCCTGCGGCGTAATTCAAATATTTTTTTTACCAAAAAGTGTGACTTTGTTCGGGTTGCCACCAAACTGCGCGATGTTGTCGTTGATCCAGCGCAGTGCCAACTGTTGGTCAAGCAGTCCCATGTTTCCCGGCGCGGCGCTTCCGTCGCCCAAATAAAGGAAGCCAAACGCACCTAACCTGAATACAGTTTTTTTTTAAATTTTTCAGAAATTTTTGGCGTATATATTTTCCTAAATAGAGCCCCCCATGGGCTTTATTTCTCAGCCCTCCCCCCCTCAAAAGAATGCGGGGGGGGGGGGGGCTTAATTTCATGGAGGTTGACACTAAATTCTTTGGCCCAATAACTGACGAGACTCAACCGCCGCGACTCGAGACCGAAAATCCCAAGACTGACGAGAGTCGAGACGAAAGGAAAACTCGAGACTTTTCTCGAGTCGTGCCTTGCTCGACACAGAGACTAGAGACTCTCGAAATAGCACTGTACTGCCTGCTGACCTGTAGTTGATGTTCACAACAATGGTCCGCTCGTGGGAAGCCAACACGCGCCCGTCATACAAATCCAAGGACGGAGAGCCCGAGTAAAAGCCGCCACCGTAAATCCAAACCATCACTGATGAGGGGAGTGAGCATTGCATTATACTAGAGATCGGAATTTTTCGATTGTACGGGTAAGGGTGATGGTTACGGGCTTGACACCTATACGGGTTACGGGTTTACGGGCTAAAAACCCGTAAAAACCCGTATACGGGTCCGGCCAGTAACCGATCTCTACATTATACCAAAGCAAGACTTAGGCACAATGCCAAAAAACCGAGTCGGTCGTTTTGGCTGGCGCCAGTTTCGGCTGGCGCCAGGTTTCGGCGAGAGCCCAAATTTTTGGACGATAACTTTATTTATTTAATTTCAACCCATTCCAAAAATGATATATTTGAAAGAAATTATCGGTGTACCGACATTTCGCCAACTGGACATCTCGCCAACTGACATTTCGCCAACTGGACATCTCGCCAACTGACACTTCGCCAATGACATCTCGCCAACTAAGCCAAATTCAGACGTTTCGCCAACTCACCCAAAAATGACATTTCGCCAACTAAGCCAAATTCGGACGTTTCGCCAACTAAGCTAAATTCGGACGTTTCGCCAACTGACATTTCGCCAACTAAACTAAAATAAATTTTTAGCATACACTGATTTAATGATAAAAAATTATATAAATGTATATCTGCTCTCTTAAAAATTCAGAGCAGTGAATTTTCTATTTCTTGGGTCAGAGAATCAGAATCCTTTGTACATTTCATGTCAGAACAGAACCGAATGAGTTGTTTTTTTGCCAGGCACGATGATACGTAGGGATTCTGAGTCTCATCAAAGAAATACAGTCACTGCGATGAATTGATACGTGATATGATAAGCAGAAAAATCACTGAGAGCCCTGGTTTTCATAGATACACATTTATATTAAATTATATTAATATTCTAGTGCAAAAAAACAATTTTAGAGTAGTTGGCAAAATTAGTTGGCGAAACGTTCGATTTTGGGTGAGTTGGCGAAACGTCCGAATTCGGCTTATTGTTAGTTGGCGAGATATTATCGGAATTTTTAAATTTATCTAAAAAATTCCCCAAAATGGAATAAAATCTCACTAAATATTGAAAATTACGTTGATATTCGCATGGACTACTGACTATCAATTCTCAGTGTATTTCATATTACCGGTCCCGTCGTGGTCCTCCGGCACCCAAATGTTCATGGCCAAGCAGTCCTCGTCCAACTCGTTGGGCGGATTCCACATTTCGGCACCCGGAAAATCGGGGAACATTGTGTCTAAATCGGTGGAAACTATTTTGTCTAGTAATTACTCAAAAATCGGATATTCCAGGTCTTGTTCAATCGGTATCCGGGTCTGTATCATGAATAAAGGGGATTTATATCTCTAAATCAGGTCGGGGGATATGCCAAAAAACCGGGGAATCGGGGTTGGAAGCTTCGGGGCCTTGGTTGTCGAAATGTGATCGCTTTAGAGGGGGGCTCGGGGATATTGCCATATCGTGTGTTGGGGTTGGTGGAAGGTCCCAAATTTAGGCATTCTGGATCGGATTTGGCACCCCGTTGGGGCTGCGTTACTGTGTCGGCACCCAACTGTAGGGCCCATGTGCCAATAGGTGATCTCGAAAAACCAGGGCCCTGTCGAAAAAGGGCGGGGAAATGCGGGGTTCGGTTTCGGGGATGGACCGAAATTTCTGCGCTCTAATTAAACCCCGTTCACCGTTAATTGAACAAACAATTAAATCCAAATGTTTCAATGTTGGACATATTTTACCGATCGGATAAAAGCATGTCCGCGCTGAACTCGTCGCTTCCAATTCGCCCTCCCATGAGTCAATCTGAAAAATTTGATAATTTTTCGAGAATTTAATCAAAAATTTTACACCATTTTTGGGATTGCAAAACGCATTCCACCGGTCGGTCGCTGAGCGTACGGAACGCCAAGGAAAGTGCGCACAGTTTTACCATTAAATTTCTGAAAAATTAAAAAATCCCTCCTAAAAATTGCATTTTCTTCAATTTTTTTTTTAAATTATAATTCCATACCCAAAAATGGCACCTAATCCCAAAAGAATTATTAATATAATTTTTAATTTTTTTAAATTTAAATTCCTCCCTTAAACGGCATTTTTTCAATAAAATTTTTTCGCAAGGCCTTCCCGTGCCAAAAATGGCACCGCACCAATAAATTTTAAATTTTTTAAAATTTAAATTAAATGGAATTTTTAAAATTTTCTGGAAAATTAATTTGCACCAAGCCTTTCTCCTGCCAAAAATGGCACCGAATCGCATGAAAATTTTTAAATAGATTTTAAATTATTTATCACTTAAATTGCACATGTTTATATTTTTCAAAAATTTAAATTATTTTAAATCTAATTCCTCCCCTAAATGGCATTTTTTAATTTTCAAAAAAAAAAAATAATTTAAAAAGCCCTCGGCACTCACCTGATTGAACCCGCGAATTTTGCCCAATTTGGTGACCACCAGCGGTGGCTCGTCCCCGTTAAGCATCGGTGCCGTCAGTCTCTGCTGGTGGTGCCGTTGCTGTGCAGATGAAGATGAAGCGGACGGAATGGCACGGACGGAAGGAGAACAAAAACAAAGCAAAATGAACAGCACAACAACAAGCAGCAACAGCAGATGATGATTAGCAATAAATTGCCGGCGACCATCAAACAGAAAAATGCTTTGATGTTGCCGCTCTGAAATTTTTTGGATAAATAAACAATTACAAATGTTTCAATTATTATTGATCAGCTGCAATTGTCATTGATCACTTTCCAATGGACATAGATCAGCAAATTTATCAGCCATCGTTTTTATCAGGAAATTCAGAGGTCTGCTGCCCTCTTAGGAAAGTGCGATATTCTCGACTTTCAGCAAAATTTTTCAAGAAAATCTGAAATTTTTTGAACCAAACTGGTTCATGTTTCAAAAATTCCCACTTTCATGCCAATAAAAAAATATATAAATAATATTTTCTGAGCTCAAGGTCTCAAACTTTTCAACACAAATTCCCATCTTGAGCAGCTCATGCTATTCTGCTGATCTGTTGATAAATGAATAGTGGAAAAGTGATCAGAGTGCTTTTCCCGTTAGTGATCTAATTTTGTCCAAAATGATCAACCACTGACTCGTTGGCATGCCGCACTGATCGGTTGGCATTCCTGCAGCAGCTGACGGCACTACTTCATCTGTTGGCATTTGCCTCCTCCGTTGCTTTTGCTTTATCTGCCGGCTTTTCCTTCGCTTTTTGCGCATTGTTTGCAACGCAAACCTTTTGTTAGGAAAGTATTTTTAATTTCTCAATATATTTTTTATCCTTACATTTTTCTCGTCCCGAATCCCGACCCGGACTTTTTTTTGCCGCCCCGACTCGGATCCCGAAACTCTTTACAGTTTTATGGTCCTGTATCCCCCCGCTCCAACCCGAATTTCGACCCGAATTTTTTTCGTCCCTACCCGAATTGTGACCGAATTTGTGCCGTCCCGTGACAACCCTAATTCCCTAGGTTTAAAATTCTGACAAAAGACATTGCATTATTTTCTCAGTTATGGTAACTGTAAAAAATTATTACTTTTACCGGCTCGGGACACGGCAAAGTTCGGAAATAGAAAAGTGATTTTTCCAAAAACATGTTCATAATTATTTCCAATTTTGGTGCCATTAAGGCCTCAATTGCAAAAATGCCACTATAAAATCCACCCAACCGTATTCTTCCTCCACCTACCGTATTTTCTGTTACAACCGGTCTACTGTAGCGTTAGTCACTGCTTGCCCAAGACTTTGGTGGTTGTGGTGATCGTAATGGCATCACTGCTTCTTCCGGTGCCAAGAATGGTGCTGTTGTGTTCTGCACTTTTGTGCCCTCGGGAGATGTGTTCGTTCGTTCGTTCGTTTATCCCGCGAATGAAGTCCGTTTTGCCGGGGGCACAAAAATTGCGGCCAATGGCATTGGCAAATTGATATTACGCCAAAAACAAAAAATAGTGGGGACGGTAGAACACAAAATTAGCTGCGATTTTTCTCAATGGAGCGCAAATGAATAAATATGAAAATTGTATGGACACAAGTCTCGGTGGAAAATGATTGAAGAAAATAACGGCTAATTTGGTTGCTGGGAACGGGCAAAAACAAGACAAAAAATGGTGCCCTCGAGAGGTGTGAAAATGCCATAAAAAACCTGAAACGGGACAAAGTCGGGAGTGTGCGAAGGTTTTCCCGGGAACTGTGGGTCTTGGCAATTTTGGGAAAAGCCATTTGAGCATCAGTCGGAATTTACTAATTATTGCTAATTTGTCATTGCTTGGGAAGTATACTGTATGGGCTGCTACGGTACAATTTGGCTGCCACAGTAATCTCATCTTCAGGGAAAAAGAATGCAAATTAAGGGAATCACAATAACTAATTAAGGTAATTAGCTCATCATTAGGGAAAACAAATGCTAATTAAGGGACTCACAAAAACTAATTAAGCTAAAATTAGCTCTTCTTCAAGGAAAAAAAAGATAAGAATGAATGGTTGGTTGGTGAGATGATGCTTCATGTTTATCCTCTTTTAAAAATCCTTAAAAGCTAATGAGCTGACGGCGGCACAAAATGCCAAAAATGGGCTAAAATTGCACGACAAATGAGGGAAAAAACGAATCCACACAAAATTTTCTCACGTAGCGTAACAAAAAAAAATATGCGTAATGTGATGATGGCTGAGTGGGTGTTTTGCAAAAATTTTAAGTTTTCATGGCAAAAATTGAAAAATTTTTGGGAAAATTTTTGAAAAAAATGAAAATATATTAAATTAAAAAAAGCAACTATAATAAAGAATTAGTAAGAAAAGAATAATCATTAAAAATAAAATGTAAAATTATAATTCATTTTTTGAAAAAAAAAATTAAAATAATTTTTTCATTGAAAATTAAATTTGTGCCAATTTTAAATTTGCCATATTTTCTCTGTCAAGAAATCTAATTTAATTTGGATATGAATATTAACTCCAATTCTGAAGCTTTTCATGCTTTAGTGAGAATATTATTTTCACAGACAAATATAATTTGGTGATAAAATTGACATAATTATTTTTTAAAAATTATTTTAAAATGCAAATGCGGAAGTGAATTTTTCACACAAAATCAATGAAGATTTGAAAATTGGGGAAGAAAATTTTCGCTCAAATTTTGCATTTTTTTTTGCGATTTTTTAAATTTCAATTTCAAAACAAACTTTTTTTTTCGAAGGTGACATTAAAATATTGACTTTAAAAATCTTTTTTAATAAAATAAAATCATCAAATTCAAAATATTGTTGTCGAAAACACAACAAAAAAAACCGCAAAAATTGCCAACCCATGGAGAAAATAACGCGTAAAAACATTCTTAAATATCGTCACAAAACCCAGGCCCAAAATCCGGATTTTGTGCTGGAATTAAATTGGCGATGGATGAGGGCCGATTGAAGTTAATCCCTACCGATAAACAAATCCCAAATTGTGGTGGGCCGTCAATTTTTGAGGTAATTACCCACCGCCCCCACCCCCGCCAGCGAATTTTGGGATTTGACGTTGGATAATCGGTAAAATAAAAACATTTTGAAACTTTCGGCATGAAAAACAATTTTTTATGCTTTGAAAAGGTGATATCAGAGAAGCCGCTTTTGATTTTGGATTTGTGATAAGAAAAAGTGATCAAAGGGCAAAATTTGATCAATGGAAAAATTTGTTCAATGAAAAATTTAAAAAGAGCTGTGAATTTTATATATTAAAAGCTAAAAAATATCATAAAAATATTTTTAAAACAATGGAAAATAACAACAAAAACGGTGCCATTTTTGCGTTAAATTTTGAATTTTTAGTCAGTAGAAATTTGATCATATAAAAAAGTGCCGCTGGCAAAATAAAATATGTGCTAAAACTATTTTTAAAAAGTGCCATTGGCAAATAGTGTTAAATGAGACAAAATGCCAAAAAATGGTGCCATTAATGCAAAAAATTGTCTTGCTTTATGAACGAATTAAATTTATTAGTTTTTCTTTTGAAAAATTCGTCATAAGCCAAAAATTCAGACAGAAAATATCGTAGCGATTAATTGAGTTGAATTCAGACAAATTAAATTTCAATGCCCGCGGGGCAATTGTGTTGTTGGCCAAGCATTTTGCCGCCTGTCCGTCACGCTTAAGGGCACAAAAATTGAGTGCAGTCAGTGATGCCAACAGACAAACGATGCCGTCCGTGTTGGCATAAACAGAGACACCATAAATCGGCGCAATAAAATGGAAGCAATTGGCCAAATTGGGTGTTGGAATTTAATAGCGCATTAATTGCGTTAGCCCCACTTAATGTGATGGGCCAATGAAATGCCAAAAAATGATAAACAATTTAATGTTTAAAGGGGATTTTCCTTACAAAAATTAATTCCAAGCTGCTGGGGGAGGGGGATTATGTCGGCTGGTTTTGTTTGCCCCATTAATTTAAATGTTAAATCTCGGCACACATTGGGACTGAGTTGGCCCCAATGCGCTCTTTCGTATGACTTAATCAGGGAACGGGTTTTATATTTAAATTTTAAAAATTTTAAACTCAGATTTTTTTAAGAAAAATAAAAAAAAAATTAATTTTAAGCGATTCTAAATTTGATTTTTTTTAATTTTCGGCGGGGGGGGGAGACGACTGCTCCCAAACCCTGTGGACAGGTGCTGGGACGTTAGTCATGTACGAAATGTTAAAATCTTGATATTTTTCGATAGCCCTAAGTGTTTTCTATTAGCCTACAAAATTTCAAAAAAATTAATTAAGTTTTAAAACAGTTATGACTTGAGAAGCTTAGAAAACCAAGTTTTTTTCAACATTTTTGGCCATAACTTTTTTCAGACTTAACGAATTTTTTTGAAATTTTGTATGCTAATAGAAAACACTTAGGGCTATCGAATCATATCAAGAGATTAAAATTTGGTTGCCTTTGAGCAAAGTCATATCAAAAAATCTTTCCATTTGATGGTTTTTTGACTAACGTCATAGCACCCCTGGACATAGTAAATGCCTTGAGGCACCGTCGCCGGGAAATTTTTTAAAATTTTTTAAACTTGGCCATAAGTTCTAGAATGGAAGCGAGTAGCATCGGCTGTATTCTGGCCACTTTTCTAATATAAACAAAAGCTTGAAAATAAATTAAATCTCGGCTCCCAGTGGGACTGAGTTGTCCTCTTTCAAGACTGTTGTGTGACCTAATGCCCCCGGGGGCATGTCATCGGGAAAATTTTTGAAGTATTATTAACAAAGCTGGGGCGGGGGGGGGGGGGGAACAATCCTCCCCCGTCCCTCGGGGGCACATGTGTTTCGTCGTCCGCCGTCCGTTTTCGCAGCTTTTTCACATTAAACCCTCGGGGCGAAAAACGGAATCATTATTCTTCACATTTCGTCTCGTCTCCTCCCGGCGCCGCGCTTCTCATAAACATATGTTTTTGAGCGGCGGGGACACAGCGCCGGAAGGGACACGGGCGGCGGTGAGTGGAGATAAAGCCGACGCGGACGGCGCGGGGGGCGGCGGGAGCAATGGGATTTTTTTTGTGTGTGTCGCTTCGTCCCCCGGGGGGGGGGGGGGCAGATAAAAAAGGGTGACGGACGGACGGACGGATAAACGCATAAACAAATTTAATGGGGAAAAAGTATAAAATAAATGAAAAATCGTTGACTCGGGCGGGGAGAGACAAAAAAAATGTAAAAAATAAATTTTTGAAAAAAATGCCATCGCCTCGGGGCAAAACGTGGCACAGATTTTGACCCACCACAGGTGCCCACCGTCCGTTTGGGCCTTAAGCCATGAACCAAATCAGCAATTTTTTACGCACTTGGACGGCAGCAATTTCAATGGCACCAACCGCCGGTGGCTCAGTGGTAAATGTCAAAATGCGCATGCGCCAGCGGTTCGACTCCCATCGGCAGAAGGGCATATTAAATATAATTAGTTTCAAAAATTTGCCAATTTTAAATAGTCCTTCAATTATTTGTGTGTTGTTCGCGCCAGCGGTGGGTGGCGCAGTCGGTAGTGGGTTTGTTTTGGTCACACTCACTTATGTGTGTTCGATTCCCCCGCGCTTAAGAGATTGTCAACCCGTATTCCCATCGTTTAAGTTTTTTTCCACATTTATTTTTTGATTAAAACATTTAAATATTAATTTCTTTATTTTGTAAAAATGAATAATGAATTTGCATTTCTTAAAATTTAAAAGATAATTTCTGTAGGATGATAAATTATATTGAAATTTCAATATAATTTTATCCATTCTATATAAATTTCGAACAATTGCAATTTGCTAACGAATTATTATTATTCACTGACGGATTGTCAATTACTGATAAGGATATCACTGACAAAATAATTATGAATTAAAAAGGACATTTTTTTTATAACATTAACTTATCATCGCCAGCTCCGTCAGGAAATTTTTTTGGACTTTGAAATTAAATTTGCTTATCAAAGGAATTATAAGTAGGAATGGGGTCCGGACAATCCGTCAGTGGACAATCCGTCAGTGGCCAATCCGTCAGTGGACAATCCGTCAGTGAAGGACAATCCGTCAGTAATGGACAATCCATCAGTGGATAATCCGTCAGTGGACAATTCGTCAGCAAATTTTTTTGAGCAATGATCAAAAATTATTTCATATTTTTTTTTAAATAAAACAAATTATTAATTCAGATTTTTAGCGAATTAAATTAATTTTCACGTGATTTTAAATAAATCTGGGTATTTTAAAAATAAATTTGCTTATGGATTAGTTACTGACGGATTGTCCACTGACGGATTGTCCGGGAGCCAGTAGGAATAAACCCCAACCACAATCGGGAAGGAAATTCCCCGACAAAATTTGCCAGGGATGGCTGGAGAAATTTTAAAAAATGTCGGGGAAAAACACCTCGTCGGGGGGAGTAAATTTTCATAAAAACTTTAATTTGTTTTCAGTCGGACCCCCAAAAAATACTTTTTTTTTTTTTTACGGCATCAACCTATGGCGCAGTGGTACGCGCAACATTTTCATGTGCGCCGCCCGGCGGTTCGACTCCCATTGGAAGCGAAAAAGCCTACCAATTTAAAAAGCAAAATTTGTCAATTGAACATAAGCGACCAGCACCACCAGCACAGCAGAAGCAAGCAAATAAGCAGGAAGAAAAATCATTTGCCACCGCCGCCGCCGGCAAAAGCGATGCTTCTCATTGCCCTGTGCCCTCCGGGGGCGAAGGGATTCGACCCCCGCCCCCGGGGGCAAACCCCGGGCCCCCCGCCCCGCCCCCGGCTTCTTCTCTCGGGGGAGTCCAATTTCAATGCTTTTGCCGCCCGCCCCGCCTCCGTCGTGTCCCATGCCCTCGGGCGATTTAAACAAAGTCCAAAAAATTTTTTAAGAGAGAAAATGTGTGTGAGAGAGAAGCGGATTTGTGAAGGGGGGAGGGGGGAAGCAGCAGAAGTAAAAAGGAAAATTTTTGAATTTTTGGAAGGGTGAGAATTTTCTTTGTAAATTTCGAAGGGATAGAAAAATTTTGGTAATTAAAATTTCGGGAAATTTCGGAGAAATTCTGTATATAAAAGCTAAAAGTAAATCAAAAATTTAAAATATTCAAGAAACGAACTCGGATATCAGAAAAACATACAAATTATTTCGAAATGGCACGAAATTTTTTTACTTAAAATTTTTACATGGCACAAAAATAGCAATTCGAATTTCCCCCAATTTTATAAATCGAAGTGAATGCCATGGAATCAATTTAATTGGATTCAGATTGATTTTGCCAATTGTGGGGAAGAACACACATTTTTAGGCAGCTATTTTTTGACGGGGTTACGACGGTTCCACCCATTTTTGGCACCGCCAAAAGGGGGCTTTTTTAATTTTCTATTTTTCCAGTTTTGGCATTTTGGGTTTTATTGGCCTGGAAATTCTTAGAATTTTTGGACAATATTTTTTCAAATAATAAAATTATATAAAAAAATGAATTTTACTAAATTTTATTCGCTTTTCTATTTCTAAAAATAACCAAAATTCAATTCCCCAAATAGGGATTGGTGTTGTTGCATTACGAAAAATATTTCATAAAAAATTATAATAATTCAAAAATCACATTTCCAAAGAAGGGTTGGCGAGGGGGGGCGGGTGGGAGATGTTATTTACTATTACAAAATTTTCAAAAAAAACTCTCTTCCCCACCCCGCGAGGGCTGTTTTACCACCACAGGTTGTTATTGAAAACGAATGCTCTGCTGGTGATGTGAGTTTGATCGGAGAACAGAAAGTGAACAACAAAAAAAAAAACAGTGTGTGTAATTAGCGCGCTTTAAAACCGCTAATTAGGGGGCATATAATTACCCAACTAATTAATGTAATTAATAATGCTCAAGTGTTTGTCTTTTGGACGACCTGTTTTCTCTGCTGTTGTTATATTGGAAGAAACATATCGATAACGCAATGATGGAGAGAAGAGAAATACATCGAGATGACGCACGTTTGAATTTGGCGCACCGCCCCCCGACAAAAAAATTGTTTGGCGTTTTGTGTCGTCGCAAATCGCCGCCGGGGAAACGCCCTTTTCTCTCCTTCTGCCCGCCCTCCATCGTTTAGTTCACACATTAATTGGTCCATTATTCTCTTCCATTCACATTTCACTTTCGTCCGCCGTTCGTTTGTCCGTTAATTGGGGGCGCCCGGCGGCGGCGAACATTTCGCGCCCTCCCCCGCGGGTGCTCTGTTTCATTTTCTCGCCTTTGTGTCATCAGATGGACGGGCCGCCGCCGCCCTCCTCATTAACAGCGTCATTATCATCATCATTAACTAATGATAATAATTTGCATTGCATTATGTACACATATGGACTAATTATGATGTTGTTGCTATTTTGCATTTTCTCTCTCTCTCTCAGTTTCATTCTCTTCCTTTTTCTCTTTCGTCCCCTCCATCATAATATTCCCCTTTTTCTTTTCCTCTCTTCATTTTTTTTGCCACTGCCACTTCTCTTCCTCTATCTGTCTCTCTCTTTTTCTCTCTGCCCATCTTTCTTTTTCTATTTCCGCTTTCCTTCTCTCTCTCTTCCCCTCTCTCTCTCTCTCTCTTCCCCCTCTCTCTCTCTCTCTCTCTCATTCACCTCACTGACTCTCTCTCTCTCTCTCTCCCTCTCTCTCTCTCTCTCTCTCTCTCTCTCTCTCTCTCTCTCTCTCTCATTCACCTCACTGACTCTCTCTCTCTCCTCACTCTCTATCCCATTGTTTTTCATTCTCTTATCCAAGAAGTAATCCCTGCTTCCAATTATTTATTGATCCTGCTACTGGTGATCAGATCTCCTGATTAACTCATTCCCACCCAATCAGATCAATTAAATTAACCATTAAATCCACACATACATTCCATAAATTACTCTCTTTCAGATCGCTCTGCTGATCGGCTTTGATTCAATCGCGGCGGAATCCAATCCATCCATCCATCCATTGCCCCACAGCTGATCAGCACCGATCGCCAGCAGTTTATTGATTTGATCACGCCTATTTCTCTTTTATTGATCAGCTGTGCCGTGCCAATCGCTTCTTCCTCATTCCTTCTGATCAGTGCCATTGTTCAACAAAATGCGGGTCCATCTTTATGTTCATCAACAACAGCTACAAATTATCTCATCACTTTTGTTGTGCATTGTTTTCAGCGGGCTTCTCAATGTAAAGGTGGGCCGATTTTTTGCTAATTGATCAGCCAAATGTTGCTGATCAAATTTCCAATTCGATCAAAATTATGGTAGTTCACGACCGGTGACCGGTTATTAAACCGATGCCCCCCCCCCCGGTTTTCGGTTTTTGGTCCAAAAAGCCGGGTTCGATTAGGTTAAATGATTCAATTTGATTAAATTTCCTAATCAGTCAAAAAAGCCATGATAGTTAATTTAAATTGGGAAGCCAATTTATTTTTGCCAAATCATTTAAAGTGTGCTTATGCCGGAAGCTTTTTAAATATATAACCCTTGGGCCCTACAGTAAATTATCGAATTTTTTTACCCTACAGTACATTTACAATTTTAGGGTCAAGTTTTCGTCCTAATATTTTTTTTTTACAATTTTCACACTCTTCTCTTTGTTTTTATAAATCATTAACTATTTTTAAATCGTTAACTATGGGGCCATGGCCGTAAATTTCGAATTTTTTTTTACCCTACAGTACATTTACAATTTTAAAGTATTTATTTTATTTTTTTGTGTGTTTTTTTTGACAATTTTCACACTCTCTCGCCATTTGTTCTTTTCTCCAATTTTTACACTTCGCCAAAAATGTTTCGTCGTTTTCATTTCTTCGACATCAATCTTCGGTTTTTTTTTCTTTCGTTCTTCGTTTTCCCAATTTTCTTATCAGGGCCCAATCATTTTTGACGACAATCATTCTCCTCAACTTATCATTTGTCATTTTATCATTTGGTTTTTGTCAAAATTTGCAAAAATCGCAAAATTTTGAGTGCTTTTCGTCCTCAATTGATGGCAAAAAAAGTGTTCAAAAGACACTTTTTTGATAAACATTTGGCAAAAAGTCATGAGACTAATTAATTGGAGTAAGAGCAATTGGCAAAAATTGATTTTAAAAAAATCAAAAAATTAGGTAATTAGAAAATCAGACAGAACCGGACAATTGGACACTTTTTGCCAATCGGACAAATGTACAAATTTAAATTTTATTTTTATTTTAATGGGATACTGTAAATAATTGACAAACTTGAAAAGAAACTAAAACTGGCCATTGAGAAAAAAGGATCATAGTAAAATTGGCGTTAAAATTTATTAATTAGACAAATGGTCAATAAGTCAATTATCAAATTCAAAATAATTCAGATCTGCTGATATTAATTTGACCAATTAGATAAATAACACTCGAAAAGTTATTCTTTAAAGCGCAAGTGACCGAATTTCACTTGGGGCGAAATGTCCGATTTTCACTGAAGGGCAATTGTCTGGGGCGCAAATGTCCGAATTTCACTGGGGGCGAAATGTCCGATTTTCACTGAAGGGCAATTGTCTGGGGCGCAAATGTCCGATTTCACTGAAGTGCAATTGTCTGGGGCGCAAATGTCCGAATTTCACTGGGGGCGAAGTGTCCGATTTTCACTGAAGCGCAATTGTCCGGGACGAAAGTCTGGAGCTCAAATGTCCGAATCTCACTGAGGGCGCAAATGTCCGATTTTTCACTGAGGGCGCAAATGTCCGATTTTTCACTGAGGGCGCAAATGTCCGGGGCACAATTTAAACAGTAAAATAATAAATCAAACTTTTTGTCCCAATTTTATTTTTCATACTTTGGCATTTTGTACCCATTTGGCACCGCTTTTTCGTCTTTTAAAAGTGCACTCCAATCATTCATCATCATCATCGTCATCGTCATTAGTTGTTCAGTTCAAAAACAGCGCCCCTACCCACGCCCCGACATTTTCTTGGCGTTTTGTGCTGCTTGGGCGATGGGACGGGGACTGATCAAGTGATCAAATCGCATATTTCAACGAAATTCTGGGTACACCATTTTTGTTGGGGAAAACGCCAAAGGAAACGCCAAAACAAAAAAAAAGAATTTGAGGCACGTGATGGGCGTGAAAATGTGCGATGGAATTTAGGAAAAATTTTGGTACATACTTAGCACAACCGCAGCTGGATCACAAACAAAATAATGCACACAATCACAGCACAATAAATTTTATCAGTAAATTTTAACGTGGTCGGTCATTAATTGTCCCGGACTAATGGGGGAATTTAATTACCGTTAATTACCCGCCGCATGACTTTTTGGCCAAATTGTCACAGCGCCGAAAAGAAACACTTTCTAACAATGGTTGTGATTAATGGGTGATATGTGTAATGTGAAAAGTGAAAAGTGATAACTGATAATGATGATAGAGGGGACAAAGCAAATAAAAAAAATGCAAAAAAAAAGAATTGCGAGAAAATTAAAATTCAATCAAACATTCAAAATGTAAATGATTAGGATTACTGGAATCCAATCACAAGAATGATCAAACTCAAATTGATCAGATCAGCCAATTGAAATTCAGTCAACAATGAGTCCAATTAATCAAGGATATCGAAAACAATCAGAGATTAAGGAAATATTTTTAATTTTCATATAAAATATTAGACAGTTATGTTCCAATCCATTAAATTCAACTCTGATCGTCGGATTATCAAAATCCAATGAGGGATTTTCAGAGAATTTTTGGGCCTAGTCCGTACCTTAACGGGAAACTGATGATTTGATTTCCCGAGGATTTTGATGGCACATGCATATATTGCTATTTATTTTGATTAGTGTTTGAAATCGTGACCGGAAAATCCGTCAGTGTAAAATCCGTCACTGGAAAATCCGTCAGTGGAAAATCCGTCAGTGGAAAATCCGTCAGTGATACAAATATTTTAAAATAAAGTTCTATGGCATTATTATTGTAATATAGAAGTAAACTTCTATAGGAACATCGTTCTCAATATCGAACCCGGACCCGAAATCGAACAAAAAGTCGAAAAGTCAAAATTTTCGAAATTTGGTTTTTTCTTAAAAATCGGTTTAAATACACGGAAACAAACTAAAAGCCACCAATCCTGCAATAAGAGATCATTTATGCCGTTTTTCAACCAAAAATGCTAAATTCGAAAATTTGGACTTTCGACTTTTTGTTCGAATTCGGATCCGGGATTCGGAATTGGCCGAAATGGATACCAGATTCTTGGTCAGTGCCCCCGAAAACGCAAGGAACTTGTTTTTATGATAATAAAATTTCCACTGACCCATTTTCCGGGCGCCTTTGAAATGATGTCATTTCCAAAACTTTGTCACCTGTTTCTCTTTTCTGATCAGAGTGACGTGACGTCATTGTTTTTGGGCAAAGCGAACAGCAATTGAAGAAATGATTGGAAAAGAAACAGAGAAAATGAAACGGGGGAGAGAAACAATTAATTGCCTAGTTAAGAAGAAATGATCAAAAAATGTTGGGGAAAAATGACATCATTTTTAAATGCCACAAAAAAAATGATTAAACAATGTCTATGATATTGATATGGGGCGCTAAATGGATTGGTTAAACACAAAGTTCCAAGTGTCCTTTTTTTAAAGATTTGTCCTTTATTGGAGGGGCCAGATCTTTGAAAACAAAAATGTCCTTTTTTTAAAGATTTGTCCTTTATTGGAGGGGCCAGATCGCTACAAAAACCCCCAATTTCAAAAATTTTTCCCGGCGGCGCTTTCGGCACCGCCGGCCCCCAAAAACTTATTTTTTTTTTTCTTAAGAAAATGGCTTAAAACAGCGCGCCTCAAAAAAAAAGTGTTTTTTAAAAACAAAAAAGGCGTCTCCTGGCTAAAAATCGCAAAAATTGTCATTTTTTAGACAAAATCTGTTAGCAAATCGCATTTAAATATTACAAAAATTTCTCGGCGACGCCTATCGGCACCGCCGGCCTAATTTTTTTTTGGAAAAAGTGCGCCGCAAAAAACATTTTTATTGATTTTTTAAATTTTGAATAAAATTTTCCAAAATGATAATTTTTTGTCGGCAAAATGCTGATTTTGAAAATTTTCAGTTGACAGGACAGGCTATGTTTTTACGCTAATAAAATGTTGTTTTAAATCGATTTTCATGTATTTTATTGCGTTTCTTTCGCGCTAATATTAGTTTTAGAAAAAAATCTTTTTTTTTGGGGGTCTAAATCTTAGTTTTAGTATCGTTTGTCCTTTAATTTTTCAATAAACAATAAAACTGTAACTCATTTATTGGATATTTTTTAATAATATTAATATAAAAAAAAATGTAAACCTTCTAAAATTGGTAAAATTTATTTCAAAAATAATAAGTCTAAAAATAAAGATTTTCTATAAAATTAATAAATTTTAAATCTATTTTATATTTTTCTTCTATGTTTGACTTTTCATAACATAATTAGCTGTTTTCGAGATTGTTAGCATAAATTTAAAGAAAATTTGAAGAGATTTTGAGAAATTTAGCACTCAATTTTGGAAATTTATGTGCACATTTTTGAACTTTTATTTAATTTTGTCGGCAATTTACTCATTTAAAAATTATCTTCAGCATTTAATTTAACTCGTCAAAAAATAATTAATTAATTTTAATTTGCATTTTTCAATGCTAAATTCCGCAGAATTTCCCATTGGGGCTTTCCATTAATGAACCCCTAACGATTGATCACCAAAATTTCTGATCAACGCACCAGAAACCTAGATCCGGCAAATCCATTTCAATGAGTTGCAGATAATCGGTGCCAATGCCATTGGGGAGGCAAATGCCGTTGCCGTTGCCGCCGCCGCCGATGCGCCAAATCGGCGCCCTTTTTTGGACGTTTATCTCCGCGTTGAGCCGGTGGACGATTTTTGTGGCGCGCTGCGCTGTAACATCAGCTACGCCATCCTGTTGACCAACATGCAGAACAAGTTCGACCTGCACTCGCTGATGCTGCAGGGCAAGCGAATTTGAAATTTGGCATAAAAAATTCAAAAATTAAATATTTCTTTTTTGAAAAGGGTCCATAATAGGGATGGATGGCAAGGAATTCCGTTTCAGATTTTCGGCATTTTTCAGGTCGGAATTCCGATTCCGGAAAAATTTTTGGGGCCTCGGAATGCCATCCCTGGTCCATGCATAATATGCTTAAATGCATTTCTGTAATTAAATTCAAAGCGTTAATTTGTTTTGTTGACATATGTATTCCATCGAATTTGACGAATTCGAAACGGTGTTAGGACCCGTCATTCAAAAAACCAACAAAATTCAAAAATTTGGGTAAAACTTTGCTTTAAAGCAACCAAATTTGTAATTCTTGACTTCTTTCGGTTCATAACTTCAATAAAGTTGACGAATTTTTTTGCAGGATAAAAGTCTAAAAATTTATGAAATAATAAACAATAAATTTTCTTCTAAGAAATTTATTAGGACATAAAAATTTGTTGTAAAAATTTATTTTTCCCTAAATGATTTTAATTTTTTTTATAATTTTTGATTTTATTTTCAAATTTTGAATTATATTTTACGAAATATTTGCTTGAATTTCACGTTTTACAGATGGCCATATGCCGCGTCGGTCCCAAGAGAATGGCCAACCGCCGGTGGGCGGCTTTTTCTTTGAGGATAACACCGTGGTCAGACTCAGCGACGAGCTGAGGACAAAGCGTGGCAAAATCTACCTGGGCCTGATGTTGTTCGATTTGCCCGACGACATTCAGGGTCCAAAAAATTTAAAAAATTAAATAAAAATAAAAAAAATTGCCAAATAATTTTGGGTCCCAAATTATGAAAATGAGGTCCAGCAATTGACTTAAAATTAAGTATTTAAATTTGTTAACCAGAAATCTGATTTAATTAAATGTTGTATATAATTAAATAAATTTAAAATTTAAATATTTTAAATTAAATTATAAATAATTAAAAAAAGATATATTTCAAACCGAAAAAATGTATTTTTTTTAATTTAAAGGAAAGGATTTGCCATTTGAAGTAAAAAAAAAACAAAATTGATTAATTGCCTAATGAATAATAATTATTAAACCAATTAATTATTTCCTTAATGACTATGGTGTGAGAAAATGGCGGTTAATTTAAACTGAAATTCGAAAAAAAAAATAATATAAATTTTTGATTGCAAATTTGCAGATTATTTGGTGGTGGAAGTGACCAACGTGATCAGAACGGGCAGACGGGTGAAGACGGAGTTCAGTTCGGACACCGTTAGAATTGGGGTTCAGGTGATCGGATTTAGATGATTTTCGGATCAAGAAAAGCTCGACGAGAAATTTTTGTCGGCTTTTTTGAGTCTCGATCTCGGGATTTTATTATCTTTTTTCAGGTCTCGGTTCTTAGCGATAAATATTGATAAAAGAATTTGCAAAAAAATATATAAATATTTTTGGCAAAATTTTAAACATTTTTAATGCCGGGGGGGGGGGGGGCAGTGCCAAGAAATGTTTTCTAGCCCTCCCAAAAATTGCATTAATTTTTCAAACCCTAAAAAATTTTAGGTCTATCGCCGCAACGAAGCCGCTTCATCCGCCCTCGATCAATCAGCATCGATCGGTGATCTACAAACACAACAACGACCTTCATCATCATCATCATCGTCAGCGTCAATTACGAGGGCACGGGCATTGGTCAGCAATGGCAAAAATGTTGAAAAACGGCATCATAATCAGCAGGAGGAGGAGGAGGAGGAAGAACAGGGACAGATGAAGCGGCCACTAATTGAGCAGGGACAGGGCCAAAAAAAGTGCAGCCACTAATTAATCATTAGGGATGGGATTTTTAGGCACAAAAAATTCGCTAAATAGGCATCTAAATGGTAAAAAAAAACCCCGGAAAAAAGGCATTGTAGGCATTAAACCCTCCTCGAACAAGCACTAAAATAGGCAAATAAAATTTTTTTTATTAATGTTTTTAGTAGGGTAGGTCGGGACCGGGACCAAAACACGGACAACTGAGTACAACTGAGTACCGAAGTCCCGGTTTTGACCACTTTTTACCGGAGCCGGGAAATTACCGGGTTTTTCCCGGGTTTCCCAGCCAAAAAGTCCCGGTTTTGCAACCCGAAAAGTCCCGGTCACGACCTACCCTAATTTTTAGGTAGCAAAACACATAAAAACTTAATGAAAAACCTACTTAATTTTGGTTATATTCGATTGCAAATGAAAATTATTAAATATTAAAAAAATTTCAGCATAA
The DNA here is from genome assembly GCA_023374025.1 of Heterodera schachtii. NCBI lineage: Eukaryota > Metazoa > Nematoda > Chromadorea > Rhabditida > Heteroderidae > Heterodera > Heterodera schachtii. The sequence continues at coordinate 2,934,897 of SIJG01000003.1, forward strand.
TTTTTAAACCAAAAATTTCTATCAAGAAAAAAAAATTATATTTTTCGTGAATAATTTTTGAAAAATTATTTTTCAATTCTACGGGCTTAGATTGGCATGCCCTAGTGACCGAGCCTTCTAATAGGACGTGCCAAAATGGGAGTGGCCAATTTGGCCAATTCCGGCCCAAAATATTAGTGATCTGTCAAGGCGCTTCTCCTGTTACCCAAATTGTTTTAAAAAAGCCGCGCAAAAAATAATGACATGAAAAGCGAAAAAAAAGGTCGTCTCCCGCCGGGGGCGTCCCCCCCCCCCCCCTCCATGCCGAAATCCTGAGACCGTCCCTGTCAGGGCTGTGGGCGTAATTACGGATTACGGAGATTACGGCGCCCCATAATGACGGATTTCCGCAATTGAGAAAATCATCGTAATTACGGATGATGGATTTTCAGTGTGCTCAGCTCGTCCGCTGATGCTGCCGAAGCTGACAGCTTCTCAGCCGTGGTCATTGGCACGGATGACAGTGGGAAAATGCCGATGACGGAAAAGCAGGAGACGGCACCAAAATGTGCCACAAATGTTGCGGCACGGAGTTGCGCATGCTGTGAGCATGTCACCGTGCGCAAAATTCGGCTGGACGACGAAGGTGCCAAGGACCATGAAACAAGAAAATTGCAATTTTAACTAGAGCTCGGCCTGGGCCTGGACTCAGGCCTGGATTTTTCCTGGATTTTTCCTGGATTTTGGCAATCTGGATCATGGTCTAGGCCTATTTTGGCAACTTGAATTTTCCCATGACCTTGATTTTTTTTTTGGGATTTTTTCCAAAAAAACACAGGTCAAGTTAGGCATAATAAACCCGGATTTCCTGGAATAATATTTGAGAATTTGTTATTTCAAATGACCACTTTTTTATTTTAATTAACCAAAAAAATTTATTTTAATTAAATAGATTTTTTGAAATTTTTTCCTGGACCTGGTGGCTTTTCCTGGATTTTTGCCCAGAAAAACATGTACAGGTGAACAGACAATTCAGGTTTAAAGTTTTTCTAAGAGAAACGAAGAGAAATTTTTAGGGGTTTAAAAATAATTTAATTTTTAAATAAAAAAAAATGTTTTTCTTAATCCGTGCCGGGCATTTCAGTGTGCGTGAATGTGACTTATTTGCCCACCAAAATTGGCGTCCGATTGGCCGTATCAGTGGATGGCCATGTGTACTATTCCAAGGATTTGGCAGGTCCTAATGAATGAATGCCTAATGATACATTTAAATTTAAAAAAACACATACAATAATACTCTGACCGTAATTCTGCAGAATTTCTATAGTCTAACTGTACCATCATTTCCTAATTGTACAGTATCCCGAGAAATTTTGCATTGAATTCTTCTCTTCATCTTTACGAAAGATAATTCAGATATTTCTGGATTTAAAAATTTTCAATTTTTTTTTTTGAAGAAATTTATTGAAAATTTTTCAAGTTTTCCAAGCAAAACTATTTAAATTAAAAAATTTACGAAATCCATTGTATAATTGTCATGAGTCATGTCTCCCTTTTTTGAATTTCTCTAATTGAATAAGCAAATTAATTGCCCTATTAATTTGCCCAATTAGTGTTCAACCCGGAGTCGGCCTGCTTTGAAGTGCCTGAGATGCGCGAGTACGCGAGCATTTGCATCAATTTGTACAATGTTTGTGGCCCCTCAAATTTGACAAAGTTTAACAAAATAATCTGTGAATTTTAAGATGGAACTCAAAAACAACAAGCTGACCGGGTGCGCAAAGGTGAGATAAGAAGATTGGGAGAAGGGCAAAAATTTAGGCAAAATTTATTTTTGAAATTTAGGTAAATACGGGCACACCCAAATACAGTAACCACTTTACATAAACAGGCAGTTACAGTAGTAGGAAATTTTAATTGAATTAAGTGCAAAAATGAGTGGTTTAAGCTTAGTCATATAGACAAAATTTTCTAAATTATAAACTCTTTTCTGTTTACATAGAAATTTCAAAACATGAAATAGATTGGGGTGGTTTTAAAGGGCAAAAAATCGGGATTTTAAAAAATTTGAAATTTTTGCCATGACGCCATGAGTTTTTTTTTTTTTTCTTACTATATGAAATCATTTGAAAATTAAAAAACGATGTTCATGTACAACAACTTAGGTGTTTATTCAAAAATAGTTCCACACAAATAACTTTCGACCGAATGTAAATACCGTATACCTTACAGAATCGGGTTTAAAAAATAAGGGTGGAAAATTGAAATTCCCATGAAAATCCATGGAATTTTTTAAACACACAAATTCCACGTTTAGTTGGAGGCCATCCTGCTGCATTTGAGGGTCGCCCAGCACAAAATTGGCTGCTTCAGCATACCAATTTGAGAGGAGCTTTGTTTGTTACAAAAAAAAACAGTACAAAAAATGGACTACCGTATGCCATCCAGCTGATAAATACAGTATGGAACACAAATACCAAATAGCTCTTACCGTAATGATTCTTCTGTGATCTTTTTGAGCCCCCATCAATTCGACATATGACGTCATTGTACAAATTTCACCCCCCTCTAATTAATTGTTCAATTATTCTTCCATTTTTTAAGCAGAGCAGGGCTCGTAAGTGTGCTCATTTTTTGAGTGTGAAAAAGTTAAAAGTGCTGATTTTTGAGGTTTCGACATAAGACATAATTTTTGAAAAAATATAATTTTTTGCAACAAATCTCATTAAAAAATTTTCTTTTTTGCGGCAATGCCAATGGGCGCCACCGAATGCCATAGCCCAAAAATCCCAAATCTGGCTAGAGTTGAAGAAAATCTATTATTAAATTTCAATTAATTTTTAAAAAAAATTCCCAGGCGGCGCCTATCGGCGGCGACGCCTCCTTTTTTCCTTAAATTTTTTGTTTTACTAGCACGCCAAAAAAGGGGCATGAAAAGAAAAATAAATTAGCCAATTATTTTTTAAGCAATTTTAAAATTAAAAAAACACACACAGAATTTTGTCTTTTTAAATTCCAAATCCGTTTGTTCTGGATTTTGAAAAATTTACTTATGAGCTTTGCTCTTTTTCTCATTGTGTGCCATCAAAATTTATATTTTCATTTTTTCTCATTTGTGTGCTGCTCAATATTCCCGAAACAAAGAGACAAAGAGTTGATGTCAAGACCAATTGAGAGATTTGAAGCCCACGTGTGGTCGAGAGGAAGAAAAATGGCGAAGAATAAAAAAAACACGGTCATACCATTTACCGTATTCCCTGAAATAGAGCCCCCGGGGCGCTTTATTTTTCATCCCCCTCCCCCCTCAAAAGGGGAGGGGGGGGGGCTTTATTTGAGGGGGAGGGGCACTAATTCAGGGGATCGTATGATAGGAATAGAGCCCCGGCACGGGACGAGATCCTGCGCGGGATTTTGCGGGATCACAGCCCGCAAACCGTATGGTATTAATCCCGCGGGATCTCGTCCCGCAAAAATTTCGAGTTCCATTCCCGCAACAGGGTTCGCAAACTTGAAATTTCCGGGCGATGAACGCGGGGACGGGAGCTCGTGTTTTGGCGCTAGCCCGAGAAATATGTACTACGTAAACCAGGGTTCCTATCCGTCCTTTATTTCAAGGACAGTTCTTTATTTTCGGCTTTGATTCTTAGAAATTTGAAGTTGTCCTTGGTTTCAATGATGTCCTTTGAAATCGATATTTAATTCATAAAATTTAAAAAATTTTGACTCAACTTTAAATCTAAACAAAGCTCATTAAGTCTCGAATGTTTCAGCATTTTTTAAAAAGCACCAAAATGAGCATTTTTAATGAATTCTGATAAAATGTTTCCGGATTATTTTTTAAATTTTTTGTCGAATTAAAAGAATATTTTTTAAGAATTTAAAGAAATCAAAACACAAAAAATCATTAAAATGCCAAAAATTGTACAAACACCAAAACTGGCACAAAAATTTTCAAATTTTTAAAATTGTTTTTCTTTTTCCATCATAATTTTCGGCGTTCGCTTATGCTTCTTCAAAAATTGGCCCCCCTTTTTCGCGACATTTTCTTTTGCATTTTGGCACTTTTTTCCATTTTTGTTCAAATTCTGCCCGAAAATTTGCAATTTCCGCATCTTTTCCCCGATTATTAATTGCATAATCCATTAGTTCCGCCTCATTAAGCAACTCAATAAAATAGGCTTCGTCGGCATTTTCGCCTTTTTTACCCAGGCGTTTCCAAATGGCATTCAGCTTTTTAATGACCTTAATTAGGCTTATAAATAATCCTCCTCCATTAATAAATGATGGTTTCAATGCTGGCAATTTTTGTTTGGACACTTCCGAGCATTTGGCTTAATAAATTAAAAATTTTATGTAATTAAAAAATAATTAATGGAAAATAGGCATATTTAAACAATTTTTTTAATATAATGAACGCTCCTAAATAAGCTTTTTAAATTTGTTAATTTGCAAACAAAAATTTTCTATTTAATACAAAAAACCAAAAAATAATAATAATTTAAAATAAATAAAATTTTAAAAATTTTCATTGTTCGAAAAAAATTTTAAATTTATAAAAAAAATTATTATAATTTTCAAAACAAAAATTTTGCTTTATGAACAAATACTAAAGAAAAAGGTAAGGTTTTGTTACTTAAAGTCGCCAAAATATTTTTATTTTATGAATTATGGCCATAAAATATGGACCAAAAATCGCAAAATATGGACATAAAATGGCAAAAATATGGACATAAATTTTTTCACATTGAGGGTATAACTTCTCAAAATTTCTTCAAATTCGCTAAATTGTTAAGTAAAACGTTAAAAAATGGCTAAATACAGTATTAAAACCACTTTAGAAGAAAAAAAAGACACTATAAAGCTAAAATTTACTCATTTTTACGAAAAATCATCCTGAAAAGTGAAATTTTCGCTTTTTTGCTTATTTTTGACATAAATTAACCAAATCTTACGAAAATTTAAATTTAATCAATTTTTTCAACAAAATTTTGCTAAAAAGTGTCTTTTTCTAAAAATTTTTAAAATTTCAAGAGTAAAAAGGACAATTTAGCTGATGGGGGCCGTTCTAATAGGGGTTTTTTGGAAAAATGCCCAAATATGGACATAAAATATGGATAAAAATGCCAAAATATGGAAAAATATGGATAAATCGCGAAATATGGAAAAATATGGAAAATATGGATATAGAAACCCATCCTAGAAGCTTCAAACCAAGCTAAAAACATGTTTTTCGTGCGTTTCAGGCCTCCCACAGTCCAGGAAAAAAATATGGATTTCCATATAAATGACAGCCCTAGTCATAATTAAAAAAATTTTAATTTTTGATTAATTTACTTTGAAATTGTATCGATGTCAAAAAATTAAGAATCAATTTTAAGCTTACGGTATTTTTTTGCCAGGAAAATTTTAAAAAATGCATTTTTCTGAGATTTTTTCAATTAAAATTTTTTCGATTTTACCGAAATAAGTTCGAAATATTTTTGCCATTTTTTGTTTGTAAAAAAAATGCTATTAATCAGTTTTGCTAATTGGCCCCAAAACAAAATGACCAACTTTCAAAATAGAGCCGGAATAAATATTCGTACAAAATGTCCAAATATTTGCGGTATTTTTTGCAAATTTCTTCGTCTAATTCCTTCCCAATTTTGGCACAGTGCCAATTCCTTCTCATTTTCATCAAACACACAATGCCAAGATGGCCCACATATTCGCCATTTTCAATTTGTTGGTCTGTGCTTTTCAAAGACTTTTTTATTAATTTGAAAAATTTCTCAAAATTTGTCGCCTGTCCTTTGATAAATTCGGTTAAAACAGCATCATCAGTCTGAATTTAATTTTTGTTTAAAAAAATAAATTATTTTAATTAACAAATTATTTATTTAAAATTCGAGTGAAATGGGAAACATTTTCATTGGCCGACACAAAATTTTAAAAATTTTCGCCGATTTTCAAAAAAAAAATTGGAGAACAATCTAATTTTTCGAACTTATTAAACCATTAGTTTTTTCTCCGTCGAGACACCTGCTGATGATAATTAGGGGGTACCGTAATTCAGAAGCAAACTGTGCGTTTTACAGTAATTTTGTTGACACCGAAATTTTTCGCCCGGTGTGTCAGAGGAGAAAAGTTTTTCAGAGTTTTAATGGCTATGCCAAAAATGGTCCTCATTTTTACACTTTTTAAATGGCGCCCAATTTTTGGAAAATTAAAATTTCGGATTTTCAAGCATTTTCTCCAAAAAATCAGGCATTTTATGGCACAAAATGGCCCAAATTTGGGCCCCGCCCCCATCCATTCCCACCCATGTGAGTAAATCGTCAAATTTTGAAGCAATAATTATGAAATGCTTGTCCCTTCCGATGTTTCTGGCTCGCATGAATAAAATGCCCGATTGTCGTTCCACCTGTTTTTTTAAACATTTTTTCCAAAAATTCATCAAATTTTTCCGCTTATTTCGTCCACACTTTCATATTGTCTGATCGTGATTGGCCACATCAATTGCCAACTGCAAAATCCGTTCATTCATTGGCATTTTCATTTGTGCTACCTCCAATTTGGCACTTTCATTTTGTTGTCGTCCAATTTGGCATTTTCATTTTGTGCTCCTCCAATTTTGCTATTTCACTTTGTCGTCGTCCCTTGGCATTTTCATTTTGTCCTCCTCCAATTTTGGCATTTCATTTTGTCCTCTTCCAATTTTACTGATCCATTAAATAATAATAATAATTCATTTTCTTTCCATTCAATAAAATTGGGTCAAAATTGCCTCCATTGAAAAACGCATTTAATTTCCATCCAAAATTCTCGCCCCAATTTGAAATGAAATAAAATCTCGAAATCCTGGCCAAGCAATTCACCACATAAATTAATGGGCCTTCAATTTCAAATTGTTCTCGTCGCTTTTTAAGTACAAATTTTGGCCTCACTGTTGGCAATCCGTCGACATATTCTCGGTACAAATATTCGTACAAAATGTCCAAAAGTTGGCGATATTTTTGGCATTCTGTCCGTTCAAAGTCTCCAAATTCCGAAGCGGGTCAACTCAGTCTGGCCAACTCCGTCCCAAAGACATATAAGGAAGGACACGCTTCGCGAGTCCTTGAAAGTCTCGCTCTTGAAAAATCTTGCACTGTGGGCCCTGGGAAAATTTTTTGTTAAAATTATGCAAAAAAATGCTATTTTTGGGGCCAAAATGCAAACAAAAATATGACAAATAGTGGTCATGCTCGAGACCGAACAGAGTCGACCCCGAGACCAGAGGCCGAGACAGGGACGGTCCCAGGGGGGGGGGGGGGGGGTTCGCGGGGTACGTACCCCCCCCCCCCCCCCAAGGCCCCTCCGCACCCGAAATTTTTAAGGAAAAATTAGTACTTTGCTGAAAATTTTAGATTTTCCTTGGTGGTACCCCCCCCCCCCCCCAGACCTAGCCTCTTACCCAAATTTTCCAAAAAATTACAATAAATTTCCAAAAAATCGACATTTTCTGACTAAAACCTCCTAAAATTGGCTCAAAATCGCAAAATTCGTCACTTTTTTGGACAAAATTTGTTAACAAATCGCATTAAAAAATGCAAAAATTTTCCCGGCGGCGCCTATCGGCACCGCCGGACCCCCCTTGTTCACCAAAAGTTTTCTGGAAAAACCGCCGCAAAAAAAAGCGGAGTGAAAAGCAAAAAAAAAAAAAAAGGTCGTCGCCCGGGGGGTGGTACCCCCCCCCCCCCAAACCGAAATCCTGGGACCGTCCCTGGGCGGAGATCCAAAAAACATGAGAGTTTTCTCGAGGCTGAGGCCGAGACCTAAAAAAAACCCGCAAATTTTCTCAAGTTGAGACTAAAGACCGAAACTCTCGAGCATCACTGTTAAATAGTAATGTTAAAAACAAAATTTTAAAATATTTCAATGTTTGTCATAAGCATTGGGACGGAGTTGGCATTAGACTGAGTTGTCCCATACCCTCAAATTGGTCTCCCATTTTGTCACAGTGCCAATTCTTCACCATAAAATGCAGAATGCCAAGATGGGCCTCATATTTTTGGCTTGAATAATTATAGTCATTGATTTGACTTCCTTTTTGATCGCTTTTCATAAATGCAATTAGTGCGCTGTCGTCAACCTAATTAGCATGTGTTAATTACCCCAGCTAATTACTTCGGCTCAGAAACTCACTGATGGCAGTGCACTTGAAAATGACAATAAAAAAGGATGAATAATAAAAATAATATTGGTAAAAGAAATTATTGCATATGCATAATAATTGGTCATTTTCATTTCAGGAAAAATTTATGGTAATTAATTAATAATTAGTGAAATTTATAGCCAGGGCTGGGATTTATTTTTATTTTTTCAGGTAACTTTTTACGAGAGAGGCACTTAAACATATTTTATCAACCAATTTTTCGTAAAAGAGTGACTTTTGAACAAATAAAATATCATGAAAAAAAATTCAAAAATTGACAATTTGTCAAAATAAAAAATTTTCCAATTAATTTAAATTTATAAAATTTCATAAAAAAATTGCTGATTTTGAAACTTATAATTCTTGGAAAGTAAATTTGTTAAAAAATTTTCAAATGCATTTTATTTCAATGAGTTTTAAAGCTAAAATCACATAAATTAGTCATCTGTTGGGCGATATGTGAATTAATATTATAAAAAAGAGTCTTTTAAAAATTTCCATCTCTGCTATCATCAATAAATTAATCAATTTGATGGATATATAAAAAAAATAATTATGACACAATAAAAAGGCGAAAAATAATGGATAATTAAAGCCTTAAATTTTCCTCAAATTATAAAAATGTAAAATGACATGAAAAAAGTTAACTTTTTTGAAACTAACTTTTAATGGTTAAGAGTTAAAAAAATTTAACCAATTAAAAATATTTAGAAAATTTTATTATATTTAAATTTTTTTCAAAAATCTCCGACTTTCTCGGGGTCTGAATTCCGATTTCCAAAAATTTTTGGGGCCTCAGATTAGCCTAATGATGAAAATTCCCTATAAAATAAATGTGTATTTCGGCCCTTTCCGTAGATGAAGGTGCCTCGTTCGTGCGCCGAGTCGGGCGGTCCTTTGATGGTGGCCTTCCAGTGGAACATGTCTTTGCCGTCATTCATCGGTGCCGCGGTGCAACCCGTGATCAGCTCCTGCTTCAATTCTGCCAGTTCCTGCAAATTGATCAAAAATCATTTAAAGCATTGGTTGATCAGAGTGATCAAATTTCATTTCGCCACCTTTTTGATGCGTCGAAGTGCCATTTCGAAAAGGGCGAGCGAATTGATGAGAAACAGCGATGAGTTCGCTTTTGAAGTGTTGTTGTTGTTGTTGCACAACAGAGGGACGATGATGATAAACGCAAATAGTTCTGTTCTAAAAAAGAGAAAAAATCATAAAATGCAAGGAAATTAACTGAAACTTGAAAATTGTAAAAATGCAGTTTCTGGGAAAATTTTTTTTGATTAATTCATGTTCAAATTGGGTGATCCAGGTTTTGTTTATTTTTTTAAATTTACTCATAATTAACCAGGTTTAGGGACGAATCTGTGCTGGCCAACGTTTGCTTCGAACCCTCGCGCTGTACCTTTTTGAGCATCGGAAACAGAATGCCAAGGACAATGCCAACGTGAATTTGTTTGAGAAGTGAAGAATCAGCTAATGTTAAGCAAAATATGATCAGGAAAAAGTGATCTGTATATGTACAAAATTAGTACCAAACATTTAATCGAGAAATGACCGAAATTTTGTAATATTGCTGATTAATTTCAATCTAATTTGATGCTAATTACTTTGTCAAGCTATAAGAGTTGATTTTAAAGAAAATTTACATTTCTTGATCCGTCTTACGGTTTTTAGCAAAATTATTTAAATGCTAAGCGGATGGGAACGACGCGCAATTTACAAGCGCAAACTACTCATAACGATGATCCTGTCCAACCAGTGTCGAGTGCGTGTTGGAGGCCATGAAATTGGGCATTGTGGCGTTAATTGGTGGGACGAGGACAGCGTGGACCACATGCATCGGTATTTTTTTTTGTCGAAAACTTGGTAAAACAAGTCTAACAGCAAGAAGATTGCTTTTTTAGCTAAATCTCTTTTCACACCTTTTATGGCAAATTTTATAAAATGGCAAAAAATTGACACAGTCAAAAAGCGACTAGTGAAGCGAACAAATGGGCTTTTTTAGCTGAACGCTTATTTTAAATTTCGGCGGTGTTTTTGTCTCGGCGAGATTTCGGGTTGAAAGGTTTTGGCGGCTACGTTTCTGTTGGTGGCCAAAAAATATATATTTGGTCTAGAGTAGAGTGGGACCGTGACCAAAACACGGACAACTGAGTACCGAGGTCCCGGTTTTGACAAATTTTGACCGGGACCGGGAAATTTCCGGTTTTTCCCAATTTTCCCAGCCAAAAATTCCCGTTTTTCAACCCGAAAAGGTCCCGGTCCCGGTTTTGCCCAAAATTGAGTTTTGTCTAAAACATATATATTGCCTGACTATTTTGCCAAACTCCATACCCCTGAAATACAAAATAGGGCTATGGCATGATTATTTGATAAAAATATTGTCATTTTAGCAGGAAATATACACCAAATGGTCAACCCAACCAGAAGCGTAAAAAGGCTTCCAAACGCTAGCTATTGGAAAGCCAACAAATTTTGGCATCTCATTAACGAGGCCAAACGGACCGGATGCCACAACAACAATGATCGTGTGACGGCTGCACATGAAGGCGCCCACTGAATTGTAGCGTGGCTTCTAATAATCGTCAAATTTCAAATGCTATGAGGTAAATTTTGGGATTTAACTTTTTTTCATACACCAACGACACCGGAAAATGGTTTTACTGTTAAAATTGGTGTTTTAACTTTCTCAAATTTAAAAGTGCCGATAAACAAACAAATGCATGTTACAATAGTTATTGCTTAAATAATAGGTTGACGTGGGACGGAATCCCGTGAGGCTCGGTTATTTGGGATTTTTTTGAAAATTCAAAAATCCCGTAATCTTGCACGAAATCCCGAATTTGAAATTAAAAGGTCTTTGGCTTAAATGTGTAATAACCAAAAAACACTAACCGAGCCATCATTGAAAAAAAGTTGAAAAAACTCGACATAAAGCGAAAATGTTGCGAATTTAAGGCGACGCTCATCCCAAATAAAGGGGAGTACGATGGCTGCACCTTCACCACAGGATCCAAGCGCAACAAAAGAAGCGAGCTGAAGAACAACCTCATTATGACGGTTGCGACAAAAGTGGCCGAAGAAATATTGATGAACAAACCGATCGGTCACGTGGCAGATAAGGTGGGATGACAAGAAATTATCGGAAAAGTTAATTTAATGCTTGAAACACTGATCAATGTGTGAAAACGGGAAATGAAACATTTTGAAATTTTTTTTTTGCTAACGACTCTTACTAAAATTTAAAATGAATTCTGTTCTTCAAAATTTTTTAAAAATCGCGGAAAAACCTCAATTTTTTCCTGTTCATCCAAAAATTATAAGAAAAAACGCACCGCGAAAAAAGTAGTTTGAAAACAAACAAACAAAAATTTCGTCGATCCGGGCCCCAAAATGTGGTTTAAAAATATTCTGAGCCATTTATTGTATGTTAGGAATTAAAACAAAAGTTTTTTAAGCGATTTTTGGTTTTTCCAAATATGAACAAGTGCACCCAAACAAGGAATGGTACGAAGATGAAGAAGCAGAATGGAATGGAAAAGATGAAGAAGATGCGGAAGAAGAAGGTGAAGACGATGTTGGATGGAAGAAAGTGATAATGAAAGTGTCATTTCGTTTGTGACCAAACGGAGGCTGCCAGCAAATGTCGATTATTCTGTGACCATGTAATTTTGTATTTTATGCGTTCTGCTGTTGTTATTAGTTTTTTTTTAATGTAATATTGTCATTTTTTTGTGTTGGAACAGCAAAGCTGTTCGGTGCCGATCGGCCTAGGTTGAGGGTACGCGAGCAGTGGCGCTGTTCCGTTATTTTAATTGTATTTTTGTGCTTTTTAAAATAAAATCTATGCGCTATAATAATAATAGGGCCTTATTAATTGACATTCCCGGGGGAGAGGGTGGGTGAGGAATTTAAACGCTTCCGTTTGGGGACCGGAATCGCAATAAATTTAAGGCAGAAGTTTGTTTCCAAAAAATCGCTGAAAATTTTCTTCTTTTTTTTGGATTTTCTAATAAAATTTTTCTTGATTTTTTCCTAATGGTGGGGATGAAGGATAAACTGTAGGGACTTGTCAAAAATTCTGGCAGTGAATATTTTTTGAATTTTAAAGAATTTCTTGGTCAATCTTAAAAAATTGGTGTCTGTCCCGCATGTACCAGCTTCAAAATCATTTATAAACTTTTTTTTTTTGCTACTTCTAATTTAAATTTGTGATGATATTATTGCCTTAGTGGACCCAATGAAAATCCAAAATAGTTAAGGACAGCAGAGTGCGAGAAATTGAGCTTATTTCCAAAAAATTAACGGGGATGCTTGCTACTTATTCTTAGGCCCTAATATCAATGTGAAAGCCGTGTTGTTATTTTTATTGTTGTTGTTTTTTGGAGGGCGGATGTGAAGCCGGTGTGGTACCGAATCGGCTAGGTTCGACGGTGTTAGAAATTCAAGATTATAAGAGAATTACAATTGAAAAATTGAAGAAATTTTCGCTATTTTTTGGAAAAAATAAATTTTTCTATTAACAGGTAGCATTGTCGAAATTTTCATATATTTTTTTTAGACTTATAGCTGCTATTATTTTCATTTATTCATCCCATCCGATTTCGTCACTTGTCATAAGTTTTTTATGCTATTTAATAAAAAGGGAAATTGCAAAATAAAAAATGATGAGAATTTTTAGATAAAAAGCATTTGAAATTTGGAATTTAACAAAATGGAATAAACAAAATGAAAATTTTCTTCACAACCTTTACAGAGTGTAGCTCTCAAAATTTAAGTAAATACACGAAAAAAAAACAAATAATCAGGTCAATTAGTGTGCCATTAAATTCCTTACTGCAAAATAAGGACATCAAGCCAAAAGCAAGGACTTTTCAAGGGCTGCTGTTCACACGAAAAATGCCAACTTTGAAATTTTGAAAAGAGTTTTTTTGACAAAATTCTCGAAATGTGGCAAATGGGCAACACTGATCAGATGATAAGAGGGGAGATCAATGGTAAATTAAATGATAATTGAAATGACAAATTCGGGAATAATTAAAATTCAAAAAATAGGACTAGAAAAAATTAACAAATTTGTGGTAATATTGAAAAAAACAAAACATGAAAAATGGCCAAAAATTGTCTTTCATTAGCGAGTCGAAATACTGTGGTATTACGGTATCCTATGTAAAATCAAAATGAGAATCAATTAAATACAGTAATTATAAAACAAATATGTAATAAAATATCCACTTATGTACAACATGAGATCGTCAGATTCTCCATCATCAGCTTTGTATAAAATAATACATAATGAGGATTTTGAGAATGATTGGTAAAAAGTTTTTTTTTGGAAATTCCCCAAATAAATTTATTGAAATTTCATGGATGCACCAAAAAAGCCACAAAAATTGCTAAGGGCATGGAATACTTTTTGAAAAGGCGCCAAATTTTTGAATTTTTGTTTTCGTGTTCATTGATTTTTGCATGCCCTCTGTAATTTTCTAGTAGAGCCCCGAATTTTCAAATTAGCGGATCCGCTGCTGGCTCAAAATTTTTTGAGTGACGGAATCTGCGGGATTAATCTCACAAAATCCCGCATTTAAGATTTACGGGATCCCGCGAAAAATATTTCAAGATTAGGGAGAGGGAACTGGAAAATTTCATAAATTTTGGTATGAAATTTGCGATGAAAAATGTTTTTAAATTTAAGAATTTATTTTTGGGTCGTGCAAATTCTGCTTGAAATGCTCGACCTAACAATAAGCATGGAATGTGCCGCGAAGTGTGAACGGAAGGAAAACAAAACAGCGAGAAATTAAGTGTGAAAACGAATACAGCGATTAGAAATGCTCGAGAGAGTCAAAATTTTACAAAATTCATAATTCAGAGCGGAATCAAACGGAATTCTCGAGAGTGGGAACCCTAAAATAATTGAGAAATTCTCGGCCCGAGAACTGGAATTGATCAAGAATCTCAAGCATCATTAATACATAAAGATGGATTAACAAAATCTCAGATGCGGAGGACTGTGTCGAGAAAGCTTATCTCAGGAACGGATTTGTTGGCATTTTTTGATTTAGGATTATAATTTTGAAATAAAAATGATCGGATAATTGCTGAAAAACATTTTGATCACCTGAAATATTTACATAAACACAGACATTCTTTACTTTCTCGACAATTTTGTCTCGTCCAAAATTTTGTTAATATTTGAACGAAAAATGACTACTAATTAGAAAATAAATTCCCTAATAAAAATTAAAAATTTTCTAATTAAAAAATTTGAAATTCCTGACTGATCGGAACAATAAATTTTATGTGGTGTAAATTTGTAAATAAGATCAGCAGAGTTCGCTCCGAATGGCGATCGGCTGATGGGCGGCAACATCAATAGGTTCTGGAAATTTGAATTTTTTTTTTTTGTTAAATTTAAATTTTAATTTGTCTAAAATTTTTTAAAAAAATATTTTTTAAAAAGCAAAAGTGGACACGCATTGGTTGACCAACCTCAATCAAATAGGACTGCAACAGCACACGACGCAACGCAAAGTTTGGAGACGAACAAAAAAGACAGAACAGATAAAAAAATCAATAATCAATCAATCAATAATCGATACAGCGATAAACAGAGTGAGAGAGAGAGAGAGAGAGAGAGAAAGCGCAAAATTGAAGGACAGCAGAGAAAAAGAGCAACAAAGAGACTACAAATGTACGGTAATGTAGCGACTAGCAGCAGCAGAACAAAATACGGTAATGAAAACAAACAAAAAGCATGGTAATGTGGAACTAAGTCGGACGAGATGCATTGAGAGTGAGTTATACGGTACTGTTGGGTACTGTTCACTGTAATTGCCAGTGTGAATGAACCCAACTAGGAAATTCATGTCAATAATTGATCAGTTTCTACCATTGCTGGAATGATCACCAAAAAGTCAATCCAAACTGTAATAAAAAAAAAATTATAATTATTCTGATCAGTCCGAAATGGGTTCACATTGGCATAGTAAATAAGTCCAACAAGAATGGGCATACTGTATAACTAGGGGTACCATAAGATACTGTACCGAAGTGGTATAACACATAAATGGGCCAACCATTCATTTCTGATCAACATAGTAAAGGGTGGTCGCGAGATTCAAACCAAAAAAGGTGAAAAAAGTGCGCAAGGGTAAAATTGTCAAAAAAATAGTTTAATATTTTGGACAAAAAAAAATCGGGACAAATTGCCAAATATAAGTAAACCGACAAATGGTCAAAAAGAAAGCAATGCGGAATTTGGCCAAAAGCGGGGAAAATGGCCACATTCCAGAAAATAATAACACACAATATGGTACAAATGGGCAACAAGACAGATGACCAAAAGTGGGACAAATGGTCCAAAAATGTGGGTGAGACAAATCGACAAATAAACGCCAAATTAAAAAAAAGTAGTGCGCCAATGCCTTTGCCAGTTTGGCGCCGCCGTCCAACTCAGTACGGACGGTCGCGCGGTCTTTTCAGCTGCACTTTGAGCCGCTTCGTCCCAATTTGGAAGCCATTCATCGCCTGGATGGCCTGGTGGGCGGATGCCGAGTTGTCATAGGAGACAAAACCTGCACAAATAATGATCGTGATGGCACGGACAATCAACCCAATTCTGCCCGACAATTTTTGGCACAATTAAGCCAAAAAATAGAGGGGAGGAGCAAATTGGCATTATGCCAAAAAATGAGACAAATTGGCTCGCATTGAAAAAGCATAGTTTACGCGAAACACAGAAGGAATATGCACTTGTATAAATGTATATGCACATAAAATTTTCTGAATTAAACTCGAAAATGATCAAAATTTGTGACCAAGACCCCGCAAATTGATCAGGGCTAATTAGTTTCTTATTGTCGACCATTTGTCCTTGAAAATGATTAGGTAGAAAACTGCTGTTATAACGCTTTTTCAAGTGCAGTAAACCAAATTTTCAAGTACAGTTCTTTGCTATTCAAGGACGAGATGACGCCAATTATTAAGCCCAAGTCAGTGGAGAAACAAAAAAGAAATTAACATCATTTTCACCACAATGCCAAAAGGGCATATTTTGAATTCAAATTGATTACAAAAACCCAAATAATATTTGGACCAAAGACTGAAATAAATTTACGGCAGCTAAATTAAACGGCACTTTTCTGTGTGCCGAACAGTTTTGACAATTGAACAAAAAAAAACTGACCAAAACATTTGCTCTGATTGGTGGCACGATCGACAAACACCTGAACAGCGGACACAGAATGGAATAGGCGATAAATTGTCATAAATGCTAATTGTTGCATAATAAATGAGAATTATTACGCATTTATCAAATTAGAAGGCTAATTGATTTGCATAATTAAATGACTAATTGTCACACGCATCTTGCCAAATTAGTGGGCTAATTGATATTGGCGAATTATACTGCTAATTCATATTGCTAATTAGTGGGTTAATTGGTGTTGCCTAATTAGAGGGCTAATTGACGTTTCTGATATTGCCTAATTAGAGGTATAATTTCTCCTATTGTTTATCGCCAACAAATTCTTTGGCACTCAAATTACCTTTGCGCTGAGCACTTGGCCAAACGGTATGAACATTTGGGCCAGTTTGGCATCGTCAAACTCTTGTGGCAAATGGTAGATGAACAGGTTGCACCCATCCGGGCCCAGCAGTGAGTATTCTTGAAGAGGGAAAAATTGTTCGGCAAATTTTTCGTACATAGTTTCATATTTTTTTTTTATACATATTTTGAGAATTTTTGAAAATTTATAAAATTTCTTGTGAAAAAATAAAAAAATAACCAAAAATTATTTTTAAATACTAAATGTGCTTCTATGCCATTTAGGTCATTTTTATGAAATTTTGTGCCTATTTCACCCTTTCCGAAGAATTTTTTCCAAAAAAATAACCATTAAAATAAATTTTATTTACATATTTGGTACATTTTTTGGGTTTTTTTTTTTACATATTTATGTACATATTTTGACCATTTTTTGTACATATTTTTGACATCCCTAATAATTTGACATTATTTTAGCCTGAATGTATTAAAAAGTTGAAAAAAAGATAAAAATTTTCTAAAAAAAAAAATCTTAGACTCATTTAATGACAAGAGTAACCCTAGTCAAAAGTGTTTGATTAACAGACCGTCTCTCAATGATTGGGCCTGTTGGTATTGCTGTTGTTGTTGCTGTTGGGTCCCACCGGCGCCAGCAATTGTTGTGATAAGTTGCGGTTGTTGTTGTTGCTGCTGCTGCTGTTGCACTGCTTGCTGTTGTTGGACAAGCAGTGCCGCTTGCTGCAGGGCATAACTGTACATGGCGGCCGCTACAGTAAGAAAAAATTACATATATATATATACGATAGATTTTGAGCGAGTATAGAATGACAGAAAGTTGTGATCGAAGAGCAAAAAGTTCAATCTTGATCAAATCATGCCGGAATAAAAAACGATTCGGCCTGATCAGACCAAAGATTGCTCAAAAATATAATCAGAGCAATGATTTATGGGAAACGTGGTGATCAAATTATGGAAATGCTTAAAACAGGACTGATCAGATAAAGTTCTGAAAAAGCCCGAGCAAATCATGGAATTGCTTAAAGTTCCCGATCAGAACAATGATTGCTAAAAAATTGATCAGAGCATGAAATATCTTCAAAAGGTCTGATTCGATCAAGGATTGATTGGTGGCACCATCTCACAGAGGCCGATCAGAACCGAAACTTTCTAGCCCAAAATTCCAGCACAAATCCAACAACATACAGTTGATCTGCTGGTTCTGTTGCTGTTGCTGGTGTTGCTGCTGCTGTGCCATCATTGCCGCGGCAGCGGCCGCCTGCTGTTGTGCCATAAGAGTAGCGGTTGCAGCCGTAGCCGGATCAACCATGGCACCAGCACCACCACCACCCATGGCCAGCAACTGCGCGTACGGCGTGACGCCGGTGGTTCCGTTGGGCACTGCCGCCAACAATGCCAACCGAAGCGCCCGACGGATAGCCGGCGCTCCAGCGGTTGCCGGGTCGCCGGACGCGTTGCTGCCGCTCGCCTGCGGCTGAGTGCCGGACGCGGAAGCGGAAACCGTCTGGTATTCGGCGCCGCATTTGCCACCGCCGACCTAATGAATGAGGGCGTGCCGGTGGCGGCGGAATATTGTTGCGCGGCAGCGGCCTGTTGCTGCTGCAACATTTGAAGAGAATTTGCCGCCACGCTTGGCATCGCGGTTGCGCCCGCATTGAACAAAGCGTTGCCGCCAGCCGTTTGGGTTTGGAATAAGCCGGCGGCCGAAACGGCAGGCAGAAACTGCTTAATTAGGCATGGTTTTTATTCGAGAGTGAAGTTTCTCAAGAAAAATCGCGGTTTCTCTTTCTCGCTCTCTCCCTCTCTCTCCTTTATCTCTCCTCTCCTTCCACTCTACTCACTTCCTCTCTCTCTGCACCTTCCTCTCTCCTCTTCCTCTATCTCTCTCTCTTCTCTCTCTCTCTCTCTATCTCTCTCTCTCCTCTCAATCTCTCTTCTCTCTCTCTCCTCCACCTCTATCTCTCTCTCTCTCTCTCTCTCTCCTCCACCTTCTCTCTCTCACCTTCGGTCTTTTCTCTCTACCCCCCCCCCCCTCACGCTCTACCTGATGAAGCGTGGCCATTGGCAAATAAGCGGCGCCCGGGGTGCCGGCCAGCGCATATGTGGGATTTGTAATCATTGCCGCTTGTTGCGCAGCCATCGAAGCGACAAGCTGGGCCTGTTGTTGCGCTTGGAGCAGCTGGAAAGCATGTGTAAAAACAGTTAAAATAAAAATTTTGAAAATTTCGGCACCGCCAGAAAAGGAAGAAATCATCCCAGGGCAGACAGGGGTATGTAAGGAAAAAAAGGATTTTTCAATTGAAAATTTTGGATTTAATCCTGTTGAATATCCATCCAAACAATATTTTTCTGATTTCGAAAAATAGGAATTTTTCGAATTTTTAAAATAAAATAAATTTTTCGCTTTTTTTATTTATTTAATTCAAAAAATTTGAAAAATTTTTAAAAAAATAATTGAATCACTTGAAGAAAAATCCTCAGATTTTTTTGTAAACCAAAAAAATAGAAAAGTCTCGGACGGCTTTACTGTCTCGTGCCGATTCTCAGGCTCAAGAAACAAGCCAAGGATCACACGCACTGATCCCACCGTCGCCCGTCGCTTACCCCGAGCTGTCCCGCGCTGGTCAACGCGCAACTGTTGCCCGCCGCGGTCGGACTGGTGCCGATGAACGGTGTGCCGCCGCCGCCGCCCATCGCAGCGGCCGCCATCGCCGCTGCGGTACCGGCCGCTGCCATTGTCGCTGGGCATTGGGCAGCCGCCATGCCGGTGGCGGTGGCACCGCCGCCGAACGC
This sequence comes from Heterodera schachtii, assembly GCA_023374025.1. NCBI lineage: Eukaryota > Metazoa > Nematoda > Chromadorea > Rhabditida > Heteroderidae > Heterodera > Heterodera schachtii. Next base: position 2,954,414 of record SIJG01000003.1, read on the forward strand.
CGCCGCGCCGACCAATTGGTTGGCCAACAACGGATTAAGCATGCCAATTTGGGTGGCCATCTGTTGCATGCGGCGCATCTGGCGCTCCTTCTCCGTGTCCGCCAGCTTCACCGTCAGCGCGCCGGAAGCGCCGCGCATTGTTTGGCTGCCGTGCAGTGTGAGGATGGCACGCTGCGCCTCATGCGCCTGGCCAAACTTGACGAAGGCACAGCCCTGGGAAGGTTGTGGGAACTGAGTGACTAAGTTTCAAGACTCTCGACCCCGGGGGACTGTTTCAGGGCCCGGAAGTGCCATCCTTGGTGGTGAGTGGGTTTATGCCCAAGTTTCAGACTCTCGACCGGGATGAGGATTAGTGATCTAGTTTAGAGAGTGCTTGATCGGGTTTGATGATTTTATTTGTCGCACCAGCAGGAATTTGATCATTTTGAATTTTCTATGATTTTCTGGGGTGCTCATAATGTCGTGCGCATCGCTAATCATACCAGCAAACGAACCGACCTTTGATGCACCGTCCGCGGCGCGCAGTACAGTGATCTCCTCAATGTGGCCAAACGGTTGGAACATTGCGCGCACGTCCTCCTCCCCGTACTGCTTGGACAGCATGCCAACCTTTGAAATGGGGCAATCAAACATTATTTTGTATGGGTATGTCCTTTCAGAGTCCTTTGGTAAATCGAAGGATAATTGGTTTTCAAGGACGTCATTATAAATCACTAAAATTCGCTCATTTAAAGAAACAAATTGCAATTAAGCGCTAATTAGTGAAATGGAATTTTGTACTTGTTTTCAAGGACACAATAGCAGTTAAGGACAAAAAACTCACAAACAATTTCCTGTCCTCATGCTTTGGCGAGCTGCTTCTGCTGTCCGTGTCCGCCGGCTTCACCTGCATGGCCCGGTTCATCTGTAATGAGTGGCACATATAATTAGCTAATTAATGCACAGATTTTTTTAATTTAAAATAATTCTTTTTTAAAGAAAAAAGTTTGCCAAAATTCTACAAACATCCTTTTTCAAATTTGTTTAATTCCAGAATGTGAACTGAAAAAAATTTATTGAAATTTTCCATGCTTTTTTCTTTTTGAAAAGTCGTTTTGAATTTTTCAAAAAATGTCCCCGCGTTTACCCCCGGAAGCGTTTTGCGGTCGTGCAGTGCCGCCTGGCATTTCAGCGCACTTTCCCGATGACAATAGGTCAGAAAGGCACAGCCCTAAACAAAAATGTAAAACGACAATTGGCACATCCGGCTACAGTAACACTCGTCGGTTTGTTTGAGTTACCGTATACCTTATTTCGGCAAAGAATTCTTGTTAGGTTACATTAAGCCAAAAAACCGACTATTTGACATATTCGGCTACAGTAACAATCGTCGCCTTTTCGAGTTACCGTATTCCTTATTTATTCAAATAATTCTTGCGGTCGCTGAACGATGAAATTTTGCCAAACAAAAAAAACTTGTCGACCTTGTGCACCCCGGTGGTTTTGTCCTTGAGTATGCTGAACTCGTAGATTTTGCCGTACGCCTCGAACACGTGCCTGAGATCCCTTTCTTCCAGATTTCTTGGGATCTGCAAAAGTGGCTTTGTTTTTTTTGAGGGTTTTATCACAATTTTTTGGATGGAATTCGCTCATTAACAAATGTCATTTAAATTTATGATTTTCAGTAAATTCTCATAATTTTTTTAAATAATAATTTTTAAAAATTTGACCCCTCTGGAGAGTTTTTAAATTTAAATTATTTTTTGAATTTTTTATGTAAAAAACATAAGGTAATTTTGCGACTCTAATTACTGCGGCAGAGTTTCGCGCATAAATTTACACCCAACATAAACAATGATGACACCACAAAAACAACCACCTGTCCAACAAACAGTTTGATGGCATCCGGGTCTTTGACCGGGAACCCGTTGCTGTCCGTTGATGAACACCGTTGTTGCTGTTGTGCCATTGTGGCGGCCGCGTGCCGTGCCATTCTCGGCCGTCCCATTTCTCGTGCCATTGTTGCTCATAATTAGTCGGGGCCCAATTTCTGTCGGCATTTGACTGCTGCTACATTCGATAAGAATGGCGCCGCCGGCACTATTATTCTTGTTGTCATGCCGTTGCTGCTGCACCATCTTTCTCGTTCTTCTTCATTCCCTCGGGGAAAGAATATGAAAAGTGTGGGTTTGTTTGACGATGGGTTGTCGAGACTCTCGACGGACGGGTGCCACAAAAAAATGTATCAAAAATATTTTGCCAGCCAAACAATGATGAATGTTTCGTCCCTCATGCAAAAGTTAAAAGCATCAAGGAAATGTGTCCGGGAGCGGGGGTGTGGAGAGTGAGAAATGCTTGTGCCAATTCTTCTCGGCCAATCCCGCCCCCGGGGGCGCTACTTGTGCCACAAATCGATGGCACACACACTCACACAGACAGTGCCAGAGTGATGGATGGCGTTGAAGCGGAATGAATGGGTATAATGAGGGTTTGGCCCACGCCGCGCTGCGCCGGGTTGGGCCTGTGAGACGGTAACCATGTGCGAGGGACAGAGGAAAAAGACACACAATGATTGAGTGACAGACATACAGACAGTCGGTTGGTCTGGCTTCATCATTCTTGCCACTCTCGACCGACTCTCGTCCCCTCAGGGCTCATGCATTTGGGGAGATAAAGCATAGCCCCCTCCCCCAGCTCCCGTGCCCTTTTCTCTGCCCCCGTTGCGCCCCAGGGAGAGCACAGTCCATGCTTTTGGCCTTTTGGCCTCATCATCATCATGGATGGCTTCTTCTTGGATGGGGAGGGGGAGCATTCGCTTTTCTGCCCCTCGGGGGCTCCATGCAATGGGGAGGGAGATAAAGCCTTAGTCTTTTTATTTTTTCTCGGGTCGATGTTGGCTAAAACTCTGACTCAGCCAAAAATTTTCTTGTTGGTCAACCTTCTAACAATTTTGGCAACATTCAAAAAATTCTTAATGTTTAAAAGAATTTTTCAAAGTGCTAATATGCTAAGCAATTAAATGGCTCACAAAAAGTCACAATTTTTGGTGTTTTTTTTCATAATTTTTGTAGTCTTTTTTAATTTCGAACTTTTTTAAGATTGGCATTTTTATAATTATAAGCTTTCGAATGTCCCCATGTTTGTTGGGTTAAGTTAACAACTTTAAAAGTTATATTGACTCAAACCGGTTCATGTCAGACGAAGTTGGCCCGCTCCGTCTCTCCCCCCTCCCTCCCCTGTCAAAGTGCCAAAAATTAAATTGTGCCAAGTCAGGCTTCATTTTGCAAGACCAGGACAAACTGGACCAACCCAGTTTGGGCGGTAGAGATAATAGAAGGCAAAGGGGATAAAACCGATCGATCCATCACCGACTTCTTGCAGCAGCGGGTTTTCGCGATATCCGGTAAATAATTTTATTTCTATCCCGTAAATCCCGTCTCGGCCATTTTCTCCAAGTCGTCGCCGGTCTCATTTTTTTCATTTGCTTAAAAATCCCGCTATTACATCAAGGACTGGTGCCACCAATGGGAAAGAGTAAAATCTGGGGCATTCTCATCAAGCTCCCTCATCCCCCGCCGAGAGCTCGGCTCGGCTCATATGCCATCGAAGGAGGCTCTCTTTAAGAAGCCAGCAGAGCATTTGCTCACTGCCGTCGCTGTCTTCGTCCCCCTAGGGGTTTTGTGTGTGCTTGATGAAATCGCCCCTCCCCCCCCCCCCCCTCCCTCTTCAGTCCGTGCCTCGTTTTGTTTTTACATGTTCCACCACCACCACCATGGCACCCGCCGTGCCCGGCTCAAGCAAGCAGAAGTGGCAGCTGGGGGAGGTCGCGCTAATCGTTGTGCTCCATCTCCTCTCTCCTCATCCGGCGCCGAATGTGCTGTGTGTGTGTGTGTGTGTCCCATCAATTTGAGTGCGCCAGACGAGGCTTAAAAGCTGCTACTCCCTGCCCCCCCCCCCGCCCCCTCCCCCAATTCAGCCGTTTCTCCGTTTTCTTCGTCGAGTCGAGTGCCAATTTTGGCGAGGAGAGAGGGGGGGAGACAGTGGCCACCAGAGAAGGAGAGAGAGAGAGAGAGGAGAGAGAGAGAGAGAGAGAGAGAGAGAGAGGAGAGAGGGAGAAAAGAGAAGAGAAAAAAGAGAGAGAGAGAGAAGAGAGATTGAGAGGAGAGAGAGAGAGACTGAGAGCGAGAGAAAGAAAGATAGAGAGAGAGACTGGGAGAGAAAGAGGGAGAATGAGTGAAAATGCTAATTGCATGGAAATGGGTGGCAAATTGTGAAAGGATTGAGAGGACAAATGCTGCATCAATGGAAATGAATGAGCGACTGAATGCTTTTGCCATGGATGATGGAAGAGGGAGGGCAGAAACAAGGACAGAATAATGGCTTAAATTGGTTGGTCATCTGCTGCGGCGCGGCGAGTGCGGCGGGTGGTTGGACATGAACAAAAACAGGCACAAGGGCGGACAATTTTAGATGAAGCCAAAAAATTGAAATTTTACACAATTATTTGAATTATAATAAGCCGATCAACCTTCGAAATATGAACTTAAAACCATCAAAGGGAGGAACTGAAAAATTTCCAAGAATAATTGGAAATTGGACGAAAATTTACCCCAGCAAATTTTTGTTTGTTTGGTCGGCGAGGTAAAATTTTTATTTAGTTATTTTTTGACGATTTAATTTATTAGGCAAAAATCGGGTCCGGATATTGCTGATTTGTGAGTCCATAAAATCCAGCCCGGGTACAAGTTTTTAAAACGGACTCGGGTCAGGGTCCAACCGGTCCTGAAAAGGTTATTCATAATTTTTCAACAAAAAATAAATATTCACAAAAAAGTTTGTAATAAAATTCAAATATTTTCGATGGATTTGATAGCAGAAATATTTTCAAAATTTTTAAAAAATGTTTTTTTAAATTACAAATTTACTGAAAAATGTTAATTTTGCATATGTCGACACCAAGAATTTGCAACCACAATTGGCCACCTTCGTAGAATAAAAATGGTTGCGAGAATTTGTGTCACATTTGATTATCATTTGAATTTATATAAATTTTGGCATAATGTATTTATTTAAATTTTAAAAAGCTTTACCAAAGCCAAAGCTAAAAGCTTAAGCTTCATTAAAAGCAATTAACTCCACATTTTTGCTTCTTTAAAAGCTCTGTTTTAACACTCAAAATTTTTTACCCATTTTAGCAAGTATTTCGCAATTTATTCAATTCACTTCCAATGACAATGAACCGACTTTTGTCCGGCCGTTCTCTGCTCCCCAAAATCATGCGAAATTTTTCACACAGCAATCGCCTCGCCGCCTCCGAGGCGGACCCGGAACATTACGGCTATTTCCCGGACCCAACCGAACAGACGTGGGGCATGGAGAGGGAAATGCTTGCGGCCCGTCTGAAGGGCGAAGATGTGGGTGAAAATGAAAAATTGGGCGCTATTTTGAAATAGGCCGATTTTGAATTTTATTAAAACCCAAGAGGGGGGATCCTTTTAGTTTGCAAATTTTTTTTTGCGATAATAATCTCTTGAAAACTTGATCCCCAAGGTTTTGGGGGTCGTTTCATATCTCTTTTGACCAATTCCGAATTCCTAACTTAAATTTGAACAAAAAATCATTGATTGTTCGACTTTTGTACGAGTTCGGCTTTTGAAATTAGTCAAAATAGATGTCAGATTTGCGATCAGGGACTACAAAAACCCCTCATGGAACGAGTTTTTTTTTTTTTTTTTTGCAAATCAAAAGCCCTCCCCACTTGGTTTTTAATAAAATTCAAAATCGGCGGCCTATTTCAGAAATGCGTCAAAAATTTGATTTTTTGAGTAAATTTTTTTTTTAATTTTAGCGCTACTCACCCAAAATTTATTACCGCGCTGAACATTCGACCAAGGAAGTGCCGAATGTGGTGCGCGTCCATTTGGAGGACAAAGTCGTCGGATGCCTTTGTGTGTGAAATTTACAAATTTTTGCGCTACGTTAAAAAGTGGGGGATTTGTAATTTCCTTAAAAAACAGAGGGGGAGGGGGGCTTTTTCTCGGAGACTTTTGGGTCCCTGATTACGAATTCGACATCCATTTTGATCAGTTTCTAATCCCTAACTCGAACTTGAATAAAAGTCGAAAATCAAAATCCTCACTTTTAAAGTACCTCCCAAATTTTCCAAAAAATTTTTTTATACCCTGCAAAATTTAGGCGAACACGACGGAGACCATGTGAATTATTGGCACATCAGAAAAGGCGACACAAAGCGATGCGAGTGCGGACATTGGTAAGCGAAGAGAGTGGTGGGAAATCAAATGAAATTCTGAATTTGGGCCCTAATTTTTCTCGTTAAATTTTTGCCCAAAATTTGGTCCGAAATGGCCCAATTTGCACTTCCGCCAAGAAAAAATTAGGAAAATTAGACTGGACAAAAAAAAATTTGGACTGGAAGAGCTACTAAAAAAAAGCGTTTCAGGTTTTTTCCTCTTCGGAACAAGTCGGGCATTTTTGTAATATTTGCTCATATTTTCATTTAAAAAAGCATACCTATTTTATGAAGAAAATCATAGTTTGAAGAATTTTTCGTAAAAATTTAAAAAATGTAAACTGAATTTTCGACTTTATGGTTCGGGACTCGTCATTCATTAGAACGAATTTTCATAGTCGTGATAAGCGAACCCGTAAAATCCCTCGAAGGTTGTTTGTTTATACGTTTTTAAAATTTCCGAAAAATGGGGGGGGCCCGTTAAGGGGGGTGACAACCAAATTTCCAACTTTTCACAGGTTCAAAGGCGTGCAAGCAGACACCGACAGTTTCGACTGAATACGATGGACACCGATTTCTCGCTTTGAAGAGGATAGGAAATTGTTTTGGTTGATTAAATCTTTATTTTTTGTTTTTTTCGTTTTCAATAATAAAATGTATAATATACAAATGAGGCATTGTCTGTTCGATAGTATGTCAAACGGTGAAAAGACAATTTTTTTAGACTGGTTTTGTGCGTTCCCGCCGGTGACGTTCATTGTGGCACCGTTTGACAGTGCCTTTGAGCCGCAAAAAAAAAACGGTGCACAACAAAATCGGGGCCGAATGTACAAAAATTAGAGCTCGAGTTCCATATTGGACCCAGATTTTTTCGGGACCAATAATCCTTACCATTGCCATTTTGGACTACTTTTTTAAAACTTTCATTTTTTTCGACAAATGGGGGAAACAAAAACTGCACAATTACCGAGCCCGAGATTTTTTTCTTCCAATTGGCAACGAACCTCGCGTTTGACGAAGGAATGCCAAGAACTACGGACGGAAATGGCTAAAAATAGTACTTCCACAAAAAAATATAGCATGGAGGGCGAGCACTGTTTGGCGAAAAGATACGACAGGAGCTTCTAACTTCCTGATCAGAGGTGGCCCAATTGGCACCAGTCGGGATTTGGCAATCATTTCTTTCTGATGTTTTTTCTGATTTGACAAACAAAACGAAAACCAGCAATTTTACTACATTCCATGGGTCTCTCGATTATAAAATTTACAATTCACCAAAAACGGTTTACAAATTTTGTGCTAAATCTAACGGCTTAACCAAATCCAACAAAAACAAACAAACAAAAAAAGACCGAATTTATTGTTCAAAAAAAATTGATAAAGCATATCCGTCCATTTGAATGGTTGTGGCCCTAAAGAGGGCCGTTTGGGATAGTTTTGTTTGATGATTCTCTCCTCCTCCGTTCTTTCCGTCCCGCTCAACCGCCAAATCCGTACAGCGTGCGGCCTTGGCGTTTCAGCGCGTAGACAACGTCCATGGCGGTGACAGTCTTTCTCTTCGCGTGCTCGCAGTACGTCACCTGAGGCAAATGAATTATTTTAAAAGGCTCACAAAATTTTCCGGTTTGAGACCAATAAGCCATGAAAAAAGCCAATTACCGCGTCACGGATCACATTCTCCAAGAACACCTTCAGCACTGAGCGAGTCTCCTCGTAGATCAGGCCGGAGATGCGCTTGACGCCTCCACGACGGGCCAAACGGCGGATGGCCGGCTTGGTGATGCCTTGGATGTTGTCACGGAGCACCTGATAAATGGGAAAATTTGCTTTGGTAAAAATAAAATTGTTAAGAAATATTTTTTTGCATTTTTAGAAAATTCGACCGGTTAGGCCAATGAAGAAAGAATTTTCGAATTACCGATAATTTAGTTGAAAAAACAAACTCACTTTACGATGGCGCTTCGCGCCTCCCTTTCCAAGTCCCTTTCCTCCCTTTCCGCGTCCGGACATCTTTGCTGATTTGGTTGTTTGAGTGAAGCGAATAAATGAGCAAAAGAAGAAGAGTGAGGAATAGAATGAACGTGGGCGCTATTTATGCTAAGAAAAAATGGCGGGTAAAATGTGCAGACACGCGGAGACTCCTTTCGTGTTGAAAAAAATCCATTTTAAAAAGTGACGCCGTCTTACTTTCTCTCTCACACACTCTCTCTCGTCCATTTCTCTCTGCTCCCACAGGGGGTTTGCATTGTCTGCCTATGGGATGGGCGTTCCCTCCACTTTAGCGACATAAAAGGGCTCACTGTCGCCCCATTCCCCACTTTCATTTTGAAAGCAAGCGAATCGATTCACCCAGCGCGTTCTCTTCAACAAAACCTTCGCTTCTCTTCACATTTCGTCAACCAAATGCCACCAAAACCATCCGGCAAGGGAGCGAAGAAGGCGGTCAAGTCGACCAAGGCGGTGCGCACGGGAGACAAGAAGCGAAGAAAGGCCCGCAAGGAGTCTTACTCGGTAGGTTTTTTGGATTTTCAGGGTTTTCCCAGAGGGATTGGAAAATTTTCGAAAACAATTTTTTCTTGTGGGTAGTTTTTTTCGGAAAAAATCAAAAACGGACTTTGGCTAGCAAACCCTCTAAAATTCAAATGATTTTGTTGCTTTTTCAAAGCAAAATGGAATTATTAATCTAATCCGTCTGTTTTTCCAGGTTTACATCTACCGTGTGCTCAAGCAGGTCCACCCGGACACCGGCATTTCCTCCAAAGCGATGTCCATCATGAACTCGTAAGGCCCAATTATTTTGCAAATTCCCGTCGCAATTCTCGATTTTCCCATTTTTTAAGGTTTGTCAACGACGTGTTCGAGCGCATTGCGGCGGAAGCCTCGCGATTGGCCCATTACAACAAGCGGTCCACCATCTCATCGCGCGAAATCCAGACGGCTGTCCGACTGATTCTGCCCGGCGAGTTGGCCAAGCATGCCGTGTCCGAGGGGACCAAGGCGGTGACGAAGTACACCTCGTCAAAATGAGAAGGAGACGAGGAAAGCGGTGGTGATCGGACGGAAAAACAAAACTATCCCAAACGGCCCTCTTTAGGGCCACAATCACTCAAATGGACGTGCATGACTATTTTTATTTTATTTATGTAACTGATAAAATCCGTTTCGCTTTCTTTTTAATTTGGGTACTGTTCGAGAACCACAGGAAATGCTTTTTCCACGAAAAGTCGGGACCCTAGCAATAATTTCCAATTCCGTCAGTATTCTTCGCATTTATCAAAATAATATACACCAAACACATCAACCAAAGATTACAAAAAAAATTAATTATTAAAGTAATCATATGATATCCGTCACATCCCGCTCCGCTTTGACCCCACCCTCGTCCCCGGAAGAGGAGGCGGAGGAGGAAAAATCATCATCGTCATCCGAGTTCTGTGCATCTTTCGTCGTCTGCGGCGGTGGTTGTTCTCCATCCGCCGTTTGTTGCTGCTGCTGTTTGTGTTGCCGTTCCTCCCGGGACAGCTGGCGCCGTGCTCGGTTCGCGCCCAGCAGTCCGTCAGCGGCCAGCACGCGGTAGAAGAGCACAAAATTGGTGGTGGACAATGAGCAAATAACCAGCGTGTTCACCAGCAGCAAATACCAATCCAACTTCCATTTGATGAACTCGCTGATCAGCCAGCCTGGAGAAACAACAGGGAGTGGAAGAAGCAACAAAAAATTTTTTAAAGGTCGGACTTTTCTGTCTCGAATGATTTGTATGGTCGCTTCAAAGGCGCTTTCTCGAGGGGGAGGGGGTTTCGGGTCGGTGATCACGAATATGACATTCATTTCGACCAATTGCTTTGGACAATAAAGGTGGACCTTGGTGAAAATGAATTTCGGACTCTTTGTTGAATTCGGGTCCGGGGTTCGAAGTCGGCCGAAATGGATGTCATATTCGTGATCGCAACCCCTAATACATCTGGAAACATTGAACGACTTTCTGACAAAGTGCCGGAACTGGGGTGCCAAATCCTGCCGGGACTCTCAGCTAAGCCACACTAGAAAAAACGCTCAAAGGCATTTTTTGGCAATTGTTACTGGGCCAAATAACAAATCATACAAAAACAAAACATACCAATGAGGCCCAAGCTTACAACGATGCGGAAGAGCATGAACGTGGCAATGTTGAGCAGTGCGATGATTTTGAACAAGTTCGACTGTTTCGGCTGGCGATACAAATTGCACAACGAACGGGAATGGAGCAAAATGCTGACCAAAATGAAACGAATTGATAAATATTGAAACAGCAGAATGATATGGATTTGAATTTTTAAAAAATTGTCAGAAAGCGCATTAAAAAAATATTACTGAAAAACACTGACTGCAATTTCATTCTTAAAAACCAACCACACTGGCAATTTTTTTTTGGTCATTTTAACCACATTAATTTTTCCAAAAAACCACGTACCTGTTCACCTCCATGAGCAAGCCAAGCGTGATAATGTACAAAAATCTGCAGGACAAATGCGTGACCATTAAGGCGACCAGCACAACAACATGGTGGAACAGCAGCTCAATGATGCGGGCAGAACGCTCGTTGATCACCAAGTCGATGAAGTCGTGCACCAAATAGCCAAACGACATGTACGTCTACAACAAAAATTGTGGTGGAATAGATGGCAATAAAATGCCAGGGATTTGAAAATAAAAAGCCAAAAAAAAAAAATAATGATTGAATGGGGTGACAAAGTGTCGATAAATTGGACGAGTTGAGCATTTTTAGACCTAATTTGTTAACCAATTACACGCGCTATGATGGTAAGAGCGAAAGAAAATGAATGACCCATAGTTGGTTTGATTTGTTGGATTTTTTGAAGCCCCGAGTTTGAGTAGTAAAGTGGCTGGGATTAAATATTTAAAAAATTATCTCTAGTTTAATGGGCTTGAACCCCCCGGACGACCAGAACAACCGTAACCAATTTAACCGGGTATTTCCATATGCATAAGTGGAAAAAAAAGTAAGCAATTTTTCACAAACCACTGAAAATTTTTAATTTTTTCATGGGGCAAAAAAGAATCAATTCTTGAGGCCCTGGAAAATTTTTTTTTAATCAAACACCAAATATCAGCACTAAAAAATTGAAAATGCGCAACTGAACATTCTTTGATTGTGAAAGGGGAGAATTTGTTTTGTTTTTTTGTCATTTTGCCAAAATACCACCAACCAAATAACGCGCGTCAAGCGAATCCTTGTTGACAAGGTCGTCAATTTTGTGGAAATCAAAGCGTGTGAGAATGGCAAGTGCCCAAATGCCGGACAAAATGGAATGGAACAGCGACACAAATTCATTGGAAATGCGCCACTTTTTGTTGGGCGGCACAATCTAAATAAATTAAAATAAATTTTTTTTTTAATTTTTGAGTCAGTTAAACATCGATTTGGCCCAACAATTCAAAGTGTTTAGAAGATTGCTTGATTTTTAAGCTACCAGCCTTAAAACTCACCAATTTTTTGTTGTAAGAGTTGTCATTGTTTGGTATTTTTGCTTTTCATACCGTTCGAAATTTGAGTTTTATACATAAATCTCGGAATTTAGGATGATGTTTTCGAGTTTTTAAATTACCTACCCTCCAATTTGGAGCGCGAATCTGGGGAATGAAAACACCACTCATTGAAACTGGCAAAATGCCAATTAGGTAATGTAATCCAAGAACAGTTTTGGTGTCTCTAATCTGAACATAAAGCAAGAGATAAAAAAAATTTCTTGAATATATTCAAAAAAAGATGAATTTTATGTTTTCTCATTGAATTTTTTTCTAAATATCAATATTTTGCTTTTTTCTTACATTTATTAATTCCTGAGACCTTAAGCCTTCATTTGCTCCCAAGAATATAGGCATTGACCAAGTATGAAAAAAAGTTATGGCCCAAGAAATACTAAAAATTGGACGCCTAAACTGCAGTGGAGCAGCCCCTTTTTCATCAAAAATTTTTAGTTTTTCAATTTTTGACACCGTTTTATCCCCTTCATCCGTCCAAACAAAAACCGCCCAAAAAGCGAAACCTCGAGCGATTTGCTGTCCATTTTCTTCCGCCGTGGTGAGCTGCCACCGCTGTGTTGCTGCTGCTCTTTTTGGACGCACGACGGCGTCGACGTCGTATTTTGAAATAGCTGAAGGTCGGAAAGGTCCATTTGCCGAACAAATACCAGCGGACCACATATTGGAATGTGCGGAAGAAGAGAAAGGAGAAGAAAACCTGTGGAATTGGGAGAAAAAAATTTTTTTTTTTTTACAAAAAAACGGAATTTGAAATAAAATTGTTGAAAAGGTACTGAAAACTTCATGGATTACTACTGTCCATGGCAAGACAAAGTTTTGAATTAGAATTTTTAAGACTCGAATTTTGTGCCATGAAATTTGCTTTTGAGCCCACCATTTTATTACATTTTTCCATAATATTTCACATACATTTTTTTCATGTCATTGTATTCATGTGTTGGAATTCGAAATACAAAAATTAACAAAAAAAAAAATTTGCGACCCCTTAAAACGACGAAATCATTTTTCAAAAAAGTTTTGCTGCTTGCCAACATACAATAATCAGTGGAAGCCAAAGACGCCACCACAATTCGGCTTTGCAATAATTGCCCTGGCCACCAGCATTGTCACTGGTGGAAGAATTGTTCATTCCTCAGCTAAAAAGAAAGATGGGAAATTATTGGATTTCTGAACATAACAATTGAGCAATTTAACAGATAAAAAAAAAGCTTCAAATGAGAGGTCGGCTCTCTATTGCAGTTCACAAGGACCATAAAATAATTTGACAATTAACTTTTGCTAGAAGCATCCAGGTTAAACATTCTTGGTATCATTCGATAGCCCGAAGAGTCCTTTATTAGTATACAAAATTACAAAAAATTTCGTTGTGTTTAAAAAAGTTATGGCCAAAAATGTTAAAAATCAGTTTTTTTTAAGTTTTCTGGCCATAAGTTTTTTTTAAAAGAAAATGGATTTTTTGTGATTTTGCACACAAATAAAGGACACTTGGGGCTATCGAATGTTACTAAGAATGTTTAAGTTGGATGATTCTAGCAAAAGATATGATATGTGAAAGTTGTCAAATTATTTTATGGTCGTGTCTTTTTTAGGGTCATGTAAACTGCAATAGAGCCGAAATTCTGTTTATAAAGCAAAAAGTCAATTCAGTGTCATGACAACGCGTACAAAAGGGCAACTCGTACAAAGGCTCAAGAGTAAATGGTAAAAATTCAACAATTGTTGAACATTTCGTTTTTGCCCATTTTTTGTTGTTTTTTGAAAAGAAAATTCTAACGCCAAAAATTATAATGCGCACAAATTCAAAATGATCAGTTAATTCTTTTTTGTTTTTGTTTATTTTGTTCGCCTAAAAGTTACAACATTTATCAATTCATTCTGAAAGAATTTAAACAGGAAAATTTACATACAATTATTAAGCAATTAATTTAAAATTATTTCGGAATTTTTAAATAAATATTTGTGCGGGTTTAAATATTATTTTAATAAAATAAAACTTTACTTTTTTTAAATTGTGTTATTATTTTTCCTACGGGGAGTGGAGGAGTAAAAATTCAACAAATTCACATTGACAATCAGCAGCAGTTGTTGAATCATAAGCGAAATTCAATTAATCGAATTTAAAAAAGTGAACAAATAACAAATTGTAATATTTAAGGGGGAGGGGCGGATGAGTCATCATCTCACAATCAGTGAAAAAAAAATCACGGGATTCATCTTTTGGGGCTGAGAAGAATTACCCACTCGTTGTTCATTCATTCATTCATCAATTGAAACAAAAAAAGTTGATCATAAAAAGCGCTCTGCTTTAAAAAACGATAGAACAAAAGTCGTTTCGGCCCTTCGGGGCATAAAAATTATGCATTTTGAAATTTTTAATAAAATTATTTTGTTTCAAAAAATTAAATTGAATATGATTTTTTTTCAAAAAGAATATTAAATAATTTAGGTATTTAAAATTTTCTATTTTTTATTTTTCACTATTTTTGAAAATTTTCATAGATTACATAATTTTTAAAGAGAGTTGGGAGCCCTGGTAATGTGTGAGAATAAATAGGATAATTCGAAATTAAAAATATAATAAAATTGTCGTGGGCGCAAATTGCGGGGCGCAAATGTCCGAAAAAAGACCTTAAGAAATGGGGAGAAAATGTCTGTACCGAACTGATTTACATTTTCCAATGTTTGATTTACAAATTCTTTTGTTTTGGTCACCCGACCAAGCAGTGCCATCGGTGGGTGGCCCTTTTACATGGACGGCATTGAGAGCGGGGGGGGGGGGATACAGACAATTTTTGGAAAAGAGTAAACAATTGCTATTTCCGATTACATTTTTCTCTGTGTCATCATACGACTTATTGTATTTAAATTTTTTTCTATGTGTCCTATCTCTCAGTCGCGTCTTTTTCCATATGTTTTTTTGACATTTTTAAAACAAAAAAAATAAGCAAACAAACAAAATCCAATGAGATAAGTGAAACGGGTTTGGAGTGATCCACTGGTGGGTACTGTCTGCCCTGGCAGATACGGTACCCCACCAGCTTCACACCCCGCCCCCCAAAAATAAAACAATGTTAAACAATAATACCGGGTTTGGAAATGATCCACTGGTGGGGTACTGTCTGCCCTGGCAGATACGGTACCCCACCAGCTTCACACCCCGCCCCCACCCTTCCCCCATCACACATCATCACAAAAAAACAAAAACTCCATGCCCTCCTTCATTTCAAATTCCTCCTTCACTGAAACTGCTCGTGCCAGTCGATTTGTTCATTGTTGCTTTCTTCTTTCCATCCATTATATCTTTCAACTTCTGAATTGCGTCACTGTCAACCGGGATTGATTTGAGGTCGTAATACGTCGGAGCCATTTCGTGAAGCCTGGCAAACATTGAAAAATCAAATTTTTCGAAATTTTTTTTTTAAATTTTAAATAGAAAAATTCTCGGGGGTGGGGGAGTAGTGCACCCGTAGAATTCAATCCTTTATAATCCCGTATGATCAAAAATACCATACATGTAAACTTTTTTGGAAGAAGTGGGGCGGTCCCTGCGGTGCCGACGAGAAAATTTTTTGAATTTTGTATGCGTTTTGCTAAGGAAAATGTTCAAATTCTAACTTTTTCCCCCTTCGGTACGACCTCATGTCATGTATGATAAATACTATATTACAACAACAGATACTACTACCATTTTGGGCGCACGTCCGTCACTGTCCGAATGAAATTTTGGCTGGTCAGCACAAATTCGTTGTACAATGCCCACCCGGGGCGGTTGTCGAGCACAGACGACGGGTGAAGGTTGACCAGTTGATTATCGTTGATGGTAACGTAATGACCGCTGCTCTCGAGATGGGCAATCTGTAAATTAATTTACAACAAATATTATTATTCAATCCAATGCTTAAGTTTTGCCTGCATGAAGAAACCAGCGACAAGTGCCTTTTTGATGTTGATGTAGTAATCGGGAGAATTGAAGTCGGTCGAAACTCTCTGAAAATAAAATTATTACATTTTGTCCATTTATGCCCCGAGGCCCCATTTATGCCTGAAGCTCTAATTTGTCCATGATTTTGGCCAGCTGCATTCGAACTTCGTCCGCTTCTTTCAACACCTTGTAATTGATGAAGTTCGCATAGCACCAGCGTGGGTCTTCTTTGTCTGTAAGGAAAAAAAACACATTTGATCTGACGGGAATCAATTTGGGTACACTTCATTTCCCCCTCGCGCCGGTCGTTTCCCCACCGAAATTTTAAAAAAATTGTTCAAACTTAGAAATTTTTCGAAGAAAAAATTTTTGGAAAAAATTTTGTGGTTGGAAAATTTTTAAAACTAGAAAAATCGATGGAAATTTTTTTTCCTGAAATTTTCTTACTAAAAAATTTCCTAAGACTTATTTCACTGAAAAATTTGTTTGAAAATTAAAAAAAAAGATTTTCAGGAGGGGGGAGGGGGGGACCGACCTGCTCCAAAAACATTGATATCCTGTGCTACTTACTTTGTTTGAACGCGTGGTAAACATTGAGCAGTGTCAGATGGTCCCCGTCAACGTGAGCAAAACGCTTCTTCGCTTCGTCGGCCGCCCGTTTGGCATCATTTGGACGTACAAAACATTGCGGGACCGACAGCATAGCGGCGATGCTGAGGATTTCGTTGGAACAGCCCAATTCAGGGGAGACGATCAACATCTTGGCCAGCTGAGGGTCGTCCAAAGGAAATTCGGCCATCTGAGAACCATCTTTAGTAAGCGCGCCATTGTCTGGAAAAATGAAACATGGACTAAATTGTAGTAAGAAAAACAACAAATTGCCAATAAGAGCAAAACAATTAAATATGGAGCAGGTGTCTTCAACCAGAAATTTTTTTTAAATTTGCAACTATTAAAAAAAATTGTTATGAAATACTTCATAAAAAATGCAAAAAAAAAAATTTTTTTTTTAAAGTTTCCAGCGATTTTTTCAAGGTTTTGTGATGAGCTATACTAAGTTTTAGAATTCTTCAAGATTTAAAAAAAAATTTCCCAAGAATTATTTTTTGAAAATTTCTATCGTTTGAAAATATTTTTTCAAAAAAAAAATTTTCGGGGGGGGGGTGAGGAAAAAGACACGGAAAGAAATGAAGCGCAACCCAATAAAATACCGTCAATTGCCGACAAATAATTGAGCAACTCTAAGCGCCCTCAACAGAGTTTCTGGCGCAGGTGGATCCATGAAATCAAAGCGGACAATGTCGTCGATGCCGATTTTCTTCAGCTGCAGGACAACTCCACTCAAATTGGACCGAAGAATCTGTAAAAAGAAAAAAAAATTGTCAAAAAGGGCCAAAATCAGTTTGTCTCTTTAGGCCTGAAGCCAAAGGGGTGGGGGAATTCCCGTCCCCCCTCCCCGAAAAGAAATTTTTTTTCAGGAAAAATTAGTAATTTTTTAAAATTAAATTATTTTAAAATTTCTAAAAAAAAAATTTTTTTTGAGGTGGCCCCTATTGGTACCTCCGGGCGGAGCCCCGACATTTGCGGTCCGACTTTTGCGGCCCCGACATTTGCGCCTATGTCCAAAATCGGACTCAAAGTTGAATTTTTTCAACCCCTGATAGCCTAATCAGCATTAAAATTAAGAAAACACGGTTTTATGGTTCATTATGATCAATAATCTTTTGTTTGAAAATTTTATTATTTTTTCAAAAATTTTTTGAAGATCAAATGATCGGGTACAATCACTTTCTATCGTTTAGTTAAAGCTGTTTATGCGATCAGGGATTGAAAAAAACTTAATTTTGAACCCGATTTTGGACATAGCCGCAAATGTCGGGCCGCAAAAGTCGGGGCCGCAAATGTCGGGACACGCTCCGGGCCACATTTTATACTTTTTGGAAGGTTAACAATAAATTGTATTATTCTTCCTTTTTGGCGAAAAAAAAGCCTAAACCCATTTTTTTCTGCTTTTCGAATGCACATTGGCCCGAAGAGCAAAAAAAAAAAAGTCTTTGGGTTCCCCCCTTTGAAATTTTTTTATGGCTATAAAAAGATTTTAGTGGAAAAACATGCAAGGGAAAATGATCCGGGCGGGGGATGGGGGGGGGGGAAGGAACGTAAAGCTGCACCCGATACCTCAGGGTATGTCTGCTCCGGCAGTTCATTTCTGTACGATTCCTCCGTGTACAGGCGAAGACAGTTGCCCGGCTTCGTTCGGCCGGCTCTCCCCGCCCGTTGCATTGCCGACGCCTTTGAGATGGGACACACCAACAAACTCTAAAAAGCAAGGACAATGATGAATAATTTGAAGTTTCATTTTATAGCTTTTTCAGATGTTATTGAAAACAAATTTGCAAAATTTTGAGAAAAAAAAAACCATTTTTTAAAATTTAATTGAGTTTTAGGTTAGGTAACTAAAAAAAAATTGGGCGACGGGACAAAAACTCATCGCCGGTTTTTGTTTTATTAATCTCACTTTCTTTTAAAGAAAAAATTAATATTTTTAAAAGAAAATTTAAAGAAAATCGACGAATTTTTTGAAAATTTTCTAGCTTCCAGAATTAAAAAAAATTAAAAGAAAAAGTCTTTTTGGCTGACGTTTTTTTCATGTTCAAGTTATTATTTATCAGTACTGCCAAACCATACCTCAACCCATTCCGTGGGTTGTACACTTTTTGCTTGGAGAAGCCAGCGTCAATCACAAAAACGACCCCGTCAATGGTCAGAGACGTCTCGGCTATGTTGGTTGAAACGACACACTTTCGACCTGAATACTCAGTGAATAAAAAATTTGCTAACTTATAAATTTTACAAGAAAAAAATCTTCGTAAATTTTTTCCGTTACCCCACATTTGCGCCTATGTCCAAAATCGGGTTCAACATTTTCACCCATTTTTACTTATTTTTCCATCCGGTTTATTCGGAGGGGCAGGATCGAAAATTCTCTGCTGTTGATTGGGTGGAAGGGACGAGTACAGCGGAATACACAGCTGAAACAACAGAGGGGATATAAATAATAAAAAAAATGGATTTATTAAATCAAATACCAAATCGCCTACTGCGGGCCCCACTTTTTGCATTTCCTTGCGAATTTCTTTGCATGCGTCTTCAATTTCCTAAGAATAATTTAATTTGTTATTTTTGACGAATGGTTTTAAACATCCGGGTGCACTACGTTTCCCCCGAGAATTAAAAAAAAATTTTCTTAGTAAATTAAAAAAAAAAAATTTCTCGGGGGGGGGGGGGGGGAACGAGCTGCTCCCTAAAAATCGAACCTCCTGGCCGGTCAGGAAAAGCAGAATGTCGCCCTCCACTTCTTCGCAGACATGAATTTGAATGACTGTTCGAACTGCCGCCTCCAAATAATCCCTCTCCGGCACGGGTGTGAACTGAACAAAAGTTGATTTTTCAAAAAATGTGTAATAGTTCCGATGGAACCCCCCCCCCCCCCTCCACATTCGAAAAAAAAAATTTTTTTTTTTTAAAAGTCGCAACTCCAGATTGTTTTAGTTTCGCTTTTTTGGTTCAAAACCGGCAAAAAATGGTTTCCACTTACAAATATTTCAACTGGAAATGTACGGCCGGGGACCGAAAGCAGCGGACACTTGAAGTATTTTTGAAATTTCCCCGCATCCAATGTGGCACTCATCACGACAATTTTGAGATCCGGACGCTTTGGAATTATATCCTAAATGTGGGAAAAAAAAAACTTAAAAAGTGGTAAAATTTCTAAAACGTACACCATAAAGAAGTTTTATCAAAAATCTCAAAATTTTCCCCGGCGGCGCTTAGCGACACTACCGGACCCAAACTGAATTCCGTAAAATTTTCTAAATTTGACCACAAAAAAATCGTCAATTTTTAAAAATGTGTTAAAAAATTGACCAACAATTCCAAAAATTTTCCGGTGGCCTTACCATACCCTTCAAAATTTTTGGAAAACGAAGCGAAAAAACGAGATGCATAGGTACAAAAAGGTCGTCGTTCGGGTGGAGGTAGTTTCCCCCCCCCCCCCCAAAACCAAGGGTCTGACAAGGCCCTTGCGCCCAACCAATGCTTAAAAAAATGTTCCAAATTCCTTAAAATTTTCAGATTGACCCAAAAATGGCCAAATTTTAAAAAATCTGTTAAAAAGCGACCAAAATTCAAAAATTTTCGGGTGGCCTTAACCAACCCTACGAAAAAAAAAACTTGCGCCCAACCAATGCTTGACCTTGATCAGCCCCATCAAAATTTCGGTGGCTAAAGTGCGTTCGTGCACCTCATCCAAAATGATCACGTTGTACTGCTTCAACTCTTTGTCGTTCATAGCCTCGTGCAAAAGCATTCCATCAGTGCAGTATTTGAGCACTGTTTGGTCGTTGGAGCAGTTTTCGAACCGAATTGAATAGCCAACCTCCTCGCCCAACTAAAAAAAAGAAGAAAAAAAGTTTTGCACATACAGTACATGTACGGTAATGGACCAACCGTAACATCGAGTTCGTCGGCAACCCTTAAAGGATGGAAAGGATATTGTTATTACTTAATAACATAAAGTAAAAATTGCCCCAAAGGACCATTATTGTATCATTAATTTCATACATTAAAAAAGGGAAGGGGTGGACAGAAATTTTTGGGCGAAGGGGGGGGGGAGGGTCGGCCGCTTGTCGAACCCAATTTTGAGAATTTTGGGCCAATTTTTTAAGACAAATAAAGGGTTTTTAGTGCGCGGCGGTGCCAAATTTTTTTTTTTTTTAATTAGTCCAAAAAATAACCAAATTTTTGCGTCAATTTTTAAATTTTGGAAGACATTATGCCATAAAATTTCAAAATTATGAAAGAATAGAAGAAAATTTCATTTCCACCCCAAATCAGAACCCAATTTGTGATAATCAGAACAAATCCATTGCCCCCGCTCAATAAGCCGAGCTAAGCCACGGTTTTTTTTTTACCTTTTGGCCACGCTCATCGCCGCCACACGCCTCGGCTGAGTGCAGGACACCATGTACTTTCGGTTGGCCAAAGCGGCTTTCTCCCTCGCATAGTCCATGCACCACTGCGGAATTTGCGTTGTTTTGCCAATGCCAGTCTCACCGACGAGCACAATGCACCGGTTCTTGTCCAACAATTCCATGAACTTCTCCCTGTAGTCCCAGACGGGCAATTCCATCCGCTTCTTCAACAAGTCCCGAAAGTGGGGCGTAAACGTACGTCCAGTCAATGGATTGCGCTCCGACTAAATTTTTAAAAAAAGATCAAAAAAAATTTTTTTTTTGCAAACCAAATCGGTTTGTTTCTTCTTAATTTTCATTATGCAGCAGTCGCCTCAGAATCGTCACCGAAAAAAATATCTTTTATCTAAATCAAATTTTGTGGTTTTTTAGCAAAAAAATTTCAGAAAATTGTAAATTGTGACTGGTTTTTTAAGATAGTTGGGCAGTTACACTATTTGTTTTTTTACGACAGGCGCCGCCGGGAAAAAATTTTTGAAATTGGGAGTTTTGGTAGCATTTATATCAGCGAAATAAATCATTAAGCACAAAAAATTTAAAAAGTTTGGGGAAGCCTAAAATAAAGGACAATCTTAGAAAAAAGGACATTTTAGCTTTCTAAGACCCGGCCCCTCCAAAAAAGGACAAATCTTTAAAAAAAGGACACTTGCGAACCCTGGTGTAAAATCAATCGCATGGATACAATTCGGTGGCCTGTGATCAAAAATTGCGGAAAACAGAATCACAATCGCCAAAGCGCTGTCGCCACAAGTGTTCGGCGATTTATGTGTCGTAATACGTACGCAAATCGCCAAAATGTTTTGGAAAAAAAATTCGAAAAATGTTCTAATTCAGGGTTAGGGGTTCGAAATTTTATTAATCTGAGTTCAGATTCGTGCTTAGTGATCCCGAAACCCCCTAGAAGCATGTTATAAGGCCTTAAAAAATTTGTTTTATGTGGTCTAAACCACATAATTAACACGCTGGCGACTCTAACATAAAAAAAAAATTAAAATATGACACCAAATTTCGAAATTTGAAAAGCGTGTCATAGCTAGGGATGGGAATTTAAGTCAAATGACTTTTTTTTGCTGACTCTAAATGACCTTAAAATGACTTCAAAAGTGTTTTAAACTTTGTTCGGAGCTTCTAACATGCATTTTTTGGTGACTTTTTTGCACTTTTTGGGATTTTTATGACTTTTTTGCTTTTTTTTGACTTTTTTCATGACTTTTTACAATTTTTAAGGCAAAATTGACTTTTTGTGATGAAAATTCCGAAAAATAAGTCAATCATCGAGACGAAACTGAAATTTTCTTATACCATAAGGACTCAAATGACGGGACTGAAAAAAAATCTGGCGGTGTAAACACTTGAATATTTGGTTCTTATCCCTTTTGTGACCCCCCCTGAAAATTTTTTTTTACTTATTTTTTCTAGGGTATTTTTATGCGCTGAACACGAATATGACGTTCATTTTTAGCTATCTTTCACGGTGAATAATACCGACACTCATAAGAAATTTTGCAGATTTCAAATCAAGAAGGGACTCAAAATTATGAGGCATTTTTATTAATGAGAAATTATATCATTTACAAAACTTTATATTGTGATGATCAAAGCTTCTAGGGTGAATTTCCATATCCATATTTTTCCTTTATTTTGCGATTTATGTCCATATTTCCATATTTTGGCATTTTTTTCCATATTTTGTGTCCATATTTTTGCATTTTTCCAAAAAACCTCTATTTGAACGGCCCCAACTGATAAATTAGCTTTTTTTTTTACCTCAAAAACCCGGAAAAATTTCCAAAGAAACCATTTTTTTGCAAATCTTCTCGAGAATATTGAACAAATTTTAATTATCTTAAAAATTGGTAAATTTACGTAAAAAATAAGCAAAAAAGCTAAAATCGCTTTCGAATTAATTTTTCGCTTAGTAAATTTTAGCTTTATCGTGTTTTTTTTCAAAACGATTTATAATACAATATGTAGCCATTTGTTAAAATTTTTCTTTGCGTTTAGCCCAGGGCTCGTATCGTCCAAAGTCGGCTTCCAAGGACGGGTAGGCGGATTTGCAAGGACATAGTGGGGAAAATTCATGAAACCCAAGGACATTTAAAAGTTTTATCTTATGAAATGAAAAATGGTTAATATTTATTCAAATGGCTCGTCTCTTTTCGCCAGATTTTGCGGCGTGTTTTTTTATAAAATTTTGTGGGACAAGGGGGGGGGGGTCCGGCGACGCCGATAGGCGCCGCCGGGGAAAAATTTGAAAATTAGAGGGTAATTTGTTAACAGATTTTCACCAAAAAATGCGGATTTTACGATTTGGAGATAATGGCGATGAGCATTTTTTACTTTTTCACAACACGCTTTACCGAAAGACTTTTGGGAATGGGGGGGGGGGGGAATTATTAATAGGTTCTTCCAAATTCATCATTTTTAAGCAGCAAATTTTTAAAAAATAGAAAAAAAGTCCTGGTGGTGCCGATAGGCACCGCCGGGAAAAATTGGGAATTTTTGTGCAATTTCGTATCAGATTTTGCACAAAATATGCTAGAAATTCAAAAATTTACCTAATTTCCTTTGATTATTTTTTCCTTTTTTCAAATGCTAATTTCCAAGGACGTCCTTGGCATCCAAGGACATTTTTTATTTCTAAGGAAGAGAGTCAAATTCCAAGGACGTCCTTGGCATCCAAGGACGAATGCGAGCCCTGGTTTAGCCAGAGTTCCCAAGTTTTTTTTTCAAATTCAGGACCCAAAACACTAAAATTCAGATTTAAACCCGAAAATTCAAATATTTTGCAACAAAAAAATTGTAGCGCTAAGAATACGCATTAAAAGCATGAAAATTCATAAAACAATATTTTATTAGCGTAAAACACAGGGCTCCTAACTGAAAATTTTCAAAATCAGCATTTTTGCGGCGCGCTTTTTCCAAAAGATTTTTGAGAAACAGGGGGTTCGGCGGTGCCGATAGGCTTGGCCGGAAAAATTTTGGAATTTTTAAGGAATTTTGATACCAAATTTTGTTAAAAAATGACAAAATGTTGGTTGCTTTTTGGAGAAATTTCAAAATTTAAATGTAACTTAACAAATTTTGTCAAAAAAATGACCAAAATTTGCAATTTTTGGCTAATTTTCTAAGAAAAATAGGATTTTGGGGGGCCGGCGGTGACGATAGGCGCCACCGGGAAAATTTTTTTTGGAATTCTTCATCAATTTGTTACAACATATCGCCCTTTTTATACTTTTACAGACACTCAAAATTCAGGACAATCTGAAAATTCAGGACATTTTTGGTTTTTCAGATAGGCACCCTCCAATTCAGGACAAATCTGAAAAATCAGGACACTTGGGAACTCTGCGTTTAACGAATATGATGAAAATTGAGAAATCACACCCTTAATTTTGAAAATTTATGTCCATATTTTTGCAATTTTATGTCCATATTTCGTGATTTTTGGTCCATATTTTATGGGTAGAGACCGACTAAAAAGGCACCAAAAACCGCGAAAAAGGCACTATAAAAGGCAAGAAAAAATTGAAAAAAAGGCATGAAAAGGCACAAAAATCCCGGAAAAGGCATGAAAAAAGGCATTTAAAATTTTTTTTATTAAGGATTTTTAGGGAGCAAACACGTAAACTTAACCAAATAACTTAATTTTGGTCATTTAAATGATAATTAAATAATTTTTAATGTTTTTCGAAGATGGAAAATTTTTAAACCTAAAATTTTTTAAATGAAATTTTTGCGATAAATTTTTAGGAAATTTTTTTTAATTCTTAGGGTATATTTCTGAAAAATTTTTTCAATTCTTAGGGGTCTATTTTCCTTAAAATTTTTCAAGTCATTTTTTAGGGATGTATTTTCCCGAAGTTTTATTTTATAAAGTATTGTGTACTATCGAATACCGTGTCGGGTTTCGAATTTTCGAGTCAAAATCCGGTATAATTGTTCGAATTTTAGTCCGAGGTTCGTAATTAGTCAAATCTATGATCAGATTATGATCAACATCCTCGAAAACCACCCTAATGGTAATTTTGAACAGAAATATAAAAGTTAAATTAGGCACCACAATTCAGCGCCATTGCTAGCAATTGCATTAGAATGGTACTTTGAAAGAAAATGGCTAATTATTATGCACAAAGAAAGAAAAATTAAAATTTTTTTGAAAATTTTTGGAGATTTTTTAACACTGGCGCCAAAAAAGCCATTTTATATAGGGCGCCAAAATGGCCGCGCCAAAATGGCCCGCGCCAAAAAAGCTCGCGCCAAAAAAACCTCGCGCCAAAATACCGGCGCCAAAGTGGCCGCGCCAAAATGGCCGCGCCAAAGTGGGCGGTTCCCATATTTTATGGCCATATTTCTCGATTTTATATCCATATTTTTGACATCCCTATTAATCATTTGGGAATACCGTTTTTCTCTAATTATATGCCGTCTCCAATTATGTACCCCTTTTGAAGTAGGTTGAAAAATAATCTCCCCGTCTCTATTTATCTGCCCGGGGGGATAAATAGAATTTATTTTTTCAAAAATTTTTTTTATAATTTAATAAAAATTAATTAACTTAAATTGAAACGCGTTTAAATAAATGATCAGCAAACAATTCTCTATCAAATAGCATCTTAAAAAAAATTTAAAGAACTTGTTTTTGCTGGGTTTTTCATTGATCACTAGGGCTTCTTTTTTTAGGCACAAAAAATCGCGAATTAGGCACCTAAAATAGGCAAAAAAAATCGCAAAATAGGCATTAAATAGGCACAAAAATCCTCAAATAGGCACTAAAATAGGCACAAAAATTTTTTTATTAACGCTTTTTAGGTAGCAAAACACTTAAAAATTAATCAAAAAACTTATTTTGCTTATATTTCAATTGTTTTACAGTTGTTACCAATAAAAATAATTTTTTAAACCAAAAATTTTATGAAGAAAAAATAATTAATTTTTGTGGACGAATTTTTGTGAAAATTTTTTTTTCAATTCTTAGAGGTTTATTTCTG
Organism: Heterodera schachtii; assembly: GCA_023374025.1. Taxonomy (NCBI): domain Eukaryota; kingdom Metazoa; phylum Nematoda; class Chromadorea; order Rhabditida; family Heteroderidae; genus Heterodera; species Heterodera schachtii. The sequence continues at coordinate 2,980,133 of SIJG01000003.1, forward strand.
AAATTTTTTCAAGTCGATTCTTAGGGGTGTATTTTTAATTTTTATTGCATTTTTGGTAAGGATTTTTCCAAAAATCCTGAAAAAAGCGCCAAAAATGGCGAAATAGGCACAAAAATAGGCAAATAGGCATTAAGCACAAAAAGTCCAAAATAGGCAAAAATAGGCATTATAAAAGTCATCGTAGACACCCCAAACAAAGCGGAAAACGCGTTTTTCGTGCTTATCTGTGCGTATTAAGTGCGCAAAAATTTTAGGCATTTGCCTAAAAAAAGAAGCCCTATTGATCACTTTTTTCTGATCATTTTTGGCGACGGCACCAAAAAGCCGAAAATTTATAATAGTAAATCGACTATGCTCTACACGATAAAAGTGGTTTAAAAATGATTTGGACACTCGCAGTTGGATATGTTCCCTAAGGTTGTCCAACCCTGAAGTGAGTTATGAATAGGGCTTGTAATTATATGCAGGCTTGACCCATAGCGTTACCAATTGCCATCATTTATGCGCCGTTTTGCGCCATTTGATCTCTTTGATCGTTTCCTTTTTATCGGGCAAATTTAAATATTCTGGGTTGGGTTAAAAATCGCAATAAAAAAACGGAAAAATACACCCCCAAGAAATGAACCAAAAAAATTTCAGAAAATACATCCCTAAGAATTGAAAAAATTTTCTAAAAATTGATCGCCAAAATTTTATTTTTTTTCTTGATAAAAAATTTAGGTTTAAAATTTTCCTTATAAGAAAAACATTGTAAAAATATTTAATAATCATTTAATGACCAAAATTAAGTTTTTTGGTTAAGTTTTACGTGTTTTTCTCCATAAAAATCCTTAATAATTTTAAATGCCTTTTTTCATGCCTTTTGGGTTTTCGTGCCTTTTCATGCCTTTTTTTTCAAATTTTTGGTGCCTTTTATAGTGCCTTTTTCGCGATTTTTGGTGCCTTTTTTTCCGAGCTCTACTCATAACATAGTGAAATAATTTTGGGCTCCATTGCAAAAAAAAAAAAAAAGGAAAATCAAAAAATTTTTCGAGATAAAGTAGTTTTGGGATTTTAAGGGTCGGAGCTCGAAATTAGATTTAAAAAGTTAAAATTAATCTTAATAATTGAAACAGCAAAAATTGATAATTCTGTATAGATTCTAACACAAAAGCAAAATTTAAAATTTTGAATTTTCAACTTTTTATTCGAATTCGGGATAGAGGTTCTAAATGGGACGAAATGGATGTCAGCATCGGATTCTCCAACCCTGAAAACCTCAAAAACAACTTTATGTTGAAAATTTTTTTGATTTTCTTTTCTTTTTACTGTATAAAAAGGGACTAATACATATCGACAGTATTACCTAGCTTCATACATGTTAAGCTTTCGAATGATACCAAGATTTAACAATTTTTTTTCGGAAAATGCCGAAATTGGCAAATGAGATTTCGAATACGTAAGCATTGTTTTTGATAACCAAATGCAGAATTGGCGCAATTGAATGGCATATTCGTGTTCAGCGAGTTTTTTTTTTTTACTTTTAAATTTTGAATTTTAGCCCAGCATAATTTTAGTTGCAATTTTGCACAAATGTCATGAAAACGCGTACAAAAGAGCAACTCGTACAATTGCTTAGGTTAGGCTCAAGAGTAAATGGTAAAAATTCAACAATTGTTGACCACTTCGTTTCTGCCCGTTTTTTGTTGTTTTTTTTTAAAGAAAATTCTAACGCCAAAAAATTATAATGCGCACAAATTCAAAATGATCAGTTAATTCCTTTTTTGTTTTTATTTATTTTGTTCGCCTAAAAGTTACAACATTTATCAATTCATTCTGAAAGATTTTAAACAGGAAAATTACATAAAATTGTTAAGCAATAAATTTAAAAATTTCGGTATTTTTAAATAAATATTCGTGCGAATTTAAAAATTATTTGAAAAAAATAAAAATTTCTTTTTTTAATTTATTATTTTCCTACGGGGAGTGGAGGAGTAAAAATTCAACAAATTCACATTGACAATCAGCAGAGCAGCAGTTGTTGAATCATAAGCGAAATTCAATTAATCGAATTTAAAAAAGTGAACAAATAACAAATTGTAATATTTAAAGGGGGAGGGGCGGATGAGTCATCATCTCACAATCAGTGAAAAAAAATCACGGGATTCATCTTTTGGGGCTGAGAAGAATTACCCACTCGCTGTTCATTCATTCATTCATCAATTGAAACGAAAAAAGTTGGTGATAAAAAGCACTCTGCTTTAAAAAACGATAGAACAAAAGTCGTTTCGGCCCTTCGGGGCATAAAAATTATGCATTTTGAAATTTTTAATAAAATTATTTTCTTTCAAAAAATTAAAATGAATATGAATTTTTTGAAAAGAATATAAACTTATTTATTTAAAATTTTCTATTTTTTATTTTTCACTATTTTTGATAAAATTTTCAAATACAAAGAATTCCCAAAATGTCTTTATAACAAAAAAAACTATCTTGACCTCCTTTGGGCTTCAAGCTAAAATTGACGTTTTTTACAGTCCAAAATAGGAAAAATAATTGTCTCATAAAATTAGTTGGGATGAATTTTTTTAACTAAGTTAAAAAAATATATTTTCACTATTTTTATTAAATTAAAAAAAATTTTTTTTTAAAAATTCGTAAAAAAACTTTTTCGATTTTTTATTACAATTATGTGCATATTAAAATAAATACTCCAAAATGTTCAAAATTAAATAAAGTTCATAAAAACAAAAAAAAAACCAAATAATTTTTCTTCATGCCTTCTTTCATTTCCATTCCTTCGAATTCCTCTCCTTCACTGATGGCCACCTTTATGCGCCGTGAACTGTGCCGATGTGCTTGGCCCTTCTCCCACGTCCTCCTCATTTGCTTCCAACACCCGCTTCCTCTCATTTCCACACATGCTTAAGTGCATTTGCTTTATGATTATAGGTTCCATTGTACCCGTTCTGACCTTCTGCGGTGGCCATGAAGCGCTCAGTAGTGCTGCTCCCACTGACACGACATCTTCATAATGTATCGCCAGTTGCCGGTAGTCCACTTCATTGACGAAGGAATTGAAACGCTGGCAGACTGTGACCAACTATTTGGTGAGGCACATGTTTTAATTTTTACTTTTTTGTTTAAAACCAAAACGATGAAAAGCGATGTTTCATCTATTTTAGCTCTATTTGAGTTTTCCTTTCTTTTTATTAAATACAAATTTTTAACGCCATATCGATTGCTCACCGCAGAGTAAAACTGATGCTTTGCCATTTTGCTGCGCAGGAACCCATCTCCTTGATTGATTTGCTGTCCGGCAGCATAGACGAAGACGAATGTGTTGTTCGTGTCGTTATCGAAGTAGTCGTGCCAGACTAACACTTTGTCCAATACAGCTTCCTGCTGCTCCCACGCCCAGTTTTCGGTTGCCCATCCATCTTCCGTCGACAGTGCCTCACCGGTGGAGCATCCCAAACCCGTTCACTTATGGTCGGGAGTGCTGAATTTCGGCAAGATGACCCTTCGGCACTCTGACTTTTACCTGATAACAAGCAAAGAATTGAAGTGTGTTTAAAGGTCATTTGCTGTACAGACCTTCCAGCGGGATTCTTGAAGGTAGCCGAGCCCGGGCTTTCGCTCACGGCTGGTCTTTAGCCAATAGTTCGGTCGTAAGGCCACCGGCTCAGGATTGCCCTGGCCATATTTGCCTAAGGCGACGGTGGGCACCGACTTTCCCCCGGGTTGGAGAAAGGTCGGAATGGTGCCGATGCCAGCCTCAAAATTCCATTTGCTCTTGGGTGTCAAAATGTGCCAATGTTCGCCGCTGGTGCCCTTCATGCTCTAAAAACACAACTTTTCTGGCACCCAGACATTTACCTGACAATTATACCTCGACAAAAGCAAAAATGCTCATCCTTACATCCAAAACATCAAGATGTTTAGGATGATTGCATAGCACACCGCAAAAGCCAGGACTGTGCACACGTTGAATGTCTGCCGGCAGGTTACAAATGAAGAATTGGTCTTCTACTCTTCGTTTTTGTGTGCGCTTCCTTTGGAGTTCTCGTTGCTCCTGAATGCCATTTTGTCCAGTTGTTCTCAAAAATTTTAAGACCTCGGGAGTTCTGTCCAGGGGAAGTTAGTTTTTGCGTGCGCTTGTTGCGGAGTTCTTGCTGCTCCTGAATGCCATTTTGTCGCATTGGTCTCAAAAATTTTAAGACCCTCGCCGGCGTCCAACACCGTGCTCACCTCCCCTTCCGCCGGCGGTGCTTGCACAACGCCGGCGTCCAACACCGTTCTCACCTCCCCTTCCACCGGCGGTGCCTCGTGCACGATCACCACCTTAACTGGTTGCCCCCTTCCATTTTGGCCCCCACCCCTTTGCGCACCTGAACTATCAGGGGCTTGATCTTCCTTTTGGTCCCCTCCACGCCACGGGGAGGCCATCTCCTTTTCTTTCCTTCCACACCAAACTAGGCGGTCTCGCCATCCGCACTCCACTTTGGCTAAAGTCTGCGCCAAAATACCCGCTGCCGTAACACTTGGTCCTCCTCATAGCACTTTGCCAAAAACTCAGCAAACCAGTACTTAAGCTCGTCCACAGTGTCTCTAATCGCCTCCCTTTTTCCAAATTGCTTGACCAACTCTGTAAAATTAGACATTCAATTAGCTCTCTCGTTTTTAATAGCATTTTTTACGGTTATAGGTTCAATTGTACCCGCTCTGTCCGTCTGCTCTGGCCATGAAGCGCTCGAAAGTGCTGCTCCCACGGACACGACATCGTCATAATGTGCCGCCAGTTGCCGGTAGTTCACTTCAGTGCCGATGGAATTGAACTCCCGGCAGAGTGTTTTCATCTATTTGGTGAGGCACTTTTTTTAAATTTTCAATCATAAATCTGAAGTTTTACATTTATTTTTGCTTAAATCAAAATTTTGATGGAAAATCGCTGTTTTCACTTTTAAAAACTCGCACTTTTGATAATATGAAAAGCTTAGGACAATTTTTCGGATTTTCCATCCAGTTTATTTTCAGTTTTTGTTTTTTTATCAAATGCAAACTTTTTTCAGCGCCATAGATTGCTCACCCCTTTGTCAAATCGACGCTCAAGTGTGCCAACAACTTGTTTGCGGGACATGTGTGTGCGTTTCCTGCCGTGGGCATCACGTCCTTCGCGGTCAAAAGCACCACCACTGCCCCAACTTTGGTTGTCTGGCATCAAAAATTTGGCCATTTTGCTGCGAAGGGACCCATCGTGTTGGTTGATTTGCTGTCCGGCAGCATAGACGAAGGCGGACGTGCTGTTCGTGCCGTTGCGGAAGTAGTCGCGCCAGATTGACACTTTACCCAACACGGCCTGCTGCTGCTCCCATGCCCTGTTTTCGGTTAGCCATCCATTCTCATCCTTTTCCTGCGCTGCCCATCCATCATCCTCCTTTTCCTGCTGCTGTTTTTCCTCTTCCTTCTCCTCACTCTCTTCCTTGCCTTCCTCTACCACTTTCCACGCAACGCCGCCCTTCTCCACACACACAATCTTTCTGGCGGCATCCAACGCCCTTTTCCTCCGGTTGTCCACTGCAGAATCGGGCTCCACAAATTCATGCTCCACCATTCTGGCTGCTTCCCATTCCGCTGACTAAACACACTTTTCGATTTTATTTCCAGGAATTGCCGAAGTCACCTCATAACCCTGTGCCATTTTTTGCACTTGTTCTGGCGTGCTGAATTGCTCCAGGAGGAGGTCGGCAAGCTGACCCTTGGGCACTCTGACCTTTACCTGATAACAAGCAAAGGATTTGTGTTTAAAGGTCATTTGCTGTACAGACCTTCCAGCGGGATTCTTGAAGGTAACCGAGCCCGGGCTTTCGCTCACGGCTGGTCTTCAGCCAATAGTTCGGACGCAAGGCCACCGGCTCGGGATTGGGGCGGTCACTTTCACTCCGTTTTGGCCAAAGTCTGCGCCAATTAAGCCCTAATACCGATTAAGTAGGGAATCGATGTTCCTCACGCAAACCTTAATAAGACATAAATAATATCCCCACAAAAAAATGTATTACTGAATTAAATTTGCTAGGGGTAAACCCAACTCATCCATGCCCAACTCATCCATACCCAACTCATCCATAAACCCAACTCATCCATACCCAACTCATGCACGCACAAAAATCCCACGACTAAGACCGCACAATCAAAAAATGAAACGACCGAGACCGCATAATGAAAAAAAAAATGCCACGACCAAGACCGCACAATCAAAAAATGCCACGACCGAGATCGCATAATGAAAAAAATGCCACGACCAAGACCGCACAATCAAAAAATGCCACGACCGAGATCGCATAATAAAAAAATAATGCCACGACCGAGACCGCGCAATCAAAAAATGCCACGACCAAGATCGCATAATGAAAAAAATGCCACGACTAAGACCGCACAATCAAAAAATGCCACGACCGAGATCGCATAATGAAAAAAAAATGCCACGACCAAGACCGCACAATCAAAAAATGCCACGACCAAGATCGCATAATGAAAAAAAATGCCACGACCAAGATCGCATAATGAAAAAAATGCCACGACTAAGACCGCACAATCAAAAAATGCCACGACCAAGATCGCATAATGAAAAAAAATGCCACGACCGAGATCGCATAATGAAAAAAATGGCATGACTAAGATCATACAACCAAAAAATGCCAAGGCGACGACTCGCATATGGATGAGTTGGGTACGGATGAATTGGGGTTGGATGAGTTGGACGAAAGACAAAAAATTTCCCTGAATTTTTTTTGAAAGATGGTGTTTACTCTTAGACAATATTCCTGGGCTTTTCAGTTGTCGCTGATCACGAAGATGGCATCTGTTTTTGTTCAATTCCTATTCATAATCCGAAATCGAACAAAAAGTTGAATTTTCGGAATTCGGCTGTTTGCTTAGAATGAAGTTAGGGGTTTGGAATTGGTTGAAAAGGTAGCAGATTCGTGATCATCGATATCTGTATAGATATGAACATAAAAAAGAATTTGAATTTTCAACTTTTTGTTTGAATCCGGGTCCGGGATTCGAAATTAGTCTAAATGAGTGTCATATTCGTCATCAGCGACCCTGAAAACTCCCGTAAGCATGTTTGCACGACTTTTTAAAACAAAAAATTTTTTCCGAAAAGGGGGGGGGGCGTCGGCAGTATTACCAAAATTTAAAAAATTAAACTAATTTAAACAATTCTTATTTTAATTTTTGAAAGCCATCAAGTTTTGTCAATATTTAAGTGTGTTCGGGAGTCTTGGTTTGGAGAAAAGGCTCGGGTTTCTTAGGTCTGTTTTAAAAAAAGGTAAATTAATTCGAAAATTTGTAATATTTCGTTATAAATTAATTAATTTTTTAGGCGATGATTTATGAAGATTTATTTAATTTGTTAAATATATTTTGTCCAAAAATGATCATTTCTGGATCGGAATCAGAAGAAGCTAGTATAAAAATTTTAAATAATTAATTGTGTCCAAAAACTCACCGTCGCCTGCTGCCCAGTCCATTCTTGCGTGAAGAACAGCACCGGCGGGTAAGCAGAAGATGCGGAAGCAGCCATTCAAAAAATAATAATTAGCAGACAGAGAGAAAAGTTTCTAAAATGAATAAAAATTGGGAATTAATTGGGCAATAGTGTAAATCAGGGATGACATTCCAGGCCACAAAAAATTTCGGAAATCGGAATTCCGAGGCCCTAAAATTTTTCGGAAGTCGGAAACCGGAATTCTGTGCCATCCCTGGTGTAAATGGTTTGGTGACTGGAAAATGCGTCTCTGATACAGACATTTTAAAATAAAGTTTGGTAAGTGTACTGGAGTAAAAGGACTCTATTCCAATTAACGCGTCCAATCAATGTTTACGCGTCCAATGAGTGACCACCCTCACTTTTTTATATCACAATTTTTTCTTTCTTCGTCAATCCAAACATTTTTGGTATCATTCAAAAGCTTAAAGTTTAGGGAATTTATAATACAATAAAAGAAAACAAACATATGCATTAAAAAAATTGTAATGAGAAAACCCGAAATTCGTGGTTTTTTGCGTATATTTAAGAATAATTTTTTGTCTATTGCCTTTGTCCCAGAATTTTGCTATACAAAAATTTCCATAAACTTTAAGCTTTCGATTGACACCAAAAATGTATCGATTGACCAAGTAAGGAAAAAGTTATGATCTAAAAAAGTGAGTATGGTCATTGATTGGACGCGTAAACTGGAATAGAGCCAGTAAATCGTTTTGATTTCTGAACCGGTACCCGAATTCGAACAAAAAGTAGAAAGTCCAAATTTTCAAAATTAACAGTTTTAGTCAAAATTTGTTTAAATACACGGAAGCTAACTGCTGAAAAGCATCAATAGTTCAATAAGAGATCATTTACGCCGTTTTTGAGCCAAATACTAAATTCGAAAATTTTTGACTTTCCCGTCGAATTCGGGACCGAAATGGATACCGGATTCGTGATCAGTGACCACGAAAATCCAAGGAGTTTTAAGACATTAAAATTTTCACTGACATATTACCCAAAAGTCATTTTGGCCCTCCGGGGTCTAAAAAATTGTTTTTTGAAAATAAATACAAAAATTTGAATGTTTCAAAAAATTAATAGGGTATGCATTTTTTTTAGATGAAGTAAAAATTCTTTATTCAAAATTTTTCTATATTTTTTGTACTATTTTTTGTTAAAATCTTTAATATTTTTTCAATTTAAAAATATACAAAAAATTTATCGAAATAAATACCCAAAATGTTCACAATTAAATGGAGTTCACAAAAACATTAAAATTTAGGTTTCCAAAGCATTAGGAGCAATTAATTTATTCAAATATTGATGTACAAAATTATAAAATTTGTCATTTTTGATGATAAATTAATTAGTTAATTCTTTTTTCACTAATCATCCGTCGGAGGCAACAAGCCGTATTTGGCGCTGAGATTGAGCGCACGCTTGATAGAACTTAAAAATTAAATTTCATATTCAATGAAATTCTTAACATTTTATTAACTTTTTGAAAGTGATGGAGATGTATATCTAATTGTTGTACTGTAAAATATCATACATTTTTAAGAAAAATACAGTACCAAAAAAGTCAGAACTATTAATAAAGGTTAAAAATAATAGTGGAAAATTGAAATACATAATGAAAAATAAAAATTTTGAATTATTTAATTTATTTTTTAAACTTTTCACCAATCGCCATTGGCCTAGAAACTCGAGCAGCATGAAAACCATTAAAATTTGTTGAATTTAAATTGTTTTTTTTATTATTTACCGTATTTCTTCAAATAGAGCCCACCCCGAATAAAGCCCCCACTTTTTGAGGGGGGTTGAAAAGCTCCTGGGGGCTTTATTTAAAAAAATATTATATTTATATTACATGCACAAAGCTTCGTCAATTCCTGGACGGTTATGGTAGGACACTCCGAACATATTTTGACCACCTGAATGGCCCGCGTCAATTGCAAGTTCACCTTAAATAGTCAATTAAATTTAAAATTATTTTTTTCGTTCAATAAAAAACAAAATATTTCAAATAAATTTCGATTTTTAAGCAAACGGGATTTTGCGGGATCCCCCAATCCCGCATTTTTGGAAATTGCGAGTTTTTCGGATCCCCCAATCACACATTTTTGGAAATTGCGAGTTTTTCGGATCCCCCAATCACGCATTTTTGGAAATTGCGAGTTTTTCGGATCCCCCAATCACGCATTTTTGGAAATTGCGAGTTTTTCGAATCCCCCATTCACGCATTTTTGGAAATTGCGAGCTTTTGCGAGATCCCCCAATCCCGCATTTTTGGAACTTGCTGTATTAATCCCGTGTGATCCTGTCTCGCAAAATTTGGATTTCCAATCCTGCAGTGGGATCCGCAAATTGTAATTTCCGGACTCTAATTTATACTTAAAATTTATTCATGAGGAGGGAGGATGTTGCTTCCTGACATTTTTTAAATTTATCAAAGCCATCCCTCGCAAATTCTGTCGGAGAATTTCCTTCTCAGTTCCCAACTTTTCTCTCCCCGAGGTCGGGTTTAACCCCAGTTTAAACAGTAAAATTAAAAAAAAATTATGAAAGATTTAATATTTTTTGATAAAAATATCTTTTTTTTTGTCTCGGTTGGTTTAGTTTTTTTGTTCTATTTTACCGTAAAATCAGTACTGTAAGGTTCCTCAATAAAAAAATTGGTGAATTCTCCAAAAAATCATTTTTATAAAAATTTCTTACAATGTCCGCTTCATTCGGCGGAACAGGAAGCCCAACAGTTTGGCTCATATTCGCGGGAAAATTTCCACCCGTAACAACCCGTTGCAATTCTAAAAATATTTTAAAAATTATCCAGGCTTAGACCCGCATTCTAAAATTTAAAAAAATTATCCAGTCTTTGGGTCCGATACCATTGTTTCCGACCAAAACAAGGGACAAAGCAGGGATTTTTATAATTTAAAAACAAATTTTTTAATTGTTTTTTTAATATCTTCTTTAATAAGATTTCACTGCTGAGCAAAATATTGAAAATTTGTGGATTTCGGGGTCCAGCTTTTCCAGCCATGGCTTTTCTGGCCCCGGCATTTCATGTCTCAGCCTTTCTGGCTCGGCATTTCGGGTCCCAGCTTTTGTGGCCCTGACTTTTCGGGCTTTTATGCCCGGCTTTTCGGGTCCCAGCTTTTGTGGCCCTGACTTTTCGGGCTTTTATGTCCCGGCTTTTCGGGTCCCAGCTCAAATAATCAAATTTTTAATTTTCGTTTTTGGCACATAAAAATTTGTACCCAACAAAATGATTTTAAAACACCTATGACAAGGCGTTCGGACTCCATTCGCTTTAGACCGGTAAAAAATTCCTCAATCGGAATTCGATCAATGTTGCTCTTAATTGTCCGTGCAGCGGAGACGCAATTTTTGGCCTGAAACTTTTCTATTTTTTAAGCAACGCGAGCACGGTTCGCGGTTTAATTGATAAAATTGTACAAAATCCCATTGTATGAACTGCCATGACACCGCCTACAGAAACTGTCGAGGAAAATTTCGTTTTTTCAATGAAATTTATATGAAAATTATTCAGTGGAGGTGAAATATTTTTTGGGTAAGCACCAATTTTTCTGAGAAATAGGTATAACAAAATCCACATTTTACTTTTATCCATTTTGGTATACGTATTTTGGGGATTTTTTTAAAGTTGAGCGGGACCGGGACTGGTACTGAAAAAACGGGTACAACTGAGTACCCAGTCCCGGTTTTGACAAATTTTGACCGGGGCCGGGACCAGTCCCGTTTTTTTCCAAGTTTTCCCAGCCAAAAATTCCCGGTTTTTCAACCCGAAAATTCCCGGTTTTTCAACCCGAAAATTCCCGGTCCCGGTTTTTGTCAAAATTCCCGGTCCCGCTCAACTCTAGATTTTTTTATTAACCAAATGCTACCTAATTTTTTTTACCCAATTTGGTCGTATTAAATTTTTTAAAAATTCCCACCAAATTTCCAATCTGTATTAGCCATTCTCCCATATGGTTGAGCAGAAAATGATCAAACAGAATGGACACACGAAGCTGTGCCCATTTTTTGCGGAAGGGCACAAAACTAATTGCTTCAAAAAGCAATTCATTAGGGAGACGAAAATTTGTTGGCATTTTAAGGAAAAATGATTTTTGTTTGTTTTCTAAGGCAATTAATTAGATTGGTGTAACTGGATAATTAGGAGATAATTAGGTTGGTTGTTACTCATCACATCTCTGATCTTTGAGCTCAAACATTGATACATGATGGGAAAATGTGCACAAAATATCATAAAATATATTTTATATTCAAAAAGGGATAAAAATTTTTTTATTGTTCTAAATTTAATAAAAGAAAAATTTTTGGTTTTCAGGTCGAACTTTAATTTCATATTTCTACAAGCTATTTTGTGCTTATCTATACATATCGTAAAAAATTCGAGAGATAAGAAATGATTTTTCAGTTTTCAAAAAATAGACTCCCGAACAGGGATGGATTCCGAGGCACCAAAAAATTTCGGAAGTCGGAATTCCGACCCTAAAAGTGTCGAAACTCGGAATTTTTCAAAAAATATTAAATATAATTAAAAATTTTTAAATATTTATAGGCTAAATTTTAAATTCTTAACCACGTAAAAGGTGATTTCAAAATGTTTTTAATATTTATTTGAAAATTTTTTTTTAATGATTTTCAAAATATTTTTATGTAATTTTTATATTATTTTTTTTTGGGACAGTTACACCGACGCCCGGAAAATGCGTCAGTGGAAAATGCGTCAGTAGAAAATGCGTCAGTGAAAATTTTATTGTCATAAAAACAAGTTCCTTGCGTTTTCGGGGGCACTGACCACGAATCTGGTATCCATTTCGGCCAATTCCGAACCCCGGACCCGAATTCAAACAAAAAGTTGAAAGTCCAAATTTTTGAATTTAGCATTTTTTTTGTTCAAAAACAGCATAAATGATCTCTTATTGCAGGATTGATGGTTTTTATTTAGTTTCTGTGAATTTAAACCGATTTTAAGAAAAAACTAATTTCAAAAATTTTGACTTTTCGACTTTTTGTTCGAGTTCGGAGCCGGGGTTCGAAATTGAGAACGATTTTCTTATAGAAGTTTGCTTCTATATTACAATACTAATGCCATAGAATTTTATTTTAAAATATTTGTATCACTGACGCATTTTCCACTGACGCATTTTCCACTGACCGATTTTCCGGTCACGGTTACACCCTTTTTTGCGGCGCGTTTTATCCAAAGAAAATTTGGTGAACTTGTGGGAGGAGTTCAGCGGTGCCGATAGGCGCCGCCGAGAAAATTTTTAGTGATTTTTAATGCGATTTGTTAACAGATTTTGTAGAAAAAATTACTAAATTTTTGAAAAAAAAAACATTTAAAAAATTCCGAAAAATTCCTACTTTTTATGAAAAACTTCGGAAGTCGGAATTCCGAGGCCCCAAAATTTTTCGGAATTCGGAATTCCAACCCCAAAAATGTCGGAACTCGGAAGTCGGAATTCCGTGCCATCCCTGCTCCCGAATATTTTTATAGTTTTTTAATATAAAATTTATTCAAATTCAAAAATTCCCTTTTTGAATCTTTTTTATCCGATAATTGTGAAAGTCGTAAAAGCTTGATGTCAGTCTCATGTTTGGTAAATTATCATAGTGATTGATATTTGAGAATTTCAATTCGGGAGTTTCGGTTCAAAAAACAACTCTCGGGTTATCATAGTCTCAATTCTACAAGTCCTTCAAGGTTTCTAGATCTCGAAAATTTTTATCCGACAGCCGACTGACGTCTCATAAAAAAGGATTTCGTATTAAACTCTAAAAAATGCCGAATACTTAGCTTAATTTTGAAAATTTTTATTAAAAATAGGTTATATTTTCACATTATGCCCCGAACATTTGCAGCTCGGGCATTTGAACTCAACATTTCTTAAGGGCTTTTTTCGGACATTTGCGCCTCAGACATTTGCGCCCCAGTGAAACTCGGACACTTGCGCCCACGACATTTTTATTTTATTTTTACTCCAAAGTGTCCTATTTTTCCCACATTACAAGGGTTAGGATTTTTAGGTTTTGACCTTTTTTTTTGCGAATAGTGCTTGATGAAAGATGCACAAAAGCCACATTTTGTCCGAACGATTTTCTAATTAGAACGATTTTTTAGCAAATATTTTAAACTATTTTTGGGTTTTTGTCAATATTATTTTGGCTTGTTAATTTTTTAAAAACTATTTTTTCAACTATTTAATTTGTGAACAAAAAAATTTTATTTAAAAAAAGCAGTAGAAAAATAAAATGCACTGAGAATCGACCTATATAAAAAATTTCTACAAAATACACCCCCTAAAAAGATCCGACTTTTCAAAAAGCAAAATACGCCTAATTTTCAATTGTGCAACCGAAATGGTTCCCTTGGGGAGTAAAGGTCTAAAATGCCTGTGGCGCAAATGTGTGAGGCGCTTATGTCCGGGGCGCAAATGTCTGGACATCTCCCACTCCCGGATATGTCCATTATTTTTGGTAATTATTGCTTCATAGGCTGTAAAGATTATTCGATTACATACACATAAGATAAACAACAACAATCTGATAACAATAGTGCAACAAATTAAAATAATAACAAAAAAAACAGCATTAATGCGCTGGAAAATACAATAACTACATAATAATCACAGAAAAACAATATCTAATCGCATCGGCAAATGTCGCAACGAATTGCACGTGCATTCCATTCCTTGTCACCTCGTCGAGTTTCAATTCGTCGAACTCTTTCTTGTTGCCAATTGGCACCATCAAATTCGTCATCTTCGCTTCCTTGGCAGCGATCACTCTTTGTTTTATAGATCCAATCGGCAACACCGCTCCGTTCAGCGTCAAGTGTCCAGTCATGGCGAGGTTGGCTATCGGCTTCTTCTTCGTCGCCATTGAAACGAACGCGATGCCCTCTGCCAAACCACCTGACGGGCCTGCCTTGCTGCTTCCATCCTTAAAAAAGAGCATAAACAGGTTTTTTCCTTGGAAAATTCATTTTTTTAATTTGAGAACCAGGATTTATTTGAGATTTTAAAAAATGTAAAAAATTTTTTTGACTAATTGTCATTTTTTATATTTGTCTTTGAAAAAAAGCTCTAAGAAAGTTTAAAATTATCAGATGGAGAAAATTTTTTTTTGTAAGTTTTGGTCCGCAGATAAAAATTTTAGGGGTTTAAAAATTATTATAAAAAATGATAACCAAAAAATTTTGTCTAAAATTTTTTCAGGAAGAGCACAACGATGCGTGGGAAACTTTTCCAGGAAGGGATTTACAATCCCCCACCTGAACTATTTTCGTTTTTTTGTTTCAGAATTTGACTTAAAAAATTAAAAAGCTTTTTGGGGCAAAAGTTAAAACTAACCGTGGACACGATGTTCAAGTGGAGATTGGCCCTATCCAAATAACTGTTTTGTTGCTCGCGCATAATTTTTTTGGCGGCACAGCGGGCAATGATGATTGAGTCGGTTGCCAGTGTGTCCAGCATGCCACCTCCGGCAGTGATGACAAGTGAGTTTTTGCTCGAATTGGCGTTGAAGGGGTCGGTTTCCGCCACTTCAAAGTAGATGAGGCCCCCAGAAGTGCCACTTCTTGAAAGCCCGACGGTGACGCCGATCATTGGGGCGTCGTAGACTTTCCCGTCATCGCCGGGAGCCATTGACTATAATTGGGGAATTTTTCCTGGTTTCGTAGCTTTTTAATTTTCTCCATTTTTATATTAAAGGCTTGCAAACAATATTTTTTAAAATAAAAACATTTTTCCTCTTTTCACACTGACCCGTTTTTTTTGCAAATATAATAAAAGAAATTTACTTTTAATTAGAAAAGCACTCTCAAACACCAACTCGTATTAGGCCTAGTCTAAAGCTTAACCTCCCCCTCTTATGAATTTCCCCCGAGAAATTAAAATGAAATTCAAATCAGTCTCAACAAAATCAAACAAACATTTTTTTTCCCCTCTCCCCTCCCATTTATTTCTCCGCAGTGCCACATTTTGAAAAACACCCACGAGCGAAGAGCAGCAAGGTTTAAGCGGATGCGCATTTCATTATCCATTTTCTCCTTACTTTTTCAAAATTTTCGGTTTTTTTCAATCTCTTGTAATGAAATTTCGTTTGCAAACCTTTTCCCTCATTTTTTCATTTTTTGGGGCCAAAATTTCAAAAAATAATGATACAATGAGTATGGGAATTTTTTTTTCATTTGAGGGGGGCGGCGGCACGCCCCTATGACGAGGGGAGGGGGGCGGGGCGGCACTGGCGCATTTCCCACTCACCAGTTCGAAGGCAAAATAAAAATATTCAACTTACCCCCATCGCTCCTCCACCAAACTCTTTTCAATGTTGCCGAGGAAAATGCATCTCGTCTCTCTGTCCGCGTCCATTTCGTACACTGTGTCGGAGAAGCTTGAGATGCCGAATTTGGACTCTTCTGTGAGCCAGTAGAACACCCAGGGTTTGTCTAAACTCGAAAAAGGGAGTCAAAATTAGCATTAAATTCAAAAAGTCATTCAATCAAATTAAATAAAATTCAAAAATAAAGTCAAATCTTAAATGGTCTTGAATTTCGGAACTTTGAAATCAACTGGCTACAAAATTTTTTTTGTATTATGTGCCCATAACTCACCGTCTCCGGCCCATTTTTGCGTGAAGAACAGCATTGGGTAAGCGGACGATGAGGCAGCTGCCATTCAAAATTAAATTTAAAACAGAGAAAAGTTTCTAAAATGAATAATAATTGAGATAAATTGACGGACGGAAAGGCGATAAAAATCTTCACAAAATGTCAATTTTAGTGCGGTAAATGTGAAAAACAAAATTAGGAGGGAGGAGGATTGGACATCAAAAAAACTCGAAAAGAGGATACCTAAATTAAAAAGTTGAAAAAAAATTCTTTTACAATTTTTTTACTTTTTTCAAATAATTGAAAATACACCAGTTTTGGCTTTTTGTCATCATTTGAAAAATGAAATTTTTCCTGTTCTGAGAAAATTAAACTTTGACATTTTCAAATAAAATCCCGCAATTTTCCAGGAAATTAATTATTGTCCAGCATTCATTTAATTTGTCGTGGCCTCGTCCAAAATGCCGTCGTCTCCGATTCCTTTTTCGCTGTTCGTCGTCCTTTTCCTATTCGTCCCATTTTTGCCCGGATGTTCGTCTTTTTATTTGGCACCGCCTTCGGCCCCTTGTGTCTCTTCCGATATCGCCAAAATTTGTGAGATTTCCACACAAATCATCTACCAATTTCTGTATTTTATTTTGCTTTTTCAGGTGGTGAACCATCCGTTGCGCATTATTTCGAGTGCTGTGGAGACAATGGCGCAGGTCGGTCACACGAAAACGGCACATGGCGAATGTTTTGTGGCACTTTTCGGCTTCTTTGGGCGTTGAACACGAATATAGCATTTATTTTGGCCCATTTCAAACTCTGAACTCAGACAAAAAGTCGAAAAATCGAATTTTTCAAAAAAAATTTTTTTCAGGCTGATTTTCAACGGCTAAAATTTCCCTTAAAAAATTTTTGGTTGGAAATGGAAAAGTGCCATCTTCGAATGTAAAAATGCCGTTTCGAAAGGAAAAAGTGCCATTTTTGAATGCCATCCCCCTTCCTTTTTCAGATTGTTGCCTCAGACTGAACACGTGGTCCATTGTCCTGGTGTCGCTGCTCGCCTTTTGCCTGGTCGCTTGCCTTGTGCTTTGCTTGGTCAAATGCATTTGCCTTTGCTGCCTCTGAAGTGATGGCGACGGAAAAAGAAAGGAAGGAACGGACGGACGGAGGAGAAAAATGAGCAAAACGAAGTTAAAATGTCATGCGATTTGTGTGTGTATTTTGTTGTGATTTGTACATACTATATATGTATATTAATGTATATTTGTAAATACTGAATAACAAACATTTGTTTCTGTCCATCTTTGTTGCTTTTTTGTAGAGTAGAGCGGGACCGGGAATTTTGGGCTTAACCGGGACCGGGACCTTTTCGGGTTGAAAAACCGGGAATTTTTGGCTGGGAAAACGGGGAAAAAACCCGGGACTGGTCCCGGTCAAAATCGGGACCTCGGTACCGGTACTCAGTTGTACTCAGCTGGCCGTGTTTTGGTCCCGGTCCCGCTCTACTCTACTTTTTTGTTTTTGCGAAACCCCTCACAAAAAAAAACTGGGTTTTCCGAACTTTTTTTTAAAATACGGATTCGAATGGCGAGCCGTTGGACTGTTAGGTTTGACGTTTTTAGAAAGAAGCCCCATTTGCATATTTCGGGCATTTACATGTATATTTGTGCACTTTCACGATTCATATGCATATTTAGTCAGTTCAAGCAGCTATTTTAAGTCGGGTGACTACTTTTTGGCTCTTTTGCACTTTGAGCATCCAACAAATTTTCTTTGGCCACAAAAATACTTTTTTTTTTTTTTTTGCCTTTAGCCCAGAATTCAATTGTATGAAACTTTAGATTTCAGTTTTTTCAATTCATACATACTAAAAATTTAGTCTTTTGAACAAGTAATAAAAAAAGTTAAAAATTATGGCTTAAGAAATTGAGGATGGTCTTTTGATTGGACAAACATACACTGAACAAAAGCCGAGCTGATTTCTTGGCTAAGGAGATTGAGTCCGAAAACAAAATTAAGTGCGATTTTTTTGATATTTCGTCAATGTCCCATAAAAAAATTTTTCTAACGCACATCAAAAAAGGCATATATAAATCAGACTTGGTAATGAAGTAATCGCATTTATTTATTTTTCCATTTTTTTGTCGTTTCTATTTTTACCCATTTTTTCCTCTTCTGTCAGCACTTTTCTTTTACATCTGAAAATGAATTTGTTGTGCATTTGTTTGTACCTATGTCTGTTTTCTTCTCCCAAGGATTTTGGTTGGAAAATTGACGCATTTTTCTTTTACAGAAAATTTAATAAACCCTTTTTTATTGAAATTATTTCTGAAAATGACTCTTGTCCTTCGTCAGTGGATCTGCCGTGGCGCAGGCTGCAACGACACAAGCGAAGAATACATCCCAGACGTACAGCAATGGATGAATTGTAAGGGGTGATCAATTGATTGAACATTTTGAATTTCTTTTTCCGATTCGGATTCGGAAAATTTGCAAAAATGGACCTCGGATTTCGCAATCATCGAAAAGAATTCCTGTTTTTTAAAGTGTGGAACAACTTCATGTGGTCGCGCGAATAATGCCAACACATTTAGACTAATTCAAAAGCCCGGACCCGAAAATTCGAACGAAAAGTCGTCCATTTCGACTAATAAAGCCCGGACCCGAATTCGAATGAAAAGAGTCGGTGTAATTCGAAATTTCCTCCCATTTTCAGCGATTGGTGACATTTCGCATTGGATGATGACCGGCGCTGCTGCAATGACCGGCATTGTCATCTGCTTAAGCCTACTCCATCTGATTTTCGTCAGCACTCTGATCAGTGATGAGAAAATACGCTCCGAACTCTACTGGGTGGTGTTAATGCCTCCGGTGGGCAATTGACTAATTAATTACCCTAATTACTATCCACCCTCCCCCTGTTCAGGTAATCGTCGTTTGTGGCTTCACCGGCATGGTTTTGCCGAGGGCGGCACTTTTCCTGTACGCAATTGCGCTCGTCTATTACATGATCTGCATTTTTGTGCTCGTCTGTTTAATGAATACGGTCAGTTTAACTCATTAATGCTAATTGGTTTTCATTTTTGTGCCAATTTCAGCTGCACGGTTCCCGCAAATCGATGTGCGAAAAACTGATGGCAAAGGGCGAGCGAATTTCGATCAGAATTTATCCGTTTGCTTGTTGGTTGATCTGCTTCGAAGATTTTCTGCCGACAGAGTGCGTTTTATATGGAAATTGAGAGAGACAACTGATCAGAGAATGTTTGAAATTGATCAGAAAATGCTCCCAACATTCTCTGATCTAATAATCCCCCTGGAAATGAAAAAAAAACTAATTTTTTTTTTCAAATTCAGGCAAAATTTCCGCCGTTTTGAAGTGCTCGTGTTCCAATCGCCGATTGTACGAATTATGCTCGAAATTTTGAACATCACCGTGTTCATGGTGAACAACCATTTCACAATTTCATATATTTTTTAAATATTTCCTAATTTGGCATTGTGTTTCAGGAGCTGAGCAGTCGCAAACACATGTACTTCCAAATATCCAATTTTGCTGCAATGATTTCCATGTTTATTGGCTCCTACGGCTCTTACGTAATTGTGCCGGTCGGCGCTTCGCTGTTGCACGAATATCGGCACGTCTCACATTTTTCAAATGAAATTAAAACGAAATTTTGAAATTTTTTTCCAGTTTTTTGCTGCTCTTCCGTATCGTCGACTTCTGCCAACTGTTTTGGTCCGTGCAAAAGTTTGTCGGCGACTTCTTCGGCATTATCGATCGGGTGCCGACCATAGCGCATGATCCCATGAAATTGCCCTCTTCGGCGGTGGCACAATGTGAGCAGCGGGGAAAAGTGGCACTATTTGTTTTTCTTTGGCACTTTTACACTATTTTTAAATGAATTTCATTTCTCTCCACAGTTTACATTTGCTTTTTGCTCTGTGTCGAGATGCTTTTCGTCTCTTTGTTGGCCACCTTTTGCTTCCAACCGTCGCGCTGTGCCTTTTTTGACAAGCATCGGAAACGGAATGCCATGGCCAATGCCGATGGGGAATGTGCCGAAGACGGATGCGTCAGCGATGTTGAAGCCGAAAGTGGTGCCAAGGACGGGGATGAACTGTTGGATGACGACGACATTGAGCAGCAGCAGCACTTGAGAAGTGATGAATCGGAGTGATAAGCAAAATGTTGTGATCGGGAAAAAGTGATCGAAATTTCGTTTTGTTTATTTTTACGCCAAATTTATTCATAAATAAAAAGATGGCTCTAATCCAGTTTATGCGTCCATTCAATTTTTATGCGTCCAATCAATTATTATCAGCTAAATGAAAGTCGACTTTTTTTTTTCGTTGGCAAAGTCTGTAATTTAAAAAACCCGTCGGAATTATTAAGTTTTTTAAAAAATGTTCTAAAAATTGCTAGAAAAATTTTTCAATTAAGTTTACAATATTTTTTAAAAAAATTTCTTATTGAAACATTTTATTGTCATTTTTGTGACGGACTTAATGACGATAAAAAAAGTGATGTTTAAAAGTTGGGGACAACTTTCCATGCTGGTCACGCAAATAATGCTAATCCATTTCGACTAATTCGAAAGACCGGACCCTAATTCGAACGAAAAGAGTCGGTAATTCAAATTGCCTCCCATTTAAAAAAAACCCAAAATACACCCCTAAAGATGGAAAATTTTTGGAAAATACGCCCCTAAACCCGAAGAATTTTTCCCCCATGGGTTGGGGGGGGGAGTACTTTCACAGCGGGTGGCAAGCAAAAACCTCTTTTTCAACAGCTGCTGCTACTGCCAGCCGGCGGATGTGTTTTTGTTAAGCCATTTGTGGACAGCAGAAGCAGCGGATGATCCGCCGGAATGGACAAATGGGCGGGGAGGGGACAAAGTGTCCGATCGGAGGACCGAAAGACCCATGTAAAATTGGAAATAATAAAAAAACTGGACAAATGGATAGGGCCACGGATCTGATAAGTTGTCCAGAGAAAAAGGTGACAAAAGTGATAAAGCAAAGCAATACTGAAAAATTTGACTGGTCGAGAAAAACAGAAAGAAAGAGGGGGAGGCTCTCGTAAAAATCGAACTAATTTTGGAAGAGATCAGAGGCAATGGTCGGGAATAATGAGTGATTACTGATTATAGAAAAATGTCTTGGAGCCAAAAAATTCGGGAAACAATTTATAAAAATTTAAAGCAAAAATTCTCAGTTTAAAAAATTTTCAAACCATAAAAATGAACATAAAAAACTTTTAAATGCTAAATTCTTCAACAATTTTCGTGGCGCAAAATTGAGGATATCCCTGATATATTTGCTCTTGGAAAAGGCATTTCTTTCTTTTTATAATGATAAAAAGTTTTAAATTTTTTTGGAATTATTTAAGCCTTCAAATGTGGATAATAAATAGCTCAAATGTCGGGTAGCCATAATTTTGTTAGCCCAGGGTTGCCGCTCCTGCCCGCCGCCTGCCGGAACTTGGCTTTTTCGGATGGCACCAAACACCGAAACGCAACCCGTAGGGCTGCGTAGAGGAAAAATGGGTTTTGCCGGAGGCATTACATTAGCATTAAATACCGGAGAAAATTTGTGCGGCCAAGTACGCTTTTCCTGTTTAAGCACTAAACAAATATTTTTGCGATAAGGAGAAGCATGGTTCTGTGCAGGCACAGAATGCTTTTTGGTAGAGCTCGACCTGGACCTGGATCCAGGCCTGGATTTTTCCTGGATCCAGGTCCAGGTCCAGGTCATTTTTCGGCAACCTGATTTTTCCTGGACCTGGATTTTTGTCCAGAAAATCAAGGTCCAGGTCAAATGTGAAAAAAAATCCAGGTCCAGGTCCAGGCAAAACAGGAAAAAAGCTGGATTTTCCTGGACAAAATTTTTGAATTTATTTTTTCAAGTGACCGATGTTTTTTCAAGTTTTCAAAAACAGATTAAATAAATCTAAAACACTTTATTATTATTAATTAGATATTTTTAGATGCTTCTAAGCAAATAATTAATTTTTTCAAACATTTTTTTGATTTTTAAAAGAAATTTCAAAAAATCCAGGTCCAGGTCCAGGCTTTTTTCAAAATGTCGAGCTCTACTTTTTGGACGCAGGAAGTGTCGACCCCCACACAGAAGAAAAATGTTTTTTGGAAAAATACTTGCCAACATTTTTGATCCCGATTACGTTGAAATATACGATTTGCTAATTCCCTCCCCAGAATTATTAAAACCGGAAATGGGAGACGAAAAATATAATATTTGATAAATTTTAATCAAGTTTTAAATTGTAAAAATAATAAAATGAAACAATTTCGAAAAATGTTCTGATTTTCGACCTCAAAATCTGATTTAAAAAAATTTTGAATCGAAGCCTTGGACTAAATATATGTTAACAGAGATTTTTTTTTTTCATTTCAGAAAACCATAAAATATGTATTAATAATGGCATAACAATAATCCAAGTTGATCATTCCAACGAAAAAAGAACAATTATATGAGCACCTCAGTAATTCAAATTGATCGATCACTTCTTCAGGAATCATTCATTCACTTCTGCTGCTGATCAGTGATCACTTGGACCGATCATTGCGTCGAGAAGCCTAAACCAGAAAAACACTACAATAAATTAGAATTTTTGAATAATCATTCACTGAGGGTCGGGGTCACTTCGGCGCGGACCATTTCGGCGCCGCAAATTTTGAAATGCTATAACTTTTTTATTTGTCAGCTAACTTTAGCCAATCTGGCATCATTTTAAAGCTCTATGTTTGCTCTATAATTACATGTCAATACAGAATCTTAAGAGCTATATCGAATGATACCAAAAATATTTAATTTGGTTGATAATGAAAAAAGTTGTTAGCAATGGCGCCGAAAAGGCCGGCGCCGAAGTGGGCGGTTCCCTTCACTGACCCATCGCCGATTTGATCCTCATCAAAAAAACGCATGTCAATTTGATTCCATTGTTTTTCATAAATTTCCCAATCAATCGCTTCATTTTCCCATTTCGCCCATTTGCTTGCGTCTCGCACAATTGGACAACGGATCAGCAGAAAATTTTCGTCATTGTCGTCAATTCTTTTCAATACCAATTGTTCCCGAGTCATTTCGTTGATCTGAACAAATGGCACAACGGAGGCAGCAAAACAAATGACA
Organism: Heterodera schachtii; assembly: GCA_023374025.1. NCBI lineage: Eukaryota > Metazoa > Nematoda > Chromadorea > Rhabditida > Heteroderidae > Heterodera > Heterodera schachtii. The sequence continues at coordinate 3,003,430 of SIJG01000003.1, forward strand.
CCAATGAAATTGACAGGAGATGAAGCATTGGCAAATTCCTAAAATGTTGAAAAATTGATTTATCAAAGAATAAGTGAATTTTGATGAAAAATGAATTTTCGGTTTATGTTCGAATTCAAGTCCGAAGTCCAAAATTGGTCGAAATGGATGTCAGATTCGTGATCAGCGACCACTAAAACCCTCTAAAAAAAGTTTAAAAACAATTTTTATGGTCTGTAAAGTACATAAGTGCCACTTTTCGGTTGGGGAGCCGGGCACGAAAAGTCAAATGAAAAATGCCAAAGAATTAATTAGTAAACACCTTTTTGAAGGGTTCAATCCTCGACGCCAAAACTTGGCATTTGAACACTTTTGGCACATTGTTTTGAAATGGAGTAAAAAGCCATTTGGCCAACGCTTGTCCATCCGATGCCGTGGCACTGTCATCGCATGGGAATTCGGTGAAGATATCGGCGGCAAATAAACTGACAAAGCGAATTGATGGACAATTGTTGAACAGCGATGGGACAAAGTGTCGCAAAAGGCAGAAAGTTCTGACGGGCATTTTAATGCCATGAATGTTTTTTTCGAGCATTGGCCAAATGTTGTGCAAAATGAACTCCAAAGTGCGATCACTGTAACACGTATTGATGGCCAAATTAATTGAAGAAGAAGCAAAAAGTGGACGAAAAAGGTGGAGAAATGCAATTGTTTTGTTGTCGATGTATCTGTTGTGTAAATGAAAATGATACCATACAGAAACCAAACAATTAATCGGACTCGCTCAGTTGGGCCCCGGCACGTTTGGGCCTCAGCGGGGTTTTGGCTATAATTTTTTTTCTTTGCCACTCAAATCCAACAATCTTGGTATCATTCGATAGCCCTAGCTGTCCTCTATTAGCTTGCAAAATTGTGAAAAATTTGGTTAAGGTTCAAAAAAGTTATGACCAAAAAAGATGGAAAATCTGGTTTTTTGAAGTTTTTTGGTCATAACTTTTTTGAACCTTAACCAAATTTTTCACAATTTTGCAAGCTAATAGAGGACAGCTAGGGCTATCGAATGATACCAAGATTGTTGGATTTGAGTGGCAAAGAAAAAATTATAGCCAAACACCGCTAGGGCTCAAACGTGCCGGGGCCCAACTGAGGTAAACCGCAATTAATCCATTTTACTCTATTGTAATGGCTTTGAATCCGACGACTTTCTTTGGCAGCGATTTTTGCGGAATTTGCATCGATTTCAGATCGGAATTGAAAATTGCCATTTGTTTTGCGTTATTAGCGTCAATTTTTCGCCAAATTTCCATGAATTTGAGCACCCATTTGCGGGTTTTGAAGTGTTCATCGACGTAAAAGTCGAAACGGTGGCTGATCAGTGCAATTCCGAGGCCAAGTTGAGAAGGCTCAAGCAAATCGAACACCGAAAGCCAACAATCGCAGAGATGAAGCTGAAGAAAAAAGAAAAGCGAAATTTAAAATTGAAATTAGAAATTGGCATTTTTAATTTTACATTGCTTTTGCCATCTTTTCCTCCGCTTCTTTTCGGTTGTCTGACATTTTGTTGAGGCAAAATTATTAAGACAGTTTTCGATTCAAATTTAAATTAGCTTTTTAGAAATATGAAAAATTAATAAAACCAGCATTTCTTTATAAAAATTAAAGAAAAAAATTTTTTTAATTAATTTTCATGCTTCTAATGCGTTTTCTTAGGGCCACAATTTTTTCGTTTGTTGCAAAAATCTGAATTTTCGGGTCTAAATCTAATTTTAGTGTTTTGTGTCGTGAATTTAAAAATAAAACTTACTCATAACGCCAAATAGCGTAATTTTTTGCACGCTAATTCAAAATTTACACTGGTAAATGCCTTTTTGTATTTTTTAATTCAGTGCCAACAACGGACAGTTGAAGATGAAGTTGTAGTAATTGGAAGCGCAAAATGGGGACAGAAATACAGAAAAATGGTAAAGGGGCGGGGACAAACCGAAAAAAGTGCCAAAGTGACCAGTCGAATGGGCGCCGCTTGAAGTCGGGGGCCAGCCTCGATTTCACGAAATTATGCAATGCGCCCGACAGTCATTTTTCAATGTTTTGTTATTTCATTGGAAATACATTATTAAATATGTTTTAATTTAAATTTTAAAGATTTTTCGAAAAAAATCAGAATAGATTCTATGTGTGACAAAAACAGCTTGCCAGACTAAAACGACCCCTACCGGAAATGTGCCGAGAACGGAGACGGTGCCGAGGACTAAGGGCGTAGCCAGACCCTTGGCTTCGGAGGGGGCTGAAGTCAAAAACTCGATTTTTAGGGATGCATTTTTCTTTTTTCAGTCGATTTTTAGGAGTGTACTTTTAGTTTTTTAAATCCCGAATTATGGGGTGTATTTTACAAAAATTTTGTCATTTTTTGCCAAAAAACATTATTTTTTGCCTTTTTCGTTCTCCATTTTTCAAAAATATGGTAAAATGGTGGGTTCGGCGGTGCCGATAGGCGCCGCCGGGAAATTTTTGAGTATTTTAATGCAATTTTGTTAAGAAAATTGCTTAAAATTTAAAAAGAGTTTACTGAAAATTTTTACTTTTTTGGGTTTCGGGGGGGGGGGGGGCTTTAGCCCTCCTCAGCTCCCCCCCCCCCCTGCCTACGCCCTTGCCGAGAACGGACATGAACCCTTGAATGACGACAGCTTTGATCAGAAGCAGGGAAAATAAGCACAAAAAATTTGAAAATATGCACAAAAAATTTGTAAAATATGCACAAAAAATTGAAGCCTAAGCCTATCAAATGTTTTACCTTAAAAAAGGGATAGAAAATTTATTGTTGGTAAATTTTATAGAAATTTTTTTTTTATTCAAATGGTAAGAATTTAAAAAAAAAATTCGGGAATTTGTTTTCTGAGCCGTTTCTCATCAGTGATCTTAAATTCCATATTTTTTTTACAAGCTATATGCTTTATGAATCTTTTTTGTCCGTATTTTTCTCGACGATAACCAAGTTCAATGCAGAGAAATATTTAATGGTGCTTCAGAATTTTGGCTCCGAGTTTCGATCCGGAAAAAATTCTCGGGTTTTTGTAGTCTCGATTCTTCAAATCCTTCCTGCTGGTTTCTAGGTCTCGACCGACGACCTACGCCTCAGAAACAAATGGGTTTCGAATTAACTCTAAAAAATACGAATACTTTTGCTTAATTTCACATATTTTACATTTTTACAACGCAAAAATTCCTTTATTGCTGTTGATCTGACCCGATCTGCTGATCAAAATCAATCACAAAGTTGCGCGGCCATTCATTCTCTCTCTGTTTTTTCGTCTAAGTGCACGTCAAATGGACACAAAATGACGGGGGCCGGCGGGGGTTGGGGGAAAGCGTTGGGTTGGCAAACATCAAAATTGCGGGGGCACAAATCGCCCCCCGCCGCGGGGGGGGGGGGGCGGTGCAGGGGCGGGGCGCGAGAGAAAGAGGAGCTTTACCGCTCCGGACAATAAAAGGGACCGGACGGTCGAGAGCGAACCGCGCGGGGTCGAGAGCGTTGGGTGCGGGACACGGCGAGTGACCGACTGACCGACCGCGTCGTCGACTAAGACGACGAAGGGCCCTACTACCCGTCCCGTCCTTCGCTCCTCGACCGACTGACCCGCAAAATTTTGGGGCACTCGCCGCCCCCGGGGACAGACTCCGCGCGGGTGATGATGATGATGAGTCCCCAAAAACTCAAAAACATTTGAGTTTTGTTTTTTGAAATTCTAAATGAAAAATTAAAATTACATGCATTTCTTAAAGGAAACAAAAATTTTTTTATTAAAAACGTTATTTTTTTTTTTACTATTTTTGTTAAAATTTTCAATTAATTAATTTTTGTTTTAAAATCTTATCAGTTTACACCATAAATACTTTAAAATGTTCACAATTAAATGGAATACAAAAACTTAAAAAAAACAAAATAATTTTCAAAAATTTGACAAATGTCAACTCTCAAAAAAAAATGCGCAAATAAAAAAATACTATAATTGTTAAAGTCAATTGAATTTTCAGATATTAAAATAAACACATTAAATTTTACTTTTATCCAATTGTTAATAAAAAAAAGTATGAGAATTGTTGTTTTTGATGACTAGGGATCGTTTTTTTTATGTAAATACATATTTTTTTCCTGTATTCTCCATAGCCTAATTAGTAGGAAAAACACTTTCTTTTTTGTGTTTGCGGACAAAAGTTGATTCGCGATTTTTCTTACATAAAAAAACGATCCCTATTGATGACAAATTAGTTAATTTTTTTTTCACTAATCATCCGCCAGTGGCAACAAGCCGTATTTGGCGCTGATATTGAGCGCACGCTTGGATAGAACTTAAAAAAAATATATATTAAATTTTTACATTAGTATAGAATTTCTATTTGAATTGAACATATCAATACAGTAAGTTTATGAAGAGAAAAAATACAGTATTTTTTAAGAAATTATTTTAATGTGGTTTTTTTCAAATTTTAAGGGCTTTCTTTTTTTTAAATTAAAACTGAATGTAAGCATATCATCATCAACAGGTTTCATGTTGTGACATTTCATAAATGCGTTGCGCTCTATGAGATAATTAAAATGAAAAATTTTAACAAAAAATTTTGTAAATAAAAAAAGAAATTATGTGTATAATTTGTTAAATTCAAAAAATCGAACTTTCAGAGTTTTCTGATCATAACTTTTTTTTAAATTTTTTCAAATCCAATTTATTACATGCACAAAGCTTCATCAATTCCTGAACGGTCATTGCAGGACATTCCGAACATATTTTGACCACCTGAATGGCCCTGGTCAGTTGCAAGTTCGCCTTAAATAGTCAAATAAACAATTAAATGTATGGAAGTTTAAAATTGTTTTGAATCAAATTAAATAATAATTTTGGTATAGGGCCTGAAAATCATGAAAAACATATTTTTAAATTCGATTTCCATTCACGAGGCTCTAGTTTAAACTATGCTAATCCCCAGATTCGATACAGGGATTTGCGAATGTCGTTCTGTTGCACTCAAAACCGGATGAGATAAATGAGTTTTTAAGATTTTTTTTTGTTTTAAAAGAATTTTGTTTTCCTTTTTCGATATTTTTGTAAATTTATAAATTGAAAAATGTTAATTACTTACTGTTAGTCTCGTGGCAAAAAGGTCTTTTTTACGCCAATCAATTAGTGCACTAATAAATAGCCAAAAAATTGCCCTGCAATTTTATGTCGAGATAAATTCTGAAAAAATTCCTTCTAAGATAACTTTTGATGCCGATCAAAAGTGTTTTGGACCAACATAAATCAGATCACTTCTTGATGGTCATCTTAACACCCCTAAATACACTAAAAATTGGGCATTTTTCAAAAATTTTTCCATTCCTTCTTCAAATACCAGAATTTTTGTTTTTCCGGTTACAACTAGAAAAATTTTCTTACTATGTCCGTTTCGTTCGGCGCAACAGGAAGCCCAACAGTTTGGCCCAAATTCTCCGGAAAATTTCCACCCGTAACAACCCGTTGCAATTCTTAAATTTGATACAAAATTATTCTGGCCTGACATAAAATAAAAAAAACGGTGCTAGTGCGTTTTATAAATCCGCCAGCATATGCTTTTAAAAATCCACTATAAGTTAAATATAATCATGCGTCAAAAGCTATTTTTTATTCGACAAAATGATAATCAGGGCACTCCAAATATGTATATCTAAATATTTTCCAAAAAATCGACAAAAAATTTTTTAAAAACATCCCAAAAAATACCAAAAATATTTGCAAAAAATTAAAAAACTGCATAATCAATGCTTTTAGTCGTTAATCTATTTCTCTTATCTTCCAAAAGTTCTGACATCTATTTTGACCAACTTCGACTTCCTATAGTTGTAAATTTGAACAACAAATCACTAATAAGAAATCTGGATTTTCGACTTTTGTTCAAATTCGAGTTAGGGATTAGAAACTGATCAAAATAAATGTCAGATTCATGGACTTTTCATAAAAACAAATTTTTTTATAAAATTTATTTCTTGCTAAGGCGCCAAAAGGTGGGCGCGAAAACGAACATTTCTCGAGTTCAATTAATGGAAAGAATGTAAAATATATTTTTAAAAACTTATATGTATATTAAACGAATTTTTTTTTTGAACTCGGTGACGAAGTGTACACTTTGAATTAGGGTTCAGCCCCGACATGTTTCGGGGAATTACGAAAGTCGTAAATTGCACTTGAAATAAGATGGAAGTACCTTTAAATGAGTTTTTAAGACTTTTTTGTTCTGGACTTTTTCTTTTTGTGTTTTTTTAGACTTTTTATGAAAATTTCCTCCCCGACGAAGGTGTTGCTCCCCGACATTTTTTAAATTTCTCCAGCCATCCCCGACAAATTCTTTCGGGGAATTTCCTCCCCGTTCCCCGACATTTTTTACCCCGAGGCTCGGGGCTGAACCCGTAAATGGTCAGTTCCCGTCACTCATATAATCCCAATCCATAATTATTATGATGCTGTTAGTTTTCGTCAGTGATTGATTTGAACAATAAAATTCTGGTTTTAAAACTTTGCTTTATATGGTATACCGTAATTACTGGATTATAGCCCCATTAATTAAAGTCCCCCTTTCGAGGGGGGGGGGGGGTGAAAAATAGAGCCCCACGGGGGCTCTATTCCAGTAAATACGGTAAGTCTCGTGAAATTTTGAAAATTAAAATGATATGCACAGGCTCTTATATATTTTGAAGAGATTTTTTGAATTCTGCGACAAGAGCCTGCAGGTTCGCATCTTGGCACCTAAACCCGGCAATTGTTAGCAGCAGGGTTTTCGCACGCGATTCAAGAATCTTATCAAGAAATTTTGTTGTTTTTGAGTGCAGTCCAGCAAAGAGATATTTTGTACATGTATAAAAAAGGGTAAATATTGATCATAGGCTCCAAACTCAAAAATGCTTAAAAACGGTCAGAATCGATGTAAAAAGGTTTGAAATGGATAGGAAAAATAGAATTAGGGGCGCGCTTGCCCTTTTTCAGGATGAAAAGTGCCGAAAATGGAGTGCCAAACTCAGCTGGGACTCAAGTGACCGCACTATAAAAGCACTCAAAAGTTCAAACCTTTTTACATCGATTCTGACCGTTTTTAAGCATCTTTGAGTTTGGCCTATGATCAATATTTTCCAAAAAAAGTAAAAGCGATAAAATTTAGTGTTAAAAATTTTCATCATTTTTTAAATTTTATATGCAAATTAGGATATTAAATATTAATTCATATGTAAATTGTATTGAAAAAATCATTTAAATCTCTGCCGAAATCAACCCCTGTTGAAAAAAAACACCTGCTGGTATGATTATTATGGTGTCACGCATTTTACCTATTTAAAAATATTTGTTTGTTTTGGCACACACACACAAAAATTTTTTCTACCCCAAAAAGTTAGTTTAAAAAACACCTATGACCAAACGTTCGGACTCCATTCGCTTTAGATCGGTAAAAAATTCCATATCATTTGTCGGAATTCGATCAATGTTGCTCAAAATGGCACGTGCAGCGGAGACGCAATTCTTGGCCTGAAAATATTCCTATCTTTACATATATGTGTACATAAATTTATAAAAAAAAATATATAAGCAAGGTTCGGATTGAATAAAATTTCGGTACTTCCGGGTTTTGCCACCCCCCATGAAATTTTATTTCTAATAATTTCTTCTAGGCTGATTTTTGATGCTGATCACGAATCTGACCTTTATTTTTAGCCATAACGTATTTTACGTGAGTTACGTGAAATTTTACGTGAAAAATTTAAAAATAAAAAATTAATTAGGCAGAATAAAGGCAAAAATTTCGTAAAACCTCGTCAAAAAAACATCATTGATGGCTTTTAATTTGTTTCTTTATATTTAAGTCAGTTTTGAACCAAAAGTGCGAAACTAGAAAAAATTTGAAGTTTTGACTTTTGGTTCGAATTTGGGTTCATGATTCGAATTGGAAATTTCACGTAACTCACGTAAAATACGTTATGGCTAAAAATAAAGGCCAGATTCGTGATCAGCATCAAAAATCAGCCTAGAAAAAAGTATTTTAAAAAAACCAGGGGGGGGAGTGGCAAAACCCGGAAGTACCAAAATTTGCAAAAATTGCATTTACAAAACAGACGGCAAAAATAAAATGAAATTTAATGTTGTTTTTCGGTTAAAAACCCAATTCGCAGTTTTTTGTCAAAAAATCTTGTTATTATTTCATAACTAGGGCATCTACTTTTAGTTAGAAAAAATCTCAAAGTAATTATCTAAAATAGTTAGGAAAAAGCCAAAAAAATAATAAATCTTGGAAAAGATTCATAAAAAATTGTTAATCACTAAAAATCGCGGTCTTATTTATAAGTGAAGGAGGAGGAGGATATTTTTCAAAATTTATAAATTTATTTAATATTAAATTAAAAATAAATTTCGCCATTTATTTTTTTTAACAATTTTATGTGAAATATTATTTAAAGTTATTGCTTCGCGATTAGATAATTACCAAAAATGTTATACACAAAAATTCCAAAAGGAAAAATTTCTTTGTGATTTATTATGTTTGCTTTTTAACTGAATTTATAGTTAAGCTTTTCCAAATTAAATTTAGTAGGCTAAATTGTTTTAATAATTCTCACCAAATTTCCAATCTGTATTAGCCAATTTCCCATATGTTTGAGCAGAAAATGATCAAACACAATGGACACACGAAGCTGTGCCCATTTTTTGTGGAAGCGTACAAAACAAATTGCTTCAAAAAGCAATTCATTTGGGAGACGCAAATTTGTTGGCATTTTTTAAGGAAATGACTTACTCTTATTCACCAGATTGGACCAATTGTGTAATTGAAAGATAATTAAGTTGGGATGTTCACTGGGTAATTAGGAGATAATTAAGTTGGGATGTTCACTGGGTAATTAGGAGATAATTAAGTTGGGATGTTCACTGGGTAATTAGGAGATAATTAAGTTGGGTTGTTCCATCTCTTATCTATGTGAGCTAAGGACCGATCCATCACGAAAAAAAATAAATAATATTAATTGATGAAAAAAAAACCAATGATTTTATTGGTACTAAAGATTTGTACTTTATTTTACTCAATTTCGATCTTTATGTACATGCTTTAGCCATTGCCTTTTTAAATTTTCTCCCGGAGGCATCTGTCGGCACCGGGGACTCTCAAATTTTCTTTGGCATTTCTAAATAACATTTACATTTAAATTAAAAAAAAAATTTTCCACGACCATTTAAAGGAAGATTTTTAACTAAAAATAATCCCAATTTAGGCATTTTAAAATTCTGCTCTCGAAAATTTGATCATAATAACTTTTTTCAATGGAAATATAATATAATAAACACAATTGATAACATCTCAAAAGAATTCAGTTCTTTAATAATTTGTATGGTCTTCAAAAATAATTGATTTGCTTACTCAAAAAAAAAATTAGCAAAAAATCAAACATATTTTGTTTTGTTAACACTTTCATTAATAATCCGAGGCAATTTATTCAAATGTTCGTGTAAATAAATTAAAATTGGATGGCACATCTTTAAAATAAATTATGGCACTTTTAGAAAATAGATGATGAGACATTTTAAAAATAGATTATGACACATTTTTAAACGGATGATGAGACATTTTAAAATTAGATTATAGCAAATTTTAAAAATAGATTATGGCAAATAAAAATAGATTATGGCAAATTATGATGATTACAGATTTTTATAATAGATTATGGCACATTTAAAAAATAGATTATTGCAAATTTAGGTGATGACAGATTTTAAAAATAGATTATGGCAAATTTTTAAAATATGATGGCACATTTTTCAGTCCTTCATCGTTCTCACCACAAATCTTCGTCATCCTGCGCAATTCCATAATTGACCGAAATCTCATTTGCACGTTTTGACAGAACTTTAAAAATTAAATGCTTTTTAAAAATGTATTTGAAAAAGAACAAAAAAAAAGAACTTTGAAAAACAGATTAAAATTTTAGAAGATTATATTTTAATGAAAAATAATTAAGTAATTAAAAAAACAAAATGTGCTTTGACAGAATGGCCAAAGTTATGCAAATTTGTACGGATGGTATAAATAAATTTTTTAAATTTCAAATTTTTATTTTTGGACAAAAAGCAAATTTGGGACGGAGCCGGAGGCCAAAAATTTTCCGAATAAAATTCCAATGTATGACCGGCCAAATATGGAACCCAAACTCGAGTGTTTTACAGGGAGAATTTAATAGAAGACAAATTTTGCTTGAACATATTGTGTAATAAGCTAATAAGAATGAGGCATTATTGTTGATAAATTTTGAAAGAAGTAAATGTTTTTGATTAAATTATTTTAAAAAATCAAAAAAAAAAATTTATATTTGAAATAATAAATTTGAAATAATTTACAGGCTTTAAGTGCCACCAATTGTTCAACGGTTGTCGCCGGCGCCTCTCCACATTTTTGTACGGCCTGTATGATTTTGTTCAGCAGTGCTTTGGTCTTAAATGTTTAAAACCGCAGTGGGAATTAGCTTAATTTTGTTTTTAGACTTTTGAAATAAGCCTCGATATCAGCTGACTTTTACGAATATTTAAATTAATTTGACTGATCAAATGAGATGCTGGTCATTATTACAGGGTTTGAAGTGATTAAAATAGGATTCCTTCCCGACCCCATTCGGGAAACAGAGAATGTCGTAAATTTTAAATTTCTCAGCTATCCCCGGCAAATTTTGCCGGGGAATTTCCTCCCGATTGCCCAATTTTTTTCTTGCCAAGATTCGGGGACCAAGCCAAAAGCTGCTAATTTGCAATTGTAAAAAAATATGCCTCACAGAACTGAAATTTATTAAAGATGCCATTCTTCCATTCATCTTTTCCAAAAAAAAAATAATTATTTTTTAATTTTAATTGTTTCAAGAAATATTTTTTATTCAAACTATAAATTCATTCAAAAAAAATTTGTTCAATAATTTTATGAGTTTCAAACATTAAATTCGCATAAATAAATGTTAATGTACTCAGTTTTTCCGCCCAATTTTTATTTAAAAAAATACACAATTAAATTTTAATAACATACAAAATCCGGATGGTTTTCTGCCAGTGGCAGACCGACGCTTTGAAAAACATTTGGCGGAAAATTTCCGGCCTCAACATACGCCTTCAAATCTAAACATTTGAAAGCATTTTTTATTAAAATAATTTTAGCAAAAAATGTAGTAATTGTGCTAAAATAATTTTTAAAATAGTAAAACAATTTTTTCTCCAAATGTTCAATTGCGCTTAATTACTCTCCTGCTTTAACATTAATTAAAAATTTTTTGTAATTTTTATTAAATAAAATTATTATAAATCATAAGTGAATTTGAATTTTACCATGATAGAAACGCTGCGCTTCCAACCGTTTCGGTTCACCCCAAATTTGGATTGGCATTTTGTGTGTCTTTTCATATGTAATAATCTCAGTGAATCACCAGAACAAGCGCTACTAATCACTTCAAAACCCATTTATTTTGGCGGAGGATTGGACAAATGGTAATTAGCTAATAATTAATGCTTTTCCCTCCTATGTCTGTGAGGTGGAATCATTGACGCAAAGCCCGAAATTAATTTACCAGCATTTCTTTTTCGTCGTCCATATTAATGAGAGGGGACTTTCGATGATTAGCTAAATTAAAAAAAAAAGTTATGAATAATAATTGAATTTCTATGTTTGGGGATATAGGATGAGTACGGAGGATGGATCAATTCCAAAGTCGTGATTTTTGTGGTCACAATAGTCACCACATTTCGCTACCGTACCCTGATTACCATCCCATTTGTGGGGGTGGATGGGGGGGGGGGATAGTAGAGGCCTAAACGCAGGAAAAACAAGTTTTTATTCCATATTTCGTGTTTATGTATGTCTTTCTTTATGCATCCATATTGTGGCATTATATCCATGTTTTATGGCCGTATTATGGCATTTTTTCAAAAACTCTATTAGAATGGTCCTTTTCATCTAACCTTTTTGACCACTAAGGACGTGAAATTTTGCGAAAATTTTTTTTTTAGATTTAAAAAATATTTTACGGTTTTAGGCCCATATTTTATGGCCATCTTTCGCGATTTGATATCCAATTTTTCGAAGCCTAATGATTAGAAAAAGAAAAGCAAAAATTGAAAAGCTCACGGAGCAATGAATAAAGAAAGCACTGGCTGGAAGAGGGGGGATGGGCGGGGGGAGAAGCTGAGATGTGAATTTTATAACACCGCAAAATGAAGTTGTTAAAATAAAAATGTACCAACCCCTGCTGAGGGGTGATCCGCCGCGGGGCGATTCCCTTTTCTCCGTCCTTCCCCCGCCCCCCCCCCCTTCGTTTCCAAGAACAAAAAAAAACATCTCTCATAATCAGTCCAATCATTTTCCCTTGTCCTAAAGGAAGAAAAAGAACAGTTGGCCAATTCCGTTCCATTAGCAACATTAAGTGTTACACCATCATCATTACATTGCTGCGGGCTGCTTCATTCACAGTCTCTTTAAACTTTCCGTTCATCCCTTTCTCATGTGCTTTTTACTCCCTGACTTTCCCCCCCCCCCCCCCCCCCCCCCCGTCGACTCGGAGCGGCTCCCGGACAATCCGTCAGTGATGGACAATCCGTCTTTTTTGAATTACGTGAAATCCCTATATTAGCATACAAATTTTATTTAAAAAAAAACTACCGTAATTTTGAGTTTTTTTTTTCTTTGCGGTTTTCAATGTTAGCATTCTTTTGTTTGCTTAATTAGTTATCACAATAGCTTACAACTACATATCACTGCAAACTTTAGAGATTTTGAATGATATTATGTTTTATTAACGAAGAAAAAGTTGTCAAATTTTGGTAAAATGAGAGGTCTGCGTGATGTTAGGTGCCGCTCGGAAAAATTTCTAAAAATTTTAATGCTATATGTTAAGAAAATTGCTTAGAATTTTCAAAAAATGCTAAAATTTCGTTGTCTAATGAGTTTTTTTTCAGCGATATTTTTGTGCTTAATTTTGTGCCAAATGGTGGTCTCATAATCCGTTCAGCATTTGAGCAACTCGGAAGTTTTGAAAATTAATATGCAAAGAAAATATGTAATATACCACATATACCAAATTCATACACTTCATATACACAGGTAAATTTCCCTTCCTGTTGATCTGCTGACCCTATCACTCGATCTGCTTACTGATCAATCAGTTTCGCCAGCCATTCATTTTCTCTCCTTTTTTTTGGTTTAATTGCACGTCAAATGGACACAAAATGACGGGGGCGGAGGGGGGGGGAAAGCGTTGGGTTGGCAAACATCAAAAATTGCGGAGCACAAATCGCCCCCGCCCGCCGGGGTGGGGGCGGGGCGGGGCGGGAGAGAAAGAGGCGCCTTACCGCCCCGGACAATAAGAGGGACCGGACGGTCGAGAGCGAACCGCGCGGGGTCGAGAGCGGTAGGTACGCGGACACAGCGAGTGACCGATTGACCGACCGCGCCGCTGGCGACGACGACAAAGCGCCTGTCACCCGTCCGTCGCTCCTCGACCGACTGACCCGCAAAATTTTGGGGCACTCGCCGCCCCCGGGGACAGACTCCGCGCGGGTGATGATGATGATGACGATGAGTCCCCAAAAACTCAAAAAATGTTTGAGTTTTGTTTTGTTTGTTTGTTTGGGAGGGGGGGGGGAGGCGGACAAATGGACGACGGACGGACGGAGGATTAAATTTTGTCGGGATCATCTCGTGGAGGGCGCCGGCGGGGCGACGGAAGATCCCTCCACTCGCACCGCTTTTCCTTCATTCATTTTTCGTCCCAATTTGCTTGACACAGACGTTTGAAGCGTTTCTCTGTAAGGTGACGAGCTGCCAGTAATTAGCCATTTCATTAAATGCCATATTTCCTGAAATAAAGCCTCGCCCAGTTACAATTTTCAGCCCCTCTCGAAAGGGGGGCGGTTTAATTTAGGGGGGGGAGGCCTTTAATTTAGGAAATACGGTAGAGAACTCTAATTTAAGATGGCGTGGCTTTATTGTAGGAAAATGGTAGCGGCTCAAATTTAGGGGGCGGGAAGGGGATGACAGTATTTTAGTGAATACGGTAGTTGCTTATTGTTAGTCTGATCGGAACTTGTTTCAAACGAATACGGTAATTCAGGAAAACTAAACACAGTAAATTATACTGTTTATTTGCGTTTTAGCGCTGTTTAACCGCTAATTGTGAGGAGAGTTAATGCTTGACGAACAATGTACATCGTCAGCTACAACGACAACAATTGCTGGCATTAAAAGAGCACATGGGGGGACGACAAGCAGTATCAGCAGCAACAGGTGTGGCGCGAAAAATAGTAATTAGTGGATAATTAACACTAATTGGGTAACGGATTCATGGGCCCGGATTCCTAAACTTTACATATCTTCTTTTCGCAATTATCATAAGAGAAGCATGAAAATACTAATTGCCGGGCCAAATATTCGAGTTAAACACCCTGTGGGGCCTTTATATCGACTCGAGATAATTTTTCAAATAAAATCATTTTCAGCAGATCAACCCGGGGTGCGTCAAAACAGCGTCGGGATCAGATAAATCTCGAGTTGGCCCAAATTCGTCATCTTTTGCCCCTTGCGGAGTCGACCAAAGAACGATTGTTCCAATTGCAGGTGATCAAGCCATTAACGTCGAGAATCCCGGATTGTAGCCGATAATTTGTCGCGCCTCATTAAAACCAAATTACAATAGAAGTTTTGTCTTATTTATTCACCTCATTAACAGCCAAATTTTTTTTGTATTATTTGCTAAAGTTGGCATTTTTATAAATGATTATGCTTTTATTTTGTTTGTTATCAATCCAAAATTTTAACTTAAAAAAATTAAACTTAATTAGAGTTAGACATTTTAATAAAAACCTAGCGAATCTAACTTTATATTACAAATTACGGCCACAATGTTTATATCAAATGCAAAAAACAACAGCTCTAGTGCACTTTATGAGTCCAATCGACTTTTATGAGTCCAATGAATTGACAATACTCGGTTTTTATACAATAACTTTGTTCATGTTCGAGCTAAAACCTATCTTTTTGGTAGCATTCGAAAGCACAAAGTTTGAATAACGAGAAAACAAGAGAATTCGAACATTTAAAGAAAGTTACAAACCAAAATAATCAACAATTAGTTAATTAATCAAGTTTTTTTTTGGTAATTGCCTAAACGCTGAGATTGTATATAGTTTAGCTTTTGTTAGACTTTGTGCTTTTGAATGCTACCAAAAAGATAAGTTTAGCTTGAACATGAACAAAGTTATTGTAAACCAGGTATTGTCAATTGATTGGACTCATAAAAGTGAAATGGATCATAAAACTCGATTAGACTCATAAAGTGCACTAGAGCCGAAAAAACAACAACAATTCAGGTGATGGCACTTTGCTGTGTGTGGATTCGGAAGTATCATGCCCTCCACGGCACAAGTTGGCATTTGGCCAAAATTGGCCAAAATCAAATTTCGTTTTTTTTTGAAAAGTTTTACCTTTGCCCAAACCGAAAGTGGCATCCGTGCCAAATCACCTTACAGCATCGCTTTCCGACCTTCTCCATGATCGATTCCTACTTGTGGCCACTGATCAGGGCAAACTGATCACTCTGAGCGACAATTTCCACTCCGACCCAACATTTAGCACGGTATCAATAACAACAATGCTCTCCTCTGAATGATCATGATCAGTGAAAGACCCTTTCCTAGAGATCGAATGTCAATCAAAATATTTTTCTGATCAGCCTGACTTAGTCTATTGATTCGACCAACTCTGGTGTGATGGAGATTCGTCGATCTTAATAGGATAGGGGCAGAAAAATTTTCAAAAAATTTCCAAATAATTAATTAAACTCAAATTTTCAAAATATTTCCCTGCGGCGCCTAAAAAAATTCGGCACCGCAAACTAATTAAAAAAAAACGGTCGAACGTAAGAAAATAGTTTTATTTAATCGTTTGGATGATTTTTTAACTTAATTTTCCTTTTTTTTTTTAAATGATCAAATGACAAATTGATCAAAATTTCTAAATTAGGCATATAAATGCAAAATGTGGCAAATTTTCAGGACGAATTTGTTTCCCAGGGCGATTCATTGTACGATTTGATCGATCCACGGGATCATCAAACACTGGCACAAGCATTAAGCGAAGCTCAAAATGCCAAACCCGCGGTGGCATTTGTTCGTAATTGATCTATTAATTCAAATTTTAATTAATTTAATAATTATTTTTTATGTGTGCCGTTGGCGCGCCCCGAAAATTGGCGGCTCCAAGCGACAATCGGATTGGGATGGAAAGGTCGGCTTAAATTTATGAAAAAGGAAATTCCGAAAATTTTGGATTTCTACTTAAAATTATAATAGGCCTTCTTCACTTTTTGTGTAAATTTGCAATTTTTGATTATTTCATTTTTGTGTGTTTTTTATTTTTAAAACTTTTGAGTTTCCTAACAAAAAATTTAATTAAAAAACCTAAAAACAAGAAATTAAAAAAAGCAACATCTCAAAGAATAAATAATTTCACTTGATTCAAAACCAAAATTAAAAATTAAAAAAATTTCCTATAATTTTTAATTTTGAAAAAATCACAAAAAAGAAATTAAAAATCCTAATCTTGATCCAAAATCAGTTTTCTAAAATTAAAAAATATAAAAAATAAATTAAATTATCAAAATTTAAATAATTTTAAATATTTTTTTTTACCTGTAGAAACCCTGAATATAAAATTACTATATTTTATATTTATATTTATACAAATTGTATTCATCATCTGAAAATGTTTGCCAATTTGAAGCCGTCTCTGCTGGTCGGCAAATTCACAGCCGCCGGCAAAACAATGGCACAATTGGCGACGGTGCCGAAGGGCGTGTTCACGGCACTTTGCCGACCGTTGAGGAGCACCGTATTCACTACCGTACGCGACACTGCTGCAGCTGCTGGCCGTATTACGGTGGTCGACGAGATGAGCACCGACCCGGACACTTTTCGACTTTGGCTTTCGCCGGCACTGCAAATTGTGCAACAATGCACAAAGTGAGAAACCAATCAAATGAGATTGACATTGGCAAAAATTGGCAAGCCGATCAGCTCTGCTGGTGTCTGATCAGTAAGCAACAAAAACTTGTCGCGTTGATAGGTGCCGCACAGCGAAATTTGAGTTTTTGAAATTTTTCGAAAATTGCGAAAAATTCAATTAAAAAAACTATTTTCAACCATTTTGGCGATTTGAACAATTTGTTTTTAACAGAAATTTTCGGAACCCGTCAGTTGGGCCCTCACGATTGGGCCCCAGCATGTTTTTCCACTATAGCTTTTTTCTTTGGCATCCAAATCCAACAATCTTGGTATCATTCGAAAGCCCTTGATGTGCTCTATTAGCCTTAAAAAAAGCGAAAAGATTTTCAAGCCTGGAAAATATTTATTAAGAAAAAATTTCAAAAATTTTGACTTTTTTGCAATTTTCATGTATAACTTTTTTGGTAATTGTCTAATCGCGAAGCAATAGCTTAGAAAAAGCTTCTAAACATGTTAAGCTTTCGAATGATACCATGTTATTGGATTTGGATGACAAAGAAAAAAGTTATAGAAAGTTATAGTGGAAAAATATTCTGGGGCCCAAACGTGAGGGCCCAACTGACGTAGACCGGAAATTTTATGAAAAAATCCCAAATTTTCAAATTTTCAACTAAAAAAAAATCATCAAACAGTGCCGAATACCATCTGAGCCGCTTGACCCAATCCGACGGCACTTCATCCGATTGGCCATCGCTTTACCAACTCATACACCCGTAAATAGGAAAAATATTTATTTAAAATGTATTTAATTTTATATTTATTAAATAATATTAAATATTTCCAACTATTTTTGTAAGAAATTGTGCATCCACGCTCGCCACTATTCACAAAAAATGTGAGTAAAACAATTCATACAATTTAATTTAACAAATAATTTTACAAATTTAGAATTCGATTTTCTTTTAAATATTTTCCGAAAATTTTTAAATTACAGATTTAAATTAAAATAATATTACTTTGTTTATTTCAATGAATTATTGACAGGCTTTTATACAAAAAATAATATTTATAAATATGTATTTATAAAATTATGAAAAAATTCAATGGTTAATCTATATTTTTGGGAAAATTGGTGATTTAATAATGCTGTTTAATGCTTTTATCCGTTTTTATCTTGGAAAATTGGTACAAAAAAGGCCCGACTTTTTGCCCGATTTTTGAGTTTTGCAAAACATCTCTCCCTCCCTGCCTGGGCCTTCATTAGTGGTAATTAGCTAATTAAATTGATCAACAGTGCTCAACCATAATCGACATCATCAATATCATCCGATCAGCAGATCGAATTGTGATGAAGCTTCTGCTTGTGCTGTTGCTGATCAGCCGAAGCAGCAGAAGCCAGTGCTGCTGGAGCTGATCCCTTCCGCCACTTCAGCAATTAGCAGCCAATGCCAAACTGTTAATGATAATGATGGCAAAATGCCATCTTCACAACCCCTCCGGGTGCATGCCGTGTTCGGACTGTGCCACCACCAAACAGGAACAAATTATCAGAAGCAGCAGCAGGTGGAGAACAAACATGGGAGCAACAAGCAACAAAACCACGTGATCATTGAGGCCGTTTTCCAAGTGTTGAGGTGTGGTGGTGAGGGGCATTGATTAATATTTTTTTAATTACCATTTGGAATTAAAGTTTTGTCTAGCATAATTTTTTCTAAATTTTCGGGTTCGGAACGGTGGGAAAAAATAGGAAATTGAAGCAATTTTTGCCAAATTTTTGCCATTTTAGGACCAAATTTTGGAAAAAAATTGGGACCCGGCCCTGCCGTTAGCGGCCACATCATTTCATACTAAAATTCCCTTTAAACCAAGCGAAAATGCAATATTTATGATCATTAACAATAAATGACTATAAATTTTAATCTCTTTTGAACAACAAAAAGATTTAAACGCCAAAAAAATTAATTAAAATATGGAAGTTTATACAAAAAATGCTCAATTTAAATTCTGATCAGCGATCTGGAAGCTGATGCCGCTCAGAAGGCCGATTGGTTGTATTCTGAGAACGCTGATCAATCAAATGCCGACAAAAAATGCCATCAGCGACGATTCCGATTAAATTGCCTCACTGCTCAGCCGATGGTTTCACCGCCTGTCAAAACTAATTTTCCTGCTCCTGCTGGCATTATTGTGCCACAATTGGCATCCCAACAACAACATCATCAAAAACGATTCATTTCGCACTGTTATGCCGTCGGCTGTCACCAAAATTGGCACCACTACCAGCAGCAGCAGCTGGCACAATACCAACAACAACAACAGCGACTGGCACCACGGAATTGTTATGACGCCGGCGATGACGGCACCAAATTTTTGGGAGACAAACAGCTAACGTTGGCACAACCACTGCAGAAGAAAAGGGTCATTTTTGGCATTATTTTATGTCGAATCTGGCTAGGGCTTAAACATTATTATGGCACTTTCCAATATTTCCGCTTTTTGATCCAAAATATAAAAAAATCTCAAATTGAAATTTTTGAAGAAAAAAATTCTAACTTCTTTAATTCTAAGTTTAATAATTAAAAAATATATTTTCGTGGAAACAATGCGGGGGCGGGGACTGATACGGGGCGGGGGGGGGGGGGGGAGCGGGGACTGATACGGGGCGGGGGGGGAAACGGTGGGGGGCATACATTTTTTAGGGGGGGGGGGGTCGACCCCCCCCCCCCCCCCCCCCCCTCGCTCGCAAAGGGGGCCTGCGAGGGGGGGGTTCGCAGCTAAGGGGGGGCCGGTGTAAAAGAGGTGGGGGGAGGGGGGGAAAGAAGCTGCTCCCATCTTTGCCTCCCACTCCCTGCCGCTATGCCTTTGGCATTGGCACGACTTTTCCATACATTTTCAGACGGATTGGCACCAACAGCCGGTTGATCTGAACAACAACTGTGTTGTTATGCCCGCGACTGCTGCTGATCTTGTTGATGGTGTCCCCGATGCTGACCATGGTGATGATGATGATGATGATCAGGACAGCTTCTTGCAGTTGCCGTCACTTTGTGATGGGCACCAATTGCCCGAGTTGGACGACCGCGACTTGGACGAGTTCTTCAGACAGGTGGAACAGGGCCAAAATGGGCGGCACAACAATAACAGCAGCGAAGTTGGCCAAGTCAGCAGCAGCAGCAGGGATAAGCAGCAACAACAGCAGTTGCTGAACCATGGTCAGCAGCAGGATGAGTTGATTAGTAGGAGGAGGAAGCGGAAGAAAGAAGAGGAGGAGGAGGATGGCATTTTACTGCTTGGAAATGTTGGGACAAAATGACATGAAATTGATATGATCAGGATTGATCAATCAGTGATCAGTTCTCAGAAGCAGGAAATTTTGGTGATTATTAGAGCCCGGATTTTGAAAAATTCCGGATTGGGTTTAAGTATTGGAGAATCCTGTTTTTTTTTCTGGACTCTTTGTCCAGGTCCATTTTTCAAAATCTACCCGGATTAGGATTAGGAGTGCGAAAAATTCTGCCAGATCCGGTCCTGAAGAAGAAGTCCTGCTGGTGGCACAGATCAGAAAAATTTTTCTAAAGTATTTTGAAAAAAGAACTAACAATGATCATGCTTGATCAGTGCTAATTTGGTACCAGAATTTTGGTGCATAATCAGTGATCAAGACTCGACAATTGATCGTTTGTTCATCATTCGCTCGACCATTTTTTCATCAGTTTTTTCCCAATATTTTTTTTATAATGTGGCTTTATCAGAATTTCTGCTTATTATTTTCTTTGATTTTCAATATTTGTATTTTTTTAAATATAAAATCATTTTGCAGTTTCTGATTCTTCATCTGTCATTCATCATTTTTCAAAATTTGCCATCCATTTTTCAAATTATTTTATTAAGTCTTTCACATTTTCATAATTTATCATTTTGAATAAATAAATTTTCGCTTTCATTATCTTTGCATTTGGAAAAAATAATTTGGCCAACGTGAAATGAACTAAAAAAAACGAGCATTCCTTTAATTTTTAAAATTATCAAAGAATCTTATTAAATGTATAAATTTCAAGTTTTCTCAGGCGTACTCCTCGGCACTGCCGGGTTCTTGAGATTTGAAAATTTCAAGAAAATGCCAAGTTTGTAAAATTTGGCCAGTTTTATCATTTTTTTAAAAAATTTCTCTTATTTTTTCTTCTAGTAAAAATATTAAATTTTTCCCAATTTATATATTTTTTTACTTCTAACAATATTTATAAATCATTGTTTTTCAAAAAAAAAATATTCATTTTTTAAATTATTTTACTAGAAAAAATTCTAAGAAAGTTAGAGAACTTAAAAAATTTCCACTTTTTTCAAATTTTTCAGAGGTAGGGCAACGATACGCGGTAGGGGAACGGTGGTGGAACGTAATGCCCCAGACAGAAGCTGCCCAATGCTCTCTTCGCCCTCGGGGGTTTGTCATTTATATAACCACACACATGTTGGCCCCTCTCCCATTTCACCTTTTCTCGACTCTTAAAAAGCCCTGCAGTTGGGGCTCTCGAGAACAACACAGCGGTGGCCCCCCGCATTAAATTGCCTCGGGCGGCAAAATTTGCCGCCGGCGGTTGGCGACGGTTGCCAAACACCGCTCCCACCCACCCCATTTCCCCCGGGGCGCTTTCTCCGCCCAGGCTTCCGTCCCACTCCCCAGCCACGCGGCTTCCGCCTGCTGCTATCCGCTGAACTGTGCCACCGCGCCGCCGCCCTTCCGGCGTTCATAGACCGACCGTGGCCAAAGGACCAAAAGGCCATAAAATGTATATTTGTGCTGCCACATGCCACACCCAACAAATACATACATCCCACATTGTTCATTCGTCCGCAAAATGTTTTTATTTAATTTTTTGGCCAACAAAAGGTGGCCAATTCAGCGCTGTGACATTTGAGTCCCAGGCTCCGGCGTGCTCTATGGATGAGTTAAGCCAAAAGAAATCGGGCATTGTTTCATACCCAGCGGGAAAAAACGTGGTCGGACATTTTGTCCCATCGGAATTTCCGCCCCCATGGAATCCATTTTTTGATCAAAATCAGACACTTCGTCCAACCCCAAAATGGCGAAAATCTGAGTTAAATCCGCTTTTTTATCCCAGCAGGATTTGCTCGGGATTTTCAAAATCTTTTTTAAAAAATTACAATCACTTCATGGAAATGAAGAGATGAAGATGAAAGAATGGTAATTTAGAAAAATAAACATAATTTTAAATTTTCGAAAAGAAAAATTCAAAAATTTTCATGCCCAAATTCGTACTTAAAAACGGAACCCGTCAGTTGGGCCAAGTTGGGCCCCAGCATGTTTTTGCCTATAACTTTTTTATTTGGCATCCAAATCCAACATTGTTGATATCATTCGAAAGCTCTTCACATGCAAAATTAGCCTTACAAAAAACAAAAAGATTTTCTAGCATATAAAAAAGTTTTTAAGAAAAATTTTTCAAAAATTTCGACTTTTTTGCAATTTTCATGTATAACTTTTTTGGTAATTGTTTGATCGCAAAGCGATAGCTTAGAAATTTCTTCTAAACATGTTAAGCTTTCGAATGACTACCAACAATGTTGGATTTGGATGCCAAAGAAAAAGTTATAGAAAGTTATAGTGGAAAAACAAACTGGGGCCCAAAACGTGGGGGCCCAACTGACGTAGACCGACTTAAAAACCCTTTAATAGACTCTGTGGAGGGTCAACTCCGTCCCGCTAATTCAGTCCCAGTCATATGAAGCCATAACTTTTTACATTTTTGACCACTCAAAAAATTTAATACCCTTTATGACGCCCTAAAGTTTGATTGGGACGGAATTGGCGGCACGGAATTCCGATTTCCGACTTCCGATTTTTTATATTTTTTGAAAAATTTCCGATTTCCGACGTTTTTGGGGTCGGAATTCCGATTTCCGACTTCCGAAAAATTTTTGGGCCTCGGAATTCCGATTTCCGAAATTTTTTGGGGCCTCGGAATGCCATCCCTGACGTAGACCGACTTAAAAACCCTTTAATAGACTCTGTGGAGGGTCACAACTCCGTCCTGCCAAATCCGTCCCAGTCATATGAAGCCATAACTTTTTACATTTTTGACCAAACTCAAAAAATTTAATACCCTTTATGACGCCCTAAAGTTTGGTTGGGACGGAATTGGCGGCACGGAATTGGTCCGCGCCGAATAACTGTGTCAATTAGCAATTATTGAAATTGGCTTGCGTCGGCTCCGGCAAAGCATGGATTAGCCCAAAAAGGACCTTTGGATCGGCGCGAGACTCCGAATGAAATGGAAGCCAATTTTTCATAAAATTAAATTGAAAATATGAATTGTTATTTTTTTTTAATTTTGTAAATTTTATCAATCAACGAAATATTTGTAAACATAAATAAAACAAAAAAATTTATTATTGAAAAAAGCTCCATTTTATCTAAAAATGAAAAAAAATCTTAGTTTAAAAATTTGAGCGTTTTAATTTACTTTTAATTCAAAAAATTAAATAAAAAATATTTCGTGTTTTTTATTTTTGTACATAGTCAAGGTTTATCATTAGGGTTATAAATTATATGGACTAAAAAATGCCAAATATGGGCATAAAATATGGACTAAAAAACATAAAAAATGGACTAAAAAACTCAAAAATGGCCAAATATGGACCAAAATATGAACTAAAATCTGCCAAAATATATGTTTTAATTTTTTATTAAATTCTAGCTTCAGAATTTCAATACAATACATCACAAAAATTTGGGTAATAATCTCATTATGTTGTCAGCGAAAATTTTCGGAAGCGAAAAAAATATCCAAAAAATTTCCAAAATTTCGAAGAAATTCTCTTTTTTAGGGGTGTATTTTTTAAAAATTTCAAAAAAGTCGATCATTAGGGGTGTATTTTTCGCTTTTTTTGCATTTTTCTTATTAAAATTTTCAAAAAATGGCCAAAATATGGACTAAAAACGCAAAAATGGCGAAATATGGATTTATTCCCGAAAACCCCCAAAATATGGATTTATATGGACTAAAAACTTTCACCAAATCAAAAAATTTTAATGCAGAAATGCTATTTTTGAGCCCCTTCTTCATAGCATATGCGCAGAAAAAATATTTAAATCCATATAATTTATAACCCTATTATCATGCTAAATTTTATTTATTTTCATATCCCACAATTTATCTAGGGTCTAGCGGATTAGGCTCCACCGTCGGGGACAGGAATTTCGGGATCGTAGGCGAAAATCCCCGACCAAATTTCTCGGGGATGGGTGATGAATTAAAAAAAACATTGTCGGGGATAACTGTTTATAAACAATAAAAAAAAATTTGCTAATTGCTGGTATTAAATGATTTATCAACAAAAATTAATTAGCCACAATTTTCCACTCGTCGGATGGCATCCAAATTGTGCCATTTTTATATTGCCGCATTTCCGCTTGTTCATATGTTGGTGCCGACCGTTCTTTTCCCGTATCCCCCGGGGGCATAAAGCGTGCCCCCCCCCCCCCCCCCGATGCGTCCCCCGCTTCCCCGCGGGGGTTGTCATGGGAAAAGCGGACCGCGTGGCAAGGATGTGCCAATTCCAGCAAAAGCAGCGATGTTGCTTCCTGCTTGAAGCATGGAGAGGGTGGGAGGGGGAGGAGGAGAATGGCATATTTGATGTGCCATTCTTCTCGCTTAAGCGCCGCAGGGCAACATGCCAAAATTGGATGGCAAATTTTTATTTATTTTTTCTCGCGGTACTGAGTCATCAATTTTCTTCGCGCTGAATTGGGCTCAATCTCAATTTGGATATTCTAAATTTGCTGCATGAATGAGAATATTTCCCGAGGCTGTTTAAATGCCATTTAAAGTTTCCATTTATTTTTGCTTTGAATGCCTGAGGCAAAACAAAAATAAAATTCCTAAGGCTTGTGTTAGAGTTAGTCTCGAGATCGAAATCCGAAATTTGTCCGATTTCTTGGCTCGAGAGGAACAGTTTAAAGAACAGCTAATTATTTCCGCTAATATGCCTCATTAATGGAGCACATTCAAAAATAATAAAAAAAAATGCCTGAGGGCATTTAGGCAAATTAATGATTTTTGTGGTGCAACGCATGGAGTAATATTTAAACATAAATATTTTTATGTGTTAAAATTCAAAAATATTTGTAAATAAATATGCGAATAATTTTTTAAATAATTTATTGAAAATACAAAAATAACAATTTTTGTGTGCCGATAAATTACTTAAAAGCGCGAATATTGTCTGAGAAAAAAACGATGTTGGGTTTCTCATTTATTAACTAACGATGATGTTTGTCGGTCATTCACTTACTAATTACCCTCACCATCCAATTCTCTGCTTAATTGTCACCACCTACGTGCCAATCAATGGTCGGTTGTTGTTTACTTACCTAATCACTAATGACCCCTCACCATTCAATTCTCTGCCTAATTGTCACCCATATAACGGGTGTGGGAGCGGGGGAGGGCAATTATTTTGGAGAATGACGTGAATAACGGGCCCGGCGGGGGGGGGGGGGAGGGGCAGAGAAGGAGAATGGGGGCCCCTATTTTTTTGAAAGAATGTGACGCGGGGGTGTGAGAAGGAGGGGAGGAGAGGAGGGGGGAGGAGGACCAATTTGGTCCCAAAATGGAAGGAAAAGATAACAGAGAAAAAGGGCCCCTCGGGGGACAAATGCCTCCCGCCGCCCTCCCCTTTTTCAATGTGTCCTCAGCAGAGGGAAAGCGGGGGAGTGTAAGAGGCCCCATCTCTCCCCTCACCCATTCCTCAGACTCTTGGGCCTATCCGCTATTTCTCCTCCCCCCCCCCCCCCCCCCCCCCCCACTCCTCATATGAGATGGGACGGACAATCTCGCCCAATCCATCTGGCCCATGGCTTCTTAGAGCATCACCACGTGCTGCTCTGGTGCTGCTAGAGAACGACTTTTTGTTTGTGTGTCGAGACTCTCGAAATAGGTCTCGAACCTCCTGGAGACTCTGGACATAAATATTGGGTTTAGGTCTCGAACCTCGAGGGTAAGACTCGGTCCCGAGTTTTCGGCACATGAGTGATATCGCTGAAACATTCGAGCCTGATCACTCTCGAGAATCGCGGGATGACAAAATTTGTCGGTCTCGAACCTCGGGGGGCCCAATAATGGTCGAGAGTCTGACAATTCTCTGCCGAAATTGGTCCCTTCCCTTCCTTACACATGTATTTGTCTTCCAACACAACAAAATGCCCCTATATTTTCATGATGGGAGAGGAATTTTGCCATATTTTAGGGTCCCTCCCCTCCGGGGCTGACTGGGCCCAATTCTCTCACCACCACCCTCCTCTTTTGTCATTGTCAGCCCACCCTCTTCCATCGTCCCCGCCCAGAGATAAGAAAATACCCCCCCCCCCCCCCCCCCCCTCCGCCCCCAAAAGGAAGACAGAAAATATATATTTGTGTGTATGCATTGAATAGGACGGCCCCCGAGGGGTCTCGGCCTCCGCCGCCGATTGTTGAAACGCTTCCACCCGCCTCCGGCGGGGCACGGGGAGCAGTTCTCCCCCCCCCCCCCCATCCTTCCGCCCCCCTCCCAAATTCGCCCACGACGGAGGGACGAGTCGGTCCGTCTCCCCCACTCCTCCGTCACACGAGACCAACTGCTGCAGCCCCAGCCGGCGGCCGGGCTCCCACCCTCTTCCACCCACAACCAATTCCCCCCGCCACCCTCCAATTTCTCCCCCGAGGGGCTAATCGATGGGGGGGGGGCGGGACGGGACGCGGGACCGACTGCTGCTGCTGGCGCTCGACGCCGGCGGCGGGTGGGAGGCGGCAATAGGGGGAGGGATAGATTCCGTCCCTCCCCCCATTTTCCCAGCCACTCATCAGAGTAATAAACCAGCAGAGCCCCCATGGGCCAACAGCAGTGTCCGCCTTTCCCCGCCCGCCCCCCGCCCGCGGGGATAGGACGCCGGGGGGCGGCGGCGGGGGGGGGGGCGGGGGGCAAAACGCCGCGGGGGAGGCAAAATGTGTATGTGTGCTGTGCTCATTTGTCAGCGCCTTACCCACCCACCGCCCGCCGTCCGCCCCCCCGGGGGCTTTGGCCGTTTCACTGTCCGCAAAATTTCCGTTTCACATTCGCCAAAGTCATCCCATCCCATCTGCTGCTGTTCATATCCCAACTCTCATCTCATTCACCAACCACCACAGAACAACAACAACAACCCTAATAATGTGTGTGTGTTATCTATGTACACTAATAGCCAAAGATTGCTGGGGGAAAAAAAATATTTAATCGGTGTGCCGACGGCGACGAAACCGCGGCGGAATTCCGTTTATAATTTTTATTTTTTTTAGTGCCAATGCCCATGGGGTGATTAAAATTTAATTTTCTATTACCAATCGCTGACGGAATTCCGCCTTCAAATTTTTAATAATTATTTCATTAGCAATGCTTTAAGGGATTAAAATTTCAGTTTTTATGCCATTTCGACGTAATTTCCGCTTTTTTGAAGCCTCAGGGATTAAGATTTATGCTTTTTATGTGTTCAATTAGACGGAATTCCGCCTTGAAATTTTAAATTTTAATAATGTTTTCATTATTAATATTTATTGGATTTGAATTTCAATTTCTTATTACCCATCGCTGACGAAATTTCCATATTTTTTAATTTGACAATTTAATAAATTTTCTGCACATATCAGTGTGCATGAGAGATTAAATCCAATATTTTATACCCAATTAGACGGAATTAGCCTTCAATAATTATTCTTAGTTAGCAATGCCTTGGAGGGATTAAAATTTTAATTGCTTTTGCTTCAATTGCTTGGGTGGAACTGATTTAGTGTGTAAAATTATTTACTAATTAATCTCTAAATTACTAATTAGTCTCTCCTCTCTCTCTCTCTCTCTCTCTTTGCTAATTAATTTTTCTGCTCAATGACCAACAGTGAAGCATAAAGCAGCTGCATTCCCATCCCACTAATCTGCTGCTTTTCCTCTCGCTGCTTGGTCAAAAGCAAAAATTTGTAGTCTGTTTGGGCATTTATCGCCAGATTTAATGGTTGTTTTGCTTCCTCTTAAGGATCAAAAATCAAAATAAACAAATTTTAAAGATTATTTATTTTTTTTCAATATTGATATGGTCCCACTCGAGATTGCTCGGTCTTTTTCATCCCGGAATTCCGATTTTGAAATTACAATTTCCAAATTTTTTGGGCATCGGAATTACATCTCCTGTCCAGAGGTTGTCCTTGAGTTTTTGGAATTTAAGGACGACCCATATGTACGGGTGGGCACACTTTCCAAGGACTCGGGAACGGATCGTCCTCGAGTCTGGCAATTTCTCTACTTTCCACTACGCTGATCAGATCGCCCTAATTCACTATGACATTTGTGATCAATTTCCAAGGTGGCACCAGTCGTCCTTCGATTCTGGGCACTCAAAGACATCCGTGTACCCAACTCATTTGAACACTTCATTATTCTCTCTCTCTCTCTCTCTCTCTCTATCTCTGTCTCGCTCTCTCTCTCTCGCTCTCTCTCTCTCGCTCTCTCTCTCTCTCTCTCTCTCTCTCTCTCTCTCTCTCTCTCTCTCTCTCTCTCCTCTCTCATTATTCTCATCTGATCACTCCTATCTTCCTTTTTCTCTCTTTCTCGCCCTCTCTTTCTTTCTCTGATCATTGCTCCATTTTGGTTCCGCCCACTCATCAACTTTGATCATAACATTTTAGATCATCCTCATACCTAATGATCATGATGGTGATGATGAGATTGGGCGGCGATCTTTTTGTGTGTTTCCGCATAATTTGGTGGTTCCTTTCCCAAATTCATTTCCGATTTTGCGGGGGAGTCGATTAATGGATGATGATAAGCGATGGACTGATTACGTGCGGAAAATAATTATACGCGATCATCACCCTCATCATTCATTTGCGTGGGTGTGCTTTATTCATCAAAAAATTGGGTGGTGCGATGGGCAAAACGGCGAGGGTGGGTAATTAATACAATTGACACTAATTACTGACTAATTAGTGACTAATAGTCAGTAAATGCTGATGAGCGTTTCCAAGATATTAGTCTTGCTTGACTCTCGAGTTGGGAATTTTTTTTTTTTGGCATCAGATTTCTGCTCCACCATGTATCATTGGTCTGAATCACAGCTATTGGAGCATTTGGTGCCATTCGCGGGGAACCGACTATCCCCGAATTGGAGATTTTCGGGAATCAATCATTTTTTGGTATATTGCCGCGAGGGTTTTTGTCTCCGAATTCATGGGGGATGTTTGTCCCCGCATTCCACGGGGAACGCGAGGAATTATATTCAATTATCCGGAGGAATTTTTATCACCGAATTCGTAGTGAATTGTTTGTTGTCCCTGCATCCAACGGGGACCACGGGGAATTTATCCGGGGCTTTTTGTCTCCGAATTCGTGGAGGATTTATTCATCCTGCATTCCGCGCGGGGATATTCCCCCGGATTTAGCGAGGGTGATGCCATCACCATTTTGTCTAAACCTTTT
This sequence comes from Heterodera schachtii, assembly GCA_023374025.1. Classification (NCBI taxonomy): domain Eukaryota; kingdom Metazoa; phylum Nematoda; class Chromadorea; order Rhabditida; family Heteroderidae; genus Heterodera; species Heterodera schachtii. The sequence continues at coordinate 3,032,940 of SIJG01000003.1, forward strand.
TTCTCATTTTAATATGTGCCATCCCCGTAATCCATTTTCCCCGAATCCCCGTTCTCTGTTTAATCCCCGTACCACATTTTTATTATTGTGGTGTTCGTCGTCAGCAAAAATTTCCCCGCCCCCACCCCCGCCGGCCGCGGCGGGGGCGTTTCATTTTGATTCTGAATCTTTGGCCATTTATCCGGCGCGCATTTCGCATTTCCTTCCACCGGCACACGCCGGCGGCAATGCCAACAAACGGCAGCAAAGAAAAAGGGGGACGGCGGGGGCGGCGGAACGACGCGCGTTCATTGCATTGTGCCGTCCAGTGTGTGTGTGTGTGTTGTGTTCATTATTATTAATCCCTGTGCCATCACCCCCCCCCCCCCCCCCCCCCCCCCCCCCCCATATAACGCGGCACGGCATTCTCCCCCGTCCCTTACTTTTTGTACATTGTGTGGCACAATGTGTGCTGCCTGCCACCCCGCCGGCACTGTCTCCGCCCACCGGCGGAGCGGGCCAACTGCGTCTAAGACAACTTTAAGAAGCCATAACTTTTTTATTTATTGGCCAAATTAAACAAACTTGGTATCATTCAAGAGCTCTTAACAAGCTCTATCAGCTAAATAACAAAAATGCGTAATGATTTAGTAAAGAAATAAAACAGTTAAAATATAAAAATACACAAAAATTCAGACTTTTTTGCAGTTTCCAAACTTTAACTTTTTATATGTAGCCTTAATCGCTTAGAAAATCCTTACAAATATCTTCTAAATTTGGGGGGTGTCATGCCAACTCGTACAAAAGGCAACTCGTACACTGTTGTACAAAGGCAACTCATACAATTTTTTAGGTTAGGCCTAGGCTTTAGGATTAGGCATAGGCTTAAGCTTTAGGCTATTCCTAAGTTTAGGCTTGCTTGGGCTTAGGTTTAGGCTTAAGCCTAGGCTTTATTTTGTAAAATTTGAGTTCATTTTTGTACGAGTTGCCTTTGTACAACAGTGTACGAGTTGATTGTGTACGATTGCCATTGACCCGAGTTTGGGTCGTTTCGGCACCGGCATTTCGGCGCCAGCCCGAGTTTTGGAATTTTTTCATCGTCGACTAAATCCAACAAACCTTGGTATCAATTGAAAGCTTAACATGTTTAGAACCTATTTCTAAGCTATTGCTAGGCGATTAGACAATTACAAAAGTTTGGGTTGGCGCCGAGAAGTCGGCGCCGAAACGACCCATCTCCCACTGCCCCTTTCGCCGATGGGATAATATTTAAATTTTGCACTTTGGCATAATGTGCCGCCATCCCCCCGCCTCCAATTTGCTGGCACGGCACTCCCCCCTCATTATTTTTCCACCTTTATGCTCTTTTGTCTCTGTGTTCTTTCGTCACATCATCATTGCCGATGACGGTACGGCGGGTCCAAAAGTGCCAAAACTCGCGCGGGCGTTCGCCCCAAGGTTCATTCAACGCGCATTTTTCGTTTAAATTTAACGTATTTTTTAAAATTCATTCATATTAGCATAAATTCTAACGGCCTATAACATAACTTCTCAAAAATGATGAAAATTTTACGAAAAAATTCACCTACCAATTTTTAAACATTTTAAAAAAATTACATTTAATTAATTTTCCACCCAAAAATGTCTATATATATATATATATATTTAATGGCGCCAATAACGGCAAAAATGCCATGTTTTTACACAAAAACAAAAATTCCCTCTCCCAAATCCACCCTTTTGATTCTGCTTCTGGCATTATTAGCAGCAGAATGAATATTTGTTGATTGATCTCTCCCCATCCGACCATTAAAAATAATTTAAAAAAAAACTTTTTACTTCGATGGAAAATTTACCAAAAACAACAAACAGCAGCAGGTGGTTTTTCCGTAACGGATGACTCCCACTGCGCGGTTTCAAAGAAAAATGAATAATGCCTTCCGGCGCCGTGCCTTATGTTTTATTCCCTTTCAATTATATGGCTTTTCGCCGCTTTATTCCGCCGCTTTATTGGCTCCCGTGCCGCCGCCGCCGCCGCCGCCTGCAAATGTGCCACACAATAATCACTTATCCGCCTGCCCCCCATCCCATCCCATTCCCCCCCCCCCCCCCCCCTCATAATTTCATTTTTCGCGCACCTTTCCCGCCTTCGGCATCCCCTGCCGGCGGGAGACACTAATCCATCCATTCACCCGTGCCCAATTAGCCGCTAACATCTGCTGCCGTTTTGTTTTATTACGTCAATGCTTCGCGCGGCCGGCGCGGGCGGCATAGATGAAAGCAAAAATTTTTGCCCCCCACCCCCCCGGCGACGGCACTTTTTCAATGCCGTTCCTATGTGCCATCCCCCCTCCCTACTTGAGGCAAAAATTTGCTTTTATGCTTTATTGTCTTTATGCCCCTCCCCGCCCCTCATTATCTTAGCATAAACTAAAGAATACGGGGATGCCATTTTGGGAGCGGATGAATGGCACATGGCCATTCTCTGTGTTTACTACCGGTTTCTTAATCTGTCAAATTATTTTCCCCCTACGGGCACGTACCAAAAGAACGAGGTAGGAATTAACAGCTGATTGTGAGAGTAACTTTACCAGGGTAAAAATTCTTTTGGAAATTTTTTAAAATTCTAAATAAAATTATTTTTAATTTTTTGTAGCATTTTGGCAAAATCATTAAATTTATTTTTTAATTTTATGGCATTTTGGCAAAATCATTAATTGTTTACATATCATTAAACGGGACCCATTCCCCGGAATTGTCCCCAATTTTTTCCCATCTCCGAAACAATTAATTATATAAAATAAAATTGTAATTATGATGTTTTGTATGATCCGTTAGTTCAATTTTTTTGGTGGCAATTACCTAAAATCCATTAAATTGCCTATCAAATTATACAAAAACGGGGACACACCCATTCCCCGAAAGGCTTATTGCTGTAATAATTTCCACGTAAAGCTTAACTTATAAATTTTTTCAGCTTCACTGTATTAAGAACAGTGTGGCATTATGCCAAAGTCTCATTTTCCCCGCATTTCTCCCCGAATTGGTCGGGGACGTTTTATTTCCTTGGATTTTAGCTGTTTGTTAATCATAAATCCATGTTTAGCCCCACATAAGTACCTTTTACTAAGCATAATTTTTCGTCACCCTCCTCCGCCTCCCCCGGGGGCTTTTCCTTTTCAGGGATAATGCCAAATACGAGTTTGAATTTGTCATGCCCTCCCCTCTTCGGGGCCATTTTTTCCGTGCCGTGCCGGAAATTAATTTTCGACGCGATTTTTTAAAAGCTGAATTTCTACCTGGCCATTATCGGACCATTAACAGCATTACGCTTAATATGTGCGCCATCTTTTCATTCCTCAAAATTTGCCCATTAAATTTCGTTCTTTGGCATTTCTTTTGCGGAAAATTGAAATTTAATAAACGAATAAATTAAATTTCAGAAAAATTTTTCTGATTGATCCAAATGGATTATAATTTCCAAAACAGAAAGAAAATCTGAAAATTCTGAATATTAACTAATCCATCAGCTTTGCTATCTCACCTATTCAAGGTCAGACCAGTAGGAACACTTGCGAGCTCTGTAAATTTTATATTTGAACGAAATTTAATGAGCCCTGGACTTCGACCAAATTAAGGGTAAAATCCGCGAATTTACTAGGCAAATTAATAAATGCATTTCCAAAATTCCACTAATTAATTGGTTCCAAAATTCCACTAATTAATTGACTTCCTTTGTCCGCTAATATTTGCCTATTAATTAGTCGGAATCCGATGAAAAAGCGGATATGACTTCAAAAATCCGTCTTCTAACCATTTATTGTTAATATTAAATACATCTAAAATTTATCATCTTAATATACGGGGTGGGTAAGAAATTTTTTTTATTAATTGCATTACCTCCCCCATTTGTTCTTTTTTCCAAGAATGTATGTACATGGAACAACAACTAGCCTAAACAATAACTTAAGGTAGCGAAAATATAAATGTCCACCATTAATTAAGGGTTATTAGCTAATAATAGCAATCAATTTACGTGTTTAACATCAATTGAGGATCATTAGCAGACAATAATTACCCCAATTATATGAAACAATTACAAATGAGCGTCTTTACATGTCTAACATCAATTAAGGATCATTATCTAATTGTATTTTTATTACCCCCAATTATATGCAACAATTATAAATGAGCGTCAGGGCAGCGCCCCCCACATTGACCGTGCTGGCAGTGCCATCGATGACGACAACCGACTGCGAGGATGGCAACAACAGCAACAACAACAACAACAGGCTGGAGCTGGTTCAGGAACACCAGCAACAGCAACAACAGCAGCAAGACGGCGAGCGAAGTCCGAAAAGTCGGAATGCCCTCGGGCTGACATTGCCCGGCACGGCACCGACGACAACAACGACGGCGCCGGCAGGATTCGTCGGCACAATAACTACGACCACAACTTCGGCCACTGCATGCCATCATCACTCCATTGACGCCATGTTGGGTGGTGATGGTAACAGCGGTATCGGCACGGGCAGGCAGTACCAGCAACACACCCAGCTACATCGTTCGCCGCCCAGGCGCATCATCCACGAGGTGGAGCAGTACAACACCAACAACAACAATAACAACGTGATGATGATGAACACGCTCAAGGTGTGGTGGGTTTGGGACAGTAGGACATTGCCTAGGCAAGGTGCCAACCTTTTGTTTACGTCTGCCAACATTTAGCAAGATTCCATTTCATGTTCATCTAGGTCTATGGCAATCTTACAAAAGGCAACTTGTACAACAATATTTTTACAAAATTAAGCATAAGCTTAAGCCTAAGGCCTAGGCCCAAGCAAGCTTAACCCAGGCCTAGCCTAAAGCTTAGGCCTAGGCCTAAGCCTTTGTACGAGTTGCCTTTGTACGAGTTGTCATGACACCGTTCATCTTCGTCGTCTAAGATCCTGTCAAGCTTGTCATAATTATCACAATCTTGTTTACCATCAATGTAAAAAAAATTTCCTCAATATCTCAATTTTACGTCTAAAACCGTGCCAAGATTTTCTCATCCCATTCTTGTTCCTCCATGGTAACAACCATGATTCAGAATTTTACCAAGGTTTTCCAATATTCCAATCTCATTCTCCTCCCAAGAAAACCGGGTACTTGCTAGATTTTGCACAGAAGCTAGAAGATAATGCTTAGATTATATAATAGAATCGCAACAAATTTCTAAAAAATCCATGTTGTTTTTCTTTCTGTCTAGGACCTTGCCAAAGTTATCATAAGATAGCAGCAAATCATAATCTGTAACACCCTGGAATGTTGTTTTGGTCCAATTCCCAAATTCTGGGCCTTACAATTAGTCATTATTTGTCTAATGCGACGGACCATAAAAAGTCCTGGAATTTTGGATTTAATTTTTCGTAAAACCATTTGCCAGTACAGGTGATTTACCTAAACGTCATCCACCAGACAAATAAATGATCAATCATCAGACTCAAATAAATTAAACGAAAATTAATTGGTTCATACAAACGTTTTTTGTCCCATGGTACGGTGTATTCTCTTAATTAGTTGTTTCCATTGAATGCACACAAATGCCACCTGGTGTCGCCGCCGCCATTCCAATGCGTGGGAGTTCATTTTGGCACAAAAACAGTGGCCAAATACAATTTGCCTAATTTGCTGATTGCCTCTCTCCCCTCTTTCTCTCGCTCCCTACCTGTCTCTCGCGCTCTATCTCTAATTTATCAATGTCTCTCTTTCTTTTTCCGTTTCTGTCCAAATCTCTTTTTTCTCACTGTCACGCCGCTCTCTCCCTCTCTTTGTCCATCCTAGTATCGCTCTCTTTCGCTAACCAAACCTTCTCCTCTCTCCTTTTCTCTCTCTCTCTCTCTCGCTCTCGCTCTCTCTCTCTCTCTCTCTCTCTCTTCTTTTTCCTTTGACACTCTCTCTCTCTCCTGCTGTTCCCTTTCTTCTCACATAAATGCCCACAGGTTAATTTGAAATTCATCTGCCATCGCCACTGACAAATGAGTACAAAAGATCTGTATTTTTGATGCCAAAATTAATTTATTGTCCTGCTCATTTCTTTCACTCAAAAAAGAACCCAATTTTGGAATGGAAAAAAATCTTCGAGAGTCTTGAGGAAGAAAAAAAAAATCATAAAAAACCCCAAAAGCGGAAAGGCATGGGGTGTCTTGTGAAAAAATCTTTCCCGATAATGCCGATGCCAAATTGGGACTTTCTCTCTTTGCCACTTCCATTCGACGAGTGTCTATGACAAGTGCGTGCCGTCTGCTGCTGCTGTTGCTTGGACAAAAACACTCGAGAGTCTCGAGGTTAGGCCAAAAACGGCATCCACCTCCGTGCCCATCGGCGGGGGGTCAATCTTTCATGAAAAAGCATTGGGGGCGGGGACGGGCGCTTTGCGATGAAAAATGAGAGAGACCCGCCGGGGATAAGCCCCCGAATATATATGTATGCTCTCATTCGTCACAAATTTGAAACGGAAAAGCCCCCTCTCGAGACTCTCGACAATTGTGGGTAGAAGCAGTTTTTGGCATTTATATATGCCATTGGGCTATTGTGGGAGGGCATGAGCCCTTTGTTTGCGTGGGTTGCTTTACAACATGGGCCAATTTTTGGCATTTCTGGCATTATATATTACGCCCCAAAATTTCCCCAAAGGATTTTCATCCGCGGATAATCTCTCCGCTTAACATAATATTGGGCGCCCCGCCTACGCCTATCATCATCACAATCCCATTGATGAACAACAGTTGCTGCCGATTGCTGACAGCCGTAGTCAGCCAGGCAAAACAGCTGGCACTAATTATTTGTCCAAAGCTTAAAAGTCGGGCGATGAACGCCCGCGGGGAGGGCAATTAGTGGGGGGGGGGGAGAGAAAAAGGACTAACGAAAGGCAACAGAATGCCAAAAATAGTTTAAAATGCCTCTCACAGTGTGAATGCTGATTAAGTGCTTTATTCCCTGAAAAGCTTTAATCTTTTCACCTATTAATTATACCCAAAATTACCTTTATCTGCTGATTAAGCCAAAATTGCAATTCTTGGAAATTCAAAAGTTACAGTGAAAGTGATCAGAAAAACACTAATTAGAGGATAAGAAGAAGAACTGAGCATCATGATAATTAACATTAATTGTTTGTTGATTGTATATTGATTGATTGCTTAATTGATTGATCAATTATGTGATGATAGTGATTGGAACTAATTACTCATGCATAATATTATGTATCATCACCGAAGGACACTATCTTTTTCCTGATCAAAAAGACCAATGACGTATCCGATCAAAAACCAAAACGGTTTTTTAAAAAAATGATTTGTGATCAAAATTAACAGATTAGGGGGAAGGTGGAGACCAAAGAATGAATGATCAACAAAAGTTTTTTGTTATCAAATGACGTGAGTGTAGCAGAAAAATGTTGGTTGGTTGAAGAGTGTGGGTGAGGTGAACGAACATTTGTTGCTTGCTGCCTTTCTCAAATCGATCAGGTTCTGTGTGTTTGCCTGCTGTACGGCGCTGAGCGGTCCGATCAGTCAGCCGAATCGATTAGGACCAGCCGATCGGGGATTTATTTATTTTCCATTCCACATGCTTGCAACTTTTAATTAGAGGCTCAATGTTAAATAAAACCGGACTGGAGATCACCGGTCGGGAATTAACTTTGTCGGGAGCTTGAGTTGGGAAAAATGTTGCTCAAAATTAGCCGAGAAACTGAGTTGTAAATGGGTCCAGAAATGTCGGGAATTTGGATCAACAACCGGGGAGTTTTCGGGGATCTGATCCCGAAGCCTTTTAGGGATGCCGGCATGGGGAAATGTTCTTCTAATCGGAATGCCAAAATGTATCGGCAACAAACCTTAGAGCATTTACTTTGACTTAGAACCGAATTTCCTAAAACCGTCAGAGATGGGATCACTGATCAGCAATTTTCCATTCCTCATTTTCCGTAATAGGAAAAATTTGGGGTTTTCCAGCCACGTCTTGATGCGTTGATGAGCATATTCTTCCGCTAATTGTGATCAAAGCGCAATTTTAAAAATCCCTAATTCAAGGCACCGCCACTGATCTGTGAACAGGGCCCATCCGCGCCCGGATCACCCACCTCCCCATCGCCTGCAAGCCGTTCCGCTAAACGTCCGTGCCCACTGTCGGTGGACGCGTTGCAACGCCTGAACCTGGTAAAAATCGAGTGAATCATATTATCGAATGATCAGCAACTAACTAGGCATTCCGATTTTCGAATATGACAATTGTCATGTATTTCAAAATTTAATGGCGATTCATAAAATAAAGTTTTGTTAAAATTCAAAAATGTTCCCGGTGGTGGCGCCTCAACAATTTTCGCAAAAATTTTATGAGTTTGTTTATAGGACATTGAATTTTCCGGGTCATAGTTCAAAATGAGCCCTTTTTAGACTTCGTTGCTCAATAAGAGACTGATCAAGTTGAAATTTTTTTAATCAAATCGCTTCCGATCACTATTTTGCATACTAAAATTGCCCAAAATTCGGGCTTTTGGTTTCTGGCATTTCCCGATCAGTGCCATTTTTAAAATTAAAATTCCCCTTTTTTTTGTAGCTCAGTCCCAACTACATTCCGAACGGAACAATGGACGCCGGTGGTATGTTTTTTTTTTTTTGCTTTGCCACTACGCCACATGGAATGCCAAAATCAAACCGCCGCTTTTGGCACAGGTGCGCCGAGACTGCCGCCCGTGTCGCCCAGCTACCCAACCTCGGACCTGGGCTCTTCCCCCCGTTCCTCCATCTCCGCCTCGCATTACACCGCGCTGGGCATCAACGCGTCCAACTGGCAAGCGTTCCGCGACGCTTACGCCGCGCGTCGGCGCAGCGGCGAGTGCGAGCTGTTGTCGGTGGATGAAGCGGCGAGTGCCAAGGCGGGCGGTGCCAGCGGCGGTGGAGGTTTCTTGACGCCGCACCAACTGTTGTCACCGGCACCATTCTCGCCCTTCTCCGACTACGGGGTGGCGGATTTGCATATGGGCGGCACTTCCGTCACCGGCACGCCGTTCTCGAGCAGATCGCCAAATTTGTCACCGTCGCCAGTGCACCGTGCCGGCACCAACCTGCACTTCAGGTGGTCATGCCTTTCAAAGCATCAGCGTTTTTCAATTTTGTCGAGTCAATTTCAGAGTTTAGCCGTTTAAATTCCGTATCCGAGCCTTAAAATAAACGCATTTGGCACAAAAAAGTCTCAAAAAATAAATATGAAACTTTCCGATCACTTGTCAACAGATTGCTGATTTTTTGACCATTAAAACAAAAATTCCGCTTTATTTTGATTTTTTAAAATGAGCAAAATTTTTTTATCTATATTTGAGTATCTTTTTGATCGATTTTCTGATCATTTTTGGGTTCGATTTACACAAAGCCAAAAAATTTGCGTATTTGTTAGTTTTTTAAATTATATTTTCAAAATTGTATTCTCAGTGAGTTAGCAAACATACTGAGCCTCGATAAATAAATAATAAAAAATATAAAAATAAAAAAGATTATTTTTTTTTGCCAGAAATTTTTATTTCAATTATTTCTATTTACAGATTTACCGAAAACTTTCGGATTTTATTGACACGAAAAATCGGTTACTTTACTAATTGCCGATCAGGAAAACTTGGCATAAATCCCTAGATATTAATTTATGGATTCTATGGGTGCCGGATAATCGCATTTTCCGATCGCTAATATTACGACCGGGAAAGTACGGCGATCGTTTTTTTCACCATTCATTTACTCTCGGATCCATTTTTAAGTTTTGATCAAATCCGCTCGCGCAGCTCCCTCTCCAATCCGATCGCCGGCTTTTACGGGATGGACGCGTTTGGTGCCGGTAGCGAGTGCCACCTCCGTATTCCGTCTCAGTCGCGTGCGCTTGATGCGGAGGCGCGCGAGCGCTCTCTGTCCGAGGGCGAGACGCTGTACAGCGGCGGCGGCGGCAGCGAGCACCAGCGACTGCTGCAATCGCACCAGCATCAGCTGGACGACGAGGACGAGCGCATGGACACCAGCGACGCGACCTCGTCGTCCCCGCTGGTAGTCGCTATGACCGTGTCGCGGCCGTCGTCGTCCAACGGCACGCAGCAGCAGTTGCACGCGGGCCAAAAGCGGCGCTTGTTGCACCAGCATAAACGCGCGGCAGGGGCGGCATGCGCGGAGGGGCGGCACTCGCCAGTGCCGCCAGCGAGCGCGTGCGTCTTAAAACAACAGTCGCCGCCGGTGCACGCCGTGTCGCTGCTCAGCAGCCGACCGCCGGAAAGCGGCGGTGATGGAGAAGCGTTGGCGAGTGCCATTGTCGCCAGCGCGCAAGTCAGCCGACAGCCGACCATTGAGGAGCCGCCCCCGTCTCCGACGCTGGCCGAACTGTTCCAACCCGGCGATGTACGTACCTGGGTAATTTGATCAACTGGTTGTCTAAATGTTTTGAAATAATGCCAATTCTCTCATTATGTGATCAAAGAGTTCACGAGTGATCAAAAGAGTTTCAAATGATCAAATAGAGATCCGAGTGATCAAATAAGATTTCCGAGTGATCAATTGTGTCAAAATTGTTCAAAAAAGAATGGATGATTTATTTTTATTTTTTCTCCAATTTACCCACGGGCGATTGACAATTTTAAGGACATACTCTTGGTAGTGTAACAATGCCCGTTTCCAAGGAAGTCCTTGTCTTCCAATGACGGGCGGGCGTATCAGAGTTTCATGGATCATTAATTGTGAAAAAAGATGCCAAAAGAGGTGCATCAGGGCTTATTAAAAATTAACATGGGCTGGCAGAGATCACTGATTGATCACTGATCAGAATTCCGTTGAAAATTTATTGGTATTTCCAAGAACAAAAAAAAGGCCAAAACTGATTTGAATTATTGTGATTAACGTGATAGCTATTAATTGCTGATCAAAATAACAAATCCAAATAAAATGCCATTGAAAATTGAAAAAAAAAATCGGGGATTCGTGGTTTGCATCCGGCACAAAAACTTTACAAAAAACCTATTTCCAGTTGGACAAAGACCGCAAACGGCAAGTGGAGGATTGGATTCGGCAACAAACAGCTGCCCTGGAGGCATTTCGGCACTCGCTAATCCCGCCGCAGCAGGAGGCCAACCTGTTGCAGGCAAGTGGTGTTGTATGTGTGGGGCCAGCCATCTTAATCCCCCGTTATCCGGCAAATCCAAATAATTTGGGCAATTCCCCCCCCCCCCCCCCACCCCCTCCCCTCCCTCGCCCCTAATCCTCCGTTTTCCGACCTAAAATCTTAAAATTTCTTGAAATTTGCTTTTTTTAAAAAGATGGGGAAAATTACATATAAAAAATTCAAAAAAATAAATTTTTATCAATTTTTATTTCTTGAAAAATGCAAAAACCATAAACCCTTCCTTCACAACTTAAAAATCATTAAAAGTTTTTTGAAATTTGTTTTTTTTTTTTCTAAAAAATTGAAAAATATCATCGATTTTTATTTATTGAAAAAATAAAAAGAATTACCAACACAATTGAAAAAAATCGTTCTAAAGTTTTGAAATTAAAAAAAATAAAAATAAATTTTTAATTTTTTCGCGCGAGAAGGCGAAAAATCTGTTGACAGATGAACGTGAAATGTCGACCGGGATATTCAATTTATGGCATTTTTAAGGTCCCAACAATTGTGCCGCAGAATTCGCTGGAACATTTGTGGCCCAACCCATCGGCCACGAATTCGTCCGCCGGGCCCATCCGTCCGGCGACCATGTGGCGTCGCAGTCGCTCCGAATCGGACGTCTCTGCCGCGACTGAAGCGGCCGCAGCGGCAGCGAGCACCGAATGCGGCGGTGGCGACGCGTCGGCGACAACGCCAGCGACGGCGACCAAGACGCGACGGACAAGCCAACAGCACACGGTACCGCTGCTCAAAGTGCCGCTCAACGAGGCCACCCACGTGTGCGAACATTGTGGCCAGGTGATTAATGCTGCGCAATTAGTTAATTGGCTTATTAATTGAGCTCAATTTAATGTAGTGAGTCAGAGTCATAATCAATTGGTTTGATCGTTAATTCAGTGATTAATTGATTGTTTCTCTAAATACCAAGATGACATTGGTTTTTGAAATTGATTAATTTCTGTATCAAAATAATAAATAAAACCAATTAAAAATAAATGAATTATTTTAATTCTTTTTTAAATAATAAATTTTTTTTTTTTAATTTTATATGTTTTTTCAATAAAACATCTACAAAATGTAATTTCTTAGGCGGGGGGGGGGGGGGGAAATACTAGAGCCCGGAAGGGTACATGTCAACTCGCCGACGCACGACTCGCCGACGGACTAATCTTTTGTTCGTAACTTTTTTCTTTTTTTACCAATTTTTATAGAATTAATGTTATTCGGAAGCACTAAGTGTTTAGAAACTATCATTAAGCAGATGTTAAGCGATTAAATAATTCTCCAAAGAGTTAGAAAATAAAACTCATGAAATTCACATCTTTTTCAATTTTTTGCATAATAAAAATTATAACTCTTTGGAGAATTATTTAATCGCTTAACATCTGCTTAATGATAGTTTCTAAACACTTAGTGCTTCCGAATAACATTAATTCTATAAAAATTGGTAGAAAAAGAAAAAAAGTTACGAACAAAAGATTAGTCCGTCGGCGAGTTGAACTGTTTCCCAGCCCGGAATTGTGAAAAAATCGGGATTCGGAATTGACACAGGCTGGGATAAAATTGCTTGTATTCAAATCCCGGGTTTTCCGGGAATTGACTGACTACCTAACCCTGGGATTCAAATTCCGATTTTGTGGCGTCCCTATCCCAACCCTTTTAAAAAAGCCCGAATCATGATCCCGGGAAAATCCCGGCGGGATCCCGATCCTGCCTAGGCTCTACTATATACAATGCTCTCAGCAGGAGTGTGATGACCATGGACTGGATCCAATTGATCAGGATTTGCATGGTTTCAGGGCTTCTCAATGCATGATCGGCTCGCCAAACACATCGCCAGCCGTCACCGGGACCGATCATCGTCAATGAACGACGAGAACAGTCGGGTCCACAAATGCACACTTTGTCCAAAGAGTTTTGGCCGATCGGACATGCTTACCAGGTGAGGGAATGAAAATTAATTTGTAAGAAATGGTAAATTTTTTTTTGTCCGACACGCCAAATTTTCAAGAATTAGCAAAAATTTCTCAAATCCGCCCGGGCCATTTTGGATAAAATCACACTATTTTTTTTTTTTTTGGCTGATTCAAACTGATCGACTCTTTTTTTTTTGATCAATACGAACGATTTTTTAATTAAAATTTGGTGGCTCTTAAATAATGAATTAATTAGTTTGTGAAAACCGAAAAATGTTCATGAAATTGGACACCGAACTTAGAATGTTTCTTTTTTTTTTTGACTCAAATTCATCCGGGCCATTTTTGACAAAAAAAAACAAAAACTGATCGGATTACAATTTGTTTTGATCCATCCAAACAATTTTCCAATTAATTTAGGTGGCTCATAAACAATAAATTTGATTTGAGAAACCGAAAAAGTTCCCGAAACAACTGAACACTGAACACCGAGAGTTAATCCCGAGACTGAAAAACCGGGACCGTTATTATCATGAAAAATCCGAGACATTTTTCTCAATTTTGTCGAGAGTTCGACACTCTCGACCACCAAAAACCCGAGTAAGCCCAATTCCGTTGGCACAGGCACATGCGCCTGCACACCGGCATTCGGCCCTACGCGTGCCAACTGTGTGGCCAAGTGTTCTCGCGCAGCGATCACCTGAGCACGCATCAGCGAACCCACACGGGCGAGAAGCCGTATCAGTGCCCGCAGTGCAACTATTCCGCGGTGAGTTGGGCCACCAAATTTGGCCAAACGTGCTTTCCAATTCGTTAATTATTATTATTCCCTGAAGCCGTAAAATTCTAAAAAATGTAAATTTTGATGTTTTTCGACAAAAAATTTTTAAAAATTTGAATTCAGAGATTTTTTTAGCAATTTTGTTAAAGCTTTATGAAGAGGTTGAATTTTTTTTCTTCAAAAATTTATTGGTTTTTTAAATTGTTATAAAAATTTTGGATAAAATTTTTTTTGCTTTTTTAAATTAACCTCTTTCAAATGAGTTAATTTTCTCTATTACTTCTTTAAAAAAAAAATTAAATTTTAATTTTTTATGAATTGGTTTTAAACTTGCTAATTAAGATTTTAGATCTACATGGAAAATTTTAAATCCTTAGAAAACAATTTTTTTTGAATTTCTTAAGAATTTTTTAAATGCTTTTTCTCTTTAAAATGTTCGGAAAGGGAGTCCTTTTGCCCCCAGTTAGATTTAATTGACGCAATTAGTATCGTTAATTAACTATCGCCGTGCCTAATTTGCACTGTTTACAACACAGAGTCGTCGTGACATGATCACCCGTCACATGCGCACCCATTTGTTGCTGGACGGCTCGCCGGTGCCATTTTTGTTCGCCGGCACGCCAACAATGGAATACGCCGAAATTCCGCCGATCAGCAAACTGTCGCTGAACTCGTCGACATCGTCGTCGCCTGGCGCTGCCGTCAACGCCACAACTGCGAGCAGTACAAGCATCACTAGCGGTGGTGGTGGCAGTGCGGCGGCAGCTCAACAGTCGCTCAGCGACACTGGGACAACAACGACACTCGCCGGCGGGTCGCTGTCATCGGCGTCATCGGCGACTGTGCCACGGGAGGAGCCCCAAGCGACTCGCGTCGTCGCGCAACCACTACCACCGCCGCCGCCTGACCCGGCACCGGCACCGCAACCCGCGGCGGCAGTTGCGGAGCCCGGCAACAGTAACCACATGGCAGTAACAATGGAGCAACAACAGCAACAACAGAGACAGCAGCACATGGAGCACATGGTTGCGGCCGCCAAGCTGTTGTCCGCCGCGGCACAGCAACAGAACCAGCAACAACAACAACAGCAGCAGCAGCAGCATCAAGCAGTACAAGAAGCGGCGGTGGCGGCACGCATGCCATCCCTGGAGGGCTTACTGAACCAGCAAATGGTGCTGTCCACGCTTCACGGTAAGAAATTTTTTTTCTGATCAGTTTTTCTGACAGCTGCTGTGGGCTAATCAAAATTCCCCCTGATCACATCCATTTGTATATCGTCGGCTGATAAAAATTCCTGATCACATTCATTGTATTACCGTGGGCTGATCAAAATATTTTATATCGTAGATCAATTTCGTCACCATCCAACGAATTCCTGATCACCCACAATTTAAATATTTTTCCGATCATTAGCTTTTTTTCTACCAACTTTTCCGATCACCACCAATTTTCCGATCACCCGACTGATCAGTAATAACCAATTTCCCCCAAATATTTCAGCCCAATTGCCGGCACATATGAGGCGGTCCACTCCAAATCTGTTCAGCGTCCCGGACTATCAGCAGCCGAGCGCATTTCGACCGCCTCCTCCCGCAGCCGCCGCGGTTGCCAACCTTTTGCAGTCGCAACAACCGCCGCAACAGCCGGCCTCCTCAGTCGCCGCGAGCGCGTCAGCGACCGTTGCGGCGGTTGCACTGAGCAACGCACTGTCTTCCGTCCAACAACTGCTCCAACACCAGCAACAACAGCACGAGCAGCAACAGCAACAACAACGGCTTGCCGCGATGGCAGTCGCTGCCGCCGGTGCCGCTACCGCCAACGGACTGTTCCGGCAACACTCATTTGGCGGCATCGGCTTCACCGAGCAGCAGCAGCAGCAGCAGCAACAACAACTGGTGCAGCTGCAACAAATCGCTGCTGCACAACCGCCGCCGCCTCCAATGCCGCAACAACAACAACAACAGCAACAAGTTGCTCACAATCAGCAACAAAATCCGCCAAAATGAGATGGATGGCATTGGCACACACCACCCAAACCTTGTTGATGTTGTTGTTGTTTAATTCAGCAGGCTTTTCCTCTTCTATGTATTAATCAGTGATTTTTGTATGGTTCATGGTATTTTCTGATCACTGCCTTAGTGATCGTTTTTTTATGGATTTCTCTGATCAGAGATCAAAATTTTCTCGGCTTTCTTTGATCAGATTTCCACTGATATTGAGTTGATCACTGATCATTTTCTGTCTGTTTAATTTTCTCAATTTTCTTGTCTCATTGATCTGTTCATGATCAAGTGATCCAGCCTCCTTTTTGATCAGATTTCTGATCGGATTATTATGACTAATCAATTAATTTAATTCATTAGCTTATTCAATTGTTCAAATTCAAATTGTACAGAATTCATTCATCATTTTTTTTCGGAATTGTCCTCTCTTTCTTTGTACAGTACAAATGTTCTATATTATTACATTGGCCAAGCTACAGTATACTTCTACTCTAATAATTAATATACGATAATAACATTTCTAATTATACATTGTTTATTTTCAATAATTTTAATAATTAATTAATAACGGAATAAATAAACATTGTTTTTTTAAATTTATTGCCATACAGAAAATGGGTGGGAAAATGGTCATAAAAATGTTCGAAAAATGTATGGTAATCGTGTACTGTATGAAAAAACAGGGAAAAAAATCTTACGGTAATCGTATATTTGGAATGACAGTAAAAAAAGGAAGGGAAAAGCAGCAACATTTGTGTTGGCATTATGTGCTTGACTCAATTTGAAATGGCCTGGCAAATTTTTAATCATTTTTCAAGGATAATTTTCGGACTCACGGGAGACAAAAAGAGGGGACGGGGAACAAAGCGGGGAATGAGTTATTTAAGCGGACCAAAGATCAGTTGATTTCTCTCAAAAAAAGATTTTAAGACATGGACCGGAGTGATCAGAGTCATAAATGATCATTGGGCTAATATCCGTTAACCAATTCATCAGCAAAGTCCTCGATCTGGCAGCCAACCTTTGATCTATATTATTGATAAGATCATATAAGCTTCGATCGTTTGAATGTGCCAGTCATCTCTGATCAGGTCCTTGAAAAATTTCTTGAAATCAGACGATGACCAACTGATCCACTTCTGGTCTATCGATAGAACCAAAAAGAACCGAGCGATCAGTTGAGGCATGACCATATTGATCAAAAGCCAATGATCAGAGAGCCCTCGACAAATAGCAAAAAACAATTAAAACCTTTTTTTTATTTAAATGTGATAAATGGTAATCAAAATAATACTGCACGCGAATGTGTTTTAAATATATGAGTAAATTTGGCGATGTGTAAACAATGAAAAAAAGTGATCAAAAAAAATCAATGAGGGGGCAAACATAGCAAAAAGAGAGAAAGAGAGAGAACAGAGAAAGCCTATTGCTGACCAAATGGATGAAAACACAAAAAAATGAAAAAAAAATTTAAAATTATTTGTGTGGCATTATGCCAAAAAAGAGGGGGGGGGGGAGAGAATGCCAAAAATATTGTTGTTTTTTTTGCGACGCGGTAATTTTAAAGCTTTTCCAGAAACTATTACAAATGTGGTAAGTGTATGTACAGAGAGGAGAATGTGTGTGCTGTGAAGAAGAAGCATGCTTTAACTCGCCGGAGATCATCGATCAGCTACAGTAGGCTTTCGTTGTATAAATTTGTCCGTTTGTTGCCAATTCAAATTTGGCGCGCCCGCGCGTGTTCACTCAGTTGCGCCAACCTCCGTGCCCCGTGCCGAGGCGGCATTGTTGGCACCGCTGCTGCTGTTGTCCAGCTTGAACTTGTGCTCGTCCGTTTGGCAATGTGCTTGGAACTCGGCCTATGGCAAAAAAAATAATACAATAATTATATGGCATTTGTCGCCGCCCCCCCCCCAATTTTGTGCCAGTCCCCGCTAATCCATCCCCGATTGTATGTTTTATGCCATTCCGCAAATTGCTTTAGCTCTCCATTAGATATATGTTATGCCACCCCATTTTTAGTGCCACTGTCTCAAATTTGGCAAATTTTCTATTTAAAAAATCCAAATTTTTAATTTTACTTTCTTGTCCACCCCAAAATTTGCCATGCCATATCTGTTGGCTTAATCCCAGCCCTAAATTGTGCCACACCATACGGCTTTCTCCCCTTCTCACCTGTGTGCCAAATCGTTCCGCGCACCGGTTGCACTGGTAATGGGTTTGGACCAGCCGGAACACGCCGTCCGCCCCCACGCAGATCAGCTTCTGGTGGTTCTGCAACTGCTCCGACTGTTGGAACACGTTGCCGCATTGGGTGCAGCCCCAGCCCACCTAAACCCATTCAAATGTTGGCACATAACCCCAACCGAAATTGGCACATTAATTAGCACAATCCATGGCCTAATTTAATGGCACCGAAAATTTGGTAAATAACTGTCTAATCTATCAGGTGTGGCATTCCGAGGTCCAAAAATTTTCCGGAAATCGGAATTGCGAGGTTAAAAATTTTTCAGAAACTCGATCCCAAAGACTTTTCGGAAATCGGATGGCACCCAATGATGGGCAAATCCCCGCTTAATTTGCTTTCATTTTTGAAAGAAATTTTTTATTTATTCAAAATTTTGTCACGGGAGAGGGCGCCAATGAGAGAAAATCTCCGAATGCCAAACGGATTATGCTAAATCCAACGGAAAATGCCATAAAAGTATGCCAACAAAATGCTACACAGTTCACCAAAGTGCCATTTTTCACCCCACCTCCAAATCGGTGGTGCCCGCGGCGGCAAAGTCATCGGCGTCAACCTTTGCGGCAAGTTCACCCAGCTCCAGCCCGTCCTGTGTGAACAGTGTGTGCTCCCGGCGCTGTGCCATGTCGGCAAGGATTTGTTGCATGACGCATTTGGGGATTTTGAGCGCGGGCACCGGCGTGCCGAACACTGTCGGATCATAGAGCAGAGATGGGAGAGTGCCTGCAAAATGATTGGGCTGTCCTTGAATATTCTGATCACTATGCTGATCAAGTCTTGGCGTCACATTTTCAAAATGGGGCCCAGCAAGAGCCCTACAAACAGCCAAAACCAAAAATTTCCATTTTTAAAAAAGAAAAATGCTCAATTTTGAAAACTTGGGCCAATGAGACAGTTCGGCGCGGCCAAATGAATTTGAAAACTGTTATATAGATCAAAAAAAAAAATTAACAAAATAAATTTTTTTATGAAAACTATAAAATTTTAGAAAAAAAAAGCAAAATAAAAATTTGCAAAGTTTACAAAATTAAAAAAAAATGGCAGAATTTTTAAAAATGACATAATTTTCTTAAAATTTTTATTGATCTTTCTTCAAAAGGAAAATTTTTTGAATTTTTTAGAGAAAGAAATTTGAATTTTTTTTTAAATTTTCCAAGGTAGGGGGAAAGGTATGGGGAGTGAAAAATGATGAAAAAAAGGAGTGAACCCCAATTAGTAATTTGTGCCGTCAAATTCCATGCCGGGAAAACCAGTGCCGTACAAAATTTGTCCCCCACATTCCTTGGGGCATGGTAATTAGCCCCTCTGATCAACCGCTTTCACTGACCCGGCGACAGACCGCTGGCGGCAGCCGCCGCGTACATCAGCTCATAGGGGAACTGTTGCGCTGCTGCCATCGCCGCGGCAGCATCAATTTGCTGTGCCGTTGTTGACGCAGCGGTCGCCGCCGCCGCAGCCATTTCAATCGCTGCCGCGTCACCGCTCGCTACTCGCTGCCGCTTCTCCTTGTCGCCACCGCCGCTGCCGCTGCCGCCGCCGGCATTGTCTGTCAGCGGCTGTGCCGTCGGTGCCGCAGCGACGCCGGTGCCAATGCCGCGCATTTGGACGCCCTGCTCGCGCACTCGCTCCACATGTTCGATGCTGAAGATATGTTCCTGCAGCGACAGTCGCGCGTCAAACTCCACGCCGCACAGGTGGCAGCGCTGGCCGGCCAAGTCGCAGTGCGGCACCGTAACCGCAGTGTCATCGGACGATTCTGTATAAAGAAAATACAGTTAAAAATATGATGACAGTTACAGTATCCAAGCCAAACATAGTATGCAAAATCCCAAAGCCAAATACAGTATGCAAAACCCATCGACAGTTAGAGTGTCCGAACCACAATTACAGTATCAAAAAACTTATAGACAAAATTACGGTGGGTGTAAATTTTCAATATTTGTATTTCGCCAAAAGGACACCCACCTGACCGTAAAATTATTCCTAGTCAGCCGACACTATCCCATAAAATACCGTAACCGGCTGTCATAAACCGTGCAATTTTGTGATCAGCCGATCAAACACACGACCAAATAGTTTCGATCAGCAATTGACATCACCCTATCCAAGTTTGTTTTAGCTGGCAACTAAAAATTCCCCGATCGGCTGGCACTAACCCAATCAATTTGTGGCATTTGTGGCTGTCATCAGCACCACCTATTCTTTTTGATCAACCGATGTCATCCAATTCAAAAATGCTGATCGGCTGGCACTCTAACCCAATTAATTTCTGTAATTGATGGCTGTCATAATCCCTCCCCCGCCCATTTTTGATCAGCTAATATTTATCCAATCCAAAATGTTTGATCGGCTGACCCAATCCACCCAATTTTTGCCATCCGCGGCCTGGCACCAACCTGCGCCGCTGCCGGTGCTGCTACCGCCCGCGCACTTGCGCTCCTTGGCCCGCGCATTTTGGAACCACACCTGCACCACGCGTTTGTGCAGTCCAATCTTTTGGCCCAACGCGTCGCACTCGGCCATCGATGGCGTTTTGAAGTCGTTGAACAGCGATTTCATGATCTGTCCCGGAAATTGTTATATTTGGCTTTTAAACATCGAGATTAAAAAGCGGAAAATTCATTAAAATAATAACAGCACGGCATACTGTAGCTTAGGGAAGGGGTACGGTATCGCCAAACTATTAACTCGATGACGACAATTCCCGAAAGCTGACCTCGAAACCGAATATTCTTGAGCATACGGGGTACGATAAATCCAATATACTGTATTCAGTATAAAATTATGGGTACGATATGCTGTATGAAATGAATACGATAAAGCGTTGATATACACGTACACAGTATCATCATTTTTATGTCCCACAGTATACCAATGCTGCTTCCATATTACACCCTTAATTGATAGTCATACTGTACTTACAAACACTTGCATCGGCGTCAAATGAGTGCGGAAGCGTTTATTGGCGGCATTGTTATTATTGTGGCTACTGTTGCTGTTGTTGCCAGGTCCATTACCGTTTCCTCCGCCACAACCACCGCTGTTACTGTAGCTGTTGCTACTGTTGCCGATTAACTGTCCGTTGGGCGACGAATGGAACAATGAGTTAAGCATTGCGGTGCCGGCACCAGAGGTGGAGCAGTACGAGCCCATCGGCGAGCAAACCTGGGGACGGTATTTTAATATTCGTGGCATTTTCCTACGTATTCTAACAATGGCATTTACTGTGTCTATACCATATTCCAAACTTTTCTGAGTGCTACGGTAGTATACCCAGTATTTCGGTATAAGGTTTATCCATCATTAAGTCACATAGAGGCCCATTCGGAAACTTCGTAATTTTCTTAACACACTGTAAGTACAGTATCTGGGCCAGTATATATATACAGTAGGCTATTATTTCCAGCGAGGATACTGTATTGAATCCGAATGTATTACTTACTATGTTACGGTATTATTCCCTTCTCATTATCGTATCCAATCCGGAGGGTGTTTTTCTCCCATACACCGTACCTGGGATTCCCCGCCGGCGCCATACTGTAGTTGTTGATGTTGCTCATTTGCGCAGCCCCCGTCCTCGGACATGGAAAACGCGATAGGCGACAACGAATTGGCACCGCATGACCGGCTGGCGCCAACAGCCGGCACCATCATCCATTCGTCACGCGGGTGGGGCGGCACGGAGGCGGCCGAAAACGACGAAATGCTCAGATCCAACGGCTCACCACCGCCGGCGGAGGTGACGCCAGCTGGCAGTAATTCCTTCGTCGCGTTTGGCATTGTGCCAGCCGCCGTCGCCGCCGCTTCGTTGTAGTGCCGTGCTGCCGCGCGGTCAGCCGGCGGCGGATGCTGCGAATGGCACCGGTGGGCCTGAAGCGCGTGCCGATTCGCAAACTGTTGGGCACAGGCGGCACAGTAACAATGCGCGTCACTGTCCGCTCCTCCTTCATGCTTGATCTGATCGCAAAAAAAAAAATGGGAGTCAAGATTTGCCGGAACGATCAAATAGGTAGATGAATCTCTCTGGCTTAATGTTGGAGATGATGCAAGAATTAAGCCAACGCGGAGTCAAGGCAAAGTGTTCGGGCCAAAATATGCGGTTTTCCCGGTAAAAACGGCAAATTCCAGTAAAATGAGGGTAAATTGAAAAATTTTCATGAATTTTTAATTAATTTTTTTTTTAAATACTTCACAAATTTCGAATAGCCCCGAAAATTAATATGCGAAATTTCAAATTCCTACAAATTAGCAGCAGGTGTGAAATTTTTGAAATTTCGCAGGCTAGGAACATTGGGTTAGGAGCTTTAAAGTCACATAAATTTAATTCCCATTTGGATGACAAATTGAAAAATTATTAAAAATTATGAATTGGCGCCAAATGTCGGCGCCTAATTGGCCTGCCCAGCTTAAAATTCAGTGCTCCCAAGTTTTATTTTTTCAAAATAAACATATTAAAGGACCAAACCTTAAGTATATATTTTTTTTTTTCAATGTATCAATCCAAAATTTCCTTACAATTAAAAAAAAGAAAATAATAATTTATTAGGCACAAAAATAACAAAATAAATTTCAAAAATTAATCATCGTTAAAAAATTTTCCCTAAATTTGCTCTTTGCTCCAAATTTTTTAAAAGAATACAAATTTTTGAGGCTTTTGAGTCAAATTTGGAAAAATTTTTAAGCATCAAAAATCAGACAATATAAAAGAATGTTATGGTGAATCAGTATCAGTACAATTTGAAAATTTCTAAGATTTGGACCCTTCAAAATCAAATTCTTACAAAATTTCGAGAATTTTTGTTTTAATACATTTCCATCTTGAAAAAATCTAAGAAATCAGACCTTTCAAATGTGTCAAACCCTTCAATTCAGTAAAACTTGGAAGCACTGTTAATCCTGATTTCGAGCCCAAATCTTGGGACAAATTCGCCGACAAAAAACCCAAAAAGTGCCTATGTCAAAAAGAAAATTCATCATTTCATGCACACCTCCTCGTGGTGTTGATCATCCTCATCACCATGATGATGTTCATCTCCAGCACCATGTTCATGTTCATCATCATCGCCATGGCCATGGCCCGGTGTTGGCCCCAAATTCTGGTGACAGTGCGCGGCGACCAGCTGGCGCAGCAACTCCTGCGTGCTCTGTTCCATGGCGTACATTGTCGCTGCAGTTGCAGCAGAAGTAGAAGTTGCGTCTGTTGTTGCTGCACTGGTTGTGGTTGTGGTGGTTGTGTTGCAGTTGTAGTTACTATTACTGCTCGACGTGGTCGTCGTCATGTTGCTGTTGCTGTTGTGTTGCTGCTGCTTTTGTTCGTCCACCAAAAGGGCCGATGATGACAACAACGGCTCGTTGTTACTGTAACCATTGGTACTGTTGTCATTTTGCTGTTGCTGTTGGTGTTCATCTCCGACAAAGCAAACGCGTTGCTGGTGCTGGACAAGCTCCAAATAGCGTTGGAACACCTGTTTATGTTATACGAAATTTATTGGAAAGAAAAAATTTATGACAAAAATATTTAATTTG
Organism: Heterodera schachtii; assembly: GCA_023374025.1. Taxonomy (NCBI): domain Eukaryota; kingdom Metazoa; phylum Nematoda; class Chromadorea; order Rhabditida; family Heteroderidae; genus Heterodera; species Heterodera schachtii. The sequence goes on from SIJG01000003.1 coordinate 3,056,565, forward strand.
ATTTTTTTAAAGAATTTTTTTTTAATTAAAAAACCATAAAATTTAATTCCAAACATTTTGATCGCGAATTGCGCTCCCAAATTTTTAATCGCTTTTTTCCAACCCTTTATTAATTAATGAACCCTAATTAAGTGTCACACCAATTGGCAGCAGCCAAAACCATTAATACATACAAATAATGGACAAGCGCAACTAATTTTTTCGATATCACTTTTGGGATAGAAAATTGCAAATGCCCTTCCGTTATAAATTTTAAAACTTTTCCAAACAATAATTACTAATCAATTAATTAATTAGCCATAATTAAAAACGCCGCACCAATTTGCAACGAACACATTGGAAATTGGCGGACGGCGTACGCACAAAGCGTTGCTGCTGCTGTTGTTGTTGCTGCTGCTGCACAAATGCACCATTATTGTGGGCACCTTCGCTGTTGCTGTTGGCGTTGAACGGGTTGAAGCCGGTGCCGCCATGGTGCTGTTGCTGATCATCGGCTGGCACATCAGTGGGCCCGCCGGCGCCGCCGGCTGCCAGATTGGCATGCATCAGCAGGTGGGGCTGCTGCTCGAACACCTTGCGCGCCTTTTGGCGTGCATTTTGGAACCAGACGACAATCACGCGTGGTGACAAACCTGAAATGGTGAAGTGATATATATATATATATAATTGGACAAAAAGTGATCGGTAATAGAGACAAGTCAAAGCAAGTGATCGGTGATTGGAAAAAAAAGACAAAAAAGTTTCTGATCAGTGGGAAGAAAAGAGTGACGTGAAGATGTGAAGTGATCAGCGGAGGAGGCAAAATTACTGATTGCAAAAATGATTATTGAAGAGAGGGATTTGTCCAATGAAAGTGATCAGAAAAAACATGTTCAGCGGAAAAGGTCAAAGTGTAAAAATGAGGGATGATCGGTGATTAAAAGAAAAAAAGTGATCAGAAAAATTAAAAACTAGGAGTGATCACACGTGAAAAAAAATCCGATGGACAGAGCGATCAGGATTGAAATTGATCAGCAAGAGTGATCAAAGAGAATTATATTGAATACCCTTAATCACACTCACCCATTTTTTTGCTGAGCATCTCCAAGTCGTCATCCTTCGGATATGCTTGTTTGTCAAAGAACTGTTGCAGCGTTCTCAGCTGGAAGTCCGTGAAGCGTGTGCGATTGGCCTGCCACAAAAAAATGGGAAATTTTATTTCGGCATTTTATTAAAAAAAAATTAATTACCCTTCGCCCGCTGCCCATCGTTGTAGCCGCCCCGGTCGTCGCTGTGCCACCGGATGAGGGCGGAACCGAAGCGGATGACGAGGAGGAGGATGAACATGGCACGGCACCGCCCATTTGCGACGACGGCACGGAGGTGGAGGACGCTGTGCCGCCAATGCCGCCGCTAGCCGATTGTTGGCCCATCAAACTGTTCAGCAACATATTCTGGCCCGAAAACAGTTGGCCAAATGTGCCGCCGTTGTTGGTGCCAGCCGCTGCTGCTGCAGCGGCTGCCATGAGGCCAGCGGGCGACGGTTGCAGAAACGGCGATGGTTGTTGCTGTTGTGCCGCGGATGATGGAGAGGAAAAGCCATTGGAAGTGGGGGTGGAGGAGGAAGCGGCTGGCGCCAATTGGCCAAAAGGATGGAACGGAAAAGCTGGAACATAGGAAAGGCATGGATCAGTGTTTATAAATTAATTAAAAAAGTGCCGAAATGGGACAGGAAAAGCGCCTATCTATAATTAGCCAAGGAAAAAAAATGCCAAAATTAGAAAGGAAAAAACCGATCCGTAATTAGGCCAAAAATACAAAAAATTCAAATGGAAAATTCATCTAAAATGGCAAAAGAAACAAAAGGAATATAACTCTGACCAATTAAGCCAAAAATATGCCAAATAGGACCCAAAATGCCACCCATAAAAATGCCAAAATTTCTATCAATGATGAAGCTTTAAAGTTAACAAAAACCGGAAATCTCATTCATAATAACATGGTATAGTCAAGGAAAAAGTGCCGAAATACGATGACTTAAAGTCCCCCGGCTCACCCGAGAACATTGACGCAAATGACTCCATGCCACCACCGCTTGCACCCGGCGTTGCGGCCGCACTGTTAGCGGCGCCAGTGCCGAAAAACGGAAACAGCGGGGGCATCAACGCCGCCGGTTGCTGTGCCGCCTGGTTGCCAAGGCTGGCCAAGAAAGTGCCGGGGTCGACAAATGCCGATGCGGAATGGGATGGCGACGACGACGATTTATCTCCGTGCCCTTCCACCAATGCTTCATCCCCAAGCCGATGCCGTTGGTCTTCCTCTTCCTCTTCCATTCTTCCCTCATCCACCTCCTTTAATTTAACCTCATCCTCATCCTCTTCCTCCTTATTGTCCATCATCCTCTCTGCTTCTTCTTCCTTTCCCTTCCCCTTTTCCTCCTCTTCCTCTTCCCTCTCTCCTTTTTCCTCTTCATCCCTCTCCCTCTTCTTTTCCTGCTGCTGTTCATCCTCTTCCATCATTATTGTTGTTGTTCCTCCTTCTTCTTCTATCTCTCCCACTTTTTTCTCTTCCTCTTCTTCCAAAATCATCCGCTCTTTTTTGCCTGTGCCATTCTCTTCCTCTTCCTCTTCACCCCCATTTTTGGCGCCTCCTCTTCCGACTGGGATTATCCGTGCCTCGCCCGTCTGATGATAAATGGCCAAATCGATGCCCATTTGGGGCGGAATGCTGAAGTTGTACGGCGAGTCCTTGTCCCGTTGGCGCTCCTTGAACAGTGTGTTGCGGAACCAATGCTTAATAGGGGGGGGAGGGGGGCGTAATTAGTTTAATTAGTTTTTTTTTCAAACGCATTATGGCGGAATTCCTAATTAGCTGGACGTAATTGATTATTGGCGGCATTTGGTATTAATGTAGGGGTGTAACTAATTATTGACGCACATTTATAATTTAAGTGGGAGCGTAATTAATTAAGGGCGGCATTTCTAAGGGGCGGCGGCGTAATTAGTTAATGGTGGTATTTCTAATGGAAGGCGGAATTAATTAATTAATGGCGGCCTTTCTAAGGGGAGGCGGAATTAATTAATTAATAGCGGCATTTTTGTTTGATGGACGTAAGAATTAATTATTAGTTAGCTTTCCTAAGTGATAGAATTTAATTAACCAATCGCACAGCATGCCTAATTGATGTGCATGATTAATTGTTAGCGAAATTCCGAATTGATGGGAATTATTACGGCATTCCAAATTGATATAGACATAAATGATTAGGGACGAGGACATAGCGGCATTCCCTAATTGTTAGGGATGTAATTAATTATTTGAGGCATTTGTAATTGATAGTTACTAATTAATGATTAGCAGCAGTCTTAATTGAACCAATGAACGGTAATTGATCATATTCATGTTAACTGATTAATTTTATGAATGTTTTGAATCAATGAACCCGTTTTACCTTGATCACCTTCTCAGGCAACTGCGCTTTGTGCGCCATCTCCTTGATCTGCTCCTCGCTGGGCGAGTTGTTGATGTCAAAGTACTGTAAGGGAAGGAAGATACAGTATTACCATCAGCAGTTACTGTAACTCCAAATTTGGTAACTTTCGATATAAGCTCTTAAGGGTTTTCAATTAGACAGAAAAACCCAAAAATTTCGTCATGCTACAAAAAAAAAGTTGACCAAAGTTTTTCAAATTGGGCGGTGCCGTGCCGAAACGGTCAGCGCCGAAAACTGATTCGGTACCTTATCCTGTCAACACCGCACCTGTCTCAGGATTTTCACTTGCTCATCCGCGATCCGGGTGCGTGCCCGCTTCTGTGGTGACGGTGACGGCGCGTTGCTGCTACCGTTGGTGGCACCGGCACCGCCACAACCGTTGCTGCCGCCGCCGTTACTATTATTGCCAGCCGATGGCATTGCCGACGGTGTTAGCGGCAGCGTAAGTTGGGGCAAAAGCGGCGTTGCTGCCGTGCCAGTCGTCGTCGTTGTCGGCGGTAGCACTCCACCGCCACCGCACGCATTGCCACCTCCCGCGGCGGCCATTGCTGCGGCTGCCATCAAAAAGCCGCCCGCATCCGCCTGCGTGCCACCGCCGACGGTTACCGGAGAAGCGCCGGAGATGGCGGCGTTGGCGGTCGCGGCACTGCCACCGAACGGAAAATGTTGCGAAGCAGCGGTGCCACCAAAAGCGGACACAACGGTGGGCGACGAAGCGGAAAAGGCACCGGCGGCGGACGAAGCGGTGGCCAATGCTTGGAGCACGGACATCAAATCCATGGGCGACTGTTGCTGCTGCTGCTGCTGCTGGTGAAACGCTGCCGAGTTGGACAGGGACAAGCAATCAGCTGAACAGGAAAAAAATACTGAGTGATCAGAGTTGATCAAGCATTGCCATTTTAGGCGTAACTGATGGGGCAAACGCATTAATAGGGTAATTAAAGCAACTTATTGGGAATTATTCGGTGCCAAATTTTTAGCCCATTAGACACGGAGAATTAGGGGGCGGGCCGGGGAGCGGGGAATAAAGGGACTTTTGTCGGGACTGAAGCAAAACTGAGACTCAATGTGTCAAGATTCTTCCGGCACAGGAAGGGCTTAATGATGCCGAGAATTTTTGAACATAAGTGAAACAAAACTTAAAATTGAACCCAAAGAAAAGTGGACCAAAAAATTTTTGAAATTTTTTTTTTAGAAGTTTTGTTGAATATTTAACAACCGATGAATTTATATTTTGAATGACTTTTGATCAGTGATCAGTTCGGTTTGATTTATCGGGCATTTTTTTAATTATTAATTTTTTGGTAATTTTTAAGCCACGATTTTTTTGTCGTCTGTTCAAAAAACAAAAAATAAAACACATCCGGAAAGCATATGTAAGTCTACATGCAATTAATTAATTTGAACTTTTGATTTGTTATAAAAACAAAAAATTTTTTTCCGATAGAAATTAATTAAAAAATCGATTAAAACGCTAATGAAGTTTTATATTAAAAATGCATAACATAATTTTAGAAGAAAAAAATACAAAATAAAGCTAAACTTTATTAATTTTGAAGAAAATTGAGACTTTTGGACATTATGTTTGGCATAATTTCCATTATTTTTAAAAATTTTTTTTATTAATATTATCGAGAAAATACCCAAAAATAAATTTTCTTTGAAATTTTTGCAATCCTTAAAGGTCAAAGGGGCTGCTTAACAGAGGGGGCCGTTTTAATAGAGTAATTTATAAAAATGCCAAAATATGCACGTAAAATATGCATATCGCGAAATATGCCAATGGAATTTCGTCGTGGAAGTGTCAATTAAGCCGAGAGTCTCGAGAAAAAGCGAATTTAATTTTGATACCATTAATTAATGAAGTGCTCTCGTTTCCCCTCCCCCCCCATTTCAAATGGCACATTTAAATCCCACCGCCGGATTCGCGGCTTGTCCGTCCGCTTCCGTTCGTCGTGGCGCCCTCATTATTGCCCATTAGTGCCATCGTCGTCGTTTGCTGCGGTGCCGCGCCGCCAGCAATTAACGGTGTGCTTCCGGCACGCGCACGCTTTGCCCGAGGCGGACCGATGTTGGTGCCGCCACCGCTCCCGTCCACGACCGCTTCGTCGTTTGGCGGCGCGGAAGCGCGCAGTGTTGCAGCAGCTGTGGCGCGGCGTCCGTTGGCACCGGTGCCATTGGTCAGCAAATCGTTGACGCCATTCGTCCCATGGTCGGCAGGCGATGAGTCTGCTGCACACAGTGCTGGCACTGCTTGGAAAGCGTGACTTTGTTCTTCGGCGGTGGGCGACGCTTTTGGAAAGGCGCCGGCTTGGCCGAGCATATCCAGAAAACCTGGCAACAAATCCAAAATCCATTAAAGCCAAGGGGATAAAGATAAAATTGAGAAAATTGTAATCAGATAGGCAGTCAGAATTTGTGCCAAAACGGTTAATTTGGAGACATATAAGACGGTGATTAGGTGGATCTCAATTAGTGATCAGAAGCAGGCCTCTAAAGAAGGCTCTGTACATGTCGCTGATCAATAACTCTAATATATGAATGAAATGCTGATCAGAAGTGTCAATTTAAGAATGATTAGAGCGGATCAGACCACAGTGAAAAAGAAAACAAAAAAATAGAGAGTGATAACGAAGATCAGAGATCAATTTGATGATAAATAGCAGATATAAGGATATCAGTCATAATATTACTCCCAATCATAGAGTGATAATGTTGATCATATGGAATTAACGAAAGCTTAATTGGGCAGTTCTTAGTCATGGTATTTACTACCAATCAGAGAAAGCGACTTATCCAAGAAATGTAAGAAACTGATTAGAACTGATCATTTCATCGATAGCACACCCACCAAATCCGCCAGCGGCAGATGCCGCGGCCATATGCGCGGCCATCTGCGCGGTGGCCATCAGTGTGGTGGCGGCCGCAGCGGCAGCGGCGGCCGCAACCTGCTGATCAGTGCCGCCAGCACTGATCAGTTGTTGCTGTTGCTGCTGTTGTTGTGCAGCGGCGAACATATGTGCCATCATTTGGGTGGCCATCAGCTGCTGTTGCTGCTGTAACAAAAAAAAAGTATACAGTATGACGAAGAAAAACTATGGTATTTTAAGGGATGAAGGGGAGATGATGAATCATCAGTTAAAGGGATGAGGAGGCGATCACAGACCAGTATACAGTATGTATTTGCCCTTCTGTGGAAGAGACTTATAATATGGAAAAAGGGATTTTGGAAACGTTGACACAAACTTGTACTGTAACTACCGTACCCGGGTGAGGAATTGAAACTTTCACTGTCCAAAACCTATGACCCAAACTTGGACTGTAATACTGTAACTACCGTACCCAGGTGAGGAATTGTATTTTTTCCCTGTCCAAAACCTATAACACAAATTTATACTGTAACTACAAAACCCGGGTGAGGGACTGAAACCTTTCCCTGTCCACAACCTATGACACAAACTTGTACTGTAACAGTATACGGATGATGATTGAAAATTTTTCCCTGTAAAAACCTACCGTATTCATAACACTGTTGTTGTTGTTACTGTTGTTGGAGATACAGTAGCCATTGGTGGACGGTTTGAATAGCTCGTCAAACGTGCTGCCACCACTTGCTGGGGTTCTTGGCACATTGGCATTGTCCATGGCACTGCCGCCGTTGCTTAATGATGCTGCCACCAATGGCATTGTTGGCATTCCACCTGTTGCTTGTTCACCAGCAGCCAAATGGTGGGCTACAGTAGTTGTTGCGGCGCCGGACGAACTACCGTTTCGCGCAGACGACGATGAGGAATGGTGATTATTGTTGTGATAATGATGATTACGGTGGTGGTGATTATGGTGATGGTGGTGATGGTGATTATGTGCTGTTGCGCCGGCAGTAGCTGCCGCGAGTTTGCCCATATTATTGCTTTGCTGTAAAAATGCCAAATAAATTTTAGCATAAAATGGGTGGTTCAAGAGTCTCGAGATTACAGTATACAATGAAATTAACTAAACAATTACAGTAATAACTTTTTTAGTTATAAAAATGCGAAATTTTAGTTTATTTGATAATTCATTAGAAGGGACAAAAACGCTGTAAATCGAGAGTCTCGACCAATATCCGGAGAGTCTCGAAAATTTCAAAAACTCAAGATCTCGAGCCTTACATATAAAATGAGTTTAACAGAATCACAAATTCGCAAAATTTAGTCCTATTTTACGAGGCTGTGCTCCCCCTTAAATGGCATGCCGAATCTCGACAAAAAAAAAAACTTTTTCTCTCTCGAGCAACTTCCGCTTCATCAAATTTGGCACTTTTCATCCCCTTCCCTACGGCACTATTTGGGCTTTATTTATACAACACAATGAATGTAAATTTGTGTGAAAAATTTTTCAATTGGCGCCCCGAGCAAATTGCCATGAATGAATGAATGAATGAATGAGTGAATGAATTGAATATGATTTGGGCTGCTCTGCTGGGGCGGCGGTGGGAAAGGCAATTTGGGGCAATTTGGCCGCCCGCGGGGGCGGCAGCGGCGCCGCCGGAATTATTAAATAAATCTGTTGCACCCGCTGGCCGCGCCGCGGTGCTCAAAACTTAGGGCCCCCGGGGGGACGGGGACGGGGGAGGCGGGGGACCAACCGTCATCATCATCAACATTCATAATCACCACCATTAGCGTCATCATCATCATCAAATAAATGATTACAGCCAGCCGCCCGGCCCCAACTTTCCCCGCCCCCAGGGGGATGCGGGAGGAATAGTAATTTTTGATAATTTAGGCCAGCCATTCCACCAACAACAACTCCCCCGCCCTTTTCCTACCCGTCCCCGGCAAATTACGGCGGGGAGAAAATTGGACGGGGAACACAGCAAAAAAATTAGGACGAACACACGAGAAAAGTTGAGAGAGACAGTAAGAGTGGATGAGAGACAATGGCATTTAACAGAGAGCACAGACAGACAGACACAAATAGACAAAGTGCACAAGAGAGAGACAGAGAAAATGTGCCAAATGTGTCTGAGTTCATTTTTGAATTTAGCGACAATATTTTTTGGCATTATATGTCTCGAGTTCAGGGATTAGATTTACTCGGGTGATCAATGCTCAAATCTCGACAAAAGTTTGACTCTCGAACAGCCATTCCTAAAAGGGCTTTTTTATCTCTCAATTAAATGTGTATGCGCATTAATGTCGTTGTACAAATTGGTGATGGCATTTTGGCCGCCGTGCCCATTAATGGGGGGCGGGTGATTTGGGGGGGGGATGAATTAATGGGGCGAAAAGCGGCGAATTTGGGGGCCGCCGGCTGCCACCAATGAAGGGGCAACGAACAACGACGACCTCACCGAAAAATGGATGGAGAGAGAATAATGCAAAATGGGCGCCCGATCATTCGTAAATTCGCCGGCGCGCCCTCGCCCTCATCATCATCATCATTAGCATCATCAATAATAATCGGGAGGGCAATTAGTTTTTGTGGTGGTGGCGGTGGTGGTGGTGCTGCTGCGCAATAATCACACACACAAAATAAATGAAATGATGGCACCGGAGGGGAGGCGAAATTATTTGGGGGAGAGGGAGGGGTAAATTAGGGGGGAGCCCAATTAATAATGTGGTAAATTGATGGGAGGATGTAATGTGATGTGAGGAAAGAGGGAGAAATAGGAGGAGAGGAACCCCTCCTAGCTGATGATGCTAATGATGATGTGGTGGTGTTGGTTAATGGGCAATTAGTGGGCAAATGCTTTCGTGAGCTTAATGGGAGAGAACTGATCGGAGAAGGAGGGGGGGGGGGAATTAATTAGGCAACTAATTAAGGGAGGGAATGATGGAAAGAAAAAAGTGATTTGAGGATGATGAATTGGAATGATGTGATCTGCTGATCAGTGGTGGCTGCTGGCGAAGAAACGGAGAGCTTAAAGAAAGAAAAAAGTGATCAGACAATTGCCACGGAGATATGGAACAAACTCTGATCAAAACGGAAAGAAAGTATAAGTGATAAGGAGTGATTAGAGGACAATAAGATCAGCAGGGCACAGTGGTGATCGGAAGAGAAGCAGAGGGTATTTATTGTTCAAAGAAGAAGTGGAAAGAAAGGAACGAAACTGTATAATTGATCAGACAATTAATCAGAAGGGTGAGGAGCAAAAGGAAAAATGATCGGAGAAGTGGCTGATCAGGGAGGATGATCAGAACACACAATTTGATATACTAATTAAGGTATGAGAGAGGAAAAGACATAGAGAAAACAGTAAATGGGGGACAAATGGATGATGGATGGGTGATCGGAGTATGGGGTAGGGATGATGGATGGACTGATCAAAAAGGTGGGGGTGATGCATGGACTTGGAGATGATTGATGGATGGACTGATAAAAAGAGTTGGGATGATCGATGGGCTCATCAAACCGATAAAAGTTGAATGAATGGGTGAGAATATACAGTATACGGTAAGACCATGCGAAGAACATACAGAAATTTGTGGGGCACCAAATGCGAATGATCACAGAGCAAATGATAAATATACAAGATGAAACCTTAATACAAGCATGAAACATTAAAATGATCAACCCTAATTCCCCGTTGATCAAAATTAAGAAAAACTCCAAATTTAAATTAAAAAAAAAGAAAAGAAATGTCATATAATAAATTTTATTATTTTATGTTGTGATTGCAAATAATTAATAAGGTCAATGCCCTCTTCTTCAAATATTGGGGGAGGAGGAGAGAAAATCAAAAACAATAAAAAAACATATAAAATGTCACGCGGCGGGGGATGTGGGGAAGCCGACCGAGGAAAAGCCCAAGGAAAAGCCCCAAGGGGGCGGGGGAGGGGCAGCAAAATGGCATTGCGCAAGCAAACACAAAAGCGGCGGCCGCCCGCTTGCCGCCCACCGGCGTCCGTCAACTGATCTAATGCCAGCCGCTTCATCTCCTCCCTTCTAATGCCGACCGCTTCATCTCCTCCCTTCTAATGCCGACCGCTTCATCTCCTCCCTTCTAATGCCGACCGCTTCATCTCCTCCCTCCAATTCATCGTCTTTTTCCTCTTCCATTTTACACTCTCTATCCTCCTCCTCCTCACTGTGATGACAACGAATTTCATCCCCTCTTCCTCCGCTCACCGAATTTTTCCATTTCGCCCCCTCCCCCAGTAATTTGCCTCCTCCCCCCCCCCCCCCAATTTGGTGCCCCCCCCCCTTTTTCGCCCTTCTCTTCCCCTCCTCCTCCTCTGCCCCCTTAATTCATTGCCAAATTAATTAGAGAGCCAGCCGGGGGGCGGGGGCGGCCGGGGCCTCCCCTCCCCCGCATCCTGCCAGCAGTCGGCGATCCCCGTCTCCCCGCCCCCGCTGCTGGCCCCAATCAATTCCATCCCTCATCGCAATTACGTGAATGTGAGCAGGGGGAGGGGTAATTCCCCCCCCCCCCTCAAATTTCCATCGTTTTCCCCGTGCAAGGCCATCCCCGCCGTCCGTCTCTCCCCGCCGGGCCTCCCCAATTTCTCCCCAAAATTCAGCGCCAGCCGCTCATTTGGCGGCTGGCAATTACCTCCTCGACGACCCCAATCGCTTCTACTGCTTCTGGTGCTCATCAATGATCAGCACTGCCATCACCACAAACAACAAAACAAAACAACGAAAAGAAGGGCGAGAGAGAGTGTGTGGGAATGGGAGAAAGGGAGAGAGAGAGAGAGAGAGAGACAACAGACATAGCGACAGAATATAGACGAACGAACAGAATGCCAAAGAACTTAAGGACTTAAGCAGAGGGCAGAGAGAGAGAGAGTGAGAGTGGGAATGAAAGAGAGACGAGCAGACACAGCGACAGACAGACGGACAGAGATAGACAAAATGCCTAAACACATTAACATTGATATCATTTCAGCACATCACTCACTAATTAATTCCACTGTTATATATATATGGAGGGCGAGAGAAAGAGAAAGGAAAAAGTGATTCAGACACATTTTTAATTAGCAAAAAAAAATTGGGCAAATTTCTTAATTGAAAGAAATGATCAGACAGATTTACTAATTAGCAAAAAAAGTTTTTCGTAAGATCCCCGCAATTAGTATATTTTGTAATTAGCAAACAAGTCATTAGTCTGTCACATTATTTACTTAATTAGCATTAAAAGGGATTGATTAATTAATTAGTCAGTCCTTCTTTAACAAAAACGTTTAATCAGTTTCTTAATTAGAAAAAAGGGAGAATAAAGGGAGCGGCAAATTCAATTAACAAAGACTTTTCTGAGCAAAGTAATTAGCAAAAGTGATCAGACAACCAAAAGTTTCCTATGTAACAGAATGAATGCCGAAATATTCCAAAGATTTCGTTGTAATTTTTTTTATAGAAAATTTGGATTATTTTTCTCTCCGGCTGGGCTTAATTGTTTCCCGCCCGGCAATTAAATCATTTATTATTATGGTGATTGATCATTATGGAACGGGGGGATTTAGAAACGATTTAGCGCAATGAATGATCGAACTTTGAGCGCGCCGGAAATGTGAAATGTGATCACATTGCGCACAAAACAGAAGCCCCAAATAACACACAATGCAAAAAAAAAAAAACCTATTTCAATTACTAATGCATGTACGACACAAAAAATTAATGGCCCCTCCCCATAAGCCCGAAATTTTTGCGCACAGCGCCCGAGGGGATGGGATAAATAAGAGAGGGAGTGAGAGACAATGAGGGAGCTGAATGAAGGGTGGGAAGAGAAAGAGAGAGAGGGAAAGAGAGAAAGGTTGAGAGAGAGAGAGAAAGAGGTGGAGTAGAGAGAGGGGGTACATAGAACGGGAGAAGAGAACAGAGAGAAAAGAGGAGAAATAGAGGGGAGTGAAAAGGGGAGGAGGCGATAGAGAGGGATAGAGAAAGATAAAGGAAGACAGTGACAGGAAGAGAGGAGGAAAACAGAATGGAGAATTATTAATCTGATAGAGAGGGGAGAGAGGAGAGAGGGGAGAGAGAGAGAGAGAGAGAGAGAGAGAGAAAGAGGAGGAGGGCGAGAAAGAAAGAAGTGAAAGCTCTAATGAGAGAGAGAGAAAGAGAAAAGAAAGAGTGAGAGGAGGAAAGGAGAGGAGGGAAAGAAAGAAAGTGAGTGAAAACACTAATGAGAGAGAGACCGAGCGAGAGAGAGGGGAGAGAAGGGAGAGAAAGAAAGAGAGTGAAAATACTAATGAGAGGGTGAGAGAAAAGAGAAAGACATAATGCGAAAATAAAATTAAAAATGTGGAACGGAACGGAGGAGATGCAAAAGGAGAGGATAGGATGATGGTGATGGATGAAATTAATTTGGAACAGATGGGAAGGGAGGAGGGCAAGATGCCTGGGGGGGGGACGGTAATAAATCCCTCCGTCCGTCCGTCCGCCGGTCGGCACTTTTGCCCACTAATAACCCCCCCTCCCTCCCGCTCCTTAAAGCGATGCCAAAATCCGCCCGCGCGCCCCACCCATTTTGAGGGCAGTGGGGGAGGGAGCAAGCGGAAATGCGCGCGCGAGGGTTGCGCGCACGCGCGCATCCGTCGCCGACGCATTAATTAGGGACGAAAATTAATTAATGACCCAAAATGGCCTCTGCCACAGCGTTCACCCCGGCCGCCCCTCCCACCCCCCGGGCACAGACCCTTAATGCATTAAAGGGAAGGTGACAGGGCAAAAGCAGTGCCGGAAATAGCGATTAGGGGAAGGGGCCAAACGAAGAAAAGAAAAGCATATGGATGGAGCTCAATGGCATAGCAATGGCCCAAGATGGATTGGAAAAGCAAAAGCTGTTAATGATGGCCATAAGAAAGAGGTGCCGGTGGCTGATGCTCAAGAGTCTTGAGTGCCAAAAATGGATTTTTTCAATTAATTATTATTTCAGGCAGATAAATCTCATGCCAGTCCAAAATTAGATGCAAGTGGAGTTTAATGAAATTATTAACAAACGAGGAGTCACGGGGGTTCATTAGTGAGTGGTCTCGAAGCGATCGGAATTTTAGAGAAATGCCAAATATGGTAACGATGAGAGTAATGATGCTCGAGAGTCTCGTAGAAGGGGCACATTTCGAAATATGTGCCCATTAAAAGTTGTGAGTCAAAAAAATAATTGGTTGGAGGGGGGAACGTGATCATCATCGCAAAATCACCAATTAGTGTGGTGATCAGAAAAAGTCTTCGAGAGAGTTTAAGAGTGGGAGAGGGACGGCGGGGCAAATGATCAGAGAGGTGGGGGAGGTGATCACCACCGCCAAATCACCAATTAGTGTGGTGATCAGAAAAGGTCTCGAGAGAGTTTGAGAGTGGGAGAGGGACGGACGAGGGCGGCAAATGATCAGAGTGGGGGGGGGGGAGGGTGATCGCTTCAATTAACAAATTAGTGGTGCTGCGCGATTATTTCAACTCAGCGAACCAACCCACACACACAAAAAGCGCCACATTCCCACAACATCGAGCGGCACTAATCACAAATGACGACGACGACAGCGACGAGGTGGGCGCTGCGAGAGCGCGCTAATTAGTTAATTTGTTATACCCCTAATTTTTTGTGGCTGCCTCAGGGGGCAATTTGTCTCCAACTAATTAGTGTTAATGGCGGAAGAGAGTAGCTGCTGCTGCTGCTGCTGCTCAGCCGCTGATCGCCTCAATCAATCTGGGTCATTTGTTGTGTGTTCAATCACGCTGAACAATGCGAACCGATAACATGAGACGAGCGTGGTACGTGTGTGTGCGTGATCAATTGGCAAGCGAGATAAATAAATATTAATGAGAGCGCCGTTGGTGGTTTATGGCAATCGGAACTGATCACAAGTGATCAGAAAACCTGAATTTTGTTCGATCAATCCGATCATGAGTGATCAAAACGGTGACAGATGAGTCAAGGAGAGAGAGCATCGCTCTTCAACTGATCATGAATCACAAAAGTGATCAAAGTGAAGCGCACTCTTTTGTGTGATCAGTATCTGTACATAAGAAATAGAAATCTCAAGTCATTCGGTTTTATCAATTTGATCAGCACCAAAGTGATCAGAAAATGAAGGCACTAATTGATCAGAAAAAGAGTTCCTCGAAGAGCATAGAATTTTTTTCAATAAAAAGATTATCCGTCAAACGATTTGCTCGATTGCTGAGTGATCAGAAATGAACGGGGAAGCGTGATCAGAGTTTAGCACTTTTCCCGTACCTTTTTTCTGTCATTTTCAGTGTCAAAGTGATCAGAAATTAGTGGGAACTGGGCGGAGTGATCAGAGTAGTTCAAAAAGGCCCAAATGTCGTCTTACAGAGAGATGTTTTTTGTTGTCCCCCCCAAAAACCCGTGCACAACCCCATCAACTCCATCAACCAAAATCAATTAGGTATTATGTAATAATGTGCTGTTTGTTGTGTGTTTGTGTGTGCCCCGCCGTAAATTGCTGCCCCCCCCCCCTAAAGCAATTTTCAATTCATTTTCATTCATTCCCCCAATTCTCGCCTTTGCCCCCCCCCCTTCCCACCGCCCGCCCATTCATCCCACCGTAACCCCTCCCCTCCCCCCGCCCAACTAAAATCGTCGTCGTCGCCGTCCTTCACCCCACATCACTCTCGCCAGCCAGTCAGCCAGCCACCAGCTGTCAGCAATTAGCAGCGGCTGGCAGCAGCAGGGGTCGAGAGAGCCGGGGCCGAAGGGGCGGCGACGAGGACGGCAATGAATTGGCCAATGGCGGCTGCTGTCCCCCGCCTCGGGCGGCCTTTGTCACATTAGCGGGGCGGGGGGCGGGGAGTGTCCCCAGAGGGGCAAATCCGTTGGGGCAAAAAATGTGCCGGCCGAGGTAAAGTGGGTGAGAAGCGAATATTGGGCCCCAAATTTATTGCCGATGCTGCCAAGCTGGCTGTGACGATAAAAAGGTGGATGGATAGATGAATTGAGGGGAATGAATTAAGAGAGCAACGGACGGACGGCAGATCAAAGGGCCGACGCCGCCATTCCGCCAGAGGGGTGGGCAAAAGCAATTTGCATAATTTTGCCGATGATCAAAGGCATTATGCCGAAAACAGAGAGGGCTGACAATCATTTTTTGTGCTGTCTTGTTATTCAAATTGCGGTTATGCCGAGATGGCATAATGAGAATATGCGGTGGACAAGCCCAAATGGTGCCGTGATCGGCTGGGGATTAAGCCAAGCGGGCACAAAGGTAGTAAGAGATGCCAACTTGGCCACAACTTAAGGCCGAGGCCGGAATGCACCGATTTTCGAAATTTTTTCGATTTCCGTAATTTTTGAAGTTCCGGGATTCTGATAGTGACAAAAGTCGATTAGGTATAAGCTTTATCCATTTTTATTATTTCGAAACCGTTTATACCTCATCGGTAAATTTTGTCTTGGCATTTGTGAGAAATTCTTGAAAAATATGAACCGAACCAAATTTTCAAGGATATGTTTAAAACCTAAGTTAGCATTACTGACATCTTGGCAATAAATTGCTTATATAAAAAACGCGCCTTGCTGATCAATGATCAAAAAAGCAAATCCTATTAGTGACAGCCGAGCAAAAATGGAATTTTTAGGATTTTGAAAGAGGGATATATAATCACAATAAAAGTGAAATTTGTCAAAAAATGGGATCCAATTGGCCCCGAGGGCATCCCATGAATGAACGAACACACATTTACTCCATCATTTTGACACCCTTCTGCTGCCAGCGCCACCAACAATCACTGTGCTGTTTGAAATTTTGGGGAGGGCGGCGGCTGGCAGCAGCAGCATCGGCTGTCAGGAGACTGGCAATTAGTGTTTTTGTGCCCCGCGGGGCGATTTGTGTGAGGTGCTGGCAGAATGAATGAATGAATGAATGAATGGGGTGGGCCCGGGCCAACCAACCAATTTTGGGCGAAAAATTGGGGAGAAAGGGGTGCGAAATGAAAACGAATTACCCCCCGGGGGTGGGCGGTGGGGAACAATTGTAAGGCGCCGCAAATCGGCGCTGTCCCCCCGGGGGAAGTGAGTTGGCCCAACGACCCCGGAGGTGTCAATTTGGGGGAGGGGACACGTAAACAATGGGCAACACAGAGAGAGGAGAATGAGTGAGATTTTGACGGCAATTTTGAGGGTGAGTTAAGTGGTTGTTGAGCAGCTCCGACGCGGTAATGAAATTATACTCTACCGCCGGTGTCAAGTGATCCCGAATTTGTCAAGAAAGGCAAGTCGAGAGTTGTGTTTGACTTTTGCCTCTCGGAGGACTTTCGAAATTCAAATTGATTGCCACTGAAAATGCCGGAAGATGGCAATTAAGCCAATTAATTGGCATCGAAAACCTGAAAGTATCAAAAGGGGGCCTAGCAAAACTCAAGACTATCGAAGAAGCCAAAGAAGAAAGCATCCGGGGAGAGATATTTGGTAGAATTTCAGAAGCCGAGAGTTTCAAGACTCTCGAGGGGGAGACCCAAAAAAGCGAAAAACACAACAATTTGGTTTGGTGATTAAAAAGCAGAACCAACCGAAAATTGTTAATTAGTGGATGTTCGAGACCGAAAGTTTCCCGAGACTCGGGACCGGAGAATTGACTCTGAGACTCGAGACCCCACAAAAAAAAAAACCGAGACTTCCCTCGAATTAAAATGCAAGTTCCCAAAGTTCTCGAACATCCCTAGTAATAGGCAAATTTTTTTTTTTGTTTGGTAAAGAATGGCGCCTCAGAGGAGAGACCATATGGCACATCACATGGCCTGGGGCAAGAAACGGTAGGAAGCGAACGAAACGAAAATTTAGACAAATGGCAACATTAACAAAAATGTTGCCCCCGGGGGCAGGGATGGAGCAGCACAATGTTTGTGCTGCACACAATTTGGCGGCGCCACGGTGGGAGAATAATAGGGGGAGTGGGGAATGGATGAAATGAGATGAGCCCTTGGGGGATGAATTTTGAATTTTGAATGAGAAAATTGCCCGGCCCCCGGAGCCCCTCGAATTTCTCAATTTCCAATTTCCCCCCCCCCCCAAACTCTCACCTCACCTCGCCTCTCCAACCTTCTCTCAATTATTTATTTATTTATTTACCCCCTGCCCCCCTCATCATTATTTGCCTTTCACACTCATCACATTTCTGGGGCGTGGCGGGTGCCCACGTCCCCCGGGGGGACGAGGAACAATAAAAACACAATTTACTCCCCTCAGGGGAAGGGGGGATGGATTTCGCCCTCCGGCGCGAGGCGTGCAGCACCCACCATTTGGGGCTCCGTTTCATCTACATAAGTGTATATTATTATTAGTATAATAATAATACACACTCATTGCCCCCGACCCCCACCCCCCTCCCGCCATCGGCTCCCAAATTACTGTGTCGGGGGGTTAAGTCCATCACCTCCCGCCGCCGCCGTCCAACCGTCAGCAGCAAATTTGGGGGGACCGCCGCCGTGTGCCCCCCGGCCCGGGGTTGAGGGGTGGGAGGGATTGCACTCGAGCGCGCCAATTTGAGCACAAATTTGCGTGGGCACCGGAGGGGGATAGGGGGGAGGGCGCCAGGTGAAGAGGAGGAGGAGGAGGAGGTGCAAAATGAAAATGATGATGATGGAAATGAAATTTGGGTAGGAGGGGGGAATATCCCCCCGGGGGAAACAAAATGACAGATCGGGGCGTGAGCGGGGGGAGGGGGTGAAATTGAGCACGATTCATTGCGGCTGTTGTTGAAATTGAGGAGACGGATCGGATCGGATCGGCTGACGGATGCGCGAAGAGTGCGCTGCTTGGGGGCGGGGGGGGGGGGGCGGCTGACCGATCGCAAGTGGCGGCGGGGGGGGGGGGGGGCGCTGGATTTGTTATTATTGCAATTAAAATTATTGTGGGGTTATTTGCTTGTTAATAAGGGGGGTAAGCAATCAAAAGCACCCGTTGTTGGGTAAAGTGCGTGTGAAGGGTGAAGGAAAGGAAAGAGAACAAAAAACGGGGAGGGACTGTATGGGACGGAGCTGAAATGGGATGGGACTGAAATGGGATGGGACTGAAAACGGGGTGGGGGGAGGGGTGGGTCAAAACGCACAATTTGACTGAATAATCTAAAAGTGATTGATCAATTATGGCTAATTAGCAGGGGGAGTAATTTCAGGGACTGTGCCATACTGTAATGAATGGAGACGAAATGAAATGGGATTTGACTGGATTAATGTTCTTAGCCAATTAGCAGCGAATTTATATTGGGGACTGTGATGAACGGAGCCGAAATGGACCGGGACTGAAATTGGGCAAACGCTCAAATTTATCGAAAAAACAAAAACTTCTATAAGAAAGATTCGTTATTAACGAGTAATTATGGCCCAATTAACGGAGTTTCCATTTTTTAAGAAAATGGGAGATTATGTATAGCTTAAACAATGGGGACTGAAAAGGCCGGGTGATCCTTGTCTCGGAATAAAAATGTCATTATTTTCAAGAACAGGCCCAAAAACCGTATACGACATAGGTGGGCGAGGGGGGGGTCAAGGGGGGGGGGGTCAATTTCGTAAATCGTACGGGGGTCCGAGGCAATTTCGTAAAAATTTCGGCCAAAATCAAAAAAGCACTGGTAAAGATGGGAAAATTTTACGAAATTGAAAAAAAATCTAAATTTTGTGCCAAATACTCAAAATTTTTACGCTTTTGAATTGCATTTCGTTAAAATTTCCACGAAATTCTATTTCATCTTTTCCTATTTCGTAAAATTTTTACGAAATTGAATTTCGTTTTGCTATTTCGTAAATTTTTTTATGAAATTGAATTCGTTTAGTATTTCGTAAATTTTTTATGAAATTGAATTTCGTTTTCCTATTTCATAAATTTTTTTTACGAAATTTGAAATTTTACATTTTTTAGTGAAAATTTGTTAATAAAAATTTGTGAAAAAAATTGTCTAAAAATAGCAAAATTCGGTCGTTTTTTACACAAAATTTGTTAACGAATTGCACTGAAATTTAAAAATTTTCCCGACGGCGCCTATCGGCACCGTCTCGGACCCCCCCCCCCCCCCAGTTACCCAAAGTTTATTTGAAAAAACGCCGCAAAAAATGTGATTAAAAAAAAAGGGAAAAAGGGAAAAATTGGACTGAAAAGCAAAACAAAAAAAAGGTCGTCAAAAAATTTTTTTGAGCGTTTTTTTCAATTTCGTAAAAATTTTGGCCTCTGAGGGGGGGGGGGGGGTGGGGGGTATTTCGTATTTCGTAAAGGCAAATTTCTGACCCCCCCCCCCCCCCTTGTCCATGTATGGTATAATAAAACGGTGCTTTGAGTCTTCCGCCATTCTGCTAAGAGTCGAGTTTTCCATTCGGCATAATCAAAAAGCATTCGTTTTTTTTTTGCCCAATTTGTGGCATTATGTCCGAAAAAACAGAAATTTTAATGGCAAAATTCAGTGTGTGCGGCAAAACGGAAAAGTGCCGTCCCCAAAACTTTGCGCCGCCGGCGGCGATTGCTGGCAGCCGGAATTCCGTCCGTCCGCATCCATTCAATGGGCACAATAAGTCAGCCCAGCCCCAGCTGCTGGCCGATCATCATCACCGGCTGGCAGGTTTTTTTTTCTCTCCATTTTCCACAAATCATCCGCCATCGCCGCGGGCATTATTTTCCCGCCCAAATTGGTCGGTCCCCCGCCCATTAATCGTCCCCCAATCGCATCCAATCACTCATTCATTCATTGTGTTCATCCCCGCCGGAAAAAGCCATTCATTCATCATAAATCATAATCATCAATCCCCGGCCCCCGCCCAAATCCCCCGAATTGACTGAGAATGGAAACGGGGGGAATTAGGGATAATAATGATGGACGATGATGAATGATTATGAAATTATGAATGATGATGAATTAAGCCCTGCGGCGCGGATGAGTGCGCGAAAAATAAAATTCAAAAAAAAGAAAATTATAATAATAGTAAATAAAGCCCATTTTGGAGTTTCGAAATTTAGATAGTAATCCCTTCGTTAATTAAACACATACACAAAAAACAAAACAAAATAATTTTGGACTCAAAAATTCTTAAAAATTTTAAGAAAATTTATTGTCGTTTTTTTTTTGAATTCTTTGAGTGGATAATTAGCAATTTTTTAAGCAAAACAAATTAACAAATTTGATTTTTAAATTTAAATAAAAATAAATAAAAATAAAACAAATTTTAAAATAAAAATATTTTGGTTAAATTTAAAATATTTTAAAAGTAATAAAAAAAAATGAGAGAAACTATTCACTGTCAGGGTTCAATCAGAAAATTAATCCTTCAAAAAAATTTTTATGCCGTGTCTAACCAGCATATTTTGAAAACTTAGCTTCTCAGTTTTCTTAATTTAAATTTCAGAATTACAGAATGCACAACGGTTTCCGAATTAAAAAAAACATTTCAAACTTAGAATTCTAAAAAAAAATCTTGGAAATTTTTTATACAAGAAAATTGCAAGAAAAAAAATTTCTCAAAACTTTTTCTTTTTCAAAAATTACTGTTTTTTCAAAGATTTTCCAAAAATAAATTGGTGCTAAATTTTTCAAAGATTTTCTCCCTTAATTTTTCTTATAAAATTTCCAAATTTTTCAATGGCCCCACCTTCGTTTTGCGCTCGGCCGCCACTTCGCCGATGGTTCGCTGCGGCGGATGGTGGCCCGGCTGCTCAAAAACCGGCTTTGTTGGTTCCACATCTCCGCTTTGCACAAGGTCAGCCAGCCGGCACATGCGTTGGGCATGTGCCATGGACCTTACCAAGGGGAAAAAGTGGTGGAATTTTTTTTTTGGTATTGGCAAATTTTCAAATTTTTGTAATTTTGGCATTTGAGCGCCGGTGCACCCCAAAACTCCGCCGCCGAAACTCCGCCGAGACATAACTCCGCCGGGCAAAAAATTTTCAAACTTAGAAATTTTTCAAGAAAAAAATCTTAGAAAAATTTTTTCTTAGAAAATACGAAGATAAAAATATTTTCTAAGAATTTTCAAGCCATTTTTTTTTTGAAAATTTTTTGAAAAAACTTCGTTTTTCATCATTAAGTTTTGAGAAAATCGCTGCAAATTTTTTAGAAATTTTTTTTTCTTCGAATTTTCTAAGAAAAAATTTTTCTAAGATTTTTTTCTTGAAAAATTTCTGTTTGAAAAATTTTTTTTGGCGGAGTTTCGGCCGGCGAAATTTCGGCGGCGGAGTTTTGTCCTGCTCCGTTTGAGGGCGGTCACTTTTTTGAAAAAATATACAAATATATACATTAAAAATTTGTTGCCACTTAATGGTCAGTTTCAATTTTTGTGATATGTGTATCATTTACAGTATATGTGTTAGAATTAAATAAAATCTAAGATTTTAAAGTTAGCATTTTTTTTTATTCTTACAGGGGAAAGCCTCTTCGAGGGGGACGAAAATCGACAAAGAACGGATTTTATTCTCATGAGCAATATTTTCATTCACTTTTAGCTAAAAATATTATATTAATTTATTATTTTTATTTACACATATTGTAAAATGAAGTATTTTATAGACATTTAAAAACCAAAAAAAAAAACAGATTATCAGTCATTTCTTTACATTTTTTTAATTAATAAGACCCAATATTAAACGCTTTTAGATTAAAAAAAAATTTAATTTTTTTTGGGACTGAATTCAAGTTTATTAAGCCTATATTTCTTCAATGTTCATGGTCCACAAATCCAAAATCTATGCTATTAATTAATTAATTAATTTGATTATCAATTAATTAATTCAATGTTTTTTTGCTGCCCACCTCAAATGTGTGTCCAAAGTGCCGGGTTGGCCAAACGATTGGGCACACACATTGCACGTGTATGGCAAATGTTTGCCGGATGAGGACGCGGAGGAGGATGGCCTCTTCACCGCTTTGGAAGTGGACGATGATGAGCATGGAGAAGCGGATGAGGCGGATGAGCAGGAGGGCACCGAGCCGGGTGCGTTGGAAGGCTTAAATTTCAAAAAAAAAATTTCTGGAAAAAAAGGCGTTAATTGGGCTGGGAAGTCTCTAATGGGACTTTTTGCTCGAGGACAAAAACAGCATTTGATACTCGAGAGTCGAGACTGAAAACTGATTGAAGTGATCTGAGAGCAGCTCGTTTCCCCGCCCTCTCGGGAAAAAAATTTTTCATAAAATTGAATTCTTTTCTCAAAAAGTTGAATTTTGAAAATTAAAAAAAAAGAAAACTCTAAGAAATTTAGAAAACTTAAATTTATTGCGGCATGGGGATTAGTGCACCCGTAGTGATCTTGAGAAGAAAGGCATTAAACCGAGATTCGAGATAAAAAAAAATGCCATGGAAAATTTTTACCGTTTTTTGAACTCGCGCGCCGGTTTTTTGATTTTTGGTTGTCTTTAGCTCCACTGGTTTTATCCCGAATTGGAAATGGAATTGGAAAACGAGATTACGAAGGCACAATTAAAACTTCACCAAATTTTAGTCCCATCCAAAAATACACATATATCTTCTTGTTGAGCAAGTTTTATGAGATTACCGTATAATCACAATTACAGTAAGCATCGCATAGAAATTTTGTTTTCTTGGTGCTTCATCTTGTTAAAAATATAAAATGCCCATGCCAAGTAAAAATGCCATTGCATTATTAAAGCATTCCAACCCCTCTGTCTCGTAACATCAAGTTCTTTTTACAGTATATGAATGGCACGTATCGCCCAATTATTACAGTATACCCACCCCATTTTGTGCGCCACCGCCACTGCCACTGCGTGCCTTCACCAAGTGCTGCTCCGTGTTGAAGTGTGCCATCAGTGCGGTGTCCGACGCAAAGCGTTGCCCGTCCGCGCAAATGTCGCAGAAATGACCCCCGCCGCCGGCGGTGCCATCGTCGCCTCCGGCGTGTGCCGTTGTCCGCTGATGCCGCTCCAGGGCCCGTTTTGTGGGGAAAAGTGCCGATGCCGTCGTCATTTGTTGGTCCGCGATGTTGTCGGCGCTTGTGCCAGCCGCGTCGGAATCTGTGCCGCCGGTGGCGCATGGAGGCGCATCGCAGCGGTGCCAAAGGCGAAATTTGGCCGGCGAATGGGCCAATGCGTGGGCCTGGAAAAATTGATCAGTTTTTGCACTGTGATAAATCTCCGGATGCCTACGACCCTACATCACGGCTAGTTAGCGTCAATTGTACAATAAATAAAAGAAATTTTTGGCTTTAGGTGGATAATTGACACCCCAGGGGACGGGGGGGGGCGGAGAATCGAAGCGATAAAAATGTTAAGAGCCGTTAGAGATGGCACGAGGCTAATCTCGGGACCACAGGCCCGTAGCCAGAAAAAAAATTTCAGGAAGGGGAATCTGAAGACCTTGAAGCCAAAAATTCCAAAGCTTTATTTTACAGTGATATTTTAAAATTTTTAGCGCCGGGGAGAAATTTCGATGCAATTGTTAAGAAAATTTCAAAAATTTTTTGAAATTTGCCCATTTTTCTTAAAAATTTTTAACCTTTTCATTTGGGGGCGGGTAAGTCCAGCACTTAATTCGGGACTGAGTTCCAGATTGATTGGACAAGATAAAAGTGCGCAAACATTCCAAATTCAGTCCGGGACTCAAAAGAGTGTTTTTGGACAGCGACGACCACCTGCAGTTGTTCCGCGGTACGAAAAGCGATGGAACAGTGCCGGCATTGGTGTGGAAAGATTGGCAACAGTTGGGCACCAAAATTGTTGGATGATGATGATGCTGTTGGATCATCTACCATTGCCGGTGCCGGTGCTGCTGAACTGCTTGGCGGAGTCGTGGCATTATTGGCCAGGGCTGCGATGATGTTGTTCAGCATGCCGTCGTCGCCGGAGGGGCTAAAATAGAAAATTTAAAATTTTTGCGGGAAAATTAAATTTATAAAATTTATGGAAATGTTTGGGATAAAAATGCCAAATTGGTTGAAGATCTATCAGGCACATATTTGTGGGGGAAATGCAGAATTTGTGAAATTTAAAGCAATGACTGTGCCAAAAGCTTGAATGCCAGTGCCGGAAGGGGGTAAAATGCCAAAATAGATGCAAGGAAAAATTATTTAATGCAACAAATCCTCTCCCTAGTAAATTTTAATTCCCCCAAATTTCAACATATTTTCATTGCTCCCGGAACTCTAATTAATTAACTAATTCGATAATTAATTAATCGACACAGAAAAGAGAGTCCGGGACTCTAATTAATGAATTAAATAATTAATTAATCAACACGGAAAAAATATTTTAAAGAGGAAAATGGAAAAATTAGTAATATAAAGTGCTCATTTGAGTAATTATTAAGACTAATTAATTAATCGACACAGAAAAGAGAGAGCGAACACAATATTTTAAAGAGGGAAATGGCAAAATTAGTGATTTAAAAAGTGCTCATTTAAGCCCCCCCCCCCCCCCCCGAAAAAGGCATTAATGGGGGGGGAGGGAATGGATGATTCAGAGAGAATTAATGAATTGAATGAACGGTGCGAAATTTATATATATTTGGCTATGCGTGGTGTGTGTGTATTTGTGCTTGGCGTTGCGCTGATTCATTTTTTTCGGCCCCACCGCCCCCCAAAAAAGGAAGAGTAAATTGGCCATGTAAAGATCAGAAAATAATGAATGCTTTATGGCTTTTTTAAATTTGCAAATTTTATACGACAAAATTAAAGATTTATTAAAACCCATTAAAATTGGCTTAACCCCCCCCCCCCCCCAGGGTTCAAATATAATGGATGCGATTTTGCCTGGAAAATCCGGCATTTGCAGGGTTTTTGTGAGTCAGTGCCGGATTTTTGCTGAATTTTTGCATGCGTTGGATTTTTTTCCAATTTTTTTTTTGTCGTGTTTGATATTTCCCACTCAATTCTTTAAATGTTGATCAGAAATTCATAATGAATAGCTATTATTGGTGCAAAACCGCCGCTTAAGAATTAGTGCCAAATTTTCCAGTTTTTCCCGGCGGCGCTTCCCACTCCGTAAAAAGGGTAGCTAAAAAATTAAAAATAGCTTCAAAATCATAAATTCATAAAATAAAAATTTGTACCCCTAATTTCTGGATAAATGATGTTCAACTAACTGTTTGATTCGCTAAAATAAATTTTTGGGTAGGTGAACTAAATTAAAAAAAAACTCTAAAGAATGGGCCAAGCTAATGCTTTAAGGTATTAAAATAATTTTAAAATTAAAATTTTCAAAATGTATGCTGCCAGACAAACGCATTTTGCGTTTTTCAAGCACGAAAAGGCCAAATGTGGCCACTTAAAAACCCCATTGAAAGTGCCTTTCCTTGCTGACAGCTGACGGCACAGCAATTCATTAAGATAATTAAGCCGAGGCACTCAACCACCACGCTTATTGCTAGCTGCCGCCGTTGGGCAACAACACCTCATTAACGGCATAAGTGATGCGGCTCTACGCGTCGTAATTAACGGGAGAGAGTAAATTATTCATTATAATTAGAGAGAGAAAGAGGGCGGAGTTAAAGAGAGAGAGGAAGAGAGAGATAGATGACGCGAGAGAGAGAGGAAGAGAGAGAGAGAGTGGGAGGAAGAGAGAGAGAGAGGGAGGAAGAGAGAGAGAGAGAGAGGGAGATAGAGAGAGAGAGAGAGAGAGAGAATAGAGAGAGAGAAAGAGAGAGGGGGGGGGAGAGAGAGGGGAAGAGAGAGAGAGAAAGAGAAAGAGAGAGAGAGAGAGGAAGATAGAGAGACAGAGAGTGAGGGAGAGAGAAGGGAGAAAGTATTTGAATGCGCAAAAACTTAACACAAGTCGAGAGTCAATTTTATACTTTGGTCAAGAGTTTGCGCATTGGAAGACACAAGTTAGTGATCAAATTTTAAAAATAAATATTATATATTTTTTAATTCTTGCGCTAACAATTAAGCCTCGAATGCAAGTAATTGGTTACTACTGAATATGGATTAATTATAATTAAGTTATACTAATTGTTACAGTTTAATCATTTAATCCCCCCTCTGTCCACTAAATGCTGACAGCGCCACGGTCCACCAAATCCCTTGGCCAAAAATAATACACAAATAATAATAATTTGTTGTGTCCCCTGCTGCCGGCCGTGTCCCAATGATGATGATTATGATGATTCGGATGGATCCCACATAATTCCCTCTCCCTCCCTCCCTCTCTCATTAATATTAATGTGATTTTCGTACACCCCTCTCCCCCCCCCCCCAAAATGGTGCCCTACCAACAAAATAATTTTGGGCCAATTTCCCCTGTTTTTGTCAGGGCACCCGAGGGGGGAGGGGGGACAACCGCAGGGGCCCCGCGCGATGGCGCGGAATTGGGCAGGCAGCCGTCGACAACCGACGATTTTGCGCAAATTAATTTTTTTTAGTGGTGGTGTAGTGGGCCAAATTTGGGGGTAGGGGGGGAGATGGCTGTCAGCAAGGGCAAATGATTGGCCCCTGAGGGGTGAGGGGAAATGCAAATTAGGTGTGCTGAAATGGTGGTGGGTGCACAAATAATGAGGGAGGATTGGGGGGGGGGTACATAGAGAATGGACGACGGATGAGAGGGGGGACAGTGGGAGAAATTTGGGGGGGGGAGGGGAGCCAAAATATGTCCTTGGGAAAGAGTGGGGGAGGGGGAGGGGGCAAATTTGGTGTGAGCAAAGTGTTCGGAGTGGCCTGATCAACAGCAAACAACAGCAACAACAACAACGACATCCGCCGGATCAATAAATAGTTTATGCTAATTAGTGTGGAAAGTGGATGAATTTGATCAAATTTTGGTAGGAGGGAAAAAATGGGTTTAAGCAAACTGAATACAATTAGAAAAGGCATACGGTAGGGAACTAATTAGTCACTGTATCCGATGAAAAAGCGATAAAGACATAAAATCAAAGTTCGAAATTCTGATCAGTAATCAAATAAAAAAAACGGATTGAAATATTTAAATTATCGATCGATCAGTATTGATCTGATCAGATTAAAACGTTTTGATAAAAAAATTTTTTGATCAAATGGAGAGATATTTGCGACAAAAAGCTGAAGGGAAAATGAATCATTGATTTAGCCAATTAACAATTAGTTTTTTTTATTATATATTGGCTTTGTGCTAATTAATAATAATATACACATATTAATTACCTGTTTGGATGGCCGACACTTGGCGACTTTTGTTGTTGTTGATGTTCTTCTTGATCTATTATTGCTTGATTGTGTTGGTCATCAATTTCCGTTTTGATCAGTCGTTGGACAATGTTGGCAGGAATTTTGTGTTCCTTTAAACAAAAAGCAAATTAATTGATGGGTTTAAATTACAACATTTCATTAAATTCATTAATGAAAATGTCTTTAAAAGCAATTAGTAAACTAAGTAATTAATTAATTCATTCATTAATTAATTAAGGTGTCTTTAAAGGCAATTAATAAGTAATAAATGAATTGAAGTGCCAAAATTACCTCTGCAATATGCTTCTCCAACTCTTGCTCATATGGCTGATCAAGTTTAGCAGAACATAGCGGACATTGTTTGATTGGTAAATGATCTGCAAAAAATGGATGATTAGGCTTTGCCTAATTACGATAATCAAAATTATCATTAAATATGTCACATGCAATGTTAATAAGTATTTTCAATCCCTAATTGATCAAATGCTCAGCCAAATTCCTGATCTATTTCCCAACTCAATTTTACCATCAACTCGACGCTGATCTGATAACATTCTGATTTTCAAGGTGATTAGCATAACATTAGAGCAGTGTTCTGATAAGAAAAATATTTTTCTCCAACAATTCTCTTCAGATCACAAAATCGGTATTTTCCGGTCACATTTTTACCCCTCTGGCGAATAATTAACGCACAATTTGATCACCAATTCCGTAACAATTAATGACACCATTATCACCCCACAGACAATTCAGATCAACCAAGTTTCTTTCCTGATCACTCATTGATCATCAATATTTTACCCAGCAATGGGGGGGGGGGGGGAGTAATTGTCGGCTAATTGTTTCACACTGTGTCAAATTGATGAGCCGAGCCGACCATTTTTGTATTAGTTATTGTCTCTGTGTGTTGTGTGGATTGATGTGTGATTGGCATTATGTTTGGCCCCATTCATTCATTTTGCGCCTTTTAATGGCCCCCACAGCTGTGTGTGTCGTTCATTTTCATTTTATTCGTTTGGCGTTGTGTTCGGTCGCTCATTTGTCGGGGGGAGTCGTCGTCGTTTTGTCCCACCAATCACCCGCCCCCATTCATTCACTCATTCCCCCCCCCCATTTTGCCCATTCACTTTTGGCGGAAACAATTGAAGGATTGGAGAGGCGGCGACCGATTGGGGTTCGCCGCCGCCGCCGCCGCCCCTCCGGGGACACATTTCGCCGCCCTTGTCGCCGCCGCCTCGTCCAATTCATTCATTTATTCTCTCTCATTCATCATCATCATCATTCCATCACCTCCAACACACACACATACACATCAATTGGAGATGGGGATGTATGCTGATGAAGTGGGGGAAGGGAGGGGAAACAAATGCGGGGACGGGGGCAAAACAAAGGGGGAAAATTCGGCGGGGAAAAAGTGTTGAGAAGCAGAAGGTGTCAAAATGAGTGGGGTCAGAGACGCAGAAGAGAGGCGCTGATTAGGACGGGGACAGGGAAAATCGGGGAGCGGATGGGACAATTAAGCTGATCAGCGGGGGATGGGGGGCGGCAAGCTAACAGTAAAAGCTTTGGAGGAATGGAAGGCTTATGAAGAACCTGGTGATAATGCGGGGACGGGAGGGATTGGATTCCAGGGAAATAAATTTGCAATTGAATTGCAAAATGTGGGGATGGGAGTCGACCAAAACAAGTTCCGGGGAATGTGACAAAAATATCGAATTAATAAATTAGTGGCAAAAAACAAACTATGGCAAAAAGCGGGGACCGGGATAAATGCCGGATGATAAAGTAAAATTCCAACCACTAACAAACTGTGGCAAAATGCGGGGACCCGGGGTGAAAAGTGCCGGGGGTAAAGGCAAAACTCTAACAAACTATGGCAAAATGCGAGGGCGGATGACGATAAGGACGGGGACAGTCCGTCGCGCCGCGCGAGGCGGGGACACCGACGATGAAGTGGGGGTGGAGGAGGTGTGAAGTGGATGGCCCCGGCGGCGATGACAAAAATATTAAAGGGGGACGGGCGGGGGGGACAGAGGGGAAGGAACGAACATTAAGGCACGCGCAGCAGAAGGAGGGGATGAAAGAAAGACAAAGGATGGGGAGGAAGAGCAAACAGAGGAAGAGGAAGAGGAAGAAAATGAATGATGATGAAGAGGAGGAGGGGGCCAAGGGGGAGAAAGTGATAAAATGGGGGAAACGGAAAGGAATTTTCCCCCGGGGCGAAATTGGAGGAGCGGAAGACGGACGGCACAGCACAAAAGAGATTTTTTGAGTGACAAGTTTATGGTAGTTGTTTTAAATTTAAAAATGTGGCATTGGCATTGTGTTCTGTTGCAAAGCAGCAACAGTAATAGGAGCAGATGGTGGTGGTGGTGCCATTCATTAGTGTGCTGGGAGGGTAATTAATGAAAAAAGAAAAATGGAAAATGGCAACCCGAAAAATTGACGGGCCGGAAAAAATCATAAAAATATAAACCATCGGCGGAAGATGAAAAAGCGATATTCGGAAGAGAGAGAGAATCAATCTCTTAGAAATGGCATCCATTGACAGACTAATTAGGGTAATTAAGAAATTAATTACCATTCAAAGGGATTTGAACTGAAAGATGATAAAAGACAATTGTGACATATGCAAAAATAGTTTGGACACCAATTCTACAATAGCAATCAATGAGATTAATAGATAAAAAGGATAAATTTAATAGGATAATTAATTAATTAATGCCACCCAAACGGATTTGATGAAAATGCTAAAAGATAATTGACGGAGTGCAAAAATATTAATTGGTGCCCAAAAAAGGAGTTGACCACGGCACGGCACAACACCTCCAAAAAAAAAGTAGATGAATGAGAGAATGAATGATTTGTGCTGCGGTTCGCGACTTCGGCAGATGAATGGAGTTGAGTGCCAATATGAATTGCTCCCCCCAGCCCCAAAGCAATTTCGCCCTCCCCTTTGATGTTGCCGCGCATGCCGTCGCCCCCGCTGCGTCGTCGTCGTTTCCGTTACGCAACCAAAAGCGGACGGCACTTTCCTCGGGGGGACGGGGAAAGTGTGCCGTGCCATTGCCGTCG
Organism: Heterodera schachtii; assembly: GCA_023374025.1. Lineage (NCBI taxonomy): Eukaryota > Metazoa > Nematoda > Chromadorea > Rhabditida > Heteroderidae > Heterodera > Heterodera schachtii. Next base: position 3,087,113 of record SIJG01000003.1, read on the forward strand.
CCAAACTAATGACAATTAAACACAGCCACTAATATTATTAATAATAGTAGGGCATAATTAAGGTAAGTAAGTAAGTTTTTGGGGCCTTTGACTGAGCACAGCAAAAAAAAAAAAAAAAGTTGAGGCAGGGGACGCGACAATTTGTAGTTCGCTTTATTTTTTCATTGACTCAAAATGTTTTAAATTTTAATTTAAATATTTTTTATCAAATTAATTTTACGAAATAAAATGACAAAATGGTAAAAAATAAAAAAGAGGTCAAAAATTTTTTTTTTTTTTTTTTGTAAATCATTTGCTCAATTGTTTTGTTATTCTTTGAAAATTATTTGCTTAAATTTATTTAAGAGAATGAAATACAAATTTAAAAAAAAATGTTTGACAAAAAAAATGTGACATGAAAAATTGGCAAAATGTAAAACAAAATGACTTTTACATACATCCCTAAAACTATGACAAATTAAAATGCTTTCCTTAATTAGGACAAAAATTTTTTTGAGTCAATTCAATTGGATGGCAACAAAACTTTTGTCATGCTAAAAAAAATTCGACATCGCTTCACTCTCGAGGTTGGTTGGTCCCGAGAAGTTGTAGTTAAGTAACATTTTGTGCCCCCCCCCCGCCCCGGGGGGCTTTTCTTCTGCCGATTTATTCGTCTCAAATTTCGGCCCTACCCAATTTCATCATCATCCTCATCAGCTTATACTGATGATAATGCTTAGTTTAATTTGTTGGATCAACAGCAGACAGAAGAAGCGTCGAGATCAGTTTTTGTCTCAATAGTATGGGCCAATTGGAGGAATTTTGAAATTTGGCATTGAATTTTGGAAAGAATTTTTGGGGGGATTAAAATTTGAAATTTAATAACGTGGAATCCCTTTTGCTGGGTATTTTCTTAAATTCCGTCATCCCAATCTTGAAAAATTTAATTCTTTTCAATGGTGTCAAATTTATTTCCGTATAAAATATAAAATTTTAAAAAATTTAAAATCCATCGATTTTATATCCCCACGTATATTTTTACCAAATGACCTAAGATCATTTAGGAATTTATTGCCTGAAGCATTTGCAATTTCCATTATGTTATGGCATTTTATATTAATATGTAGTCTCAATATCATGAAGGAATGCCGTGAATTTTTAAAAAAAAAATTGCCGTAATGCAAAATTCTTCAAATTTCATTCCATCAATGCACCCACCGTCTACCGTAATCACGGGACCCAATTATTTTAATGAATAAACTAATTGACTGTCCACCTACCGTAATCCCGGATCCAATTGATTTAATGAACTAACTAACTAATTAATTAATAGATTTAATTAGTCCCCCTGTCCCACCCTTTGCCACAGCTTCTGCTGCCGTTGGTGCCTGGAGTTGTGCCGTTGTTTTGTTTCCCCGTCGTTGTGCCAACCCTTTGGACACCAAAAAGGCGTCCATCTCATGCCAACCGTCTTGATGATGTTTTCCTTCTTCGTCTTCCGTTCTGTTTTTACTTCCACCGCCGACAGATGAGGACGAAAATTTGGTGGATGATGAAGCTGAACAATGGGGAGGGGAAGTTGGTGAAGAAATGGGATGGAAAATTTGGCATTTGGTGAAGAAATGGAACGAAATTGGAATACAAAATTTCCTCAAATACACCCCCCTAATAAAGCCCACCCCCTCTCGAGGGGGATTTAAAAATAAATCACCGTAGGCGCTTTATTTTAGGAAATATGGTAATTTCATGAATGAAATTGGGTGGAGGTTAAAAAGTTTTAATTGAGGGAAGCTAACGTGACCAATTAAGTGCCAATGCTGCCGGATGTGGATTTTGCCGTTAAATATCGGTTAATCCATTCAAAAATGGATTTTATGCGGCAGTGAGGTTTGGACAACCCTCAAAGTCTTGACCCTAATGAGATTTGGTCATCAAGTCAAGAAGGCACATTTCATGGGAGAAAATCATTTTGGTCTGATCAATATCAAAGATCATAGCTCCGGAGATACACCTATATGAAGAAATCGCCTAATTATCCCTCCGCACAATAATTTATTGCTGTTTTTTGCCGGGATTTTCTTTAAATTCATCATGCCAAAAGCGGTATCCCCGCAAAAATGCCAAAAGACCGGCAAGAATGGAAGAGAAGGATGACGCTTTGATGTGGGGGAAGGATGGATAAATTAGCAAAGAAGGGATAAATGAGGATAAAGATGATGATGATGAGGAAGAGGAAAGATGGAACAATTTTTGCCGGAGGGAGGGGAGGAAAACAAACAAAAATAGTTTAATATAATCTTTTGTAGGGTGAGGGGGGGGGGGAGAGATCAAAGAAATTGGGGGATCAATCTATTGCTTGCTGTTGGCCGAGCCCCAAATAATCGTGATGATGTGGCCAGCAAAAAAAAAGGGGGGGGGGAACTTTTATTGGTCCCGTCAAAGGACCGCCAATTGGGCACACCCGCGGACGGGACGGGGGGGGCAACAGATGGACGAGATTAGCAGAGAGAGGGAGGGAGGGGGACAGAGAGAGCATAGCCAGCAGTAGAACAGAACAGCAGGTGGGGATGATGGAAGAATGGAAGAGGAAGATCAATGAAGAGGAGGATGATGAAATAGGATGATGATAATGAAGATTGAAGATGGGGGGGGAGAAGGAAGAGAGAGATAAGGGAAATGTATGAGAAGGGAAGAGAACAGAGAGAGGGGGGGGGGAAGAGAGAGAGAGGAAGAGAAAGAAGGAAAAAATTGACACAAAAAGGATGGTAGAGGAAGATGAAGAGGAAAGGAGGAGGATGATGAATAGGATGATGATGCTGTTAATGAAGATTGAAGAGGGAGGAAGAAAGGGGAAGAGAAATTAAGGTGAGGGGAAGCAGGAAGAGAGAGAGAGAGAAGAGAGAGAGAGAGAGAAAGAAAAGAAGAGAGATAAGTGAAATGTCTAACATGAGAAGGGAAGAAAACAGAAAGAGAAAGGAGAGAGGAGAGAGAAAGGATGAGAAAGGAAGGAAAAATATAATTGACAGAAAAAGGATAGTAGAAGAATGAGAGAAAAGGGGGATGAGCGAGAATGAAGAGAATGGAATGACAGACAGAGAAAGAAGAAAAGAAAATGGTGGATTAAGAGAGGAAGAAGAGAGAAAAAAGAGATGAAGAATAGAGATTTAAATGAAGAAAAAAGGAATGAGAAAAAAGAGAAGAAAGCAACGAGAGAAGATGAGAAGAAAGGAAGATGGGGAAAGAGAAAGAGGAAAGGAGGAAGAAGGAAAAAAAGAGGAAAGAAAGACACACGACCTTTAGAAAAATCGGCTTTTCCAATGGCATGGCCCCTTAGGGCGAATGTTTTGGGGCCCGGCACTTTTTAAGCCTATGGCCACAAATATGGTTTTGTGAAGAAGCGGGCTTGATTAATGAGTGACGCAGCGGAAACTCGGGCCCAATTTTTGGCGCTTTGTCCTCGGGGGAATAATAGTGAGGGGAAGGGCACAAACAAAACGCCAAAAAGTGCGGCGAGCGAAAATGGTGCGGATTGGCTAATTTCGTGGGCCAACTTGGCCAAGATTAATCGGCGCCCGGAGGGGGGGGACGAAATGCCCCCAGGGACCGTTTTCTGAAGAAGGCACTGAAATTGGACGGATGGGATGATCCATGGTGCAAGAATTTGGGTGGAAAATAGCAGAAAATAATATTCAAATTGCTTCCAGCAGAGGGATGAACAAATGCCAAATGCCGTGGAATTTACACCGGGACAAAATGCCAATTGCGAAATACAAAAATTTGGAAAATGTCTTAAGGTCAATCAGCAGAGAGAGGGCGGGGGAAGGGTGGCAGAATGCCAAATCAAACAGACAAAATGCCAGCCCTTAAAATAAATTAATAAAAGCTTAAAGTTATGCCAATTTATAAAATGCCATATTTGAGAAAATTTTCTGAAAACCGGAAAAATTAACATAGAAATTAATGTGTTTTAGCAAAGCGCCAAAAAAAAAAATCATTTTAGTAAAACTTGGCACAATTGGTGAGAGTGTAGATTGCGCAAGAAATGATTGAGTGCTTGCAGACCCATTTAAATTTAAAATGCCTATTACCACCAATTAAAAAAAATAAAAAAAATTTTTTTATTGCAATTTTCAAGCTAATTTTCTTATATCCCCTTTATAGAAGAGTAGCATCAATATAGTTTGTAAATGTACAAATAAACAGAAACTGGAACTAAATTTTAAGAATTGTTTTCCACTAAAAATGTTTCGGCACTCAGAATTGATTAGAAGAACCGTCGCAATTTTTGGCATAACCTTTTCGGCTTAATCCCGCCTGCCTTCAGTCAATTGGCATAATCCATGGGGGGGGGGGCTTTGTTTTGCAAAAATTTCTCGGCTAATAAATGAGGGGTTAACGCCGGGGGGGGGGGGGGAGAGGAAATTTCTGCCATCAACTGACTAATTGGGAAAATCTGTGTGTGTGCCCGCCCGTCAGTCCGCCCGCTGGTGTTGCGGTGAGGCGGCGCATTAGGGCGGGGGGGGGGAGCAAAAGCTGCCCCCGGGGGATGGGAGAAATCTGAGCCCTTCAGAAATTGCCTAGGGATCGGGGAGCAGCAAAATCGATCAAATTGAAAGGGCAAAAAGTAGGGGGGGGGGAAGGGTGGCGGCGAAGTGATCGGAAAATCTGATAAAATCGCCGGGGGGGGGGAGACTGACAGACCAGACTGACTTACAATTAGTGGTGGTGGTGGTGGTAATGGGGATGATTGATTCACCTAACAAACACCACCAATAACAACAACAACAGCCCCATCATTTGCAGATGATGATGATGATGCTAATTTGTGTACTAATGTGTTGTGGCTAAACGATGTAATTGGTGGTGCCTAATGAGAGTGGTTGAAAAATTCAATTAATTAAAGAGAAAAAAAGGAAAATGAAATTTATGTGCTTTTCAATTAAATTAAGCATTTTAAAAGATGGTTGCCGATAAAGCAATTTAAAAGAATTTGTAGTAAATTGATTTTTATTTAATTTCTAATAATAATCGCTAAAACTAATTGGTTACGCCTATTAAACAATGATTTAAAAAATTAATTTTAATTAGGATTTTCATTTTAGAAATAATAATTATTTTAGTAAGAAAATTAATTCCGATGCTCTAAATTTAGTATGATTATATTTAGAAAATTAATACATTCCAGGAAATAAAAATTACAATACATCAACTTGCGTTCACTATAAATTAGTTAAAATGCCATTTTTAAAAATAGAAAAATTAAAAATGGTGCTAAATGTCCAATAAAATATTTCTGAATGAATAATTAAAAGCAATTAGCACCTCATTAACCTCACAAATTATTTAATAAAAAGAAATTGAAAAAATGTAAATAAAATTCATTTTAATTAAAAAAAAAATTCAGAAAAATTGATTTTCCCAATAAAACACCCCATTAAATGTGTTGGCGTTCCGTTCCTTTCCCTCCGATTAAGACGAGGGCACATAATTAATGGATGCATTCAAATTGTCCCACCGATCGGGGGCTGGCACTCTAAGCTCATCCATCTCATTTTCACCCATTTTACCCTGCGCATCATCATCACTTCCTTCACTTTTTGAGAGGGACAGAAAATTTTCGGTTTTTTTTGCCCGACGGCAAAAAAAAAGTAATTAATTTAATTTGTGACCAATGGACAAGGAAAAGAGCCACCGTAAAATTGTCAAGCGGAATGCTGCTGCTTGCTCATCAGCGGAGCGGCAGCCCGCCGCCGGAGGGGCGATAAATTAAGCCATTTCAACGGTGACAACGGTGGCGGTGGCGGGCGGTGAAAGACAGACCAAAAATTTTTGGAATTTGAATTTTCCGCCACCAAAAATTGGAGCGCGGGCAAAGAGAGTCCGGCTAATTGAGCATGCTGATATGATAGCATGTAATGCCAAAAATGAGGGCCAACGCTAATTAAGCTCAGAATCGGGATTTCAGTATTGAGTCGAGATTTTGGCACTAACTCAAAAAATGTTCGAGGATTTTTTTTTTTGAAAAATCTCAAAAAACCCGCAATTTTTCCGTTCATGGCCTTACAATTGTTTTGAAGGAAATGCCGGCGGGGCAACACTATGCCAAAATCTTGGTTTTCCAGTTTTGCGCCAATCGGGATTTTCGTTTATAAGTTTGTTTAAAATTAGCAGGGTTTGCTCGTATTTGTTGAGTAAATTTTCAGTCATTGAGAATTTTTTGCGTTAGAGTGAACATCCCGACTCATTTGTCAGTACCGAAATCCCGTGCTGGTGATTAGCATACTAATGAGTATTGTGCCAAAAATGGTTGGTGTCGCCGTTGTTCAATCCCGTGCCGTTCCACGAGTGGGCAACATTCAAATAAGTCATTAAGCCGCTTCTTTTAAGCAATTCCGCCCCGAGGGGAAACGGCGGCGGATCATCAAAAAACTTTTCATTTCCCGTTAGATTGGAATAAATGGTAAGGCAAATATTAGAAGAAATTTCACATGTATTTAATTGCTTCCTCCAATTATCAGCAGCAAAAAGGAATGAGGAGAGAGCGCACCAGCAGACGATCAATCACACACATTACAGCATAATTTTTTAATATTTAATTGCCCCGTTTTTGCAATGGTGATGATTGATCAACAAAATCAATTAATCCCACTCGCTGATCGGTGGAGGGCCAGAGAATGCAGGGGAAGGGTAATTAACAAATGATGAGAGAAGAGATGGGAAGAGAGAGAGAGAGAGAGAGAGAGATAGGGGAGGGCAGGGGAATAGGGAAAGAGAGAGAGAGAACAGGGGAGGGGGCAGAGGGAATGAGAGAGACAGGAAAGTTGGGCGCGGAATGGTAGTGAGAGCGGCGGCAGAAAAAGAGACGAAAACAAAAGTTACGGTAATTAGCGTGGCGGACGGACGTGGGGGAAAGAGGGAGGAGGGAGCAGAATCAATTAGTGCGAAAATGACGAAGAATTTGCTGCGGGTGAGAATGGGCGGGCGGGCGACAGTGGGCGGGCAAAGGTGCGCATTACGCCACGCCCACTAATTACATGATGATTGGGGGAATAATGGCGAAAACTGTGCCCTGCTAATTGATCAAGCGCTAATTGATTTTACTAAATTATCAAACGCTAAATTGGATATAATAGCACGCGCTAACTCAATTATTATACATAATTAGTGCTTGGGATATTCCGTTAATAATTGGTTTTATTGGGTCGAGTCACCAAAAATACCGTAATGTACTCTAATAATATGAAATGCCTAACTTACGTATTACTAATTTGGTATCCTTAATTACCCCACAAATGGGTGTTAATTAGTTACATGGATGTGCCCAATTGCAATTAAACATAACCGTGGCAAATTTTTGCTACACAAATTATGCAATTTTTCCCCCACCAAAACTGTACACATTTTTGTACTACACAACCCAATTTGTATATGCAACGCACTTTTTCACAACTTTTTCTTCCCTTCCCCTTCCATCAAACAATTAGCAACAATTCCCTTCCCGTCCACTCTTTCGTCCCCCAAGCAAATTGCCTTTTATGTTTTCCCGCCCCCCCCCCCCCGGGGGAAGGGATCGGCTGGCAGAAAACAGATCGGCCGGCTGGCAGCAGTTTCCCAGGCTTTTTTTTTCGCCTGTCCCCTCGGCGGGAGGGAAGAAGCGAGGTGAGTGAGTGAGGGTTTTGCTTTATTTTTTCACACCGCTGCTGTTGCTGCTCCATTTTTTGAGCTATGTCCAGCAGTGGAGGAGGGGAGGAAAAATGAATCGGAATCAAAAAATGAAAATATGAATTTGTGGGGTGGACAATCCAAACAAACGCATTAGCAAAAACGGCGCCGGCGGGAACGGCGGGGGGAATTAATTTATTTACAAAAATAAGCGGCGCGGCACTGTCGGCTTTTAAGCCGAGCCGACAGTCGTCGCCGCCAGGGGAGCAATGCGGCGAGGACGATCACACCGCTCCGCTATAATAATGATGATTGATGAAGATGGCTTAAATTATGTTGAGGATGGTACACCCACACCTAATTTTTGCCGCCAACAATCGGAAGAATATTATTGGCGGCGGCGGCGGCGGCAAATTTTGTTTGGTTTTGCGCCCCCCGCGGCGCGGGACGGACGCTCGGCGCGGTTGGATGACTAATGGGCAACGCTTATGAGGAGCGGTGGGGGGAGGAAATGAACGAATGGATGATTTGTAATGCTTTTGCCGCCCATAAAATGGAGACGGCCGACCGCCCGCCCCAACGATGGAAATGTGCATAATGATGGAGGTGATTATGAGGAGGAGGATGATCGATTTCGGGAATGATTGCTCTGGAAGAGTGTCGAGAATCAAAAAAGAGAGTTTTTTTTGAAAACGCCAAAATTGGTGCAAATTTTTAAAATTGCTTATAATAAGGTAATAATTAGCGGCAAAAATGCCGGGCAATTTTTTTAATACTTTTTTTCTTCTTTTAAAATGCAATTATTTTTGAAATTAATTATTTTTATTCGACGCCATAATTAAGAAATGCCAAAATTGCCAATTTAAATTAATTTAAATGGTTTCTGGGAATTATTTAGCAGCAAAAAATGTGCCATTATTTTCATAGTAATTTATCTCGAACGCCGAAGTGAATTAATCAAAAATTACCAGTATCAATCAATGCCTGTTTAAAAATCCATGTTTTGAAAATATATTTTCAATGCCTTGGCACTATCAAAAGCCATGTCAATTTACTTTTGTGGCACATGTGGAAAAGCTAATTAGGCACCAGAAAATTGAGTGCCGGCTTATAAATTAGTAAATTAAGTCGAAATTAAATCCTTTTTTGTGCCAGAGATTAAGCAATTGTTACCATATTTAATGTCAAAAATGAGAGAAATATTCAGAAAAGCGAATAATCCGGGATTTGTTCATGGATTTAAAGATTATGTATTCATTCATAAAAGAAAGTGGCTATAATTATTTGTAAACTACAATTTTAGAATTTTCTAAAGGAATTTAATAAAAGTTTAAAAAAGTAATATAATTTTTTAATTTTGATAAGTACATAAAATGAATGGGGAAAATGTCTCCAAAAAAACCAAAAAAATAACCGTTTTTTACGAATTTCACGAGTTTTCGAGCCTTTCGACCAAAAAAGTGTAAAACAATGAAAAAACGAAAAGGCGGATTACATCTCAAGGTAAAAAGCTCTCTTTTTTGAAAATTTTTGCGGCATTTTACGGAATGCCATGCCAAAATTTTTACAGAATTCAAAATTTATACTGAAATTCCTGCAAAATTCCTCTTAAGAAAATTGTGTCCAGCGCCTTTCTACCAAAATTGTATGATGATGAGTGAGTGAATGAAATGAATGGATGGATGATGATGATGAATGGCGGAAGAAATATCTCAAAGTAAATAGCTAACCCTTTTTGAACAGTTCTGCGGCATTTTACGAAATTTCATGCCAAAAAATTTTACAAATTCAAAATTAATTGCTCTAAAATTCCTCTTAATAAATTTTGCCCAGCCTTTCTACCAAAATTGTATTCTGATGATGAGTGAATGAATGAGGATGGATGGAGGATGGTGATGAATGGCGGAATAAATGAATGTATGGAATGAATTGGAGTCATTGGGCGGGGGAGGGGAGGAGCCCAACACTCTCATCACCACAAAACCATCGCATCGTCGTCGTTAATCAGCTTATTATTAATAATAAAATTTATTAATATTAATTTTATTTGATTTGTGTGACTTTTATTTTGTGGGCGGGCGCGGCGCGGCGGAGGGATTTTCGGCGATGGGACGAAACGGCGACGGAGGCGAAAAGAGAATGAATGAAATGAATGAATGGGATGAAATTGGGGGGAGATTATTTATTATATTAGTATTAGTTGGGGAGGGGAGGACGACGGAAGGAAGGAGGAAACGGTAATTTGAAAGCATGGATGAGATGAGTCGGCATACGGTAGGTGCGGGTGGGTGATTTATTGGTGGCGTAACGCAAAGCCAAGAGGCGGCAATTTGAAAAGGCGCGTAGCGCCAAGGGGCAAAAGCTTTTGCTTTTAAATTTGAATGCGTTTGAATAAAAACTCAAAAATTGCTATTATCGGCAGAATGCCAGACAATTAAATGACTAATTAGCAGAATGCCAAATATTTTCTTCTTGTCTATATTTTTTTACTCTAATTTCCTCGCCAGCTCTCTCTTTTTCGTACTCTTTTCTCGTTGTCTGCTACTCTCTTCTGATCTGTTTCTCTTCCCTTACCTCAATCTCTCCCTCCCTCTATTATCATCCTCTTAACCATTTCTCTTACGCTCTCTTTTTACTCTGTCTTCCTCGCCACTCTACCTTCTTCAATCACTCCAAACAGTTCTCTCCCATCCTTCGCACCCTCGCCCCTCTTCCCTACACTTTTTTCTTACCATTTTCTCTCTTTCCTTCCTTCCCTCATCATCTCTCTAATCACTTCTCATCTCGCCCCTCCTCTCTCCCCCTCACTCTCTCTTCATTTCTCCCTCTTTTGTTTGTGTTGATCCCTCCCTCCCTCCTTCTCCCCGTTTCTTCCTTCCCCTCATTTTCATTTTCATTTCTCCTTCCCCCTACCCCGCGGCGTTTTCCCCCTTCTTTCCCAGCTGACTGATGCGGCGGCGATTGTGGGGGGGGGGGGGGGGGACGAGAATTGTTGTGAATGAATCGTCCGCGCCACCGCCGCCGTCGGGGCGGATGAATGGGCCGACGAATGAATGAATGAATGGTGAAATACATAAATGAATGAACGAATGAATGGATGAATCGGAGAGAGGTGAGAAATTGATGGGAATGGGAAAAGCGGAGGAAAAGAAAAGGACGAAAATTAGGGGGCACACCACCACCGGCGGGGGTGGGAAAATCGGAGGAAAATGTTGCGTGATTTTGTCGACTCCGATGATGATTGCGGAGACCGAAAATCGGCGGGGTGGCCGGAGGGGTGGGCGGGGGGGGGGGGAACTCAAATCATAATGCTTCTTCCATTTGAAAAAGCAGAAACCAATTTACTCTAATGCCCAAAAGTGATCTGATCATAGCGAGTATGGAGGCGATAGGTAGGAGAAAGTTAGGGGCATGAAATTTGTAAGATTTTCAGGCATTCAAAGCCGGTTTTTTTATGGGCCCTAACTTTGCATTTTTATTCAGATTTGAATCGGCGATCAGGGAATAATTTCCAATAGGTTGATCAGCAGTGAGTATGAAATTGTCGGATTGTATATTTGAAATCTCTGTGTGATCAAAGTGGGTGGAGCTTGCTTGATCACTTCTAAATCAGAGGCTTAAGATGAACAAATTGTTGATGAATTAATCAATGATATACCATCGTTGATCAGAGTGTTGAAAACTTCAGTGATCAGAGATTCCTAATATGCAATAATCACAGGAACTGCTTTTACCTAAAGTCAAAGAGCAAAAATTGTTCATGGCAATTGGTGATCAGCCATCAGTCATTCTCAGACAGTCAAAAGTCGAACTATGAATGATGATATGGCGAAAACAAATTCGCATAACCGTGTGTAGACAATGGGTTTGGTTTTTGGAGGAGGAGGAGATGAGCAAGCAGAGGAGGCAGCCCCCGGGGGGCGAAATGGGTGCCCAAATTTGGGCGATTTGCATAATTTAGGGGGGGGGGGGGAGGCGCAATTGGTGGGTGCTGTTTCTGCTGCGAAATGGGAACAAACGATGATGAATCACATTGTTTGGTTGGGCATATAATGAATGTGAATTGGATGAATTGTTTGGACCGGCCCCCGGGATGGTGATGATGAATAATAAATATAATTTAATGAATAATGATGAATGGACGAGACGAGAGTGAGGAGGGGAATTAATTTTGTGTGTGAGGCGAAAATTGAACATTTGGCCCCTGGGGGGATTTTGGGAGGGAGGGAAGTGAGGGAGGGATTTGGGTAAACAATTGATGGACCCTCGGGAGAGGGCGGGGGCGACTAATGGGCTAATTAGGGGGCAATGGCCCCCCGTCCGGAGGGCACCAAGAAGCAACAGCACAGGCACACACACCAACCCACAGGAGGAGGGAGACGGGATTAACGCCGCAGGCGGAGGGACGAAAATTTTGGGAGGGCCGGGGGAAGGTCGAGAAAGGTCGTGTGGATAAGACGCCAACAGCCAACAAACGGCGGATTGTTGGGACTGAAAAATTGGTTGGGAAATAGGGGAGAGAGAGAGAGAGATATATATATATAGAGGAAAGAAATCTGTATAATCAATCATACTGATCATAGAAAGAAATAAAGAGAAGAGAGGGAGACAAAACGAGAGAGCGGAGAGAGAAAAAGAGTGTGAAGAGAAAGATAATATAAAAAAGAGAAAACAGAAGAGAAAAAGAGGAAACAAAAACAGAAGACAGGAGAGATAAATAGGAAACACATACACACACAGAGAGAGAAGGTAAAAAGAGAGATGGCGAGAGAGACAAAAAGGGGAAGATTATTTTTCTGATCACTTTAAAAATAAATCAATTAATTTCTGGTCCAAATTATGTTTTTTAGATAAGGACTTAATCATTGCTAATCGGACCATTGAAACAAATTAATTGATTTTCTTCATTATTAAATCTTTTTTTTCTTGGCGAACTGTGCAACCTTAAATGTCTGCCGCTCTCTTCGCTTGCTACACTCTCTCCTCTCTCATTGCTTCTCTGGTTAGTCCACCAACGGCGGGGGCAGAGAGCATACGCCCCGCCCACTTTACTACTGCTCTGGCTGGCTGGCGCTTGCTTTCACAATTTATCCCCTCACCAATTACCACCTCCCCCGCCGCCGGAGGCGTCAAAAGCGTGTCAAAACTACGGTATAACCCATAATGAAATGTGACGGAACAGAGAAACATACGCTGAAAAGAAAGAGTTCGCAATTGAAAGAAACGACAGAGAGAAAAAGAGATCTAAAATAATTGGACAAATGGTCAAAATTTTAAATCATCAGGACAAAAGGTCGAAAAATAAAAATGAAGGGTCTTAAAAAATTAAATTGGGACAAATGACCAATAATTTGGGACATATTGCCGACAATAGTAAAAATCAAGATTTTTGCGACAGAAAATTATCATTAGGACAAATGATATTAAGACAAAAGAACCACCGACAATCCCCTTAGGATGGAAAATTTGGCATTAATGGGACATATGGTAAACATTGAGACAAATGGTCGACGAAAAACTAAAACAATCTGGACACCATTCCATATATGTGTATCCAATGCAAACAAAACAAATTTTCTAATGTGTCGTCAAAAGGGGTGTGCCAAAATTTGACCCCTCAGGGCGCGGGACAAAGCCACTCATTACGCCCGTGGGGGGGGGACTAATAAGCCGAGGCTAAACAGCCCCATAAAGCCATCCCCGCCCATTGAACAAAGCGTGCCGGAAGGAGCCGGGGGGAGGGAGGTGAAGGGCGAAAATGGCCTCGCAAATATTTATCGCGCAGATTATGTGAGGGAGGGGGGCGACGGTGTCGGCACATTCTTTTGATCCCCTCCCCCCGGGGGGTGAGGACAATATTTGCCTTCAATTTGCAATGTTACTAGCCCTCCCTGCCCCCATTTTCACACCAATTTATTCGCGGGGACAAATGCCCGAATTTTTGAACATTTCCGGCAGTGGACAGAAAATGGGTAGGGGGACCCAGCAATTTGAAATGGCACTAATTAAGAGTGTTGGCAAAATGAGCAATGCCAATTTTTTGGTGAAGTTTTTGGGCAATGAAAAAGGGAATTAAATTTTAAAATAAAATTTTCATTGTCATAAAGCTTATCATTACCGAAAATTTAAACACTTTCTGTTCTATGTTCAAACTTTAAAAAGCAATAGTAAATCTATTGAAAAATTCATTCAAAATTTTTGAATTTCATTAAAAATTTAATTGTTTGGGAATTTGGCAATCTTTTTAAACTCAAAATAAAAAATATTATTTTTTGGCGGGGGGGGGGGGGGGGAAAGAGTTTAGCGTTCTCCCAACAATTTTAAAATATTTTAAAATTTCAAAACACCCAAATTTCCCAATCTAATTATTTGCTGGGAGGGGGGGGGGGGAATGTCAAATAGAGTCGACACCCACCAAATTTTGCCGACATTAATTTCATTATTATTTATGCCGCCCAATTTTCTCACACACTTACGCTTAATCGGTTGTCGCTGCTTCTCATCATTATCGTCGTCCACTGTTGCTGGTGAGGAAGACGAAGTTTGGTCTAATAATAGCGCTAATGATGATGATGGACACTGATGAAGGTTGGCATGCGCTGAATTGAAAATGTTTATTGTTGGGGGCGGACGGTTAAGCGCGGCGCGCAACACTTTTCACCCCCCGCGGGGAAATGGACGACGGACGGATGTGGAGGGTGGGAGTCAGTTTTGAACCGCCAATTCAGTCCCCAGGTAAGTTTAAATGTGTGTCAATTCCGTTCCATCAGTTCAGTCCCGGGTGACAACGCTTTTCCCAGTTGACCAAATTTATGAGTATTTGACATCATCCGAAAGCTTTACATATGTAGAAATCAATGTTAAGCTTTTGCCAAACAATTAAAAAACCCGCAAAAAAATCAGATTTTTTTTTTCAAATTTTAATTTTCGGTAACTTCTTTAGATTTTATATTTCATCGAATTTTGAACTAGGCTAATTAGAGCAACCTGTTAGAATTTTCGAAATCTAATCATACCAATTAAGTTGGATTTAGTCAACAACGACGAACATGGTTGTAATAAGATGCTCTAATCTTTTGCAGGGACGGAATTGGCGGGACTGAAATTGGCCCGAATTATGCCGGGGGGAGGGGAGGGATAACCAGCACAACTCCGCCCTTGAGGGCTTTTGTGTGTGAGAGTTTAATGCGATGGGACCAACGACCGTCGATGGGATTTGGGTGGGGCGCGTGTCGGTTTTGGCGGGTGATATCCCGCTGTGATCACTGGAAAGAGCCCACCAACCTCCCGCCGGAGCCCAACCCCCCCCCCCCCCCAAAAAAAAAAATTGGCTTTTCCACTCTCTCTCTATCGATCACTTTTATGGGGAAAAGCGGTGACTCGTGTCATTTGGCTTAATTAGCATTAATGATGCGATCCGAATTTTTGGGAAAAGCCGGGACCGTATCTTGGGAAAAAAGTATGTTGCCTCTCCTATCCCGGTGCAAATCTTATACAAATTGCTGAAATCCAGAGACTCGGTTTACGCCTTTTTTGTAGCCATTTAAAAAAAATTAGGGAGTTTTGTAACAGTTAAATGGGATTTTGGAGTTTTCAAATAGCCCTAATGGAATTTGCAGACTTTACAGGGATGGTCTGTAATTTTGGAAACCAATTAAACACTTTGAAAAAGGCCGTTTTAGAAAAACTTTCCAATCTTCTAAATATGATCCAATCCGATTTGGAAATGTTTGGAATTTAGGTAACCGTTTATTTTGAATACCAGGGACCCAGCCGATCGGGAATTTGTTCTACCATTTTAATGATCGTTTAAGTGAAAGCATGCTTTACTGACCAACAGCGTCCCGCCAGTGTTTGCTCTCGAATGGACAAAGTCCGCAACGGATCAGTGCTTGGCTGAGAAAGTCGTCCACTGGGTCTGAGTCCGCTGGCGCTGCAGCGGCAGCCGAAGCCATTTGCGCGTGGGCCAAGTGAGTCCGGCTGGTCAGACAATGCTCACGCAGTGAAGAAATGCTGCGCAAAATGGCGGGAGAGAATTATTGGCGAAAAATGATTAAAAAAGCATTTTCTGGTGAAACAGAATGAAAAGTGAATCACCGATCAAACCAAAGGGGATAGTGATCAAAAAGAATGCTTGCAGTGGTTATTAAGCTCGAAAATTGTCAAAAATGGAACAATTTTAGTGAGAGTGAGTGAGTGATCAGAAAAACCTCAACGAAGTAAAAGGATTGACCCAGGCAAGGAACTGATCGGAAAAAGTGATCAGAACACCATTTTTTGGTGGAAATTACAAGGTAGGGAGATGAAGTGATCGGAAGGTCCAACTATGTCAAACATGGGTGGACTGATCAGAAAGGCTTAATTTGTCCAAAAGGAATGCTGACCCAGGGAAAGGATTGATCAAAAAGTGATCAAAAGCCATAGTTTTAAAAGAGGGGGTCTAGGGTGAACACAGAAGAGAAAGGATGTGCTTTTTGTTTGATTGGTGGGAAACGGAGGTGCGATAATCCCCCCATTAATTTGTGTTTGTCATCGTTGCCCCCCCCCCCCCCCCCGCCCCCTACGGTACGTCGTCCGTCGGTTGTCTTTGAGCGCCGAGCCCTCGGGGGAGGGACTCGCTGATGCGCGCCGTAGATGAATTTTTGTGGTGAATGGTGGGTACCATGGAGAGGCTTTAAAGTGCGACGCTTTACGATCATGCTTCACCCCGTTAAGCCCAGCGGACGGTTTGCCCCTTTGTGGGGTGTACAAATGAGCCGCGGCGGGCGGATTTTGTTTGCCCTTTGCGCGAAAAGAAAATGCCAAAAACAGGAGGAGACAGGAGCGGCACAAATGATTTTCGCCCTCCGGCAAAATAATAAGGGCAAAAAGGAAAAGCATTACGATAGGGCAATTAAACCCATGGAATTTAACAAATCCAGAAGTCATGTCCTTGATTAAACAGGGTAATTTTTAGCTTTCTGATCATTTAAAATATTTGGCAAGGTGGGGAGTCTGATCACTTTATTCTCAGAGCTTTCTGATCATTATAAAAATGAAATTTTTTTGCCTCATTCAAAAATTTGAAATCAAATTTAGAGTTTTACAAAAAATTATAAAGGGTTTCAGCCGGAAATTTAAAAAAAAATATATTTAATGTGGTTTAGCAACTAAAGGTCCCAATTGCTAATTGCCAGAAAGCCAAAATTTGTTCATGTTTTGGCATTTAATACACCCGATCAATTAGTGATAAAAACTGATCATAATTGCTTATCATTTTATCAGTTTTGGCATAGACATTTATTTACCAGGAGAACACCTCCTCGCACAGTTGACAACGCACTTGGACCGCACTCTTCAGGTTGCCAAGCCGCGCGAACTGTTCCGGCACGCCCATCACGGCACTGCCTTCGCGCAGGTGGTTGATCTGTACGTGTAAAACAAATTAGGCCTAGATTAAAATTTAAATTTTTAACTCCAAATGTCGACTAATAAACTTTCGTCTAATGCTTTTTCGGTTAATCCCGGGAGCGGGATTAGGAAAAGCAGGGTCATGTAAAAAACAGATTTAAAAAAAAACGTTTCTCACTTCCCCCTCTAAGGGTTCGACTTGGACCGGGTTTGAACGGTGGCCTAATTAAGCGCCCGACCGCTGTTTAAAAATTCCAATGGGTCCTACCAAGTTTCAAAAATTGAAACTGAGAATTTTCAAAATTCCAATTCCCAACCCCTCAGGGCATCGGCTTGAAAGGAATTCGCCAGCAATCATTAGCAGGCAGCAGAAGTGCATTTGTTTGCAAAGTGTTGTCCCTCCCCTCCCCTCTTCTTCGTCTCCCCCCAATTTTGGTGTCATCCAACCGATCCCTCCCCTAAATTTTCCCCTGAATCCATCGGCTCATTAACCGCGCGCAAATCGTCGCGGTGTGAGGGGGGGGGGGAAATGAGCAACAGCACCACAGAGTTTGTGGAACAAATTAGGGGGGCGGGGGACAAATTCATTTGGGTGCCGGGGGGGGGGCGGCGGTGGACAACAAAAAGGGCAAATTTATTTCGGACCCCAAAATTGCCCCCCTCGGGCGATTTGTTTGATGAGAAATTGCGCTCCACACACAACATACATACAACTCAGACACACCTATTTTTGGACGATTTTTGAAAATGCGGGGCAGCAGCAACAAAACGCCAAAAACCCCCACCAGCGCCCCCTTTTTTAATTGGCGTGGAGGGCGCAATTAACTTTTTTTTTTTGCCGGTGGCGATGATTTTGCATCTGTGGTGGTGGTGATCAGGCCCGTAACGGGAACAAAAAAAAACCCAAAGACTGGTTTTTAGGTGTGCAAAAAATTTTTCCGGTGCTAATTTTTAAATTTACTGCGCCCCCGGGGAAAAATTGCATTTTTAGCGTCTATTTTAAATTAATTGATATATTCGTTAAGTCCAAATTGATCAATGGGATTAAAAATGGCTTTAAAGTTTAACACGGACAGATCTTTCTTGGTCCAAATCTGATCAAGTGCTTTTTCGTCAATGTTTGAAAATTAAAAAAAAAACTAATTATACTTAATTAGGTCATTTGATCAGCTAAACTTGTTAATTTTTAGTAAAAAAAATGCAATTTTTTTTTCAAAAATTGTAAATTAATTGGAAAACCCACAAGTTGAACTCGTTGGATGTGCTTGTCAGTGCGCGTGTGCAACTGAAAGTTGGCCTTCAAATTGGTGCTGTACGGACAGAGAAGGCACTGAAAGCGCAAATTTAAAACATTTAGCATCCAATTAGCTAATTACCCGAAACTATTAATGAAAAAATTTTCATAAAAATTATCACTCATACACAATTACGGACTTTCCAATGGGACGATGATAGAGCTGCTCAAGATTTTAAGTATTTTTCCCATTTTCAAGCGTTGGAAAAATTTTCTCGATCTCGAGTCAAAGACCGAGACGAAAAGCCTGGAGTTGATCCAGAACCCTAAAACCCCAAGAATTTCTCGACTTGAGAACCAGACTCTCGAGCAGCCTTATCTGAAAGTGATCAGAATCTCCCAAAAATAATATTCGGATAGCCGAATTGGTCAGTTGCATTTTAGCCCTGAGATTGGCACCCACCTGAAAAAATCCGTGCAGTGCGGCGGTGTCGCCCTCCTGGGCCTGGCCCCGGTCACGCTCCAAATGGGCCAACATGTCCACCAACGAGTTGGCCGAGAAGTTCAAGCAGATCAGGCATTGGAGCGTGGCGGACAGTTCGGCACGCTGTGCCACGGCATTCGGTGCCGTCGTCATCGTCGCATCCAACGGGGACGAATGTTGTCCAACTGCCGCCGCTGCTTGGTGCTGCTGCTGGTTGCCAAATTGGCCAAGCAAGGAGCCTAAACTCTCTTGACCGAAACTCGGTTTGATTTTTACGGTGGCTTACAGTATTTGAGTGAGAAATACAGTATACCCTTTTATAAAAAAAATCAGAAATTTTCTAATTCCATAAAAGAAAAGTTAAGATTTTAGAGAGCAAGGAGCCTAAACTCTCGACTGCATTTCCTCGTCTCTATGGTGGCTTACAGTATTTGGTGCGAATACAGTATACCTTTTAAAAAATTATGAATTTTCTAGTTTCATAAAAGAAAAGTTTGAGTTTTTAGGAGTTTGAGTTTTTAAGGTTTCTTTCGCAAAGTTTTATTCCTGACCTAAACTAATTAACGCTCATTTGTCAGCGCTTTTTACTCAGACCAATTTTCGAGATTTTGCCTTCCCAACGAAAACCTGATTAGTCCTAAAAGATCTCGAGCATTCACTTGAGAAATGCTTTTACTCTCTCGGCTAATTCCCGAGACCAAATTTCATTCCCGATCAAAAGGCCCGCTTCAAAAAACTGTACTGTACCGGCAATTGACTGCGGCATTTCCTGCATGGCATGCAAATGCTTGTCACTTTGCATGTGAATGGACAGATTGCCCTTCGTTGTGGTGGAGTACTTGCACAGTTCGCACCTGTACAAATTATGCAGAAAATTTACCCATTTTTTTTGTTTTCGTGACGAAAAAGCATTGCCTGTACGGTTTGTATCCGCATGAGTACGTTTCGCCCCGTGCCAACTTTGGGTGTGCCTGATTCTCCATACAGTACACACAGAGCACCTCAAAATGGGCAGGCATTTTTTTTTTGTTGCTGTAGATTTTGCCATTTTGAAAAACAATGACGACTTTTTAGCAATTTGACGGAACTCATTTGCCGGGTTTTCGTCATTTAGCGGCACTGTTTTGCTTTCTTTGGCGTTTTTTCGAGGGTACCGTAGACTTGTCTAATACGGCATTTTTCGGATTTTTAAAACCGGGTAATACCACTAATTACGCACCCAGCTATTACCGTTACCGTCACCATTATGCCGAACCCATTCAAAAATTGGCCATGTGCCAAATCACTCCAAAAAACTCACTTCCGCATCCGCGTGCTTATCCCGCATGTGGATCTCCAGCGTTTCCTGGTACTTGTAGTGCCAATTGCACTTGGGGCACTTCAACGTTTTGGTGCTGTTCCGTGCCACCAATTGGCCGGCACCGGTGCCGACGCCACCTGTTGGTGTTGTGGCGGTGCCAGAACTGGTTGAAGCGGCTGCCCCCAATGACGATGATGACGGAATGCCATTGATGTTAGCCGCCGGCATAAACGCTGCGGAATGGCCAAGTGCGGCACTGAGGAAGTCGCCTGGCCGGGAATAAGCTTATGTGTGAGAAGCATTTAATTACACTTTGTCATTCGATCCATCCATTTTTTGTTGGCATTTGGCAACATTTTTAAAGTCCCAATTTTCAAAAAGTTTCAAATTTGACGGTGAAATTGATGCCATGATCAATTCACATCCCAATATTCGCATTTAATCAGTTTTTTTAAACTATTTTATGGCATTTAAATTTATCAATGCTAAGGAAGCATTACATTGTTAAGACGATTCGCATGGGTTTAGCTTAATGATTGGCAAATAATTATGGAGTTTAGATCAAACAGAAGCCGACAACCTGTAGTGGTGCCTGCCAATTAAGCATTATCCGGAAAAGATAATTGGATAAAAATTAGTGTGGCACCCCGAACTCCGATTTTGCTTTCCCAATTCAATTATATTGCATGAGAATTTGTTAATTGTACTTAATGAAAGACAATTTGTCAAGCAATTAAATTGCAATTATGTAATAACATCGACCCGGGTATTTGAACTTTTATACT
Organism: Heterodera schachtii; assembly: GCA_023374025.1. Classification (NCBI taxonomy): domain Eukaryota; kingdom Metazoa; phylum Nematoda; class Chromadorea; order Rhabditida; family Heteroderidae; genus Heterodera; species Heterodera schachtii. The sequence goes on from SIJG01000003.1 coordinate 3,107,947, forward strand.
TAGACAACCACATACTTAAGTGTATTTTTAATGCGATTTGTTAACAGATTTTGTCCAAAAAATGACAAAATTATCAAATTTTTAGCAGATTTTCATCAAAAAATTGCTATTTTGTAGATTTTCAGAAAAATTTAGCGAAATTTTTTGGAAAATTTGGGTGAAATAGGTCTTGGAGGGGCACTACCAACAAGGAAAATCGAAAATTTTCAGCAAAAATACTTTTTTTTTCCAGGTTTTGTGAAAATAATGGGCCAAAAAGAGGTCTATTTGGATCAGGGTCCCACTCTAAAAAAATATACGTTTCGAAGAATGCCAATGGTTCACTTCTTCCCACACCAATGGCGATTTCCTTTTTGGGTATACTGTTCCACTTTTGTAAATACAGTAACCGCCCAGCAAATTCATGCCCCTCGCTACCGTATTACCTGGCGAGAAGAAGGTGGACGTGAAGTGGTCAGCCATTGCGGACAAAAAGTGCTGCGGATGGATGACAGGAGGAGGAGGAGGAAGAGGTGGAGGTGCCGGAGGAAGAAGTGCCGTTGGTGAAGCGGAAGAAATGATGCCGTCGCCGACAGCGGCAGTGCCGGAAGATGAAGCGGATTTCTGTGGTTGGGGAGATGGAGCGGCTGCGGATGAATGGTGGGGCGGACGAGGAAGAGACACTGTGGCGGAAGAGGAGGGGGAGGAGGGACAGCATGAAGAGGCTAACAAGTCAGCGGAGGACATGGCATGCCAAACAAAAAGTGAATGAAAAAGTCGGGCAATTGTGCTAAATGGCACAAAAAAGTCAGTCAGTCTCGAACCGAAACTCTCGAACCCCGCCCCCGGCCCTCCTTACTCTCGACAAACGATGGGGGCAAAAAACGGGAGCAAATAAATCGGATTTGGCAAATTCAAATTTATGGAATTAAGCACTAAATTGTGCCGGCGACTTTATAAGCAGCTAACACAAGCAAATTTTGATGAGAGGGGGGGGGGGGGGGGAGGCACGGCATTTTTGCCCCCGGCAAATTTTTGGCACACACAATGTTTTTCCGCCGCCGCTAGGAAAAGCGGACAAATTGACGCGGCGACCACCCCCACGCAATCATCATCATCATCATCAGCGCTAATCCAAAAATTTTGTCGGCTTTTCCTTCTGTAGAAGCGGGGGCGGGGGAGGGTGCCATGCCGCCCGTGGGCATGCTTTTCCTATGGCACACTTTTCCCGTCAGGGCGGAAAATGAATGAATGAATGAAGGAATTTAATGCGGCAGCGTGGCGGGGGGCGGGAGGCGGGCAAAATGCGAAAGTGCCGAAATTTGCCGAAATTATGCCGTCCTTGTTAAGAGGGGGATGGACACGGACAGAGCGGGTGGGGTGGGCAAATTCGGCCTAATTTGTCGTGAAGAGAAATTAGATTTGCCCCCGGGGGGAGGGGGGAGGGATTCAGCGACAGCCGCCCGCCGAGGACAGCCAAAAGTTGTTCACAAGTGTGCCGCCGCGAGGCATTGGCGCAGTTTCGGCTGTTGATGATAAATTAAGGACGGGGAAAGGGGCGGGGACAAATTTGAGACGGGGAAAAGCGGGGACACCGCGAAACGGGGACAATAATGATCAGGGTTAAGCCAAGTGACAAGGATGAGCAGATTTTTGTCAAGATTAATTTTGTAAAACCAGCGGGTCCATGAAGGACGGGGATAAACCAAAAGCCGGGGGATTTGCTGATAGGCGGGGAAACGGGGAAAATGATCGGCGGAGGCATAATTAGACATTATTAATGGACAGGTTAGCACAGTTTAAGCAAATATTGGTTGACTGATGATTGGCCCAATCCGGTGGCACCCAAATATTGCCAAAAGCGCCACATTAAGGAGAGTGCCAAATTTGTGTTAAACTTTTTTTTTTTTGGCACTGCCGCCATCGCCTTTGGCAAATGATATAAACCGCCTAATTTGGCAATAAATTTAGAGGGCTCGGACTAAACTTCTTCTCGGCCCTGATGGAGTTGCTTCTTGTTCCTCCTCCGCTCTGCAGTGTCCAAGTTTGGCACTCGTCGTTAGCGGAGAATAAACAAATTTGTCCCCGGAGGGGAGCGCCAAATTATTATTATAAATTGAGAATTATCGCCTCGCCTGCGGGGAGAGGCGGGGGCGGGGCGGGACATCGCTGTGAAGAAGTGTGAAGGCCATCATCAGCAAATTTGGAAGATTATTGCAATGAGAGGGGCGGGGGCTGAAAAATATCGCCAATTTGGCGTTCTGCTTCTCTCTCTCCTCTAATTCAAATTCCCGCGAATTTTTCGGGGAGACGGGGACAGGGGCGGGGAGGGAAACCGTTGATGACATTGCCGATCATCCTCATCATGATGATGGGGGGGGGGGGCGCCGTCATCGTCGTGTCGTTTTGCGGCGGTCATTCCCCCGGCGCCCCCTCTGTCCCCCAAGGCCTTTCCCTACCGTAATCTACCGTAAATTGGCATGGAAATGAATGAATTGGGGGGGGGGGAGAAAAATGGTGTGGGCAGGCACGACAGACAATAAATTTGGGCAATGAAAATTGAGGCGGCACATATTTACTTCGTTCATAATTTGACACTTTTGTCAAACGGTGGTTTTTGGGGGACGGGGCGGGCCACCAAATTGAGGGCAATTAGTTAATGATGTGCCTCTCTCCGATGGCTCTTTTTCAATGGTTGATCGCTCGCGATATTCTTGGAATATATCATAATAATAACATATCCAGAGAGAAGGGATATAATTAGGTTCAATTGCATTGCACTAATTAACCAATGAATGACCCTTCTGGGTGAATTGTTTGGCCTCCAGAGACATTTGACCGGCAATTAAAAATGTTTTCGGTGTTACAATAATAATTTCACATTTAGGCTGCTTTTTGGTATAAGTAATTAATTTTTAATTACAATAATTGCTAATTACTAATATAAAAGAAATAAAATTAAATTTGCGATTATATTTTTTTACGACAAAAATTTGATATTTTTTTTGGCTTGGCATTGTGCTAATAGCCGCCGTCGAAAAATTTAATTTTTAAATTGCTTTAATCCTGCAGGATCAAAGTCCAGTCGCGTGGTTTGAAAGGTCGGGGTTTGGAGTCCCACCATAATTTATTAATTTAATTTTTCATTAAAAATCCCAATAAAAACCGAAAAATGCCGAAAATTCCGACCGTGCCGGTCTCTTCTATTAACAATGGCCCCGTCAGGGCCAAATGAGCACCTTCCCCCTCATCCATTTACTTTTGCTGAACTACTGGCCAAATTAGTGTCTGTTTAGGCTTCCCCCCTCCCCTGCGGCACTGTTTCACGGCTCAACGCGCTTTTGTGAACAGCCCCGGCGGGCACGGACGGCACGCCGCGCCGCCACCCGCCGAAATGTGCCGGAGAGTACGGCATGGCGCCCATTTAAGGCGGGTGGCGAGTGTGGGGGTGGAGGTGGTGGTAAATTAAGCGATGGATGGGCGAGGTAGTGGGACGGGTGGCATTGGCACAAATAATTTTGGCACAATGTTTAGGCGGTGGGGCGGTGCCGCGCCCATTTAACCCTCCGGAAAGTTGTTGTTGGTACAAGCATTAAAATAATAATAATTGTGCAAATCGGCCTCCGGCAAACGGTGCCGTGACCGAAATTTTCGCCCTCGCCCAATTTTGTGCCCTCCGGCGCGGCGATGGCGGGGACACCTTTTGCTAAATGACTGGCCCGTTGTGTGAGTGAGCGCGCCCGAGTGGAACAAATTTTTGTTTTTGGGCGCACCGCTTTCAGTGAGTGAGTGAGTGCCCCGCGGCAATTTGTGCCAATAATTTGCCAATGTGTGTGTACTCATTTCACCGCAATTAAATGGTGCCCTGCCCCCGCCCCCTCCGGCGTTTGCTCGACGGGCTACGGTAATTGCCAATAAGCATAATCATTATTATAATTCATTTGTTTACGATTGTACAAAAGTGGAAATTTGCGTAGTGATGGCTTATGAAAATCGGATAAAATAGCTCAAGCTTAGAGAATGTCCTACCGTAATTATTTTTGTGAGTGATTACGGTATTTTCCTACTGTAATTATTTGGGAAGAAATAGAACTGTCGTCCTTTGTCCCATCTCTCGAAAATTTAATTTATTAAGAATAAAACATATCATTCATTAACCTGCTAATTGGTTCATTAATTTAAAGGGTACCAAAAGAGTACAGTAATAATTGCTTGCCGTATAAAAAACTGAAAATAAATTTAAATGACAAATAATTGAAATCGATCCTCATCCTCACATTCATACATATTTATATTTTATAAATAGCTCTGCCCTGTAAAAGGTCAACTACATAAAAAAAACAATTGCTCTTTTTGTCGGCGCGGTTTTGCGCCGTCGCCGCCGCCGCGCCATTTTTTCGCGCATTTTCTCGCTTTTTGATGCGCCGATTAGCGGCGCCGAGCAATTTGTTGATGGGTTTTGTTTTTTGAGTGCCATCGCCAGCCAGCAAATAAATCATCATCATCAGCAGCATGAACATGAACATCATCATCATCTGTCGGCATCGGCAGAGGTCACCCCCCCCCCCCCCCACAAATGGCGCATTTGGAATTGGTTGGACAATTTGGGGGCGCCGGGGGGGGGACGGATCAGTGCCCCAAACTTTGGCGGCGATTTGCGGGAAAATTAAGCTAAACGAGGCGTTAAGGAAGGCACAAAACGGTGTGGCGGACAAAATGAATATGAATGATCGGTGGGTTGGAAGAGGAGGAAAAGGAAGAGGAGCAGCAGAGGTGAGAAGGTCACCACCACCATAAAATTGTGATCATCATTTGAAAGAAATGGGCGGCGATTAGAGCCCCGGGGGCGGCTGTCAATTGGACGGAAAATTATTGACAGACGGAGGCGGACATTGTCGAGAATTCTCTATTGAAATTTATTATATATAGGACTAATTTCTATGATTATGTTTTCAGTTACTATAAAAAAGTGATTGGGGATTGGAAATGGCGGATCAGCTAGTGATCAATGTGATCAAAAAATGATTGTCATTGGTTATAAACGGTCGTTAAATATATAGTTTAAATGAATGAATGAATCCATAATGATCATATTAGTTAATAGGGGCAAAACAAAAGTAAATAATTACAATTTAATTGGTTGAAAGTGAGCAATAGCATTAAAACATTAAATAATTAACTAAAAATATTTAAAAAATGGTTTAATTAATGACCTTGGTGCCAAATTTCATCAGAGTGATCGGCAGAATGGAAAATGGTCTAACAAATTATTATCTTTTATTTGACCAAAAATTTCTCGTAAAATATTAAAAAAGTGATTAAAAAAACATTTATTTAGTTTAAAATTTAATGCTTTATTTGTTGTCTAAAATCAATTTAATTCAAATGCTTTCATTTTTATAAAAAAATATTTTTAAAATAATCCAAGCAACTTGTTGGGTGCTTTTCTGATCATTTTGCTAATTATACCTTTTGGACTAAAATTCCGTGGATGGTTTCGCAGGAAAATCTCAAGCCTACAATTAAAAAGTTTTTTGAGAACTATTACAAAAATGTTGGTATCCATCCGAGCATGAAAATGCAGGATTTGCGAAATTTACTGGAAAATTTGAAAAAAATTTTCCTTGAAGATGCCTGACCGGGGAAATTTGAAATATTTGAAAAAATTTTCCATTTGGTCATTGAAATGCCAGCTGAAGAATATGAAGAAGATTTTGTAGTAGAAAAATCTACAATCTTAGAATTTGAGTGGATGTGAGCAAAAATCTTTTAAATTTTTCAAATTTTTAAAAAAATTTCCTAATTTTTCGGTATTTCTCTCTGATCACCAAACGGTCCAAAAATTTTGAAGAAAAAAAGGGTTCTATAAATATTAACCAAATCCAGATCATCTGCTACTAATTCTGACTGGCTTCGAAGGAGGCTTCACGAAAAATTTTGAAAATTTTGATAATTTTCAAAAAACTGTCAATTTTTTTGGTGCCCTCCTACAATGCTCAAAGCAGAGCCCCTAAAAAGTTTCCAAAAATGAAAATAGGCCTCATTTGAACTTGTTTTCTTGCTCAAATTTTCGCGTGTGCCACCCACCCATCCATGCCAATGGCTATGGGCTAATCCCCGGTGCCAATTCGCTCATTCCAATCTTACTTACCCCACCCCATTCTCGATGCGTCTTGTGCTGCTTCTCCTCGGTCTCTAATTGCCTTATTCGTTAGCCCCATCCCCACCCCCCCCCACCCCCCGGGGGTGGGCCCAATGGGCCTAATCAACAAAGGCAAAGGCGCGCCCTAATAAAGTCGCCTTAGGGGTGGGTGCCGCCGCCGTCGCCGCTTGCCTCCGGCGGGCGGGGGCACACAACTTAATTCCAATTGGCCGTGCCGCCGATGTATGGACGGACGCTTGTGGTGGTGGCGGTGGTGAAAGATGCCCCAGCGGGGGACGGACGGACGGACGGGGGGAGGAGAACTTCTCCTCCGTTAATTTGGTTGGATTTTGGGGGAATGGGTGGGCCAAATCGACGACGGCACCCCGCGACATGAAATTTGTGTGCCATGCCATTTTTAATTCGTTAGTTAACATAGCATCGGCGGCACCAAATGAGGAGCGGCGCCGGGGGGGGGGGAGGGACAACGACGACGGCAAATGCCAATGCCGGGATAAATTTTGTCTTGGATTTAGACTAATGCCAATTAAAGAAGCGGGGAGCATGTGATGATGATGTGAGTTGTTGATGGTGGCAAAAGTGCCAACCAATGGCTTTGTGTCATGAAAAGATGAGAAGAATTCTATAGAAGGTTTGTCTCGGACTCCGACAGTTTGTCCCCGAGAATGCGGGGAAATTCTAATCAACAGAATCCCATGGCTTAGGAAAAGTATTGGATGGATCGAACATTTGTTCTAGTACCCAAAACCCCGATGTAGTAGTCCTTGAGAGTGCGGGGAAAGATTTAAATTTGATCAAATATGATCAGAAGCTGGTGGCACCAAATGAGGAGCGACGGGGCGGGGCGGGGACAACGCCGGCGGCAAATGCCAATGCCGGGATAAATTTTGTGTGGGATTTTGGCAAATGCCAATTAAAGAAGATGCCAATTAAAGAAGCGGGGAGCGATGTGATGTGAGTTGTTGATGGTGGCAAAAGTGCCAACCGATGCTTGTCCTCGAGAATGCGGGGGAACTAATCCATGGCTTAAGGTGAAGCATTTGATCGCAGATTTGTCCTAGACCAGACATCTCCGCGACTCAAACCCCGATAGTTGTCTCCGAGAATGCGGATTTTAAATTGATCGAAGGTTAGTCTTGGACTCCGACATTTTGCCCCGAGAATGCGGGGAATCGAATCAGCAGAATGCCATAGCTTAGGATAAAGCATTCGATCGAAGATTTGTCTTAGACCCGACGATCTCCCCGACTCAAATCCCGACATTTGTCCCTGGTAGTGCGGGGAAGGAAGCTTATGTTTGATCATAATTTTGATCAGAAGCTGATCAATAACATGACATCTCTATGCCATAAATGAGGATGAAGCATTCGAGGTTTGTCCTGGACCCCGCCGAAGTCTGTCCTCGACACAAACCCCGATATTTTGTCGCCGAGAATGCGGGGACAGTTACAATTGATCAATTATCGGATCAAAATGTAATCAGATTGGGACAACCGACGGAGCACTACGGCAACGCCATTGGAGTACTGGAAAAATTTTTGAAATTTTTGAAAATTTTAGCGAAATTTAAAAAATCGCAAAATAAGGAAAAAATACAGAAAAAACAAAATATATAAGAAATATGTACAAAACCATAATATAATCAAAATTTGTAATAAAAATTTTTTTTTTTTTGATTCGTGGCAAAAATTCTTAGAAAAGTGAATCAGCAAAAATGTCATAAAAGGATCTAACCAAAATATATAAAAATTATGTAAATAAAAGATCAAAATGGCAAATAAAAAATCAAGTGTTTTCTTACTATTTAGACCATGGAGAAACTAATGAAAAAAATATATATTTATATATATAAATATTTCATTAATTCATATCCCTAATAATTTTATTTTAATCAAATTTTATTGTACTATTAAATATTTTTAAAAGTTCAAGAATTTGTGATTTGGATTTCGTCACTTTTAATTGACTAGCATTTTGGCAAACCGATTCTCTAAATTTGTATTTATTCTATTGAACATGCCTTTAAAAAAAGAGTACTAATTAATTAATTACGCTTCATTAGTGTGCTAATGATGCATGCTGAGATTTTGTCGTAAATTAAGCCAGTTTTTTTTTTTTTTGTATTTTCAGAACATAAATTTGTCACCTATTTTCTCAGAAACAATCAAATTGAGCGTTCTTTTAATGACTCGAAAGCCTTAAATATGGTGATCGATCAGCTTAAAAAATTTCAATCTTTTTTTTTTGCTAGGCTAAAAAATTGTCGAAAAATTTTCAAAAATATTTTTCATGTTATTATTAAAATCAATGCTTTTTTTGTTTGTTTTTGTTTTGAATTTCCATGCAAATAGAAAACACTTTAAATCTATAAATAAAACAATAACAAAATTGCATTTTATGTTGTTTTTAAGCAAAGTTATTGAGGGATTTTGGTATAAAAAAATACAATTTTCTAAATGAAACATCAACAAAAACAACAATATTTATTTGCTTTTGGCCTTTTAGTAAATAAAATTATTAAATTAAATTAAAAAAAGCAGAAATTCGTTAATTAATTTTAATTAAGCCTAACGGCTAACATACCAAATGGAAAATTATTACAAAGCAAAATTGTAAAAATGAAATGATTCGAGACTCTCGAGAAATACTCTTCGGTGAAAAGCGAGGTCTGTCTAGCGGAGGCCTTTAAAATTCAATTTAAAACAATACCATCAATTAATTAACGGTAATTGATACTTTGGCGGGTGATAATTACATTTTCGTGACGGAATTAATAAAACAAATGAAGCGAAAAAATGTATTGAAGATTGAAACAAAGATTTGTCCAAGACTCTCGACAACGAAGAATATTTGTATCGGTTGTGGTGGGTGCCACAATTGTTTTGAGTGCCAAAAAAGGAATTTCTCCAATTGTGCCGACCGCGCCAACAAACAGACCAATTTGGCGCAATGTATCGTCACACATCGATGTCAATGGTTGTGGCATAATGTGCCACCAATGTGCCATACCAATTTTGCCCCAGGGCACACACACACACACATACACATTAAATCATTCATTCCAATTAATTTTCCAATTAAGCCGGCCACTTATTGGCTCCAGCCTCGCGGCCAATTAACCCCCCGGCCCCTTTGTCAGTTGGCATTTTGCTGATTTCACCCCCCTCTCATGGCAAATTGGGTGTGCCAACTGCCAATGTGTCGCCCAGCGGTGTGAGCCCCAAAGCGTTCCAACCGCCTCCCCCTTCCCCCGGGGGGCATTTGGGGGCGACGACAACTAAGTCGTAATTAGTTATTTTCCATGGCAATTAATTAATGACAGCCAATGATGATGGTGGGTGAAGGAACGAAGGCCTGCGCTGCTGCTAAATTGGCTGGGTGCTGCTGCTGATGTTGACAACTTACATATATTTTGTTTGAATGCGTGTGTGAAAAGCGCGACCTTTTGCCCCCGGCACTTTTGGCAATCCGTTTTGGCGCAAAAAAAAAAATTAGTAAATTGCTACATATTTGAACAATTGTTAGAAATTCGCCGCTAATTAGTGATGTCCGAGAGTCTTGGCATATCGAGTCTTTGACTCGAGAAAGGTCTCAGGTTTTTTTTGATCGCGAGTCTCGAGTCTCAGCTCGAGAAAGGTGCCCGATATTTTCGTCTTCGAGTCTCGGTCTCGGTCTCAAATCTGAAATCTCGAAAAGGTTTTCGGTCGCGCGAAACAGCACTATCGCTGATGGCACCGGAATACTGTTGTTGGTTATGCTTTTGAGTTGGTTTTTGGGCCATGGCATCTTGATCAGACCCTAAAGGAACATTAACCCTGATGAATGCCATTTGTGGGCAATTTTTGCTTTTAGTGGGTGAGACTTCGACTTTGGCACTATTAAGCCTTGAAGTCGAGAGAGCGAGAATTTATTAGCATTTCTATTTTTTGGAGATGCTGGCCGAACCCCCAGAGTTCTAGTGCTAAGACCAAGAATATTACGGAGTAGCTCAGTTGGGCCCCGGCACGTTTAGGCCCCAGCGGGTTTTTGGCTATAACTTTTTTCTTTGCAAACCCAATTCAATAATCTTGGTATCATTCGATAGCTCTAAGTGTCCTCTATTAGCCTGCAAAATTTTGAAAAATTTCGTTAAGGTTCAAAAAAGTTAAGGCCAGAAAAAATTCAAAAAACCAGATTTTCCAACCTTTTTGGCCATAAATTGTTCAAAATTGACAAAATTTTTGGAATTTTGTAGGCTAATAGAGCATCTGAAGTGCTCTCGAATGATACCAAGATTGTTAGATTTGGCTGGCAAAGAAAAAAGAATATTATATAATTCTCGCAAAAATTTAAAAAAAAATTGAAAAAAAATCATAAAAAATTTGGAAATTTGGAAATTTTGGAAAAAAATGTTTACCTATTTTTTGAAAACAGTTAAATACAAAAAAATACAAGGCCAATTTCTGATTGTTCATTGATCATCCATCCCATTTTGCTGGCCAAGCACTTATCAAAAACATATTGGCCTAAATATCTGCGAAATTTTTTGCACATTTTCCACATTTTTATCCACCCGAAATCCATTAGCAAAATTTTGCAAATGTTAATCCTTATCAGCCTATCACCGAAGCCAGGCCATGCCACTCCACACTCATAACAACAACCAACAAACAACAATATTGTTGCTTGCTGTCAACTCAAGCGCGCCGCCGCGGAAGGCTTAGCGACGAAATTGCGAAATTGGCATTTCGTCTTTGTGGGTGAACTGTAAGCCAAAATCCGCGGGGTGGGGGCGAGATTAGCTTAAGCGCGTTCAGCGAAAGCTAATTTTGGCAGGCACGGGGTGCCAGTGCCATTTTAATCATTTTTATGCCAATTTTGTTCGAGTGCCGAAGCGGTGCGCGAGGAGGCCATCAAATGTCTTGGGAAAACATGCGTCAATTGGGTAAGGAGGATGAAGCCGATGTCCCCGGCCCCCTGCCCCCCGGGGGAGGGGGGAAGGCACAAATGCTTCTTCTACGGATTGATTTTGCCCCCGGGCCAGCCACCACCGGCCCGGCCCAATTGGCACTCCAACACTCATTAAGGCGCCTCGCAGGCTAATGAGCGGCACGGCACACACACATGGGAACAGAATTTGGGGTGCTGCATGGGCTGCTTGCTTGCTGGACGGCATTTATGGGAAGCAAAAGTTTTGTTTGTAGGACAGCGGAGGACTGCTAATTGCCATAAAATTGGACCGCCGCATTGGAGACACACATTCACACACGCACACTAATTAGTGCTAATGGGTAGCTTAATGGGAGGGAGGCCAACAGAGGGGTAGCGGATGGCTTTTTTTATGCCGCAGGGGGCAAATTTTAATACGAAATTTTCGTAGAAAGAAAAAGGGCTACAGACTGTTTTGCAAAGAAAGCTTTATGTAATCTGAAATGTCCATTGAATAGTTGGATTTACGATACATTCTTATCAGAGAGGGGAGAAATTTTTGAAATTTTGGGGCTAAAAATAAAATAAAGTTTTTAAAAAAATTTTACGACAAAATCTGGCCGAGATGAAATGACCAGTCTGACGAATTTGTCAGCTACGGTATTCTTATCATAGAAAAGGAGAAATTTTTAAATTTTTAAGCCTAAAAAATTTAAAAAAAAAAAAATTTTTTACGGCAAAAACTGGCTAAATCGAGAATTATATCTGCACACGGCCAATTCTCGTCATTTAGCCAATTGTGAGGTAATGAAAGAGTCTGTTGCTGATCAAAAGTCCGCCGCTTTTATAATACCGTAATTTGGGACGGAAAACAAATATACAGTAACCAAATTTGCTTCTTAGCCAGCCGATCATCACGTTTAAGCGATCTAATACAGACAAATGAACAATAAATGCCGGACAAAACTCATCAAAATCATCATCATCATCTTCAAATCAGTCCCGCCTCCGAAGGGCCATCAAACTTTGTGCCCCGGGGGCACATCATTTATTTGTTTTTGGCTCTTTTAAGTCGCCCGCCACTCAATTGGCCATATGGCCACCGAAAGTGTGGTGCCCGGGTGGTCAAATGTGATAGGATTTAATGGGATTTATGAAGCAGATGAAGCCGATATGAAAATAAATCCACAGATGGGCGGGTAAATTAGCGTCCTCCATTTGGGCGCAATGAAAGGGACGGCACAATAAAATTTATTGCGTACTGATTTGTTCAGCGATGGAATGGCGGCGGCGCCGCGCTCTTTCGGCACCGGCTTTTTGTAAAAAGTAAATGATGAATAACTTTTATTGTGTTAGTTAAAAATTTGCGGGGCTGAGCTGGATATAAAATATTAGCAAGTTAAATTTGAATAAAAAAGTTAATTGGTAATTTTGATCATTTTTTTATAAAAATAAAAAATGAGAAAAAACTGATTGGTTAATCGGCAAATGCTTAAAAAGAGATTATCGTAACACGGACGTAGAAAATTGTAGTGCCAAGGATTAAGGCACCCTCCATTTACCCTAGCGAATATTACAGTATCGGCATTTTGCTGGTTGAAATGGTAAAACACAATTACAATCAGGATACATTTAAAAAAGCAATAATTTGAGCCCAGATCACTGAATTTTTGAGGCTAAATAAAGGTTATCCCAAAAACGGGGCCAAAAAAAAGAAAATGTAAACCAAGATTAACTGCTGATTTTTCTAAGAAAATTAATTTTAAATTATCAAAAAATGACTTACGCCATGAAAAATGCCTAATTAGTCGGGATTCTGAGATTAATATTGCACAGAATAAATTTTTAGAAAATTTAATTAGCAGAGTGATTTGCTAAACTGCTCCAATAAGTCAAGAAATTAAGGAATTTCAATTTCTGGCACGGAGGGCGTCGGTGGAGGGGGGGGGGGGAGATTATTAATTAGGTAATTGCCGGGCAACGGATTAAAATTTGATCAGCCAAATGTATTAAATTTATAAGTGTATGGCTTTTTTTGTAGCTGTTGTCCATAACGCAAAAATATTTATAAAGGCATTTAATTTAAATTGGGAGTGCTGTTTGATCGTGGCAAATTTAAAAATGCCGTGGGTGGGAGTCGAGAAAAATAAATGATTTGCAACGGCAAAATTTGGCGGCAAAAAGCAAAATTCAAAGATTTGCTCAACTCCTAATGATGGTGGAGCAGGGGAGTGATCCAAGAAGCAAAATTCAAGATTTGATCAATTCCTAATCAGGGAGGGGACATGGGAGTGATCAGGTGCGAGGCAATGCGAAATGAGACAAAATATGGCACAACGCCACAATTCAAAATTTTGAAAAAGTTTAGAAACAAGAAAGTTTTCTGGCATTAATGTATTTTTAAATGCTTTCATCTTGGTTTTCAGGGGTACACGAATTATGGCCAGGAAAAAAATGATGACGGACACATTGGCATTGGCACAATGCCATAATTCAAAATTTAATATGGGTGCATTTGACATTTGGCGCAATATGGATTTGAAATTTTTGAAGCAGTACATTTGATTATGGCCAGGGAAAACTGATTATGGGGACAGACACATTGGCATTGGCACAATGTTTGATGCTTCCACCGGCACACAAAGGCCAGCAGGAGCAGCCGCGGTTAAAAAACAAACAAGAATTGATGAGCAATTTGTTGCGATTGCCCCCGCGGGGGTCCCCGTCCCCCAAATTTGGACAGCTTCAGCTCCTCCTCCTCCCCGTCGTCCTGTGCTGCTGCTGATGCTTCTGTTCGCGTTGATGAGTGTGAGTAAATGAGTGAGTGAGTGAGGGGAGAGAGTGAGTGAATGAATGGAATGAATCGATTGGCTGCTAATTGGATTAATTTGCGCAGGGGCACCCGCCCCCTCCGGCCTCCCCCCTTTTTTGCCCCCAGCATTTGTGGTCGTCGGTGTTGTCCCGGGGCCCTAATGGGGGGAGGGGGAGGGGGCCGGGGGCGGTGTGCCAATTCCAATCTGTTGGAGGCCCCCGCGGGGCGCGGCGACCGCCGCCGCCTCCCGCCCCGCCGGCCGGCCGTTGGAGATGTCGTCAGCCAGCGTCTGCTGCTGCTGCTCTCTGATAATGCGGGAGAGAGTGGGCCCGGGGGGGACACGGAGCGGGGGACGCGCCTAATTGGGAAGAATTAATTAGTGAATAAATGAGCATGGAGGGGACAGGCAACGACGGTTGATGAGGGGGAGAGAGAGTGTGTGGAAGTGACAATTTGCTCTAGCAGAGATGCACAGAGTGGGCGAGAGAGTGTAATGGGAGCGCGGAGGAGGGACAGAGAAAGAGAGTGGGATGAAAAGAGTGTGTGGTTAATGAGAAATTAATGAAAGGAAGTGATCAAGCGTGGTGATCAAGGCCAGCGCCGTCTCTAATTAATTTCGACACAAAAAACATAATTAATTTAATTATAGTTTGGTGGTTGACAAATTAACAATGACAAACATTCAGAAAGGTTTTTTTTAATTTGCCCTGAAAAAATCGGATGTCCGGGAATTGGTAATAAATTTTAAATTCCAAAAATGAAATTATTATGACGGACGGTTTAAGCAATTTTTGTTTTAATGTCCGATTATGAAAAAATATTTCTAAATCTAATTAATTTAGCCGTGATCTGTGGAGTATTTCAATTTGGCCGATAAAATGGCCAGGAAAATTGTGATCAAGTATTGAAGCAAAAACAACACAGTGATCATAGGAGACATAGGATTAAATTGATCAAAAAAAGAAAAATTAATTTTCTGGCACTATATGTCATCTGAAAAGTAGTAACGATCAAGATAGCGTCATTAAATATTAGCAATTTTGATACTGTTAATAAAGCATTTAATCCGAATTTGTCTCATCAATTAGCAAAAATAATGAAAACTGATCACTTGAAAGTGATCCAAATGGATTTGTACCATTGAAAATTTTTGCCAGTGAGCCTTTTTGATCAAAATTGACCTAAATTATATTAATGACATTTGACCATATGAATTGATCATTTGGATGATGTCATTATCAAATTGTTGAAAAGTGATCAGTGAATGTGATTTTAAAATTAAAAAATATATAATGAAAAGTATTGTCAGTGAGCTTTGAAGTAAAGAAATTATGCCAATGGCATTTTGATCACATGAAACTGATCAAAATAGATTAATGTCATTAGCAAATTGTTGAAAAGTGATTATTAAAATTGTTTTTAATAGAAAAAATTTTTTCAAAAAACTTTTTGCAAGAAATGCCGGCCAAAAAGCAATGGCATTTCTAAATTGGAAAGTAAAGCGGGGGTGGAGAGATGGGGGGGAAGTGCTTGTGAGGGTGTGCCACCAATCAACGGGATTGGCCCATTAAAAGATGAATGAATAAATGAATGAATGAGGGAGGGGCTGATGGTTTAGTTGGCACTCCGACCATTGAAAATCTGGCACTAATCGCATGGCAAAAAAAAAATGCCAAAACAAATGCATAAAGTAAAGAGGGGGCGGCAATTGCCGGCACCCAATTTAAAGGTTAAGCCAAATTGGGCATCAAACGCTATTTTTCGACCATATTTAATAAACTTAATATGAATTATAAGCTGTTGAGAGTCTAATTTAGCCTGCAAATTTCAAAACAAATTGGTTGGGCCACAAAAACAAAATTATGGCCAAGAAATCTCAAAAAAATTTATTGAAATTTGCAATTAGAACAATTGCCTATCGTATGATACTAAGAACACATATATCTAATTGACTTTACTAAGAACAAAGATATGAAAATCTAAATTTGACGGCGCCAAAAATGTCCCGTGCCAAAGTGCCAAAATGGCACACAATTTAGAAACAAATGCCTAAAGTAAAGAAGGGGACCCAATTTAAAGGTTAAGCCCAAATTGGGCGCCAAACGTTGTAAATTTTTTATTTGTCAAACCAAGTTTAATAAAGATTTAACCTGTAAATTTCAAATGAAATTTATTGGGTCTTAAAAAAAATATGGCCAAGAAATCTCAAAAAATATGAATTTTCCGTGCCAGGGAGATTTAGGAAGCCGTAACTTTTTTAGCAGTTGACCAAATCCAACAATCTTGGTACCAAACGAAAGCTAACCATGTTTCGAAGCTTTTTCTCAGCTATTGCTTGGTGATTCGACAATTTCAACCCAAGTTATAGAACGATAATTGCAAAAAGTCGAAATTTTTGAAGTTTTTTTTGTACTAATTAACTTTTTTACAAGTTGGAAAATCATTATGATTTTGTAGGACTAATAGAGCCTATAAAGGGCTTTTGAATGACACCAGATTTATAGGATTTGATCAACTGAGAAAACAGTTATGGCTTCTTAAACCTCTGTGGCACTGAAACGTGCGCACGGAACTGAGTCGATCCGATAATGCAAATCCAACTGTGTGTCGGTGCCAAAATGTGCCGTGCCAATGAACCAAAGTATAACCCATAGCACCACATCATTTACACTGATTGGCAAATGTGGCATGGCACGGCACACAACATCCATCCATTTCCATGTGTTTGCTGTCGGCGGAAGGGCACACGGGATGAAAAAAGGAAGGAAAATTTTGAAACAAAGCGGGGCTTAAGGCGATTTATCCCCCGGGGGGGGAGTGGAAACTTTGTGCAAAAAAACACACAAAATAGGCTTATTCATTCATGCACCAGCAGCAGCAGCAGTAGGGGATGGGACTGAATTATGAAATTCCAATTTTTTTTTTTTTTTACAGAAAATTCGGGGGTTTAATTTTCCAAAAATTTGGCTTCAAATTGCAAAAAAATGTACCGTTATTTAGTACAAAAATCTGTTAATAAATAACGGGGCAGAGTCATTATTTAAAAAACCATCAACATGAAAAAAATTTGATGAAAAATTTTGTTTATAATTTTGCACAAAATCAACCAAATTTTTAATTATTGACATCATTTGATAGCTCTAATTGTTCTCTACAAAATTTCAAAAAAGTTTACTGTATGACTTAAGTAACTCAAAAAACCTTTTTTTAAACATTTTTGGCCATAACTTTTTTGAAAGTTAATAAATTTTTTAGAAATTTTGCAGGTTAATAGAGAACATTTAGCGCTATCTAATGATATCAAGGGGGTTAAAAAATTGGTTGCTTTAGAGCAAAGTTACAAGCAAAAATTTTAATTTGACGCTAACCCAAAAATTTGGAAAAATCGCACAGAAAAATGCAAATAATTTTAAAGAATAGTTTATTTGTAATTAAGCAGATTATGCAGTTTTATATGAAAATTATTTTGGGAAAATTGAAAAAAAAATTCCGGCTTCCTTCTCGACTTTTCTGAATGCAAAAAAATTTTTGAGAAAATGAAAAAATAAAAAATCCGACTTCCGCCGGGCTCCGGTCCACAGATTTCCCAGAATTCCGGATTTTTTGAGCCTCCAGAATTCCGGTGCCGTAGGTTCCAACCCCTAGAGCTTTTTCGTTACCTCTGAAATTCCTCAATTTTATTTTATTTTCTTGGGCCTCCGGCCCCACGGCTGAGGGGTCTAAAGCCCCCCCCCCCGCGGAAACCCAAAAAAGTAAAATTTTCCAGTAAATTTTTTTTGAAATTTTAAGCAATTTTCTTAACAAATAGCATTAAACTTCTCAAAAAATTTTCACGGCGGCGCCTATCGGCACCGCCGGACCCTGATTTTACCGTATTTATGTAAAATGGAGACCAAAATGGCAAAAACAGTAATTTTTTGGCAAAAAAAAAACGGCTAAAAATTTTGTCAAATACACCCCCCTAATTCGGGATTTCAAAAAACAAAAAATACACCCCTAAAAATCGACTGAAAAAAGAAAAATACACACCTAAAGACCGAATTTTTGACTTCCCCCCCCCCGAAGCCAAGGGTCTGGCTAAGCCCTTGATTCATACATATGCCCCCCTGTTTTCTGCTGCTCCCCGCGGTCGCGCGGTCGGGCACTGCAGGAGAAATTCTGGAAAATGGAATGAATGGTCAGACTGAGTTAGGGGGGGGGGGGGGGAAGGAAAGGAAAGGCTCTGAGGAAGAAGAAGAAGCATGGGCCCTCCCCCCCCCCTCCGGGGGGTGCCGGGGGCGGGGGGAGGAGCCGCTTAATTGATTGCGAAATGAGTGGGTGGCCAGGGGTGCCATAGGGGGCGGGGGTCGGGAGGGGGCAATGAGCAGCAGCAGCAGCAGCCTAAGGGGGCTAACTAATAAAATTAATTAACCAACGGACAGCCCCCCCTTCCCCCCCCCCCTCCTCACAGATGCTTCAACGAAGAGAGGGGGGGGGGGGGGGGGGGGAGGGCGCGAAACAAACACAAACTCCTTCTATGGTAATGGTGGCACTGGCACCCCACCCCCACCTTCAACTGGCACATTCATTCATTTACTTTTCCAGGGGGCTTTGCCGGGTGGGGCGGGGGGAGAAGCGGCTGGCAGCAGCAATTTCCCCATTAAACAAATTAAAAGCGCTTAAGGGGGATGCGGCGGGGGGGGGGGGGAGGGGTGCCGGTGAGTGAAGCGACGGCGGACAACCGATGGCCAACCAACCGCTGACGATGGACCAGCCCCAGCCAAGCGGCCATCATTGGCACACATAGACACAATGCCAATGCCAGAGCATGGGAATGGCATTTTGTTAATTAATGGGGGGGGGGGGATTTGGTTGGACTGACGGCGGGGACAAAAGCGGATATCGTCGGATCAGTGCCGGCGGATGTCGACCAACATTTTTGCACTTTGCAATTGTGCCAGCCGGCTGGCTAATCGGCCACTGGAATTTTGTACTTTTTGTTGAAAGTACGTTTGACTGCACTCAAGAGTGCCAAAAAAAGTTGATGCCATAGAAAGGGAGTGACCACAATTTTCGAAAAAAAAAAATTGTGCCGTTTTGGCGACATTAATTTACTAGCCGATGATTATCCGTTTTTTGTCCGCTTTTAGATCAGCTTATGTGGGTCAAGGAAATGCCACAAATTGCTGGTGTTAAATGCCGAATTTGCCTGCTTATTAGAATAGTGACCATCGCTTATAAAGACAAAAGTGGAGGACAACATTTTTTTTTATCTTAAAATAGAATTTTCCAAATTTTTTGCATTTGTTAATAAAAAACTTATTTTTTTTAAATGCATAAACTTTTGAGAAAGCATTTTTTCTGAAAACATTCATTTTTTCGGGGTCTATTTAGTGAATAATTTGTCACTTTTGATTCCCATGATCATATGGATTTTCACTTTTATTGAATTTTTATTAAAAAATTTTGTGAAAAGCGCCAAAATTGGATAAATTTTGGATTTCAAATTTTTTTTTTTTTTTTTTTGGGTTTTTGACTAATAAAATATCTTAAAACAGTCTAGGAAAATAGAGAAAAATTATGAATGGTATATATAAAATTGGTCTGGCCTTTTTTGCTTGGCACCTTGCCCGGGCTTTAGCCCAATTAAAAACAGCCAGCGCTCGATTACCATTTCATGCCAACCTCTACCTTTAAAAATTCTTACAAAAATGCCAAAAAAACTTACAACAAACTTTTTGGAAGTGCCAAAATTTGAAGCTGCTAAATTTTGTCAATTTTTACAAGCTTTGGGTGAGGGGGGGGGGCTGCTCATTTATTTATTTATTTATTCTCATCATTCATTTTCGTTTCTCAACAGGTGGCCGCCGCCGCCAGCCCCCAAAAGCGGCAAAAATAATTTATTTGGCCACCGCCGCTTGGCCGGCGCGAATCTTTCGCGCGCGCCTTTCCAAATAATGCATTTTGGATGATGTTAATTTATGGGGGGGGCAATGAGTGTGCGGAGATTTCGGCACCCCTTGGGGGCCCCGACGGGCGGTGCCAAAGTGCCAAAATGGCCGGAAAAGAGAGAGAGAGACGGCGCGCCGACGATGCCGGAAGCGGTGGCTGGTGGTGGGACACAATGCCAAATAATAATAAATCAATCAACCCAATGTGCCAAAATGGAAGTGGGGCCGGGCCGTGTGCCATGAACTGCAAAAATTGGCACCTGTGTGCCGGTGCCGTCGGCTAAATGCATGGGTTTTGGCCGGAGATAATTGTTCAAAATTATTGTAAATCCTTAAAAGCTGGTCCAAGAAATTTATTTTTTTCTTCTTGGAGACGGTAAAAAGGGACTTACTGATCAGCCGACTGATCAAACAAAAGTCGAATGTTCGAAAACAGAGAAGGGCAAGCTTAAAATGTGGAAAAAGTTTGCTAAAAAATTAAACAAAAATTGGGTCGGACGGTGAGACGCCACGGATTTTTGAACTTTGAGAATTGTTTTTGTGAAGAGATTTAACTAATAAAAGTCAATTTTTTGTTTAAATTAGGGTTAAGCCCCGACCTTCGGGGAGAGAAAGTCGGGGGATTGAGGAGAAAATTTCCCGACAAAATTTGTCGGGGATGGCTGGAGAAATTTAAAAAATTTCTCGGGGAGCAATATCATCGGCTGGCAGTAAATTTTCATAAAAACCAAAAATAAAATAAAAATGGGAATGGGAATAAATTCTCATAAAAAGTCGAAAAAATAATAAAATTTTTATTAAAAATCGAAAAAAAAACGAATATTTTTCTAAAGCGAAACAATTTGTGAAAATTCATTTAAAGACAATCTTATCTAATTTGGAATGCAACAGACCAAAATTCACAATTCCGCATCGGGTCGGGGCTTAACCTATTTTAAATTTTAGAAATTTTCGGATTTTTAATGAAATTTCTTATTAAAATTTGCAGATTTTTTTAAATTTTGCCGTTTGTTTGGGTAAATTCAAATAAAAATGAATTCAAATGAAATTTTCGAGAAGCCATTCTCGCGACATTTCAGTGCCTATTGTTCTATCATCGTTAAGGCTCAGTGTCGAGAGTCTCGAGCCAAATTATTGGAGGACTGTCCCCCATTTGGCAGGCAATTAACAACAACAACAACAACAAATTTGTGGTGCGTAATGCGGGAAAAACAATTTGCCCAATTTTGGCAAGAGAAGGGGGGCCAATGAGTCGATGAGATGAAGTTGTGGCCAACTATGGCCCCCGGGGGGAGACAAATGTCGGATGAAAGGCCCGGGGGGCCAAGACACGGAGAGCAATTAGTAGCCAAACCAGTGCCCCCCTCCCGGGATTTGCTTAGTGTGGCACAACGGCAGCAAAAGGGCACACGCATACACCGCGGGGAGGGGGGCGGGAGGGCCAAGGAGGGGTAAGAGTAATTGGATATGGGTGTAATTAGCCAAAGAGGGGAGAGAGTGTGTTGGCCAGACGGGCAGAGCAAAGCCCTCCGGGCCAGGGCCATGGCCAAGCATCTAATGAACGGCAGCAGCGACGGCACACACACAGCAAACACATCAACGGCATGGCACGGCATTGACCGGAGCGGGCGGAATGGATTAATTAGTCACCGCTTAATTAATTAGATGCGGCTGTATGATGATGATGATGATGCTTGTTTACTACGCAATTGCGGGTCGGTGCGCTTCTAAGCGCTGCTTAATGTTAGCGTGATCGGAAGCGGATTTTAAAATTAATTAAATTAAAAATAAAGCCAAATTATTATTCCGTATTTTTTATATTTTTTTTATTATTTAAAGGATTTAAATTAATTAATGATTATAATTAGAGTGCCACGGGACCGGGACCTTTTCGGGTTGAAAAACCGGGAATTTTTGGCTGGGAAAACCGGGAAAAAACCGGGACTAGTCCCGGTCCCGGTCAAAACCGGGTCCTTGGTACTCAGTTGTACTCAGTTGTCCGCTACCAGGTCCCGGTCCCGTGGCACTCTAATTATAATGAATAATAAAAATAAAAATAAAGCGCTAAAATGGCGATTTTTGAATTTTTTTTTTTAAAACAAAGGAAGAGGAAGGCCCTTTTGGTTTGCAAAATATTTTATCGCAATTCCTAATCCCTGATACGAATTTGAAAACCGGCTTTTTGTTCGAATTTATTTTAGGGATTTCGAATTGGTAAAAAATGATGTCAGCTTCGTGATCAGCGACTCCGGAAGCTTCTGCGAACCAAAAAAATTATGGTAATTTGTTTGTTTTTTTTCAGTCGTTTGAGCAAAAATCGTTGTATTATTTAATTATTTTTATTCGTATTTTGAAAAAAAAAAATATTTAGGACCTTCTACAAAATTCTCAGAAAATACAGTATACAACTATTAAATTACAATTTCCATTTAAATTTTTAACATTTCTTCCGAATCGAAATCAAATTTCTTTTCCCCATTATCTCTCCAATTTTCTCACTGTTTCTTTCCTGCTGCCCATTTTTTCCATCCCCATACGTTTTCAAGGGTGCAGCCCAAAATTTGGCAAAATTTGCCAATACAAGTCATTTCTTTAAAGTGCCGAAGTGACTTTTTATTTAAAATGAGAAAAAATTTGATCAATTTTTGCTTATTTGAAAAGATTTAATGTCTTCTAGCATTGTTTAAAGCTGAAATAGAAAACATTTATTAATTTATAAACAAAGTTTTTTATCTTTAATGAATTCTAATGTTATTATTATTGTTGTATTTTTTTTTTATTATTTAAAGGATTTAAATTAATTAATGATTATAATTAATAAAAAAATAAAGCGCTAATTAAAAATGGCGATTTTTGAATTTTCTTTAAAAACAAAGGAGGGCCCTTTTGGCTTGCAAAATTATTTTATCGCAATTCCTAATTACTGTCACGAATTTGAAAACCGAAAATTCAATTTTCCGAATTTTTTCGGTTTTTTGTTCGAATTTATTTTAGGGATTTAGAATTGGTAAAAATGATGTCAGCTTCCTGATCAGCGACTCCGAAAGCTTCTGCGAACCAAAAATATTATGGTAATTTGTTTTTTTTCTTTTCAATCATGTGAGCAAAAATCATTGTATTATTTAATTATTTTTATTCATATTTTTGAAAAAAAAATATTTTAAGCCTTCTATAAAATTCTCCGAAATACAGTATACAACTAGTAAAATGCAATTTTTAAATTAAATTTTTAACATTCTTCTTAATCAAAAGCAAATTTCTTTTCCCCATTAGTCTATCCAATTTGCTCACTATTTCTTTCCCTTCTGATCAATTTCTCTGCACTCTCTGATGTCCATTTTCTGTCCATCCCCATACGTTTTCAATGCTTTTCATTACCATTTCCAATTTCCATTTTATGATGCTTTTCCATCGCTTCTCGAGCTTTTTTGTCTAATACCAATTGTTTATTATTGGTTTCTTTGTGGCTTAATCCACTTAATGGTCCTCTGCGATAAATGAGATTAATAGATTTTTGGAAATCATCCGTCACAGCTGGGGGCATGCTCCCTCTCGGCCTTGCGTCGGCCCGGCATTGAACTTTCGCCGCTACTTTAAAAGCGTAGTATTTTGAAAATTTTTTCACTTTTTTTTGGTTTAAATTAGAGCTGAGCGGGACCGGGACCAATAGCGGGACAACTGAGTACCAAGGTCCCGGTTTTGACCAATTTTGACCGGGACCGGGAAATTCCCAGTTTTTTCCCGGTTTTCCCAGCCAAAAAGTCCCGGTCCCGGTTTTTGTCAAAATTCCCGGTCCCGCTCAGCTCTAGTTTAAATTTTTTTTTTGTTTATTTTGATACAGAATTTGCTTTTTAACAGATGGTACTAATGACAAAAAAAAAAACCAACAAAAAAGTGAAAGATTTTGATTTTTATCAAAAACCAAAGGGGGGACCCTTTTGTTTCGCAAAATTTTTTGAAATAAAAAATCGTGAATATACTTTTATTCGCCATAATTGTGCTGTTAATGCTTTAATGTTCATCATTATGTATCAAAATAAACAAAAACAAAAAATTTAAACCAAAAAAAGTGAAAAATTTTTCAAAATACTACGCTTTTAAAGTAGCGCCGAACTTTCTTTCGTGAACGGCACGGCACATCTCCCCAGTGGGGGAGAAAAAAATTGGCAATAAAATTTAATATTAAAATACCTTTTTCAATAAATCGAAAAAAACAAAAATTGTTTTGTCTCGTGGAAAATGCGTCAGTAGAAAATGAGTCAGGAATACAGTATCTCTAAAAAAATGTTCTGTAGTATGAAGTCTTTTAGCATTACAAATGGTCTAAATTGTATAAAAAATGTTGAAAATGTTGTTCTGAATTTGTCCACTCGATTTTAGAAAAAATCAGTTTTAATTTCATATAATGTCTCGTTTTTCAAGAAATTATTTCTGATTCGCTGACGCATTTTTTAGGGAAGAAAAAAAAGTCGGCAAAATTCTTAATTTTAAAAATAATTTAACATTTTAATAAAATTCTAATACACTAAAAAGATAAAATTTTCAATAAAAAAATACCAAAAATTTCCATTCAAGTTTCTCAAAAAATTTTTGGCTGTTTTTTAAGAAAAATTATGACGAGTTTTTCTCGAAAAATCTTTAAAATTGGCATTTTATGAAACGCATTCGGTGGCACATTTTAAATCCGAGCCCTGTGGACACCATAAAAGTTTTTCAACTGGTAAATGTGTTAGGAAAATTTATGATTTTCCATTTCAGCATATTTTGGCTCGATTTTTCAAATTCTTTTATGTTTTTTTTAAATTTGTTTTCAATGATCAAGCATTTTGGCATTAATTTTTTAAATATCATTTTCAAAAAAAAATTTTTTTACCGTAGTTATTTAACTAAATTATGATTCTATCATTTAAAAAAAAATTAATTTTATCTATTAAAAAGCTATTTTTTATTAATGAGAAAATTTCTTTTTATTTTCCGCTTAAAGTTAAAAAAATTCCTTTGTTTTTTTAATTAAAATTCTTTTATGTTGAATAAATTCTCAAAATCTGCTCTGAATAAAAAAAAATTACATTTTTTTCCGTTTTCCCTAGCTCTTAATGTCAGAGAAAGCATTAATTAATTATTCCAATGCTTTTCCCCACCCGCCATCCATTTCCCCTGAGGGCATTTAACTAATTATGCCCCCCCTCGTGCCCATTTGTTGTGCCAGCCGACTGACAAGCATTGGCATGCCGCCAGCCGGTCGGCCAACCCTTCCAGCGCAAATGGGAGCCGAGGGAAAAGCCGGGGGGAGGGGGGGTAAAGCCGAGGGGCTAATTGCTGCTGCTAAAGAAAAACATTGGCACGTTGTGCCCCAGCCAAGGGGGCGGGGGCGGAGAGGGAGGGGATAAAGCTTAAGGAGTGCCCTGGGGGCAGAGGATAAACCCTCAGAAAGCCTTCCTTTTTTGTTGTTTGGCATTCGCCGCCCCCGGCTTTTCCTCCACAATGGCACCCGCCTTTTTTTTGTCCCTGGAGGGGCCATTCATTTGACGGCACGCTCATCGCCCCCCCCCACGCTTTCTGACATTTTCACGGCTCGCTGAGCGGCAGCAGAGGACGACGGGACGGCACATCAGCAGAAACAACAACAAAAAAAAAGGAAAAGAAAAATTGGCATCATTCGTCAGTTCCGCGCCCGTCCGGCCAACAAATTTAGCCGATGACAACTCAGTCCCTCCTATTATGCCCCAGGGGAAAATTTCTAGGAAATATTGCACCAAATATTAGGTGTTTTTTGAGCTTTTATACATTTATTCCTATTATGCCCCAGCGGAAAAATTATAGGAAATAAATTTCACAAAAAAATGAAAAATCCCCTCCGGAAAAAAACGGGTGGAGGAAAATTGAGTCCCGCCAAAAAAGTGCACAGCAAAAATCAGTCATCCGCAATTTAAGCAATTTTTACCCGGGCCAATAAGCACATTTTATCATTTTTAAATATTTAGTTTTATGACAAAAAATATAATTTGTGGCATACTGTTTTTTTTTAATAAATTTGCCAATGCCTCGAATAAATTTTAACAAAAAACAGCACTCTAATGATCGACCTTCAAATACAAAATTTAAGCTAAACTTTTTCTCTATTTTTTAAAATATAAAAATGTAAAATGTAAATTTTTATTTATGTTTTAATTAGAGAATTGACTTTTTTAAATAAAATTTAAATCCAAGCCTTGTAACAGTTGATAAATAAATTTTTGATTATTTGTGAATTTTTTTTTGGCATTTATGGTTGAAAAAAGGGTTGTTATTTTCCCACACTTTCGTCCACTCATTTTACATGGCGCCAAAGCCATTCAACCATTTCTAATGCTAACGGCAATGCTTTTCAAGTGAAAAAAAAAACAGAATTTACAATTTAAAAACGAATTTCTCATTTTTACATTTATTTATTCAAAAATATAATTATAAATTTGGATTTTTAGAAAAATAATTTTTTAAGGATTCCGCGATAAATAATTTTCGAAAACTTTTAGTGTCTGCCCAATTTTCCAGCGCCGAACCTCGAAATGCTTAATTTGCCTTCATAAAACCTTAGAAAAAGTTCAGAATTTTTGCTCTATGTGCAAAATTTGAAGAAATTTTGTTAAGGAAAAAAAATTTATTGAAAGAAATAAATTTATTTATTTTTTCTTTAAACATAGATAATGAAATAGTACGACAAAATGAGAGATGTTTTTTTTTTTACCAAAATAATTTCATTTAGAAAATAATAAAATTTCTGCGAAAATAATTTTCAAAAATTTTTTAGGGCCTGTCCAATTTTCCGCGCCAAATTTTCCGCGGTGCCGGATTCGAAAAAATTTTCGGTACCCTAACCCACTTGGAAATCTAAATTTACAACCTTTTGGATCATTTGCGTCATTGCCTCTGATCAAAGTTCACTGATCACTCACTGATCGATGGCATTTGCTTTTCCTCAAAAATCTGTTCGTCCGCTTAAGCAAACATGCTCAAAAAAATGACGTTTTGTTTGCTTTTCATCTGCTCCATCATTAGCAAAAGAAATTATGAAGGACCTAAATCAGTGGCCAACATTTGGGGCACCCCAAAAAAATTTAATTGTTGGCACTTTTATTTTTAATCGGAAATGATTTAACGATTTAAAAATATTTTAAATTATAAAAATAGCCTAAAAGCATAGATAAAAGAATGTTTTTTTTCCAAGAATATGAACCATATTTGCTTTTTCAAATTTTGACTTTAAAAAATGTCATTAAATTTTTCCATAAGAATTTTTGATCTGTTTTTTACACTATAAAACGATTCGTTAAATTTTGAATCTCTGAAAAAAAGTAATTGAATTTTTTCTTATGTTTTTTTTTAAATTTTAGATTTTAGAGCAAAAAAAAATTGTCAATCGATTCTTGTGATACTTTTTGGCTTAATGTACAACAAAATTTAGAGTTGAGAGCCCCGACCACGAGCTACAAAATTATTTTTTTGGACAAAATTTTCTCAAATTTTCCTACGGTACGATTATCCGATCGGAGTCCCCGATCCCCGAACTCAGCAGAGTTTCCCTATCCCCGAGAATTTCATCCCCGAGCGTTCGGCGGGTCGAAACCGTACAAAATTATCCCTAAACGAGATAAATTTTTAAAGATTTTTTTAAAATTTAGAGAATTTTATTAAAACATTATTCTGGGTTGCCTAAAACCCTATTTAAAAAACAAACAATTCAGACACATTTTTGGCCAAATGATTTGGCAATTTCTTCGCTCATTTTTTGGCACAATTTTTTAAATTAAAACAAAACAAAATGTTGGACAGTCTGATCGCCACCATTCAACAACCGTTCGTGCTGATTTTTCTGCTCTCCACCACTGTTGTGGTTGGACTGATCGCGCTTTGCTACTGCCGGTTGGAAATTTTTGTTTCAAATTTTAAATTAAATTGGAAAACGGAAACGCCAATTGGCTTCTCATTTAAAATTTGAATTTTAAATTTAATACAGTGTAATTAAATAAATTTTAAATAATTTCTAATTGAGGCGGGATCGTTTTTTTAATGTATTTTTCGTTTTTTTCATCAAAATTAAGCAAATTCTTCTTCCGTTTTCTAAGCCGTATCTTTCTTGGTTTTTTTTTCAAAAAATCTAACTATTCATAATGCCAAAATTTGGCACTGTTTCCAGTATATTTAAATTTTTATAAATTTTTAAATTTAAAAAAAATGAATTCCCATAAAATGTGTATATCTCAAATGGGGTTCAATTTTTTAATGGAGTATTTTTCGTCATAAAGCAAACTTGTGCCAATTCTCTCATACATACCGTATTTGCTCTAATTATCCCCCATGGGGGATTATTTTTCACCTTCCCAGAAAGGGGGGGGGATAATTGGAGATTGGGGGAATATTAGAGCAAATACGGTACTGTCTTCGCCACCTTTTTTCAAAAATTCAAAATCACACATAATGCCAAAAATTGGCGCAATTTTCGCCAATTTAAATTTTTTCCCTTCTCCCTCCTATACAGCCAGCGCAACGACCAGTCCAGTTACGAGTTGAACATCACGGAGCGCCGGTCGCCCCCGTTGAAGGCGACGGAGCGCGAGTTCTTTGTGTGATCAGCAGAAAATTATATTTGTAAAACATTATAAATTTTTGATCATTAATTTTTGTTTAGCGTTTCGCCTCCGTTTTCGTTTTTGCCTCAGGCAATATTTTAAACCGATTTTTTGGCGCCTCCAAAGCATTCTTTTCACATATAATTGGCGTTGTGTTTGGTCAATCGGAATTTTTTTGCAACAATTCGCCAAATGTAACTTTTTTTATTTATCACGTTAAATTAAAAAAAAAAAAAATCGGAATTTTTTTTTGGGCAACAATTCGCCAAATGTAACTTTTTTTATTTGTCACGTGAAATAAAAAAAAAAAGCTTTTTCCCTCCGTTTTTTTGCCTTAGGCAATATTTTAAACCGTTTTTTTGGCGCCTCCAAAGCATTCATTCCCATACAATTGGCGTTGTGTTTGGGAAACGACAATTTTTTGGGACACTAATTCGTTAAATGTATTTTTTTTTAATTTGCCACGTTAAATTAAGAAAAAGTGGCGAATTAACGCAATTGTTTCAATGTTTTCTTGATTTAAATTTAAATCAATTTGCCAAAAAAAATTCTACGCCCTGCGGCAAATTTGGGTTTTTACCCAATTACGTTTTTGGGCCTCAACCTTTGCCTTCGGCAATTTTTGACACCCGAATTTTGTCGCTCCGTTTTTTTGCCCTAATTACTAATTTAAAATTTAAACAACTACACTTCGCCAAACAATGCGCCAATGCCTTAATTTGTCGTGGGAGCGCCGCCTCGTGTTACAACTCTTTGGCGAAATGTTTGGCGTGACGCGAGGGTTTCCCGCCACTTTTAATTACTTTATCATTTTTTTAATGATGGCAATTAATTTTATTTATTTATTTTGTTGTGTGATTCAATTAAACTACAAATTTCTTAATAATGATTCTTTCAACCAAACCATTGAAAAAAAAATTAGTTGTAAACAAAACACTCACTTTCAATAATAATAATAATAACTTGTAAAAAATGAAAACAACCGAAATTAATTAGGAAGAAAATAAAAAGGAATTTATTAAAAAATAAATATATTAGTCAATATTTTAAAAATAACATGAAGAAATTTAACTAAAAATTTTTAAAATTAAAAAATATTTAAATTAAAAAATCTTACCGCAATTTTAAATGTGAATCTTTAAATTCGAATTTATTTAAAACAACATTGAAATAATTATTTTTATTTAAAAAATAATCCAAAAATTTTAAAGCTGAAATAAGTTTTTTAAGTTTAGAAATATTTATTTATAAAATTTTAAAAAATCTCACGAGAATTTTAAAAGAGATTAAATTCGAATTTAATTAAAAATTTCAAACATTGAAAATTTTGCAAAAAATAAAATTTAATTTAAAAAAAAATTTTCCATTACAAACATCTCGCATTCGAAATTTTCAACGATTCCAAAGGCATGAATTTTCGAAATTTTCGAACCCCATCTGCTGGCCACCCATTTGGATTTCCCAAAATTCCAGGCCTAAAGCATTGATTTAGTATTTTTTTTTAATTTCTTGCCCCTGGGGGCATATTTAATTCACTCGTTGTTCAACAACACTGTGTGTTTTCTGCGCCACGCTCAATTCTCTTCTTTGTTTCCAACTTTTCTAACTGTCTTATGAGCCCATTTGTGAAGGTCGTCGTCGATTTTTGATTTTGTCTGTCCCCATTTTCCCCGGTCCGTCCCCGCCGGGGAATGGGGGGGAAAGTGTCTTCAATAATAAAACTGATCGGGCCACCACCGCCAATCACCACAACTTTCCCCCCCCCCCCCTCACCGATGCATCATTTCTGTGGCCTCCCCTGAGGGGCGCCAGGGGGCACAACCTGTTTTGTACCCCTTCAACTCCCCCCCCCCCTGCCTTCCTCATCGACGGAGAGACAGCTGGCAGGAAGAGGGTAAGGGCGACCGGCGGTCGGTTGGCAGCAGACGAGACCCTGTTCCCGAATTCAGTACCGGTGTACAGGGATAAATTTGGCACCGAAACATTTGGCACTGGACAATAGGGCACCGGAAAATTGGGCAATGGACAATTGGGTACCCAAAAATTGGCAAATGGACAACTGGGCACCGGAACGTGGGCACTAGATAATTGGGCACCGGAAAATTGGGCACTGAACAATAGGGCACATTGGGCACCGGACAATTGAACATCACCACAGGATTCAGTACCAGCCAAAAGTTATGCCCGGCGGCGAATCAGCCGGCGCTGAACCGGGCGTGTGAGGGTTAACTGCGGCCCGGCCAACTTCGTCCCCACAGCAGCAGGTTTATAACTCTACAATTTTTCTTAGCAAAAATTATTTCGCGCAATCGACTGGGATAGAAATGGCGGCACGGTAACTGACATTTCACTCCCCGTATGGGGCCGGGGTTCAGCGGGTGTCCTTGTCACTTTCTCTCCCCCCGCCCCCTATCCCCGCAAGTGTCCTCGCCCTCGCCCCCGTCCCGCAATTAACAATTAATTTGCCTCCTAACTTTCCCCTACCCCCTCCCCATAGGGGTGGGGATGGGGGTAGGGGTCCGGGGGTCGTTGTCACTTTCTCCGCTCCTTCCCCGCCAGTATCCTCGTCCTCGTCCCTCCCACCCCTCCCTCCCGCCCCCGTCCCGCAATTAATTTGTCCCCCGTCACCCCCGAGGGGCGGGGATGGGGTAGGGGTCCCAGGGAGTCTTGTCACTTCCCGCCCCCCGGGGTCCTTGTCACTTCCCCCTCCCCCCGCCCGTCCCGTCCTTCTGGCGCCCCCCCCCCCCCCCGCCCATCATTTTGTGTGCGTTTTGTCTTTGTTTGGCGGGGGTCGCTCGCGCGCGCGCATGGGGCACAACCGCCGCAAACCATTTGTGAAAAGACCCAAATTAATTAATGTGCCCCCATTTGTGGCGATTTTTTGAGGGCCAAATCTCCGCGCGCGAATTTAAAAACTGTCGCGCGGAACTTTGGAACTTTGCGCCAGCATCCGCCGTCGCCGCCAAATTTAAAATGTGATTAGAAGAGAAAATTTCCACTGTGCGCTCTCGAGACCGGAAATGGAGGAGGAATGATCTCGAGATGACAACGAGTTTAGTTCCGATCACTTTCCTATGGGAGCCAATTCAGTCCCGAACTGCCCGTTCCAGCGCCGTTTTCCGTGTGCCATTTATTTGTAGGGTCAGAGGAGGGGGTAGATTTTTCGAAAATTTTTTTGGACAACCCCTAAACCCAATTTAACAGTCATTATGAACTAAATTGATCTTGATTGATTTACAATTGTCAATTAAAATAATATTATTTTCTCTATTCGTTATTTTCAAGATATTTTTGCACTTATAAAAAAAAGCTGTTCAACCATTGTTTTTCTGTCTAACTTTTTTTTTAAAACCTAGAATTTTTTAAGATTTTTCAGGCTATTGGAAAAATTTAGCGCTACAAAATGATACTACTATAATTTTTGTTTTGATTATTGAAATCAAAAAAAAAAGGTTATGACAATTTTTTATGCTTGGAAAATGTACGATTTTAACGTGGCCGTACGAAAAAAAAAAATTAATAAAACCATCGGGCATTTTATGGATTGCCAGAATTGTTTTTTTTTAAATTTAACTATGGGCATATCGCCAAAAGCAGTCCTGATTTGTCTGAAATTTAAAAATTGCAACCATTTTTTGCACGGCGCCGCGCCGCCGCCACTGGGCACACTTTTGGGCAGGGCGGCGGCGCCGTCGTTTTGTTGAAACATTAGGTTGCGGCGCCTGGAGGGCAAATTGATGATCAATTAGCGGAACAAATCAATTAGTGTGCCCCGGGGGCATCCTTCCTTCGTCCCCCGCCTTTAGGTGTCCTTCACCTCCGAAAAGTCCATCCCACCCACACGCACAGAAACATCTCATCATTTCCATCCCCAACACTCATCTGCTGCTGCTGGTTGATTCCGTTTTGTAAAAGCGCAAAATCAGCTTCTTCACTCACTCCCTTTTTTCTGTTCATTGATCACACAAAGTGATTTATTTATTTGATTGAAAAGTCTGATCAGTTCAATTTTCCTAATTTTTTGAATTTTGTTTGCCTAATTGTGATCAAGAATCAAAATCTTTATCTGAGCGTCAAATGTTCTCAAGAAAATTGATCAATTGATGAAAAATTCTATAAAATTTTACCTGCTCTTTAAAAAATGTCAAACAATTTAGTTATTAAAAATTTTAAGTATTTAACTTAATTTAAGGAGCATCTCAATTTCCTGATCATAAAAACCTGAAAAATTTTTTGGGCGGGCCTCCTGGAGCATCCCTGCGCTATAATATTGATCACTGATCGAACTCTTTAATTAATTATGTAAATTTGGCTATGCTAATTACCAATTAGAGCAATTTTAAAAACTTAAAAATTTCCTCGACAGAACCGACCCTTTTTTCACTCATACCCTGATCACTAATGATCAAAACATTTCTATGAAAAAAACCATAACAAAGTTCAAAACTGCTGCCGCTGCTTCTCATGATCAAATCTCCAATTTCGATGGAATTACCTTACCGTACCGCTGCCCCCTCATTTAACACATAATTAATTAATTAATTAATTGTAGTTTAATGATGATGATGAGGATGATTTATAGGTTTGTTTACAATTTAAGACAATACCTCCCCAATCTGCCTCTGCTACTGATCAAAAATATGAGACATTTGATTGTCAACAACTGATCAGAATTGTGTGTCCCGCCCTCTCCCGATCGGCTGGCTGATCAAATTGTCCCATCTGATCATGTTACAGTCGTTAATGGCTACCCCGCCCACATTCCGCACTTTTGTCGTCCCCAAAATTTCACATTGATTTGAAACGGAAAGGCGCCACGCCAACCATATTATTTTGTTGCGCATTCTTTCGGTGAAATTAATTCCCCCCCCCCTCCCCTCAAATTTTGTAATTTTTTAAAAATTCCGCCAAATTTCCGCTCAAAACAGGCTTGCTGCTTAGCTCTCTGGCAGGTATAAACATAGGGTTAAAAGGGCAATAAAAGCAACATTTTTCGAATCGATTTTTTAAATTTTCCCACGGCTTGGCATTCTGCCGCGCCCTTCCTCTTCTTTTTTTAAATGTACTTTTCGCCAAACAAAAATTTAAATATATTTTTTTTTACCTATGGTATTGGTGCTTCAGATCACTCCATCAAGGTGATCGGGAGTGATCAGAATTTTATCAACTGCGCCCAAATCACGTGCTAGTAATGCATAAGCATCCTACAATATTTTTTTATAGGGTAGGTACCGTGATCTGAAATTCGAGTACCCCGGAAAGTACAGTATACCAAGGAAATGGCTTAAACCCCGAAAAATTCGACAATTTATCCATCCAAAACCGACAGTCTCGAACAGCTCTGAATTTTTGAAAACTTTTAATTATTAAAATTGCATTCATCAAAATTTTCCATGCTTAAGATTGTTGATCAACAACATTTTTGGCATTTTGTTTTAAAATTTGTACGGCATAAAACCGGTAAAAATGTCGACAACCGATCGGGTTCGACCCGCGTCACCCTCCGAAAACGGCACAGCAGTGACAATGCGCCAACGCCGGTCAACGCTTGCCCGACAAGGCTCCATGCTCGGCGGCGGCTTTCCGGAACGGCGACGCTCCTCCATTTTGGTTGGCCAGGTCAGTTTGGCGGCACTTAATTACTTAATTAGTCCCCGAGATCACCTGCTGGTAATGAGATGGCAAAGTCGAGAGTCTCGGCCAAAAGTTAAAATCGGGGTTGCCTTGGTCATGGATTTGGTCCAATTGTCGGCTTAATTACTCAATCAATCAAAGCAATCAATCAATTTTGATCAGTGCCGAGACTCTCGGGCCTCTAATTGTTTGGTAAAAAGTCAAGACTCTCGACGCATCTTTAATGATCATAAAATGCCAGAGTTCTTCTCGAATGTATTTTTAATCGTGTTTTTTTTTCTTTTTGCGCAATTGAATGATGAACTGTTCAAAACGAATTACAAACTCTTTAGCCAAAGAGGCTACAATTAAACAAAACTTTGATCACTTAATTACTGTTAATTTGTGTAGCGCGACAATTTTTTTTTTCTTTGTAGTTCGAGATTCTCGACTACAGTGATAATTTGCTTTAAATTGCAAGGTGATTAAGCATTTTGACTACCGTTTTCAGCGTTCAATGGATTTGCAAATGGAACAAACCGGCAATGTGGGGCCACGCTTTGTGCTGTTTATCATCCGAATGTTCCGGCGATGGGGCCGTTTTGTGGCCAAACACGACTGGAAGGTGAAGAGTTGTGGCATTTTGCCAAAATTTTTTGACGCTTTATGCCTTGGCATTTTGCAAAAATGTTTGACGCTTTATGCCTGGCATTTTGCCAAAATGTTTTGACGCTTTATGCGTTGGCATTTAGCCAAAATTGATAACATTTATACCTTGACACATCGCCAAAACCTGAAAGTGCTATTCCTTGGCATTACGCCAATTCATATGTTTATTTGGCACTATGCCAAAACTGATTAAGAGGCCTTGGCATTTTGCCAAGTTTCATTTACATATTTTTTATCATTTAGGCAATGCTTCTGTGCTTAATCACCAGTCTGATCGGCTTTATCGTTGTCATGCTCACTCCGTATGGCGGCATTTAATTAACAGAGAAATATTTTATGCTGAAAATTTTTCGGTTTTCCTTATTGGTACCTCTTCCAA
Organism: Heterodera schachtii; assembly: GCA_023374025.1. NCBI lineage: Eukaryota > Metazoa > Nematoda > Chromadorea > Rhabditida > Heteroderidae > Heterodera > Heterodera schachtii. Next base: position 3,143,009 of record SIJG01000003.1, read on the forward strand.
AACGTCGCTCGCCAAAATTTTCCAAAAAATTTGGCGAAATTTTTTTACCGCTAAATGTCGGGGAAAACCGGATTCGGGGAAGTCGAAAAAAAATATTGGTTCGAAAAAGAATGGCAAATTTATTAAAATGCTAATTAATCAAATATTGCCTTTTTTTTTCTTCCCAGACAACAAAATGACATCCAGGGATACGCACCGCCAAACGCACGGGCACGCATTGAATACAGTCGCTTTCAGGTATACTGTACATACAGTACAACAAGAATAAATTACCATGCTTCAAATTTGTGACACCAGAAAAAACTTGGAACAAAGTAATTAGTGGCCAAATTAGCGTTGACCAATTTATCTAATTAAATGCAAAAATGTTTAATTTTTGAGTCATCAGATGCTTAGGCAGCTTACAATTAGTGGCCAATCATCAGACATCATAATTGACTAATTAGTAAGGACTTTATTTGTTTTCCGAATTTTTAGTTTTTAGCCTATATTTTGCAATTTTTGGGAAATTTAAGAAAAAATGAATTCATTGTCCTTTTTAAGTTTTTTTTAAATAACTTTAAATGTTGTTTTCGGCATTTTAAGGTTTTCAGTCCATATTTTAAAATTATTAAATTACTTTTTATTTGATTTTTTAAAATTTTTTCATATCAAATTTTGTTTAAATGCTTGTTATAATGAATTAATTAATTTTAAGTAATTAATTAATTGCATAATTAAAGGATTTTTTCTCACGCGATGGGCCCGGCATCAGTGTGTACATTTTTTTGATCGCAAAAGATGACGGCTCAATGCTGCGCGAAGCATATATGAACGAAACACTAAAGGTGATCACTGATCATGATCAGATGATGAAGATAATTTATTTAGAAAGGAAAAAAATTAAAATTAAAAAAAAAATTGAATTAAATTAATAAAAATATTCATTTAAAACAAAAAAAAATATCGCAAAAAATATTTCATCAAATATTATTAATCATCAGGGCTTCTTTTTTTATGTAAATACATATTTTTTCCTGGATTCTCCATAGCCTAATTAGTAGGAAAAACACTTTTCTTTTTTGTGTTTGCGAACAAAAGTTGGGATTTTTATTTACATATTTTTACATATTTTGGGATTTTTCTACATATTACATATGTACATATTTTTATACATATTTTGGACTTTTTCGCATTTTTTCATACATATTTTGCAATTTTTGACAAATTTTAATAAATTTTTTATTAAATGCCCCAAAAAATATCCAAAATTACACAATTTTTTTCAAAAATTTTGAGAATTTATAGAAATTTCTTGTGAAAATTTAAAATTTTTTCTTTAGAATGTTCCCCAAAAAATCGTTTTTTTTCAAAAAACATACCAAAAATTAATTTTTAAAATACTAAATGTTGATTTCTAAGCCTATTTAGGTCATTTTTATGGCATTTTGTGCGTATTTACTCTTTACAAAGAATTTTTTTCAAAAAAATTTTATTTACATATTTTAGTACATATTTGGGAATTTTTGTACATATTTAATACATATTTTAGCATTTTTTATACATATTTTATTTACATATTTCGCGATTTTTCTTACATAAAAAAAGAAGCCTTGTTAATCATTGACACAAATCAATGATTGATTAATTAGAACAATAAGCAATTAGTCAAAAGACTTATTGATCACTTACCAAAAGCAATTAAAAAAATTGATCAGATCATCGAATTTGATCACCCAATTTCTCAGGTGTTGGACATGGCCACGGATGATGTGAAGCTGTATTACAAAAATGAGAGGGGCGATTTCAACCAAAGCTTTTCCAAGTTTTGCCGCAGCTTCTGCAAAGCGAACCAACCATTTCGGGCATTTCAAGTAAATTTAAAAAAATTAAAATTAAATTTTATTTTACGAATTTTTGCCATTTTTAAGAGTGGCTTCATCTTCCAAAATGGTCTGGTAAAGAATGGCCAGAAATTGAGCAGTCGCATCAATTTGGACTATCCAATCGCACGCGTATTGCAACGTCCATTCAGCCTTCAGGTGGTGATGAATAATGAAGCTTCTTGGATGGATTTCTATATCCATATTTTCCATATTTCCATATTTTGTCATTTTTATCCATATTTTCATATTTTGGCATTTTTCCAAAAAACCTCTATTAGAATGGCCCCCATCAATTTAACCTTTTGATCATTTTTCGAGGGAAATCAATTAAATCTCGAGTGATCAAACCGAGAAGAAAAGCATTTTATGTTTCTGATCAGATAATATTGTTTTATTTTGGAAGAAACCTTTCATAGATCTGATCAGTTTTTATCTGATCAGACTCTGGGCAAGGATTATTCAAAGTGGCCTATTAATCAAATTTTAAAATTCATACTTTTTAAAATTTAAAAATTTTCCAAAAAAAAAACAGAAAATTTTTATAAAAAAAACTTCGAATAAATTGTCAAAAAAATTTCTGCTATTTGGAAATTTAAGATGAGTTACTAATAAGTTTTTCAAAACATTTTCCTTAACGCTGAAAATTTTCAATTTAATCCTCCACAACAAATCATATTCCCAATGGCTTTCAGCAAACCTTTTTTGGCATCAAATTTTTCAACGATTCAACCACCGCCGGCATCGACCCGTCCGATCAGCGCCAGTTCAATTTGACCGCCGCTTTGCTCAACGCGGCACAGTCCAGCGACGCCGAAAACGGCACCACTGATGGCGGTGGCATCCTTGACGAAGTAATGATGGACGAAGGGACGGCTAATGGGCGTGCCGAGAACGGCGGCAATTTGACGTCGGGCGCGACAAATTTGGCACTCGTAGCGGGGGACGACCAACAAAATTGGCAACAGCACGTGACCAACATGCGCGAGGTGAAAATGATCATGCTCCGGTTCGAGGCGGAACACCAGCAGAACTGGACGGTGGCCATGGTCAAGCAGTACGAGTTGGCCATGCGCGACACATTCCAACGGTAGGGCGGGGAGCCGATCACTACTAGAAGAAAAATGCAGTCATTGATTGATCAGAAAAGTGATCAGATAGCGGCGAAGAAGCCGAGATCACTAATGTAAAAGGGTTCACTAATTATGATCACTGACAAAATACAGTCATTGATTGATCAGAAAAGTGATCAGAGGCTGAAGAAGTCGAATATGTAGTTACTGTAAATGACTCACCTAATTATAATAAATGGTTATTGGGATTAACACGAACGAATATGGATATAGAAAGTGTTTTTAAAAATAGAGAATTTCCATTTTAATTTTAATTTTTGGAAATTTTTTTTTAATTTTTCTCGAGGCGAGAAAAACGACCTAGGTGAAAACTACGAGGGTCATGACTAAATTTTAGAAAATTATAAAAAATTCGGAATCCGCGCGGTGCCGTCGAATTTGATCGAGCGGTGCCATGCCATAATATCTGATCATTCAACAAGCATTCATTTACTTTCCAGGGAATACAAATCGGATCGGATTGCCTTGTACGTGCTGTCCAAGTCGGTCATTGAGGACGAAATGGTTTGTGTTCATCGACATCAAATTGATCAAGAAGCTGTACTTATCCGGATAAGCTTTTGCAGATCCGTGCCGGCCTCTCCATCATCCCGTACATGTCCATTGGCTTTGCCGTAATGGTCATCTGCTCGGTGTTCTGTGTGTACATGCGTGCACTGTACATGCACCAGCACAGCGCGCCAAAGGTGATGATGGCACGGCTTTTGACTGAGACTGATCATTCATGGTCTGATCAGTTGGGCTACCAGACAATAGCAAAATTTAAGATTTTGTCTTGAAAATTGATCAGTTGGTTAGCCGAAGATTAAGACTGATCACTTTAGTTGATCAGAGAAGACCTTTCAATTGCTTAGGGTTACATATTTGACCTGATTATCAGCTATAGTTGATGTTATCAAAAAACTAGAGTCCGGTAAAAAAATTTCCGGGATCGGCAGTTCAAAATTTTCCGGGATGGGAGTCCCGAACGGGAATCCCGTAAAAATCCCGCTCCCGTTAAAAATCCCGTTCACCGAAAAAAGCGGGAGTCGGGAGCGGGACTCCCGTAAAATCCCGCGGGAGTCCCAATCCCGCCGGACTCTACAAAAAACCATTAAAAAAAAGATACTAGATAGATTAAAAAGACTTGAAATAATTTGAAATTTAAATCAATTAAAAGATTTGAAATCTAAGGAAAAAAAAATTGCCTTAATTGGGGCCTTCGGTAATTTTTTGGTTCCTTTTTTTATTTTTGCTTCAGATTTATTTATTTTTTACTTTTTTAATTTTTTATCTTAATGAATAATTTTTATAAGAAAAATTTCTTTTAGAAGATTAGGCGCTACTTTAAAGGAGCACTATTTTGAAATTATCAAAAACAAAAGGGGCGAGGGAGGACCCTTTTGTTGTGCAAAATTTTTTTGGAATAAAAATCCACGAAAATTTGTTATCCCGGGGTTTTAGAAGTCGCTGATCACGAATTGACATCTAATTCGAGGTCATGGACCCCAAGAACCCCAGGGAATAATCCTTTAAAGTAGCGCCGAAGATTACATTTTTATAGTATTTTGTTTTTATTTTTATTTTAGTGTTATTTTTTATTTTATTTTTTTATTTTATTGTTGGTTTGGTTAAAGGTCCAAACTGTAATTTTAAAATTATTCAAACATATTGTATTTTAAAGATCTTTCTGGCGATTGCCGCCTGTGTGCTGCCGTTCATGTCCAGGTGAAAATCAATTAATTACCTTGTGATAACGGCGCTAAAGTTTTTTTTTTGGGGGGGGGGGGAAATTCAATTCTTTAATCTGCATCTGATCAGTGATCAGTAAAACAAAAAAAATTGAAAAGCCTCAAAAGGCCATAATTCAGGGGGAAAATTTATAAATAGATCAAATTCCAAAAAAAAAAAAAAAATTTTTTTCGAACAGAAATTTTTCAAGGAAAAAATTCTTAGAAAATTTTTTTATAAGAAAATTTAAAGAAAAAAAACTTTTTGCTAAGTTTTTTGAAAAATTTTCAAGAAAACAGTAAATTTTCATAAATTTTCAAAAAAAAAGTTTGCTGAAAAATTTTCAACAAATTTTTTTCTTTAAATTTTCTTATAAAAAAATTTTTCTAAGAATTTTTTCTTTGAAAAATTTCTAAGTTTAAATTTTTTTTTTGAAATTTTTGCGGCGAGATTTCGGCCTGCGAGATTTCGGCGGCGTGATTTTGGGGTGCACCCAAAAATTTCCATGTAAAATACTGTGCCAAAATTTCACTGTTCAATTAATTAGTGCCACGGCGCTCGGCTTCATGTTCATGTTCGGCTTCCGCTTCTCTTCCATCCTGTGCCTGATCCCTATCCTGGTGTTGTCCATCGGCGTCGACTCGTCCTATTTGATGATTCACGAATGGCAAGCAGTGATCCAACACTGTCGACGGCAGCCGAGCCGTACAAACAACCAAGTGGACTACCGTATCTCGCAGGTAAACTTTGGGTGCGTACCAGGGATGTGCCGAGCCAGACAAAATCCGATTCCGATTAAATCGCCGATTCCGATTATGGCCAAAAATCCGATACGGTTTTAAAACCGATTACGATTATGGCCCAAAATTCGATTAATTGCGATTCCGATTACGATTCCGATTTTTTTAAATAATTTTTTCCCAAAAATTTTATTCATAATCAAAAATTTTTTGCTAAATAACAAAAAACTTGATTATATCGGGGAGAATTAATCCCCGGCACTGCTTTGTGAGAAAAATTTAATTTCAGTCATTATTAGGGTTGTAAATTATATGGACTATAAAAAGGCAAATATGGACATAAAATATGGACTAAAAAAGCCCGAAATACGGACTAAAAAGCTCAAATATGGACCAAAATATGGAATTCGTTTCAGAAAATATTTTTTTTCAAAATTCATTGGTATTCTCGCTAAAAAAAATTCCTTCAAAAGGTCAATTCTTAGGGGTGTAATAATCGGATTTCAAGGCAAAATCCGATTACGATTATCCGATTCCGATTATGGCCCAAAATCCGATTAATTGCGATTCCGATTACGATTACGATTCCGATTCGGCACATCCCTGGTGCGTACGGTAGAGAAATTTAATTCAAAAAGATGCCAGCCAATAAGGGGCTTCTTCAACAATTTAAAAGCAGAAATTACAGACATTTTTGTAATTTAAAATTATTTTGTTTTGTTTAAAAGATTTTTTTAAATTTCAAATTTAAATATCGCAAATTAGAAAAAAAATGCAAATTTGGAATTTTGTTTCACTAAAATGCAACAGGCACTTACTGTAAAATACACCACCACACTAATCAGCGGCAAATCATCACAAATTTCTGTGGTGCAATGATTTACGAAAGTGCACTAATTAGCTGAAAGTCACCAAACAATTAGTGCACTAATTAGTGATTAGAAAAAAAAATTGCCAACATTAGCATTTCGTTTCACTTAAATTCAACACGCAATTAGTGTCCAATACACCACCACACTAATTAGCGGCAAACCATCGCAAATTTTTGTGGCACAATTTATTCACGAATTGGTGCAACAATCTAATTACTGAAAGTCACCCAACAAATTAGTGCACTAATTAGCTACAACTCATCACTATTAATGCATTAAATGCACTAATTAGTCTCTCGTCCCCAAACTGTCACCGCTTTAAACTAAGCCTTTCTTCCCCTTTCAACAGGTGTTGTCCGAAATTGGGCCAGCCGTGCTCATCTCCACGTTGACCAACATTTTCGCGGACGGCTGCGGTTGGTACACGTCGTCGCCGGAGCTTGGCGCACTTTGCCTGGGCAACATGGTGTCCATGTTAGTCGCGTTCATCTACCAGGTACGGTAATCAAAAATGAAACGGTAGAAAAATTATAAAAAAAATATATTTAAATGATTCACAGCTACTGTATGTTTGTTTGTTTTTTGAAGATTTTGGTAATTTTTTCGTTTAAAAATGTAAAACTGAATTGACGAAATTCAAAAAATGGGAATATTTAATTAAAAATTTATTTTATTTTTATTTTTATTATTATTAATTTTTAATTTAATTTTTATTTTTCTACCGCAGAAGCGACACGACAGTTTTTAGAATATATTCTATTTTTTCGTCGCATTTTTCAAAAAATAAACTTTCTTGAAATAAGGGGTCCTGCGTTAATGTTCCGCCGAGAAAATTTTGTCGATTTTTTCCTCAATTTTTTTAACAGATTCTCACAAAAAAATTTTGTACTTTTGTGGATTTTTGGGAAAAAATTCGCGAAATTTTGGGTTTGGGAAAATTTTTTGGTGAGATCTGATCTTGGAGAGCAACACAACAAGGAAAATCGAATTTTCAGTAAAAAAACAATTTTTCTATTCAAAATTGCGAGTGAGAATAAACCAATAAAAAAAAAACATTAATTTAACGAAAGAAAAATTTATTTTTTTGAAATGCCCATAATTTTCTGCTCCCAGATGACCTTTTATGCCGGTTTGATGTCGCTGGTTGGCCGCTACGAAATTGCCACGGAGCGACGGGAACGGCGCGAGCTGCAGGAGAGCATTCGGCGTGCCGTCGAAACGGGCGGTGCCGGCATGGAACTGGGCAAATCAAGCGTGAAGCATGGACTGACGGTACGGTACAGGGCCCTACCGTATTTTACCATGTTTTTGGGCACTGTTCAATTGATCAAAATTGCTTATATTTGATTAAGAAGATTGGCATTTAAAATTTTTATTTATCAATAGAGGTTGAAATTTTAGTTGCGAAAACCCAAAAATAATTTAAAAAATTTTCCTAAAAGTGGCGGATCTAAGAAAAAAAAAATCATTAGATTTGAATTCTTTAATTCTACATAATTTTAAACTTTCAAAAAAATTCAACTTTTTGAAAAATATATGGAAAAAAGGGTGAAAATTTTTTCTAAAACATTTTTTTAATATTCCATTGAAAAATTTTAAATTAAAATTTTTGTATTTTGGGTCCATGGAGGAAAGTGAAAAATTTAAAGTTTTTTTTGAGAGTTCGTTTTTTTTGTTATTTGTCCTTCATTTTCGATTTGTGAACCCTTGAAAATTTGGTATATTTTCAAATTTATAGAAAATTATACAATTTTTTTCAAAAAAAAGGCTTTAAAATTTTTATTTTGGAATTTTTTTTGTTTTTTTCCAGCGCCAACACAGCAAATTCCACGAGCACACTAAACATTACATCAGTGAAACAATCCAAACTTATGTGAGCATTGTGGCCAACAAATTCGGTACGTTTTTTTACAGTAACCTCCTCATTACTGTAAATTGTTTATTTACTAATTAATTTATTAGTTGCAATGCTGATCGTTGTACTGTACTTTGTCTATTTGGGCATGTCCATTTGGGTAAGTGGGGGGGGGGGGGGGGGGGGGGGACAATTAATTGTGAAATTAATTAATTTGAATTGGGTAATTAATTAATTAACTGTAATTTGACTGTGAGATTAGCTACGCGGGAGTAGACTTTTAAAATTAAAAAAAAAAAAAGAAATTTAATTTTTCAAAAGTTTACTTCTTAAAAAATAAGAAAAAAACAAAGAAAATACCACAAAAAATCCAAAATTTTCCAACTTTTTAAAACCAAATTATTTTATTAAAAGAAATTTAATTTTTCAAAAGTTTACAACAGAAAATACCCCAAAAAATCCAAAATTTTCTAACTTTTTAAAAATCAAATTATTTATTAGAAATTTAATTTTTAAAGAATTTTAAACAAATGCCAGTAAACTTTTTAATGCTTTATTGTCATAGCCAAAAAAATAAAATTGCTAGTTAATTCACGAGAATTGAGTCTATAATTGAACACATATTACCGATTAAATAGAAAATTCTAAATTTCGAATATTTCAACGCCGAAAAAATCCAAAAATTTTTAAAATTTTCGAAAAATCCAAAAATTTTCTTAGAATTTATTGTAAATTCAGGGAGTCACTCAAATGGAGGTCAAACTGTCTATCCAACAACTGTTCACCAGCGATTCGCCACTTCTTAAGGTGATCGATCAGGCCCGAAAACAAACGTTCAAATTTACCCAATTTTTGGCATTTTCAGGTTGACGAATTACGTGTTGGTTACCAAGTGCCGCATTTCATGGTAATTATAGTTAATTAAAAATTATTTAACATTTTAATAGTGTTGTTTTAATTCAACCTGAAGCGATTTAATGATAATTAAATTAAATTATTGAATCTTTTGAGAGTTTACTTACTTGCTAATTAATTATAATTATTGACTAAGTGCTAATTATGCAATTAAATTATAAATACCTTATTTAGTTAAAAAAAATAGATATTTAACATTCTGATAAATGTAACTTTGATTAAACAAGAATTCGATTAAGTTCTGCTTAAACTAAATTATTGAATGGTATGAGTGCTTAGTTACTTGCTAATTAAACATAATTATTGATTAAGTGCTAATTATGCAATTAGTGCCAATTAGTGCAATTAAATCATAAATACCTTATTTCGTTAAATAAAATAGGTCCATTTAACATGCCGATAAATGTATTTTGATGAAACATGAAATGACTTAATGCTAATTAATTGAAATTATTTGCTAGATGAATTTTTGCTAATGTATTTGGTTGTTGTTGATTATTGCTAATTAGGCAATTTGTGCTATTCACAGTAATTAAATTTTATTAATTGTTCCCCCTCCTCCCCCTTGAAGAGTTCCACCGTTTTGGTGTTCAACCCGGGCAACCTCAGTGACCCCGAACGGTTGGCCAAAATGAACAATTTTGTGGCCGAGTTGGAAGCGATCAATGGCTCATGGGGCCCAATTGGGACCAAATATTTTGTGCGCGACTTTATCGCCTATGAATTGCGGGACGAAGGTGGTGAAAAGTGAAAAAATTTGGCCATTTGTCAGGCCAAGCCGGTGGTGCCATCTCAGCGCCACCAATTCAGTTTTCCAATTTTTTAAAATTTCTATGAATTTTGCAACCTATAGCGCTATTTTCTTGAAATTTTTGAAATTTTTGTGAATTTTGGAAGAAAAAGTCTAAGTTCAGATGGCACACTACTCACTCTATTGGCTTAAAAATAAATATTAATGTTTTTGAAATTTAGTTAGGTTTATTTTTGGAAAATCAAAAAAAAAAATTAAATAAATAATTCGATTCTTTTAGTTTTCGCCGAAAATTAAAACTTAAAAATTTTCAAGGAGAAAGCTTTGATAATTTTTTAAAGAAAATTATTGAAAAAATCATAGATTTTTTATAACAAAATTTCAAAAAGAAATCTTAGAAAAATTTTCAAACCGAAATTTTTCAAGAAAAACTTTCGAATTTTTTTTTATAAAATTTCAAACAAAATTTTGAAAAATTTTTCTTGTTTTGTGCAAAAATTTTTGGAAAAATTAGTAATTCCTCATAAAATTTTAAAACATTAGAATTTTCAATTCTTTCCTTTGACTTTCTTTTTTTAAATTTATCTAAGATTGTTTTGTTGAAAATTTTCTAACTTTTCAATTAAAAAAAAAATTGCGGCTGAAATTATGTCCCGATGAAATTTCGGCGGCAAAATTTTGAGGTACGTACATCCATCAGCAGGAGGCTCTATTTCATTGATCAATGCTAATTTTATTTGATCATATCTATACTTCTCAGATGATCTGGAGTCTGAACTTGCTGCGCTTGATGCCGGCGTGGAAAGCACAACCTCAGCAGCCGGGGGCGGCGACGACACGGCAATGGCACTGACCACACAAACGCCAAACGGACCGTACCGCGAGGATGACTTGCGCGCGTTTCTGCGTTGGCCCGAGTCCGAGGAGTGGAAGGCGTACATCCGACTGGACAACGACACGTAAGCTTGTCTAATAATGCTTTTTCGAGAATAATGGGACCAAGCAAGTCTTGGACACGAGTAATCTCGGAAACTTTCGCTCTCGAGTGTATTCTAATGATCAGGGAATCTAAGCCTGATCGATCAGTTCTTCTCATTTTCTTTTCATCCAATCAGACATTTTAAAATCTTTTTGATCAATTATGATTTATTTCGCCCAGATCTGGTCCTAATCATGCATGCTTCTTCTAATATCCCTGATTTTCTTATCCACTCATAACTTTTCTCAGACACAACCAAATTGTACAATCTTGGTATCATACGATAGCCCTAAGAGTTCTTTATTAGCCTGCCAAATTTCAAAAAATTTTATTGTTTTTCAAATGTTATGACAATTTTTTCATTTTTTTGGCTAGAACTTTTGAAAAACAATAAAATTTTTGAAATTTGACAGGCTAATAGAGAACTCTTAGGGCTATCGTATGATAGATACCAAGATTGTACAATTTGGAAGTTTTCTTGAAAAAGTTATGAGTGGATTTAATCAGCAAATTTTGCACTTTTTGTCCTTCGACCTAGCACCGTATACACTATATGGGCGTCTTATCTCTGATCTGATCACTAGGGATCGGATTTTTAAGGGCAAAAAAGTACAAAATGAGGGCGTAAATAAGGTCGAAAAAGTTCCATTTAGGGATAATTTTTTAAATTTCTGTTTTTATATGAAAATAATTTCAATTAAGGCAAGCAATTTTCTTCATTGATTACAGTTGCAAATAATTAAAAAATATTCGAAATTTTTGAATATATTTTTCTAAAATAAATAAAATTTCAAAAACCAAAATTTGATCAAAAAAGAAATAAATTCAAAAATTTTGGTCAAAAGAACGAATTTTATGTGAAAAATTTTTTGAAATTTTCCAAAAATGTGATCACATCAAAAAAAATCTTTTTTAATTGCCTTTTGTAAAAAAATTTATTAATTTTACTAAGTTAGTAAATTTTTAAAAAAAAAATTTCTCGGGGGGGGGGGGGAAACGATGCGGGGGGGAACTGATATGAGGGGGGAAACGGCGGGGGGGGCTGCTTTTTTATATGATCAGGTCACCTGAATGATCAAAAAATATTCAATCATTTAAACATTCCTATATGATAATCAAAGTCTGATCCTGGTTCATTTACAAAAATTTTATCCTCTGATCAATGTGCTCATTTTGTGTTTCAGGGGACGCCTTGAGCGCTTCTTCTTCACCACTGGCTACCATGGTGATCAGCTCAAAATATGGACTGAACGTGGCCACATGCTGAACCAATGGCGTGCCATTGTGGACAAATATGCCAAGTGAGGGCTCTTAAAAGCAGAGTTGTACGGGACCTGGACCTGGTACTGAAAAACACGTACAACTGAGTACCTAAGTCCAGGTTTTGACCAGTTTTGCCGGGGCCGGGAAAGGTCCCGGTTTTCCCAGCCAAAATGTCCCGGTTTTTCAACCCAAAAAATCCCGGTTTTGCCCAAAATTCCTGGTCCCGTACATCTCTACTTAAAAGTGATCGGAAACGCTGATCTCGTGCCCATGGCATTTTGACAGATCGGAAAATTTCAATGCATCAGTGTATTATGATGACTCAATCTTCTTGGATCTGATCGACAACATGCCAATCGACACACTGCAATCCGTCATTGGCACATTGGTAAGTGGTGTTTGATCGCTTGATCACTTTGCCTAAATTTTTATCACTAATTCACCAATTTCCATTCATGATCAATTTATTTACTGATTTAATTTTAATCTAGTGAAAACTGTTTCATGGGCCCCCTATCCCCCAAATTATTATCCCCGAAATCTCATTCCCGAGCCTACTTATCACTTTCCACCTCAATCCGTTTTAATTCATTCCTAACGCCTTGATCAATCATTGGTTTACCAATTTTATGATCAGTCCCGGTTCATTCCTCACGGTTCTCAATTCTGATCACTTCAATTCAATACCGATCGTTTGATCATTGCTTCGTTTTCCCAATGGATGATCAGTCCAAGTTCATTCCTTTTGGTGCTCTATTTTCTAAATTCTTATCACTCCCCGGGTTTCTAATCATTCAACACCTATCGCTTGATCAAAGCTTTATTTTCCCGATTCTGATCACTTTAATTCAATACCGGTGATCACTTGATCAAAGCTTTGTTTTACCGATTTTTGATCACTTCAAATTTATACCGATCGCTTGATCAAAGCTGTTTTTCCATTTTCTGATCACTTCCCCTCTTCCCCCCCCCCTGATCAGTTATGCATGGGCTTTGTGTGCTTTCTGTTCCTGAACAGCATGTTCACTGTTGCGATGGCATCCGGCTGTGTGTTGTCCATTTGTTGTGGCATTCTTGGCATTCTCAGCTGGTTGAAAACTGATCTGGACCCAATCACAATGGCAAGTTTGGAAAATTCAAACAAAATTTTCGAAATTTCTTAATTTTCATAATTTTTCATTTTATAATTATTTTTAAAATTTTTAATTCTTTAAAAAGGACAACAAAAACCTGGCAGTTTTTTAAATTTCTCTTAATGGTAACACTAATTTTTCCTAAGATAATCTCAACAAAAATCAGGTACCTTTTGGAAAAATTCACAATATTTATCTAAAAAATTCTTCATTTCAAAAGAATTATAAAATTTTCTTCATATTTTACGACATTTTTCTGCTGGACCGTAGGGGGAAATTTAAAAAACATATTCAAACCTAGTTAAAAAAAAAGACTTACAAATTAAGTTTTTTTCCCCAAAAATTTCGACTTTTTCTCGTTGCCCATGCTTTTTAAAAACTGTTTGGCTTTGATCAATTTTTGTTGAAGCTTCCCGTCCGCCGATGGTTTTTGTGTTCATTGTTTTCCCATTATGAAAACGATTTTTTATTTGAGTCTTGACGCCTAATTAGCCTAATTACCCAATTACGCTTACATTAATCAAATTTAATTGGTTGGCATTTTCAGGCTGCCATGACCATCTCAATTGGCTTCAGTGTGGACATTCCGGCCCACGTGTCCTACCATTATTACCAGGCGGCAGCGCAAGGCGTTGATCAGCCGCAGGCGAAGCTGGTCAGTGTCATTAAGTCGTCAGAAAATTTGAAAAAACGCTAAAAAATTTTCAAAAAATTTATTTTCTTGGAATTTCTTCTAAAAAATTATTTAAATATTTTTTTATTTTTCGGGAGGAAACGACCTGCTCCGACAACAATAATGATTGGACTGTAAAAAAAAAATTAGTTTTTATTTTTGTAAAAATGAAAGTGCGTTGATGCCGACCTGACGCCGCATTAAAATTTAAAAATTCGCTAAATTTACAAAAAATCCAAAATTTTTTGATAAAAAAACTACTAAAAATGGGGCTCAAAATCACAAAATTTGGTGATTGTTTGGCAAAAATCTGTTAACAAACCGCATTTAAAATGTTTTTTGGAAAAACCGCCGCAAAAAAAATTTTTTTTTTAAAATTATTTTTAAACATATTTTTACGAAAAGTTATTTCTTTTTTACAGTAAAAATTACCAAAAAAAAAAAAACTTTGTTCAGGTGAACTGTTTGTCCTCGGTGGCTTTTCCTGCCCTCCAGGTAAATTATTTGAAAATTGCGTCAGCAAAATAATTAAATTAATTGATGGACTAATTACGGTAATTAATTGCATTGTTTGCTTATTAGGCTGCTCTGTCCACCTCGCTGTGTGTGTCCTCACTTCTGCTTGTCCATTTGCACATGGCTACTGTATTTGTGAGGACTATGGTAGGTTTGATTGAGAGAGACCAAACATTGAGGGATTATAGTATGGGTTAGACTTTTCGAAAATTTTGTTGCCCAAGTTTAAAATCCTTTAAAAATTCCAAAATATACTCCAATGCTGTCAGCGAGAGTCTTGGTCTCGACGCGAGAAAAGTTTCGGGTTTTTTGGGTCTCGGAATTTTTAGCCTCAAGTTTCGAGAAATTTTTGATCTCGAACAACATGAACAGACAACAAAGCATTGAGCACGGGGGTGGACCTTGACAAAGAACCCAATTCCCGAGAAAGTTTCGGTTCGAGAAATGGGCTGAGAATTGAAGCCGAAAGTCAATACGAAGACGAAAAAAAAAAATCCCGCGAAATTCTTTCAGTCGGGAATCAATTCTTTTAAGCGAAAATCTGCGAGATTCCTTGGCTCGAGAATCTTGACTTTGAATGAACAAAAAATATAGACCGAGACTCCAAAACCCCGAGAAATTTCTCGACTCGGAAACAAAACTTTCACACAGCCAGAGGGCCCCCTACGGCGTGCCAAAAAAAAAAAAATTTCTTTTGCCCTCAGGTGCTATGCGTGGTGCTGTGCAACCTGCACGGCCTGGTGTTCCTGCCCGCCTTTCTGATCCTGTTCGACTCCGTTGTCCAACACATGCGGAAACGCGTCGCGCAACGACGCGCCGCCGGCGCGGCGACAGACGCCAACGGTGGCGGCGGCGCCGTAAACAAGCGCTGGCCGACGCCCATCCCGGAGGCGAACAGCAGCCAGGAAAGCTCATTGCGTACCAATACCAATGCCGGTGCCGCGCCGCCAATGTCGCCGCCGGCGCAGAACCGAAATGGCGCCGCTGGCCAATACCGTAACGGACGGACCAAAGCGCCGGCGGAACAGTCCCGCGTCACGGACAGGTGACAGACAACAAATGATGGTTAATTCTTTGGGACGATATATGAAGCCAAAATGTGATCGTTGGCATTTCCGCTGGGCCAAATTGATCACTCACTCACTGATCAGCAATTTGAGTCCCTTTCTGTCCCCAGTTAATTTTTAATGTAAAAAATTTTCAGCACCGGGCAGAAAAATCAGAAATTTTTATCCGTTTTTTTACTTTTTTAAAATTTTAATGAAATTTGCTAACAAAATTTTCAAAAAATTAATTGCCCGTCCTTCTTCAAATTTTAAAAAATTTTGCATTTCGAGAGGGGAGGGGGGGGGGGGTTTTCTTTTGGGGGATTTTTCTATTATTAAGAAAGCCCTAAGTGTTCTCTATCAGTCTACAAAATTTCAAAAAATTTTGTAAAGTTTCAAAAAAGTTAGGGCCAAAGATGTTAAGACACCAAGAATACAGTGCCGTTTTAGTATAGCCGGGACTCAAATGGCTGTTTTTTTGGTATTTTCGGGCACCACTGTTTTTCCAGGCCGATGTTGGACCGTTTCAATTCGGTGGACGAGACGGACGGCGGCGGCACGGAAATGGTGGCATCCAAACCGTCGATGAAATCCATTGTGAAAGTGCCAGCAACGGAGGTGGTGTCAGAAAATGAGGAGGAGCAAAAAGTGGACGACAACAAATCGGCAGCAGTGGACAATTCAAAAAATTAGGGGCAAAAAAATGGCATTTCAAAAAAAAAATTAAAAATTTGTTTTTTTAAAGTTCAAATTAATTTCATTTTTAATTTTATATCTGTGATTTTTACTGTTTTTTTACATATTGTAATGCGACAACATTGGAGACCTCTAATAAGAAGAAAAATATTACTATCTTCTTCAATACGTATTGAGAAAAAACGGGTTGCGGCAATAGTGCCGATGGTACCCACCTTTTTTGGAAAAATGAAATTTTTGAAATTTTTTTTCGAGAAAAGATTGTAGAAGCGGTTTTAAGGGCCGGAGAATCTGAATCTGATATTAATTCCGACCTATGTCGAACCCCGAACCCGGGTTCGAGCAAAAAGTCGAAAACTCAAATTTTCGAATTTCTCATTTTTGGTCTAAAAATGGCTTTCACCAGTAGCAAAAAAAATTTTGGATGGAAATTTTTTTTTTTTTTTTGGATTTTCGTGTTTGGCCCTATGACAGGGTTGTAATACATACCATCATGATGCATCCTTGCAATAAAATTTCCAGTTCAATCAAATTCATTAGTCGCCTAGCAAATTTAATGAGACCAACAACAAAAAAAACAGAATAAGAGACCAAACAAAGTGAGAGAGAGAGGAGACCAGGCAAAAATAAATTCAACAAATGCATACATTTTCCTATATTTTGATATTTTCCCGCATTACACGTCCAATTCTTCCGGTTGCATTTCCTCTTCCGTGACACCGCTGATCGCCTCCTGCAATTCGTTGTCGAGAAAGTCGCGCACAATTTCAACCGAACGGCCGCAGAGCAAAATGGGATTGGCAATCAGTTGGGCCAAATCAGCGCGAACCTTCCGAGAAATTATTTGTCAAAAAAAACAAATAAAAAATTCAAATGACGTCCTTCCCTATTTTTAACAAAGCATCACAAAATTTGCAAATTTTCCACGACCGGCGTGCGTTTCAACGAAGAATTTTTGTAAGAAAAAAAAGCTAGAAATTTTCTGAGATTTTTCTATAAGTCCAAAAATTTTTTTGAAAACAAATATTTCAAACCCGAAAATGGCAAAGTTCAGATTTTCAAAAATTTTGCGATGGCGAAAAATGGAGTGCACACATAGCCGGGAATTGGCCCGTCAAGTTTTGCTTCCCATGTATTTTTTTCAGTCTATACATGGGCCTTCAATTGCATGTCGTTGCCAACGAAATCATTTATCCCCTTCCATCAACTCACATCCTCCGGGAATTTGGCCAGCACTTCCTCACGGTTCTGCACGTTTCCCCGGAAAATGTCGTTGATGAATGCGTGCGCCTTCTGCTGATTGTTGCCAAAACTGCGGGTGAGCATCATCTTCGCACGCTCCAAAAAGGCGTATGATTTGGCCACATTGTCATTCACCACTCCGTAATTGACGCACAGTTTCGGGATCACGGCCTGAACAAAGAAGGGGGAAGGGGGGGGGTGAGTGAATATCAGAGGCGACGATTTTTTTTTTGTTGCTTTACAATGCCAAAATCAAATTTAAATCAACCATCCATCCATGTAATGGTCGAACTCTTTTCTGCTTATCACGTACGCCTTTAAAATGATGTAATAAACAGTACCAGCAGTGTTGACAGAATGGCGTCCGCATCCAGAAAGGCTCGCTGCTGCATGGTGTATTGAGTGCCAGTGCCAATGCCGTCCGTACTTCCCACATACCCCACGGCGGCACAGTTCAGCAGCATACTCTGACAATGGATTAGGGAGACTTATTTTACTGTTCAACAAATTCTGTTTGACACAATCACTTTCCGTTGTTTATTTAACTGTTTAAGCGATTTAGAGATTGAAAAATTTAAGTTTTCTGGACATATTTAATTGTAAGTTTGGAAATTTAAATTTAAAAAAAATTGGGGGGGGGAATCTGCACTTACCACCATTTGGTTAATCATTCCATGGTTTTCAAGAGCGGAAACCGCAGAACTGCCGACCTGCAAAAGAGAAGAAATAAGGCACAAAAAATGAGTAAAATAACGAAAAAAATATATCCCAACCCCGCAAACAAAAATGGCACGAAAAAGTCAGTATTTTCGGAATAGGACAAAATTTCTCCGCCAAAATTACGCCGTGACAAAAAATTTCGCGGAACAAATTTTTTAAAAAATTTCATCGACGGAATTTTGAGGTGTACCAGTTAAGTGTTTTGTGGTATTAAGAATACTAACGTATTTCATAGGTATCATTTTTAATCACTTTTTTTACCTGTTCATCGCCGAATGATACGCTCATTTCGCCGTCGGACTGCAAAATGCGCAAATCAAAAGCAAATTTGGAGGCCGCGGAAGCCAACGAAGCGAGTGCAAAAGCCAAATTAAAGTCCTTGAAAAAGAGCACAAAAGTTAGGACCGAGCTTTGGATTTGGCCCAAAGACATAGCTAAAAGTAATGCTTTTGCAACAAAAAATAAATAAATTTAAAAAGGAACAAATTTGACGAAAATTGGCTAAAATTTCCCATTCATGCACATACGGCGCCAAAAATCATTAAGGATTAATGATAATTTATAGTTCGCTCAAATGCTAGATAAAGGCCCAGAGATTCAGCTATTTTGTGGAAATGTTTTGAAAAAAATTATTAATTCATCATTAAATTTTGAAAAATTTTTAAAATTATTTTCTTAAAAAATTTTAGGTTTTAAAAATAGTAGAAAAACTTCCCGGGGGGGGGGGGGGGGGGAGGGGAAATGTAGGCACCCTAATCGTCAGGTGATACATCCCTCACCGTGCCATTACAACCGGTGAACAGTTTGTCCCCAAAGCCGGCCTTCTGCGCAAACGCGGCGTCGAACTGCTCGGCACGCTCGAGATCAGTGATGTTGAAGAGGCCGACCAGCGGGTCCTGCATGGCGATGGCATCCATGACGCCGCGAAAGCGCAACTCGGCACGCACCTGACGGAGCTGAACACACGAAATAGGGAATAAAAAAAGGAAAATTTTTATTAGAATTTTTTTTGAGAATAAGCTTATTTTAGGGAGTTTTCGGGGTCGAAAAACCGATAAATTTATTTCGAGTTTTATGCGGGTCCGAATTCGAACTGGGAATTGGGTTTTCGTGGTCTAACAAAACGTTCGAACTCATTTCTTACCTCGGGCTCGAACCAAACGAATGGTTCATGAAATGGGAATTTTGGGCGAAAATTAGTGCCGACTTTTTGTTCGAATTCTGTACTAGGGTTGGAAATGGGTCGCAACGGAATCAGAGGAAAGCCATAATTTTTTTTCTTCTTACCTTTTTGAATGCGTTCAGAAGTCCGTCTGCCCAAAGGACCGCCCTTTTGCCAATGGTCACCAACGAAGCCTTCTGCAAACTAATGCGCCCAACGGTAGGATGGTCGGCAGTGTCATTGGCGAATTTGGCAAGATGCTTCAGACAGATGGCCAATCTGTGCAAGGAAAAAATTAATAAAAAAAACAAATACAGGACCATTTGCGCCTGCAAAAAAAAAAAAAATTTTTCCAAAAAAAATCCCCTTTTTGCGGTCGCTGACCCTGAAACCCATTCGGCGAAGGTGGGAGGGGGTTCGACCCCTCCTCCTTCGCCTGCGAAGTGCCCTAAAACGGGGGCCTTTCACAGCGAGGGGGGGGGGGTGAGCGAAGGCAAAAAGGGAAATTTTTTAAAAATTTCTTTTTCTTAAAAATTAGCCAAAATTGCAATTTTTGGTCTTTTTTGAAAAGTGCGGCGTAAAAAAAAAGCGTTTTTAAAAGCAAAAAAAAGTCGCTGTTTGACTTGAAATCCCGAAAACTTAGTAATTTTGGGTGAAAGCCTGTTAACAAACTTTTGGAATTTCTTTTCGCAATAGGCCGCTCACATTCCCCCCCCTCCCCCCACTCAACCTCTTGCTCAAAATTTTGGTTGACCGAAGAACATCAGCCAATACTCACAAAATTTAGTGTTTTTTTTTGAAATATGAAAAAAAAAGAAAACCTTTTGATCAAATAGTCAAGTGCCTCCCGCTGGGTCATCAGGTCAGCGTTGTCCTGCACAAAGCACGAAGTCTTAAAAAACATCATCTAATTATTTTAAAGTAAAATACTGCAGGAACATTTATGCAAATTATAAGCCGAGTCAGGCCCGTAGCATGGGGATTAGAGTTCGTGGCTTTTCTGTCTGTACGGGTTTACATGTTCTCTTCAGAGGCGCACGCTCTCTCGTAGGGACAGAGACGCATATTCTCTCGCAGCAGGAAAAAGTCCGTATTAGTCCGTGTGGTGAAACTTCGCTACGCTGGGATGCGTTACGACTCTCTGATGCAGCGAAGTTTCACCACACGGACTTTTTCCTGCGGCGAGAGAATATGCGTCTCTGCCCTACGAGAAAGCATGCGCCTCTGAAGCGAACATGTAAATCCGTACAAACAGAAAAGGCACAAACTCTAATGGGGATATGAGGGGAGGGGGGGAGGAAAATCCAGAAATCAAAATTATCCTTTTAAATGGGCAAGTTTTTGAAATTACCAGTTATTTAGCTAGCACGGTCCTGAGCCAGTGGTCAATTTTAAAACGGGAAATTCGGGGCCTTATTTTACTATAAATGCCCATAATTATTAAAATCGTCTTTTATTGCAAACCTCAAAAAAAGACTCAATGCGCTCCATCGTAGGCGCCTCGCCCAACCCGCTCTCGGACTCGACCAGCCAGTTGCACAACTGACGAGAGAGGGCAACCTGAATACACCGTGATGAAAACAAATTGAAAACTGACATAAAGAGATTACTGCTGGTCGCTTACTTTTTTTTCACGAGAAAAAAGGTGAAGAAGTGGGCTTTTGCGGCACCAACGCTCGGAAAAAACACTTTTGTAAGAGTCCATATTTGTTTAAAGAAAATACTTGGAAAATGGCTAAACACAGCGAATCAATTTTGGGTTCTCTTGTTCAAATAAGCAGGTTTAAGTTTATTATTTACCTAAATGTTCTTTTTGCGGTTATTTTATCGCATGAAAAGCTCAAAAATAGCATTTTTTCAGAAGAAAAAAGGGCTCACAATCAGTGAACTTTAGGCGTTCAATCTTCAGTTTCTATGGCCATTACTTTTTTCTTGCTTGGAAACTGAAAATTGGAGGCTTAAAAATTGATTGGGTACTTTCCTGTTTTGAAGGCACACCCCAATTTAAAAAAATATGTTGGACTCGTATTTAGTTATGAGTTTCTTTGGAGCGAGGACTATAAACGACATAACGTCAATGAATTTGAGGATATTTTGACAGAAATACTGCTTTTATGCCTCCAAAATAGTTAAGTCTATTAAAATTGAACGCTCTTTGTTGCATTATAAAAAAATTGTGTGTGCCTTTAAAACAGGTAAGTACCATCGATTGGACGCCTAAAGTGTATTAGAACTGCATTTTCTGCGGTGCGCTTTTAACAAACAAACAAACAAAAAAACTTTTCGAGAACAGGGGTTCGCCGATAGGCGCCACCGGGAAGAATATGAATTTTGTAAAGAAAATTTTTTGTTTTGTGTTAGATCCTAGGGTTTTTAAGATGAAAATGTTATTGTTTAAACAACATAATAGTAAGCATGGACATCGGTCACACATTACCCAACGCTTTGATGGGTACCCGGTGATTTCGTCAGTGGAAATCCCTTACTATATACTAAGGTGGAAAAAACCTAAAATAAGTTTAGTTTCCTACAATGCGGCAGAGAAGCGGGAAAATATCGGTCATATGGCCCGGAGCCCAAAATGGCCGAAATATATACCAATCGATAGCTCTCGGTCTGTAATGGAAGAATCCGAAATAATTTTTTTGCGGCAACCAATCCCTGAAGAGTTACAGACCCGGGACTGAAGTGGCCAAATGCCTTTGGAACTGAACCGTCCAATTACTTAAAACGCATGAATTGCGACAAAATAGATATCATTAGAGACCGACTTTTGAGGCATATGCCTTTTTTTTCTGCGCACTTGTTTCGATATATTGAGCATAAATAACGCATTTTCCACTTGGTTTGAGGCTTCTACGTTGACTTTTATTATGCCTTTTTTTGCCTTTTTCGGGATTTTCGTGCCTTAAATGCCTTTTTTGGCATTTTGCCGTTTTGGTGCCTTTTTTGGCGTTTTTTTCCCGAAAAATTCCATAAAAAATGCAATAAAATCGGGAAAATACACCCCTAAAAATGACTTGAAAAATTTTCCAGAAATTACACCCCTAAGAATTGAATTTTTTTTAGAAAATACACCCCTAAGAATTAAAATTTTTTTCTCAAAAATTGATCGCCAAAATTTCATTTTTTTTTCTTGATAAAAAAGTTTAGTTTTAAAAATTTTTTGTCAAAAAACATTATAAAACATTTATTAGTCATTTAAAAGACCAAAATTAAGTTTTTTGGTTAAGTTTTACGTGTTTTGCTCACTAAAAATACGCAATAAAAAAATTTAAATGCCTTTTTTCATGCCTTTTTCGCGATTTTCGTGTCTTTTCATGCCTTTTTTTCAATTTTTTTGTGCCTTTTATAGTGCCTTTTTCGCAATTTTTGGTGCCTTTTTAGTCGGTCTCTAGATATCATTCGATTCCTCTCGGCATGTAACCCAAGAATCTGAAAGAATTTTTGGATAAAAACGAAATTGAAAAAAGATATGGGTCATCAAAATCGTTAAAACTGGTTTAAACCGGTCAGTCACAAAAAAGGAAAAAATCAAATATAAAAGATTGAATTTAGCTTATTGCGCTAAAAAACCGCCGCACACTCGACTACGGCGGCCAGTAGGTGGGGCGAGACTACGGGCTACGGAAGAAGTCCGCGCGTGATCCGCAGGCGGTTGACTGATTGGCGGGGGCCCTTCGGGCCCCCGCAGTCAACCGCCTGTGGCGCTCGTCAGACTGCTTCCTCCGCCCTCCGTCTCGCCCCACTACTTGCTCCGTCTTCGCATGCTCCCTTTTGCGAAGTTCGAAAGCTGCAAGTGCCTTTAAGCGTTTTTGGCTCACTTAAATTGGTTTTTTTTTATCAGTCATTTTTTCGAGGTTTTGATGACCCATAACTTTTTTCAATTTCGTTTTTATCCAAAATTCTTTCAGATTCGTGGGTTATATGCCGAGAGGAATCGAATGATATCTATTTTGTCGCAATTCATGCGTTTTAAGTAATTGGACGGTTCAGTCCCAAAGGCATTTGGCCACTTCAGTCCCGGGTTTGTAACTCTTCAGGGATTGGTTGCCGCAAAAAAATTCTTTCGGATTCTTCCATTACAGACCGAGAGCTATCGATTGGTATATATTTCGGCCATTTTGGGCTCCGGGCCATATGACCGATATTTACCGAGAAGCGAAATAAGGAATAGGTAAATTGTAGGGAACTAAATTCAAAAATGAACTATAGTTTCCTACATCAGAATGTAGGAAACTAAAAAACATTACGCCAGAAAAGCCCAAAAATTTAAAATTCTGGTAAAATCAAGCATTTCTCGTATATTTTTCTTTGAGTTTTCACCTAATAAACACGTTCTAACACCTGACTTCTTAAGCATAGTTCTTCAAGTAATTTTATCAGACTAATAAAAAGCAAAATTGAATAAATAAGAATGAATTTTGTGTAATTCAAGTAACAATATGATCAGTATCATCAAAAGCTTTCAAATGGTTCAAAGATCCGCAGCAAATAATCGCGGAAATTGTCTCTTCTGCCATATTGCATCGCGTAAAATCCGTCTTCAGTCGCCTGAGATGAGAAAACGCCCTCTCCGCATGCGCCGAGCTGGCCGGGATGCACAAAATTTTTTGGGCGAGACGTTTCAAATTTGGCATGAACTTAAAATAAAATTTTTGGGTATTTTATGTATGCTTATCACATTATCACCTTTTGTTCACGCCAAAATTCCAGCAAATCGACGATTTTAGTACATGGCATTAAGGTGGAAAAAACCTAAAATAAGTTTAGTTTCCTACATTTTGTGTCTGACCCAAAAAAATTATAGTTTCCTATAATAAGAATGTAGGAAACTACAATTCATTATGCCAGAAAAGCTCATAAATTTAAATTTTGCTTACTTTTTCTTCTTCATTATTTAATTTAGAATAGAGCTGAGCGGGACCGGGATTTTTGACAAAAACCGGGACCGGGATTTGCCGGGACCAGAAAAGTCGGGACCGGGACCGGGACCAAGTTTTTCGACCGGGACCGGGACCGGGACCGCAAGAAAAGCCGGGACCGGGACCAACCGGGACTTTTTCCAAGAGAAAATTTTTTTTGAAAAATTTTAAAAATTTTTGGTGAATTTTGTTACAAAAATTTCCTAAATTCAAAAAGGTACCCATAAAATTTTTTAATTTCTAAGAATTTTTCCATTATTCATTGGAAAATTTTTAAAATTTTCATTTTAGGGGGCGGGGGGAATTTTTGTAATTTTCTGAGTCCCAAAATTCTGGATTTTTCTAACAAATTAACAATCTCTTAAAATTTTTAAGTCGCTGTTTTTGTTGCAATGTTTTTCGAAAAACTTTTGGAACATTGGGAGGGTCGGGGTCCGTCGGTGCCGATAGGCGCCGCCGGAAAAAATTTGAAATTTAGAGTGCGATTTGTTAACAGAATTTGTCAAAAAATGACCAAATATTAGGTTAATTTGTGGTTTTAGGCTGTTTAAAAAAGGCAAAAATATAATTTTTATGTAGAAATATTTTTTATTAATTAAATTTCAATTGATATTGTTGGTAAAGAAAGAAAAAATTATCTGTTCCATCGGGGAATTGAACCCAAGGGACAAATAATGAAAGTCAAAAGGTTTAGCCACTTATCCACTTATGCATATGAAAATATGCTTTAAAAGAAAATAAATAATTTATTTTTTTTTCTCAAAAATTGTTTCTTCTCCACCAATTTTCTTCTCTTTTCTCACCCAGACCCCATTCTTACCAGTGCTTATTTAGTCCCGCCGGGACCGGGACTGGCAAAACCGGGACCGGGATTTCTTTTTTTTCAAAAACCGGGACCGGGACCGGGACCTGAAAAAACCGGGATTTCCCGCCCCGGTCCCGGTCCCGGTCCCGCTCAGCTCTAATTTAGAACAACAACACATTTATGTGAAATCATTTAACTGTTTTAAAATTACTTTTAATGGATTCTGACGAAAATTCACCAATTGTTATCAACTTGGATAGCTACTGCAGGACTCCGCTAACGAGTCAGGAAAACAAAACTTATGAAAGAGCTGTGAGTTCATTTAAATTTTTAGTTTTTAAAAATATATGATTTTAAGCGGAAAATCAACCTTAAAGAAAAACAGTGGTCCAGGAAACCAATGAAAACCGTAAGCAAATATTCATGTGCTTTTGAAGAACTGCTTGAAGATGGAAAAGCAAGCGAGTTCCTCGTTTGCAAAATATGTGAACGATCATTTCAAAAGAAATGTTGGCGCTCAATTTCGTAAACCAGTTTTTTATAACTTTTTTTAATAAATATAATTTCAGGGGTCATTACCAATGGCATTTCGGAGGCTATGACATTGACAAGCTGAAGTCCGACTACAAAAACCAAATTACTTGTGCAGCATTGAAAGGCAACCCATTTCGTTTTTTCGAGTCGGAAGAATTCCATCAAATCGTTACAGCTTATGGTAAGCTGTGGTACGTTATAAATTTTTAAAAAAATTTTTAAGTGACATTTTAGCGTTGTGCATGAGAAAGTTGGAACTTTGTGTGAAAGCAGAAGTGTTACACCGTCGCGCATAGGAATTGCACAAGCAGTACGGGACCGCGCCACGGGGAGGGAAGAGCAGCAAGAATACAAAGGACTCTTGGAAAGGATCAAAATTTCCGGTGCTATCTGCTACGATTTTGGCAAAAACAAGAGGGACTATTTCGTAATCATCGCTCACGTCCTCACGAATATTTGTAAGAAGTTTTTTCTTTTATGAATATGTATTCGTTAGCCTTCTGCGCCCGTTCATCATCCACTTTGGTGAATGGAGTGGAAGCGAAAAAACGAGGAAGACAGTGACGGAATTCATTCACAATCTCCTAATCAAGAAAGGCGCGGCGGCATGTGAAACTGTTACGCAAATTGGAAGGACAACTGACGAGGGACAAAACATGTTAAGCGGTGGCGAAGGTGTGTTAATTATCAAGTCTTTTCAGCAAAATTGTAAAATGATTTTCAGAGCGTTTTTTGCACGTTCGATGCCTATGCCATGTATTGGCAACCATTGCAAGAAGGACAACTGACCCATACCATGGCAGTCGTCTTTCTGTTGCGGAGAAGCGACAACTGAATCAATTTTCCGATCAACTGAAAGAACTATCAAAATTCGTGACCACCGCAAAGTAGTAAAACATTAAAAAATTGTATTTTTGTGTTAAGAAATATCCCACAAATTGATGACTTTGCCGGATCGTTTCTGTTGGAGTCCGTGTGCACGCGTTGGCTGACCAACCACATGATGTGCAGGGCGTTTCACGAAGGAATCGACAAAATCAAAGAAGCAGTGGCACAGCATGGAGATGACTCGTTGAAAGCTGATCTTGCCGCACTTTCGGTCTTCAAAGAAGACTTTGAAGCATATACTGGGATTTTTGAGGCTTTTTCACTGGCAGTCGCGAAATTGGAGGCAATTATTCAAAATTGAAGGAAAATTTTTAATTTAAGTTAAATATTTTAAGGTAGCAAAAAGCCCTACCATCAATTTGGTTCTCCCTGTGTTAGCCAAACTTGAACTTCATATTCAACGGTGCAGCGACGACCAAGGGGAGGAACATTCTCTTCAGCGAGCATTGGCACGCTCAGCTCGCTCCTGTTTGGCTCGAAAAATCGAGCGGTCTGTGAATCGGAAGATTGTGTGTGCCGCTGCCTACTTGGACCCAAATATATTGCGAAAAATGGAGTCAATTTCGAAGAAAGTTCCAAGATGGTCACTCAATGTTTTTGTTTTTGTATTTCGTTTTAAAGTGTAAGGGTTCTGTTCGGCATTTGGTTACTCAACTCGAGTTGTGGGACAGAAGATGTACAGGTGGTGGATCGGCGACAGAAATTATTCTTGAAAATGATGTCTTTGCGGAATTTGCCTCATCCCCACCCGTGTCGAGCCTCGAGAATGAAATGCGACTTTACGTGACTATGCCATGTAAGGTGGAAAAAACCTAAAATAAGTTTAGTTTCCTACAATGCGGCAGAGAAGCGAAATATGAGTAAAAGAATATTGCCACGTGGCCGAAACAAAAAATATGAACAGCTCGATGATCGAATTAGCTTTATAAAATATAAAATTAATCTTTGTTACGAGAAGTACTGTATTTTTAATGCGAATACTGTATTTTTAAATATTGCATTTTTTGTAATGACTATTTTTCCACTTATTTTGTATTGACCATTTTTGCACTTTTTTTTGTAACAACCTTTATTGCATTTTTTTAAGTAGCACCCGTGCAAATAAACAGAGTGATGAAGAAGAAATGGTGATGCCGATGCAATTTGAATTTAGTATTTTTCACTTTCTATATTTATTTTGAATTTTATAAAAAAATTTTTGCTTCTGTGCACTTTTGATAGCTAAATATAAATCAATTTTATAAAGAAATTCTTCGTGGAAATTTCTCTTTCAAGGCATTAGGTGAAACGTCCGATTTTGGGTTGGTAGGCGAAATGTCAGATTTTTATTTAGTAGGCGAAACGTCTGATTTTGGCTTAGTAGGCGAAACGTCCGATTTTGGGTTGGTAGGTGAAATGTCGAGTAGGCAAAATGTAGGTAGGCGAGATGTCCAGTAGGCGAAATGTCCGTACACCGATAAAAGTAGTAAAGACGAGGCACAAACACAAATTATTTTATGATATATAAGTGACCGGCCGAAACAAAGGTTGTCAATCGAACAAATAATTTTATTTTATTTAAATAACGAAGGAATTTATTTTATAAAACATTATAATCAGGTTCGCAGATGTGATGATTAGGGCGAGGATTCTTAGTTTTTTAACTATTTTTTCTGCGGCTTAGTTACGACGAGAAATGCACGAAAAACACATTTTTAGCTCGGAAATTCTTCGTTTTAACGCCACTATTCATCACTAGGAATCACTATTTTGGAGCTTCGCCACTAAAAAAAATTATTTTGGAAGTTGGCCACTAAAATAAATTTTTGCCACTATTTTGGCGTTTCGTCACTATTTTTGCCATTATTTTGGCATTTTTTTGGAAATTTCCCAAAAAATGGAATAAAAACAAAAAACACACCCCAAAAATCGACCTAAAAATTCAAAAAATACACCCCTAAGAATCGACCTAAAATTTTTCAAAAAATACACCCCCTAAGAATGGGAAAAATTTCACAAAAATTCTTCCCCCAACTATTTTTTCCTTGTTCAATATTTGCTAGAAAATATTTTGTAATTGCAATCAGTGAATAAAATTGTTTGCCTCAATTTTAAATTATTTTCAAATTAAAAACAGCTATTTACAAAATTACACCACTAAATTTAGAACTTTTTCGTCACTATTTTTGCCACTATTTTGGCATTTTTTTGTCACTATTTAGTTAATTATTTTGGGGTTTTTTGCCACTAAAAATCCTCGCCCTAGTGATGATTTATCATCATTTTGCTGATTTTAAGGAGCAATGATGATTTTTTTTTTTTTGAGATGATGATTTAGGATTTTTGTGGCTTTTTGAGAAATTTTGAGGCTTTTGGTGAAAAGCGTCAGAATCTTTTAAATTTTGATAAATTGGCATAAGTAGGGCCGCAACTTTTAGTGAAGAAAAATCCCAAAATAGTTAACTAAAATAGTGAGTAAAAATCCCAGAAATAGTGACAAAAAGTCCAAAATAGTAACGAATAGTGAAATAATTTTCAGCCAAAAATTGAGCAAAAAATTTTTTTTTATTCACTGATTGCAGTTGCAAATGAGGTACATTTCCTTTCTAATATTTTCTCAGCAAAAATTGACATTTTCCAAACCAAAAATTTTGCCAAGAAAAAAAAAATTTGGGGGATGAATTTTGAAAAAATTTTTCAATTCTTAGTGGGCACATTTTGAAAAATTTTAAGTCGATTCTTAGGGGTGGTATTTTTGAAAAAAAAATTAGGTCGATTCTTAGGGGTATATCTTTTGTTTTATTGCATTTTTGTTAAGGAATTTTCCAAAAAATGCCGAAATAGTGAAAAAATAATGACAAAACGTTAAAATAGTGATTTTTAACTATTTTAGTGACGAAGTCGCCAAAATAGTGATTTCTAGTGACCGATAGTGACATCATAATCGAAAATTTTTAATGCAAAATGCGTTTTTTGAGCTCCTTTCTTCAAAACAATTGAGCAAAAAAAAAAGTTTTTTCACTAAAAGCTGCGGCCCTAGGCATAAGGTTTGACATTTGGGTTTGTAATAGAGAATCAAAACGATAATAGAACCAATTTTTTTTCCAAAAACCCATAAAATTAAGAATTTTTTTAATGAAAATCTGCTAAAAATATAGTCAAAATTCTTAAATTTTTTCGCCAACCCCTGAAAGTCCTATACTTTCTTAAAAATTTGCTCAAAATCACAAAATTTGGCATTTTTGTGGACAAATCCTTTAACAAATCGCATTAAAAATTACAAAAATTTTACCGGTAGCGCCTATCGATACCGCCGGCCCAGTATTCAAAATTTATTATGGAAAATAAAAATATAACATTTAAACAATGACGTTTAACTTTTTTTTACACTTTAAATCAGGGTCTCCATCGAAACATTTTCAAAATAAGAACATCAAAGCCAAAAAGTAAGACTTTAGGTCAAAAATAAGAACATTTTGCAAAATTGCTTAAGATCGTTTATTTTTACAATTTATCCGATCAAAAATGTATCAAAATATTATATTTTTCACCTCACATTATCGCATTTAACAATTTTGGGGAGGAAATTAGCAAATCGTAAATTTTAGTGCATTCGGGATCAAAAAATCTGATTTTTAACATTTTAACTTTAGGGGAATGAAATTGGCGAGGGGTGAGGGTCCGGCGGTTCCAATAATAATGAATTTTGTTAGGAATTAGCAAAATTTTCAGAAATTTCCAGCTTTTAGGTGAAAATAAGGCAGTATTCATGTCTCTAACACATGAAAAAAACATGGAACTTGCAAATTCTAATAATTTTGGTTGTAAGAGTACGAAAACACTTTGTACATTTAGAATCAATAAAAAAGGATACTTTTGTTATTTTGCTTGAAGTTAGCAGTTTAGGACTTTAGTTATAACTAGGGCGAGTTAAGGCAAACAATTTATTCACTGATTGCTAGGGTCCCTACTTTTAGTGACGAAAAAGTGCCAAAAAAGTGACAAATAGTGACATAATTTTCAGCCAAAAATTGAGCAAGTTAATTTTTATTCTGAAATTTATTTATTTATTCAGAAGAAATAAAAATATCCAACGAAGGGGTGACCACTTACACGTTAGATTTTAGTAAAGTAATATAAAGTCCAAGGAGCTCTTTTACAGACTAAATTTTTGTATAACTCAATCCATTTATTTATTCGTTTTTTGAAACTGTCAACAGATGGAGCATCTGTTATATCTTTGTTGAGTTTAGACCATATTAAGGCCGTTCTGTTGATAAAAGAATTTGAAGTTTTACTGGATTGTGATTTTAACACAACTTTACGTCTAAGATTGTAAGGGATGTGACCAGAAAATTGGGGAAATATGTCTTTTTTAAGATGAGTGAGACCATTGATGATTTTGAATGCCTGAACTAAATCAATTGTTTTTCTCCTTTCTTCTCAAGTTTGAAGTTTGAATAAATCAAGTCTTTGTTTGTAAGGTATATACGGAAGCCTACATTTAAATAAAGCAATTTTTGTAAAATATTTTTGGCATCTTTCCAATTTATTTATATCTTTTTGTATGTCGGATTCCAAATTTCGGGCGCATATTCTAAAAGAGGACGAATGTATGTCTTGAATACTTTGGTCCAAATACGTATAGAGCGGGTTTTTAAAATTTTGGCAATATTGCGAATCCTTAAATAAGCAGCTTTAATAATTTTAGTATAATGATTTGAAAATCTTAATTTATTATCAATTAAAATGCCTAAATCACTAATAGATTCAATCAACCTCATTAATAATATTGTTGGATAATTTATATTGTTGTTTTGAATTATTTTTGCCGAGAAATAATATAAATGTTTTATTTTGGGAGATGTTTAAACCAAATGCATTAGACCATTTTCCAATATTATCTAAAGCAACATTTAATTGGCTTCTTTCATCACGAGTTTTGTAAGAAACATAAATTTTGACATCATCAGCAAAGAGCTTGATGCTAACTCCCGGAGGGATTACCTGCGGGAGGTCATTAATTAATGTATATTAAAAATAACAGAGGGCCAAGAACAGAACCCTGTGGAACACCAGACTGAATCGGATATAAATTAGAAAATTTGTTGTTAATTTTAACTCTGTAAAATCTATCCTTTAAAAATTCAGATAACCAACTTAGCAGTTTTCCCTTAATGCCAATGTTATGAAGTTTATTTATTAAAATATTAATAGGAAGGGAATCAAAAGCTTTCCGAAAGTCCACATAGATACAGTCAATATTTTTCTTACGGTATATGCTGTCGTACCAATCTTCTAATACTGTAATTAGTTGAGTATTAGTAGATCGGTGTTTAACAAAACCGAACTGATGTTCGGATATTAAATTATTCAGATGAAGGAAGTTATAAATGCTTTTTGCAATTATTTTTTCCATAACTCTACATAGACAGCAAGTAAGAGAAATGGGTCTGTAATTATGTGGATCATTTCGGTCACCTTTTTTAAAGAGAGGTATAACAATAGAATTTTTCCAAATTTCAGGAATTTTGCCTGTGTCCATTGATATTCTGAAAAGTTCGGAAATTACAGGAGAAAGAGTAAGGTGGCAATTACGTAAGATTTTAAAGGAAATTTCATCGTGGGATGTGGATTCTCGATTCAATAAATTTTTTAAAGTTTTAGAAATTTCATCGGCATTAAATTCACGAAACGGGCCAGTTGCGTCTGGCCAGTTGCGTCTGGCCGATTGCGTCTGGCCAGTTGCGTCTTGGCCAGTTGCGTCTGGCCAGTTGCGTCTGGCCAGTTGCGTCTGGCCAGTTGCGTCTTAGTACTTAAGGGGCCGGTTGCGTCTCAAACTTTTGGTTCAAAATAATGATTTTTCTGATTTATCCGAAGCCCCAAAAACGAAAGGAAGTAGAATTTTGAAAAATCGGTGCAAATATTAATAATTTTTTCTTAAAACGCATACGTATGAAAGTTACAAGCATTTTTTGAGAAAATTAAATTTAAAATTAAAAAAGTTTCAAGGGTTAACTAATTCGGAGTGAAACTGTGCGGGGTGGAAACATAGTGCACTTGTTTTTGAATTTTTTACATTTCATTTGTTTAAGTCTTTTAATATAGCCCGAAAATGGAAAACAATCAAATAATAACGAAACGAAACAACAAAAAATTCGAACATGAAGGATGGAGCAGCAGCAAATTGAAAATGATCACCAATATTGCCAAAACCCAATTAATCCGAATTTGATTAATGAAATGCTTAGGGGAATTTCCAGCAATTACCAAATGAATCAATGATTTTCTTTTTATTTTCTATTATTATTTAGTTGTTATTTTCGTTTTAATTAAAATAGATTTTTTGTAATTCTCTATATGTACTTAATTTAATTAATACAAAAATTATTCTCTCAAAAATTGTATCCTTTGAAAAATAGATTCAAAAATGTTTGAGACGCAACCGGCCCCTTAAGTACTAAGACGCAACTGGCCCAAGACGCAACCGGCTCCAGACGCAACTGGCCAGACGCAATCGGCCAGACGCAACTGGCCAGACGCAACTGACCCCTACCGTTAAATTCAATATCAGAAATAGATGGTCCATTGGGACTGGAAGGACAACTGCTAATTTGTGGAACATCTGAATTTGAAAAGGATTCTTGGAAAATTTTTGCAAAAGTTTCTGCTTTTAAGTAATCATCAAAAATAATTTGGTTCTCGTAACTAAGAGAGCGGATTTGTTCAAAATTTTTTGTAAATTTATTTATATATTTGTAGATAGCATTTTTTCCTTTATTCAGAAAATTATTTTCATTTTTAGTAACAAAGTTATTTATTTGAATTTTTATATGTAATGAAATGCTATCATACAAATGCCTATATTTATCACGGTTTATTTTTTGTAGTTTATAAAGTCTGGCTTTTTCCTTAATTGACAGTTTAAGACTCAATGGGTAGTTAGGCTTTCTGGATTTTTGACCGACAATGATTTTAGGCAAGTATAATTCTACATATTCTCTAAAAAGAAGGTAAAAATGATTAAACTTATCTTCAATGGTAAATTTTTGTAGTAATTTGTAGGGTAAAATTGAAGATAAGTTTAAATTTAGTAGATTAAGTTTTGTAGAATTATAATTGCGTACTGTAAATGTATTTGCCTTACTCTTATTCTGAGGAAATGACAATGAAAAATTAGTTTGTTCTAAAAATTTTTCTTGCTTTTTTGTTAAATTTCTATAAGAAAAAAAATTTTTTTTTTTTCATTTTTTTCTTTGGCGCGAAAACGACCTGGCCCGTCATTTTCTGTTCTCCTCTTTTTCTCTGTTCTCCTTTCAACTCATGCAATTTTTTCCTTTCCGTTTCTGTTTCTTTCAGCTCTTTTTCTCTACCATTCTCGATAAGATTTTCACTCTTTTTCCCTTTTCTCTCCTCTCTCTCTATCTCTCTCTTTTCTCTCCTTTCTCTATCTATCTCCTCTCTCTCTCTCTCTCTCCTTTCTCACTTCTCTCTCTCTTTTTTTTCCGCCTTCACTTATGTATGCCACTTTAAGCCATGGCTATTATCGAACGCAGTTTTTTCTTTGTGTTTACAAAAAGTAAACAAAGAAATGTTGAAATAATAAATATTGTTTACATGCAGATGAGGCTATGAATTTCACAACATAACTGCATTATCCATTTCGATCAGTTGCGAATCCCGGACCCGAATTTGAACAAAAAGCGAAAGTCCAAAATTTTTAATTTCGCATTTTTGCTTCTAAATCGGTTTAAACACATGGAAATAAATTGAAACACATCACTCTTTCAATAAAAGATAGGCAATTTAATAATAAGACGTTTTAAAAAAATGCGTAATTAAAAAAATTCGAACCTTCGATTTTTTGTTCGAATTCTGGTCAGGGTTCGAAATTGGTCGAAATGGATGTCATATTCATGGTCAGCGATCCAAAAACCACATAGTTACATTTTTTATGTCTTTAACAACAACAAAAAATCCATGTGGCCTAAACAGAATAAGTACCGAGGCGTCGAATGACATGGACGACACCCAACTCGTACTAGGCCAACTCGTACTGCCCCAACTCGTACTGTTTTTTGACAAAAAAATGGTCATAACTTTTGTCAAAGTCGACCAAATTAAACATTCTTGGTACCATTCGATAGCCCTTAATGTTCTCCATCTATCTGCAAAATAGAAGAAAATTTTATTGCTTTCAAAAAAGTTATGGCCAAAAATCGTAAAAAAATTTTTTTTCGTCCATAACTTTTTTCAAACTTTATCAAATTTTTTGAAACTTGGTGGTTAGATAGAGAACATTAAGCGCAGGGCTCGTATCGTCCAAAGTCGGCTTCCAAGGACGGGTAGGCGGATTTGCAAGGACATAGTGCGGAAAATTCATGAAATCCAAGGACATTTAAAATTTTTATCTTATGAAATGAAAAATGGTTAATATTTATTCAAATGGCTCGTCTCTTTTCGCCAGATTTTGCGGCGTGTTTTTTTATAAAATTTTTGGGACAAGGGGGGGGGGCGCGCTGTCATTTCGTCCCGCGTCGTTTCGTCCCGCGTCGTTTCGTCCCGCGTCGTTTCGTCCCGCATCGTTTCGTCCCGCGTCGTTTCGTCCCCCAAGCCAAAATTAGTCGTTTCGTCCCAAATTTGTTTTATAAAATATTTAGATTTTAAGTGTTAACACTAACAATTTTTCTGGGTTTAGTTAAACAAATCATAAATTTACGAATTTAGACGTATGATGATGAATCGTAAAAAAATTGAAAATCTTCAGAAATGTCGTAAGCGCAAGTTTTTGTATAACAATGACAGTGAAAACGAAACGCTATCTGCTGATCACCGTGAACAAAATGAGAACAACAACGACCGCGACGATGATTTTGAAGAACACGCCATCGTAAACTTCGAACTTGGAGAAACGAAAAGAGGAGGTGTCTGCATTTGGTTTAATGGTGAGAAAAGAATTTTTCAAGAAATATTTTCGTTTTTAAGAGTTCCGATTTACGCTCAAACAAAATGAGTTGTGGAGATGCAGTGTGCGTGACTAATGTATGGGGAACAGTCTGTGCGTGGTGAAGCGGTTCGACACTCTTTCAGGTAAAACAATTCAAAAATTGACTTGACTTTATAATTTTTTCAGAAATGTCCTATCTTTGCCATTGTTGCCACCAACTTACGTCAGACGAGCATTCATTGTCATTGTCGGCACCGCCCCTATGGAGATGGAGCAGTTTCTCCTCTACTTTGCGAGGACATATATCGGAATGACGCAGCAACAGCTGCTTGACGGTGACAATGCGTTTGGAGTTCGTCCTGGTGGTCTTTCTCCATTTTCGTGTCCGTTTTTTTTCATTTTGTTTTATTTTTCTTTAATTTTCTTTTAAGCGTTTGCTGAAACATCATTTGCGTCCGTTGGATCTGACCATACGTACTCACTGCAGCCCTTGCAATTTTTCTCAGTATTTTTTTAGACAGACAAGTTGACGCAGCGAGGTCAGCTCGGAACTTCATACACAAACGACACAAACGCTACGTGCTGCAGGACGCAGTCATCATGAGAATTTTGGCGGATGCAACATACAACAACGATGCCGAAATTCACGATGTTATGACGGCTCTTGGTCTGCAGGTCGAAGGATATGCAGGAAAATTGAAGGACTATGGAAATACAGAAGATTCGATGAATGCCCCTTAGAATTTGTTTGATCTGTTTTTTCAATTATGTTATGTATGTTATTTGCTCAATTAATAAAGTATTTTATTAATTCATTAACTATGGATCGGATTTTAGTCTAAATTCTGCCAAAATAGGCACTAATAACTCGAAATGTAATGCCTTTTAAAAATATAATTTAATTTGGGGACGAAACGACTAATTTTAGCTTGGGGGACGAAACGACGCGGGACGAAACGACGCGGGACGAAACGATGCGGGACGAAACGACGCGGGACGAAACGACGCGGGACGAAATGACAGCGCGCCATCCATCCAATGAAGTAGAGAGGGACAGAAAGAGAGAGAGAGAGACATAAGGAGAGAGAGAGAGAGAAAGAGAGAGAAATTGAAAGACTGAGAGAAGAGAGAGAAAAGAGGAGAGAGAGAAAAGTGGAAAGAGAGAGATAGAAAATTGAGAGAGAAATAAAGAGAAGATCTCCCTCTCTCTCATTCACTTACTCAACTCTCTCTCTCTCTCGTTCCTCCCTCTCTTTTCTTTCTATCTTGCTTCCCTCTCTTTTTCTTTCTTTTTTTCTCTCTCTCTCTTTTCCTCTCTTTTTCTTTCTATCTGTCTTCCCTCTCTTTTTCTTTCTTTTCTCTATCTTTCTTTTCTTCTCTTTGCAAATTTGAAATTTCCGGGCTCTAATCGGCACTATTACCGAAAAGTCCTTCTGTCGAAAAGTCGGTGCCCAACCGGCCAGACTCCGACCCCTTTCCAATGATACCAAGATTTTCCAATTTAATTGGCAAAAATCTTCAAAAATAATTTCCCAAAATTGTAATACATAAAATGTCATGGGATGCGTAAAACCGGGTACTTATGTGGTTTATCGCCCATAAAAATTTTTTTTGTTTAAGTCTTAAAAAAATTTCCAGGGATTTTGATGGTCGCTGCACACGAATCCGACGTCCATTTCGCCCTATTTCGAACCCCGAACCCAAATTCGAACAAAATTAAAAAATAATAATAATTCAACAGCAATAATTAGGTTTATACGCGTCTAAACTCTATGAAAAATTTGGTAATACTATAGATGGTGGGCCCCCTTTTTGGAAGAAAATTTTTTTTTATTCTAAAAAGTCGTGAAAACATGTTTATGGGGGTTTTCTGGGTTGGAGAACCCGAATCCAACATTCATTTTTACCAATTTCGAATCCCGGACCCGAATTCGAACAAAAAAGTCGAAAATTCAAAAATTTCAAAATTCACTTTTACGCTCATACCTGTACAGAAAAATTATTTTTCGATGTTTCAGTGGTTTTTGACTGGATTTAGCTTGTTTTGGTCAATTTTGGAACAAAAGTGAGAATTTTGAAAATTTTGAATTTTAACTTTTTGTTCGAGTTCGGGTCCGGGATTCGAAATGGTCAAAACCAATGTTGGATTCGAGTTCTCCGACCACGAAAACCCCCATAAACATGTTTTCACGAGTTTTTAGAATAAAAAAAATGTTTTTCAAAAAGGGGGCCCACCATCTATAGTATTACCAAAAATTTGCGTTACAGATATTGATTTCGATGCTTATTTGTTAGCTCGTTGCATACCATTCCGTGTGTTTTTTTTTAATTTTTTTTTTTGATTTTTTTAAAATTAATGTTCGAATTTGGGGTTCGGGCTTCGAAATAGGGCGAAATGGACGTCGGATTCGTGTTCAGCGACCATCAAATGAAAGTTTTTTTAAAGAATTTAACAAAAAAATTTTTTATGGGCGGTAAACCACATAAGTACCTAAAACCGACTAGAAGCGGATTTAAACAGAGAGAACCCAAAATTGATTCGCTGTGTTTAGCCATTTTCCAAGTATTTTTTTTAAACAAATATGGACTCTTACAAAAGTGTTTTTTCCGAGCGTTGGTGCCGCAAAAGCCCACTTCTTCACCTTTTTTCTCGTGAAAAAAAAGTAAACGACCAGCAAGTTTTTTTTCCATTTCAACATTTTTGCACGTATATTCAGGTTGCCCTATTTCATCAGTTGTGGAGTTGGCTGGTCGAGTCCGAGGAGATTGACCAGCAAAATGGCATAGAAATGGAGCAAGAGCCGAAGAGGCGCCGCATTGAAGAGGCGGAGTCTTTGAGGTCGCCGAGAAACCGAAAGAACATGGAGCATTTTCATGCGCTTGCGATGGAGCGCATTGAGTCCTTTGGCGAGGTTTGCAATAAAAGAAAAAACGATTTTTAAGATGGGTACAAAATGACGTAAAAAAGACGACCATAAATTATTTAACAAATTTCTTATGCCAGATAACTCTCTAAAAGCATCCAAAGGTTGAAGAAAAAAAAATCACACAAATTTTCAAATTTATTGGTTTTAAAATGTGAAGAAAACTAATTTTTGGATGGAAGTTGTACGGTCATATCTCTTTTTTTAAACGTAATGAAATTTTTTGAAATTTTCATACACTAATAGAGAACTCTTAGAGCAACCGTTTCCTGCAATATTTTACTTTAAAATTTTAAGACTTCGTGCTTTCTGAAGGACAACGCTGACCTGATGATCCAGCGGGAGGCACTTGACTATTTGATCAAAAGGTTTTCTTTTTTTTTTTCATATTTCAAAAAAACACTTAAAATCGACGAGTTGTTTTTTTTGGTTTTTTTTTTTGAAAAATATATTTTCCAAAAATTTCACTCTTTTCCCTTTTGCTCACCCCCCCCCCCCCTCGCTGTGAAAGGCCCCCGTTTTAGGGCACTTCGCAGGCGAAGGAGGAGGGGTCGAACCCCCTCCCACCTTCGCCGAATGGGTTTCAGGGTCAGCGACCGCAAAAAGGGGATTTTTTTGGAAAAAAATTTTTTTTTTTGCAGGCGCAAATGGCCCTACATTTGATTTTTTTAAAAATAATTTTCCCTTCCACAGATTGGCCATCTGTCTGAAGCATCTCGACAAATTTGCCAATGAAAACGCCGAACATCCGACCGTTGGGCGCACTCATTTGCAGAAGGCTTCGTTGGTGACCATTGGCAAAAGGGCCGTCCTTTGGGCGGACGGACTTTTGAATGCATTCAAAAAGGTAAAAAAAAAAAAAAAAAATTTTTTTTTGCTTTTATACTATAGAAATTCCTTGAATTTTTGCACTGAGAAATGGAGTGCTCCACCACCCCCTTTGCTCTTTCTAAAAGGCCTACTCAAAAATTCCAAAAAAAATTTTTTTTCTCAATTCCGCAATTTCAAGCCATTTTATCTGTCCAGATCACCATGAAGGAGTGATCTGACCAAGTTGGTCTAGAAGACTTTTTTGATCAGCAAAATTGTTATGTTAGAATGAATTGTTTCAGATTTTTCTGTGCTTTAAAATTCGAGATCAATCTTGTTTCTTCGAAACACATACCTGAGTGTATTGAAGAAAAAGATCGGAAATTTTTCCAATGGAAAAAAGTTTTGTCTTTTTTGAAAAATTCTAATAAAAATTTCCTTTTTTTATTCCCTATTTCGTGTGTTCAGCTCCGTCAGGTGCGTGCCGAGTTTCGCTTTTGCGGCGTCATGGATGCCATCGCCATGCAGGACCCGCTGGTCGGCCTCTTCAACATCACTGATCTCGAGCGTGCCGAGCAGTTCGACGCCGCGTTTGCGCAGAAGGCCGGCTTTGGGGACAAACTGTTCACCGGTTGTAATGGCACGGTGAGGGATGTATCACATGACGATTAGGGTGCACTACATTTCCCCTCCCCACCCCCCCGGGAAGTTTTTCTACTATTTTTAAAACCTAAAATTTTTTAAGAAAATAATTTGAAAAATTTTTCAAAATTTAATGATGAATTAATAATTTTTTTCAAAACATTTTCACAAATTAGGTAGCTGAATCTCTGGGCCTTTATCTAGCATTTGAGCGAACTATAAATTATCATTAATCCTTAATGATTTTTGGCGCCGTATGTGCATGAATGGGAAATTTTAGCCAATTTTCGTCAAATTTGTTCCTTTTTAAATTTATTTATTTTTTGTTGCAAAAGCATTACTTTTAGCTATGTCTTTGGGCCAAATCCAAAGCTC
This sequence comes from Heterodera schachtii, assembly GCA_023374025.1. Taxonomy (NCBI): domain Eukaryota; kingdom Metazoa; phylum Nematoda; class Chromadorea; order Rhabditida; family Heteroderidae; genus Heterodera; species Heterodera schachtii. Next base: position 3,183,106 of record SIJG01000003.1, read on the forward strand.
GGTCCTAACTTTTGTGCTCTTTTTCAAGGACTTTAATTTGGCTTTTGCACTCGCTTCGTTGGCTTCCGCGGCCTCCAAATTTGCTTTTGATTTGCGCATTTTGCAGTCCGACGGCGAAATGAGCGAATCATTCGGTGATGAACAGGTAAAAAAATGATTCCGGTACCCTCAATACCACAAAACATTCAATTCCAAAAAATTGGGTGCACCCAAAAATTTCGCCGCTGATGAAATTTTCTTTTAAAACTTTTAAATTTAGAAATCTTTCAAGAAGAAAAAAAATCATAGAACAATATCATTTTAATGTAAATTTTTTTCCGTAATTTCGGCCAGCGAAATTTTATCCTCTTCCAAAAATACTGGATTTTTTTTGTTTGTTGCCATTATTGTTGTTGTTCACGGATTGGGATATATTTTTTCGTTATTTTACTCATTTTTTGTGCCTTATTTCTTCTCTTTTGCAGGTGGGCAGTTCTGCGATGCCGTACAAGCGCAATCCGTTTTTGAGCGAACGCGTTTGTGGGCTTGGAAATTTTGAAGTGATTACCCAAATGGTGGTAAGTGCACATTTCCCACCCCCAAATTTTTTTTTAATTTAAATTTCCAGAAAAATTACAATTAAATTTATGTTTTAGAATAGAAATCATTACAAGAAAAAATGTTTCTTGCGTTAAAGCCAGGCCCGTATCCAGAAAAAAATTTCGGTGAGGGCAACCGAAGTTTTTTTTTTTTACTTTTGATGAAAAGTCTGTAGAATTTTACAACTTATTTTTCAGACATTCCAAAATCGTGTTCAAACCAAACTTTAATTTTTCAATCCCTGATCACTTAAACAACTTCAAATAAACAATGGAAAGTGATTGTGTCCGATCATTTGATCTCCAATGAATTATTGAAAAAATAATAAAAATTTTCAAACAACACAATTAATGTTCCTTGAAACCGAAAAATAAAGTTTTCGTAAATTTGATGCTGTTTATGACCTCTAATTTCTAAGCTTAAAAAAAGTAAATTTAAGTCCGATTTTTGATATAGGGATGCGCAACAAATAAATGTTTCTGGACACGGCTGGGCGCAGGGTCGTGTCAGACAGAATTTGTTGACCAGTGAAATAAGTCTCCCTAATCCATTGTCAGAGTATGCTGCTGAACTGTGCCGCCGTGGGGTATGTGGGAAGTACGGACGGCATTGGCACTGGCACTCAATACACCATGCAGCAGCGAGCCTTTCTGGATGCGGACGCCATTCTGTCAACACTGCTGGTACTGTTTATTACATCATTAGACCATTACATGGATGGATGGTTGATTTAAATTTGATTTTGGCATTGTAAAGCAAAAAAAAAAAAAATCGTCGCCTCTGATATTCACTCACCCCCCCCCCCCCCTTTCCCCCCTCTTTGTTCAGGCCGTGATCCCGAAACTGTGCGTCAATTACGGAGTGGTGAATGACAATGTGGCCAAATCATACGCCTTTTTGGAGCGTGCGAAGATGATGCTCACCCGCAGTTTTGGCAACAATCAGCAGAAGGCGCACGCATTCATCAACGACATTTTCCGGGGAAACGTGCAGAATCGTGAGGACGTGCTGGCCAAATTCCCGGAGGATGTGAGTTGATGGAAGGGAGGAAATAAATGATGTATTTTGAAGGGGTGCACGACGCCTAGAAAAATAAATTTGAATGATACGGGAGTGGGGGGAGGGGGGCGACCCGAAGTCTAAAAAAAGCCCGGGAAGCGAAACTTGACGGGAACGCGTCGGTTGCAGCCGTGTGCACTCCATTTTCCGCATATTTTGAAAATATGTGCAATTTATATAATCTTTTCGGGTTTCAAAAGTAAAAAAAAAAAAAAAAATTTTTCAAAATTCAAATATTTTTTGGCTTATCGAAGAAATTCACTGTAGTTTTTTTTGAAGGGATATTGTATAAATGTTTTGTGAATATGAACAGGCATTTAATTTTTTTAAATTCATTAATAAATAATTTTCTGAAGATTCGCGCTGCTCTGGACCATCTGATTGCCAATCCCATTTTGCTCTGTGGCCGCTCGGTTGAAATTGTGCGCGACTTTCTCGACAACGAATTGCAGGAGGCGATCAGCGGTGTCACGGAAGAGGATATGAAACCGGAAGAATTGGACGTGTGATGCGGGAAAATATCAAAATATAGGAAAATGTATGCAATTGTTGAATTTATTTTTGCCTGGTCTCTCACTCTCTCTCACTTTGTTTGGTCTCTTTCACTTTTGTTGGTCTCATTGAATTTGTCAGGACTATTAAATTGAATTTGGATTTTGATGAAGAAGATTTTGTCACATAATACTTTCTCATTATTGGGTCGGGTCAAACACAAAAAATTTAAAAATTTTGGACCCTCTGAAATTTTTTGGATTTCGTGTCGCATGGAACCGAGGGCAACATGGCAAAGGCAACCCGTTCTTCTCATACACATTGAAGAAGATTTTATCTTAGAGGTCTCCAATGTTGTCGCATTACAATATGTAAAAAAAAACAGTGAAAAGCATACATATAAAATTAAAAATGAAATTATTTTGAACTTTAAAAAAAAACGAATTTTTCCATTTTCTTTTTGCCCCTATTTTTTTTTTTAATTTCCTTCTGCTGATTGTTTTTGTTTGTCCGTTGTTGCCGATTTGTTGTTGTCATCCACTTTTTGCTCCTCCTCATTTTCCGGCACCACCTCCGTTGCTGGCACTTTCACAATGGATTTCATCGACGGTTTGGATGCCACCATTTCCGTGCCGCCGCCGTCCGTCTCGTCCACCGAATTGAAACGGTCCAACATTGGCCTGGAAGAACAGTGGTGCCCGAAAATACCAACAACAAAAAAAACAGCCATTCCATTTGAGTCCCGGCTATACTAAAATGGCACTATATTCTTAGTCTTAATTAGGGTAGAGCGGTACCGGTAATTTTCGGGTTGAAAAACCGGTACTTTTTGGCTGGGAAAACCGTTAAAAAAAGCCGGTACCGTCAAAACAGGCACTAGGTACTCAGTTGTACCGTTTTTTCAGTACCAGTACCGGTATCGCTCTTCTCTAGTCTTAATCGACCTCGAGGGATAGCTTAATTTTTAATCAATGAGAAGAAAATTGTCCACTCCCCTCTCGAAATGCAAAATTTTTAAAATCTTAAGAAATTTCGGCAAACTTTTTGAAAATTTTGTTAGCAAATTTCATAAAATTTTAAAGAAAGTTACAAAAAAATCGGAATGCCAACGATCACATTTTGGCCTAATTTATCGTGCCAAGAAACTAACTATCATTTGTCACCTGTCCGTGACGCGCGACTGTTCCGCCGGCGCTTTTGTCCGTCCGTTACGGTATTGGCCACCGGCGCCGTTACGGTGCTGCGCCGGCGGCGACATTGGCGCGGTGCCGGCACGCAACGAACCCATTTAGGATGATTTTTTAAATTGCTGTTTTTTTAAATAATTTCAAATTAAGGCAACTAATTTTATTCTTTGATTGCTAGGGAGTTTCAATTTTTTTTTTTGAAATTTTTGGGGCGAGATTTCGGCGGCGAGATTTTGTCCCGGCGAGATTTCGGCCGGCGAGATTTCGGCGGCGAGATTTCGGCGGCGAGATTCCGGCGGCGAGATTTCGGCGGCGAGATTTTGTCCCGGCGAGATTTCGGCCGGCGAGATTTCGGCGGCGAGATTTCGGCGGCGAGATTCCGGCGGCGAGATTTCGGCGGCGAGATTCCGGCGGCGAGATTCCGGCGGCGAGATTTCGGCGGCGAGATTTCGGCGGCGAGATTTCGGCGGCGAGATTCCGGCGGCGAGATTTCGGCGGCGAGATTCCGGCGGCGAGATTCCGGCGGCGAGATTTCGGCGGCGAGATTCCGGCGGCGAGATTCCGGCGGCGAGATTTCGGCGGCGAAATTCCGGCGGCGAGATTTCGGCGGCGAGATTTCGGCGGCGAAATTCCGGCGGCGAGATTCCGGCGGCGAGATTTCGGCGGCGAGATTCCGGCGGCGAGATTCCGGCGGCGAGATTTCGGCGGCGAGATTTCGGCGGCGAGATTTCGGCGGCGAGATTCCGGCGGCGAGATTTCGGCGGCGAGATTCCGGCGGCGAGATTCCGGCGGCGAGATTTCGGCGGCGAGATTCCGGCGGCGAGATTCCGGCGGCGAGATTTCGGCGGCGAAATTCCGGCGGCGAGATTTCGGCGGCGAGATTTCGGCGGCGAAATTCCGGCGGCGAGATTCCGGCGGCGAAATTCCGGCGGCGAGATTTCGGCGGCGAGATTTCGGCGGCGAAATTCCGGCGGCGAGATTCCGGCGGCGAGATTTCGGCGGCGAGATTCCGGCGGCGAGATTCCGGCGGCGAGATTTCGGCGGCGAGATTTTGTCCCGTCCCCTTTTTAAGGTACTTTCCTGTTTTGTAGGCACACCCATTTTTTCAAAATGAAACTAAGAGCGTTAAATATTAATAGGCTTATTTTGGAGGCATAAAAGCAACAATTTCTGCCAAAGTTCTCAAATGCACCGACGTTACGTCGTTTACTGTCCTCGCGCCAAATAAACTCACATAAATACGAGTCCAACATTTTTTTTTTGATTGGGGTGTGCCTTCAAAACAGGAAAGTAGCTTTTTTAATTATTTGCACCGATGATCATTAGGTATGGGAATTTAAGTCAAATGACTTTTTTTTTGCTGAAAATAAAATACAAAAACTTTAATCTTGAAAATTTGCCAAAAATATGATCCTGTCAAAAAAATCTTTTTTAATTGTATTTTTGTTCAGAAAATGTGGATATTATATGAAAGATTTTAAAAGCGCAAAATATGGGAAAACTTATTACATATAAGGGAGAATATCTAAAATAAGGATTTTCTAAAGGCGAATAAGGGCGTTAAAAAAATATTTTCGAACAAAAAATGTTTTTTTTATCCCCCCGGGGGATAAATGGAGCGGAGTAGGACAAAACGTCGTCGGACGAATTTTTGGACCATAACTTTTTTCTTTCCCAACCAAATTTCACACTCATTATTATTCGAATTTTCTTTTTCTTTTCTACCGTTGGCACTTTTCAAAAAAAAAACACCGGGAAAGGAGTCGCCCGACTTTTGTAGATTTTTGGAATAATTATAAATTTATTTTTGACAAATTCTCATGAGGGAATTAGTGCATTAAAACCATTTGAAATTTTACTTCCAATAAAATTTAACGAGATCACACAAAGGTGAAAGAGACCAAACAAAGTGAGAGAGACCAGGCAAATTAAAATCAAAAAATGCATAAATATTTAATATTTTCCCAAATCACACGTCCAATCATTCCGCCGGCTGAACCCCATCTGTGATCGTGCGCACCTCCTCCATCGTTGGACGCAATTCTTTGTCGAGGAATTTGCGCGTCTGCCGTGCCATGACTTCGGTGAGAAAAATGGCGCATTTCGTCGGCTTGCTCTCGGCGTCACGAAACTTAAATTTCAGATTATTAGGGGGGGGGGGGGGCAATGGTGCAATTTTGTGGGTTCTGCTTAAAATAAATTCAAAAATTTTACAACAATTTCAATGAACACGAATCTGAGCTTAGATTTTGCAAAATCAGTGATTTTGTCTAATTTCAAAGAAAAAAATTTTTTGTTGGAAATTTTCACAAAAAGCAGTAATCTATCATAAAATTCCAAAAAAAAATCGTGATTTTTCAAAATTTTTTGGTTCTAGTCGGTTTTACGCGTCCCAATAACATTTTACGCGTCCCACCACATTTTACGCGTCCCAACAACAGTTTACGCGTCCCATCATTTACCGGTTACAAAAACAGTTTTTTTTCGAACCGTCAATCGAAATTTCATACCTTTCGAATCGACTAATTGTTCTTGATTGTATACTTTGATTATCGAAATGTGCAAAAGCAACCCTATGCAACTTAATGATGCTAATAGAAATTAAACTAACAAAAAAAAATTACAGAAAAAAAGTCTAGGCTTAAGCCTAGGCCTAGTCTAAGGCATTGTTCGAGTTGTCTGTGTATGAGTTGTTATGATAACTTAGGTTTAACAATGAAATTTTAAAAGACTACTGCTGAATACCGGACGAAAAAAATAGTTTTCTCATTTGTTAGTTATTAAGACGGCTAAAATACCATGGATGGCACGAAATTACGATTTCCGAAAATTTTTTGAGGCTCGGAATGCCATCCCCGCCATTTTCTTATAAAAAATTCTAATAATTTTTTCTTGAAAAATTCTAGTTTTGAAAATTTTTAAAAAAATTTTTAGCGGCGTGATTTCGGCGGCGTGATTTTGTCCTGTTCCCGAGATGGGGAGGGGGTGGGTCTGGGTTTCGACCCCGCTTGACTGCAGTTTATTTTTTTATGATACTTGATGAAAAATCAGCTAAAAAAACATTGATTTATAAAAAACAATTTGCAGATTCTTGATCAGCGCATTTTTTTACCCTTAATTCATCGGGAAAAAATTTTTTTTTTTTTAAATAATAAAATTTGAGAAAAAAATCAGATACTTGATAAAAAAAATCAAGAACAAAATCAAAGATTTTACAAAACCCGAGCTCAGATTCGTAATCAGCGCATTTTTCTATCCTAGAAAAAATGCTTCTTAAATTTTTATATTAATTTTAAACAGAAACCACAAAACTGCACCATTGCCGGGGGGGGGGGACCAAATGCAAAAAAAAAAAACAGTGCAAAACTCACTTCCGCTGGCACATTGGCACACACCACATCTTTGCGAACGCACATTCCCTTGAACACGCGCTGAACAAATAGAAGGTACGGATAGATAAAACGGGTGCACAATGTTTCACCCCTCCCCCACCCGAAAATTTAAAAAAAATTCCAAATAAAATTGAAAACTCAAATTTCGTGAAAAACCTAATATTATTTGAAAATTTTTCTGCTCCTGGAAAAGAATGTGAAAATCTTTTGCCTGCAGTGTCGACAGAATTGCATCCGCGGCCAAAAAAGCATCCGGCAGATTAATTCGGCGGGCTGGCGAATCGTCCAATGTGCGCTCAAGGCCTTGGTGGGCAAAGGTTCCCAACGGACTCTGAAAAAGTTAGTAAAACAAATTGGCAATTTGTCAAGGGTGTGTCAGAACAAGAACCTACATTTCATTTTGTCATTTTTCACAATGAAACCTATTTTTTGTTGTCCAAAAGAGTTTTTTCGTGTTAATTGCAAAAAAAAAAAAATTTTTTTTTTTGGTCAGTTTTTAAGGGCCAAATCTCATTTAATTTCTCTTTTTCTCACATTCAATGGTAATTTCAGAACTCGACTTTTTTTTTCTTGCGCTATTTTCAAAAAGATCACAATGTTAAAAATTCAAAAAAATAAACGCAATACCACAACGTAGCTCATCAATTCAGCCGAATGTCCATGAATTTGTCCGCTGAGCACCATTGGCGCGGAACTGCGCACCTGTGGAAATGGGGGAGAAATAGGAACAAATTTTGGAAAAAGTGCATTGGAAAATATTTCAGTGTAATCATTCGTTTTTGAATTTGTCACCTGCTGTTGACCCTCGGTGTCGGACGACAATTCGCTCATTTCGCCAACATCCTGCAAAAAGCGCAAATCATTCGCAAATTTGACGGCCGCGGAACCAAACGACGAAAGGGCGGAAATGACGTCGGAATCCTTGAACAATGAGAATTGGAACTTTAAATTTTTACTGTCTGAAAAAATAATAACATGACCAATTCCAAGAAAAGGTATAACAATCATTTTTTTTTTTATTAAAAAATCTCTAAGAATTTTTTCTTGAAAAATTTCAAAAATTTTTTTTTTTTTTTTTTGAAATTTCTGTGGCGAGAGTTTGTCGCGGCGAGATTTCGGGCGACTAGATTTTGTCCCGTTCCCAGAAAAAGGTCGTCACTGGAAAAAAATCCGTCCCGAGGCACCCCCTGTCCCAATCGTCCGTCGTAAAGTGCACATTTTGTTTCGGCTATTTTTTACTTTAGAAATTCAAAATTTGGGCCCTCGGCGTCTGTCCGCACCCGACCATCCCCTCTCCTTTTGTTTTGTAAATTTTTAAAATATTTCATTTCGGAAACCTGATAACGGGGGTACGTTTGGCCACACACGTTGAACAGTTTGCCCTCAAAACCAGCTTTCTGGGCGACCATGGCGTCCAACTGCACGGCGCGTTCCTTTGCGGTGGCGGGGTCAATTGTGCTGAACAGGTCGACCAACGCGTCCTGCGTCCCGACGGCACCTTTGACGCCGCGAAAGCGCAACTCGGCACGCACCCGACGGAACTGAACAAATTTTGCAGTACAACAATTTTGATTGGAAAATGAAAAGGAGACAAAAATAGATGAATAAAATAATGGTCGAAAATTGTATTTTTTCCCCTAAATATTTCGGGTATGGGGGTCTTGTTGGCGGGGGGGGGGAGGGTGTACGTACCCAGCTTACCCCCCCCCCCCCCCCCCCCCAGGAACATCCGTGCTCCCCTTCCACTATTAAATGTTTTTTTTTTGCCTTTTTGAATGCGTTCAAGAATCCAACCGCCCAACTCGCGGCCCTTCTGCCAACGGTTGTCAACGACGGCTCGTGCAAACTGGCCCTGCCGGCAGTTGGAAGTCCAGTGTTTTCGTCCACAAAATTGCCAAGAAGTTTCAGAGAAATGGCCAAACTGTCATTTGGAAAAAAAAGTATTATGAAACAAAACATTGGAAAATTCGGCTGTAATTTTTTTGAGCCAGGCACAATTCGTGTATATGCCCACAAAAGCGGCTCCTACCATTTGAATGGCAAAAAGCAACAGCAAATTTATAAATTTTTTCGTTTAGACACCGGGCAAAATGTACAAAATTTGTCTTTTTTGGACTGTAAGTGAAACTTTGAAGGAAAAAAAGAAAATAAAACCTATTGATCAAATGGTCAAGTGCCTCCCGCTGGATGATCAGGTCAGCGTTGTCCTGCACAAAGCATGAAGTGACACCCAAATGGATGATCCCTTTGGCCGGTGGGCACACCTAAAGTGTTAAAGGAAGTTGGTAATAATTCAGTTTGTCCGCCCTTCTTTTGAAAATTTTTTTTACGTTTTCAAGAGTCATAAACAGTATTTATGGGGTTTTCGGGGTCTTTGATTACGAATACGGCACCCGTTTCGACTAATTCCGTATCTCGGACCCGAATCCGAACAAAAGTTGAAAACTCAAATTTTCTATCTTCATATTTTTAGTCTAACATGATTTTCTATTGCAATATTTATAGTTTTGAGAATGTTCCGTGTATTTAAACAAAGTTTGAACCAAAAATGTGAAAAACGAGAATTTGAATTTTCGGCTTTTTGTTCGAGTTCGGGCCCGGGTTTAGGGATGGATATATTCGTGATAAGCGACCACGAAAACGTCCTAGAATTTATATGAGCAAAATTTTTTTTTGGTACTTGTGGGTTTTGGGCTTGCACCACAATATTTGAAAAAAAGTTAGGGCGAGGCCGAATTCTGCCCCCCTGGCTACGGGACTGAAATGGGGACTCTTTCTTTTGGGCCCCTTTAATTTTCATTCTGACAAATTGTCAATCCCAATTCTTCAAAAAGAGTACTTTTCCAGCAGAGTTTAACTTTATCGTTCTTCACTCTCTCCTCCGGCCCAGGCCCCATTTTCCTGGCAAACCTCGCCAAATGCGCCGATGTGAGCCATCACGTCATGCTTCGTCTTGCGTTCGCGCTCCTCGATGTCAACCCAACGAATGTCGTCCCTGTTGGCCTTCATCTCCACAATCATTTCGCTGGTGATCTCCTCCAGGCCCAACTCGCGTTGGGACTCGGCCAGCAAAATCCACAGCTGGCGAAAAAGCGTGGCCTAAGAAATTTTGTTTTGAAAAAACTGAAAAAAAGCGATTACTCTTTTCTGTTGGGAGAAAAGTGCACGAAAAATGTTGCCGGGCTGGTTTGAAGGATTCATATTTGCTAAATATTCGCTTTTTTGACAACAAATTAAGTAAACGGTACTTGTGCAGTTTACCGGGTACTTTTATCATACATTTTCAAATGCTTATAAATGTGTTCGGAAATTATTGAAAATAAGTTTCAAGGGGTTTTGAGGTCGCTGATTACTAGGGACGTGAATTTTAGGTTTTACTATTTTTTTTTGCTCAATTGATTTGAAGAAAGGAGCTCAAAAAACGCATTTCTGCATTAAAATTTTTCGATTCTGACGTCATTATCGGTCACTAGTAGGGTTGTAAATTATTAGTGCTGTCCGAGAGTCTCGGTCTCGAGTCTCGACTCGAGAAAAGTCTCGGGTTTTTTTGGTCTCGGTCTCGAGTCTCGGTCTCGGGTTTTTAAGTCTCGGTCTCGATTTTCGAGACTCGAGACCGATACCGAGACTTTTTTACACCCCTAATGATTAGCTTTTTGTAAATTTAAAATTAATGTAATTTTGGTAACTTTTGGCTTCGTTTTCTTATTTGTATTCGTGGTCTAGTGGGTTGTGCTCTTGGTTATTTTTTTCATTTTAGCGTTGGATCAGTTCCACTCCAAGTAACTATTTTTTCTTCTGATTTTTCAAAATTATTCCCTTTTCTGTTGGAATTCAATCACAATTTTAACAATTAAACTCATAAAATATTGTTATTTTGGATACTAAATGTGTTCACAAGTGCATTAAAAGTCAAAATTTTTCCCGGTGGCGCCTATCGGCACCGCCGGCCCCCCGGTTCTCCAAGTGTTTTTGGAAAAGCGCCGTAAAAAAGAGCGTTTTTAAAGCGCAAAAATTTGGCAATTTTTGGTGAAATCTGTTACCAAATTTCACTCAAATTTTCAAAATTTTCCCCGGCGGCGCCTATCGGCACCGCCGGAGCTCCAAAATTCCCCTTTTTTAATTGACTAAAAAACCGCGCAAAAAATTGCGTGTTTGGATAGATAATAGTACCTAATTGAGTCAAAATTAAAAAAAAATTATTAAAATACGCAAAAAAAAAAATTTTTTCACGCTTTTTAAGCGAATAAGAAAATTTTTTGAAAAAAGTCTCGGGTCTCGTGTTTTTTTGGTCTCGGTCTCGGGGTTTTGGGTCTCGGTCTCGAGTCTCGGGGTCGAGTCTCGGTCTCGGGGTCGAGTCTCGGTCTCGGTCTCGAGTCTCGAGTCTCGGGAAATTTTTGGTCTCGGACAGCACTATAAATTATATGGATTAACATATTTTTTCTGCGCATATGCATAAAGAAAGGGGGGCAATGGTGTGGAATTGCGGTCCCGATGAAAAATTAATTTAATAATTTTATTTGGAGTTACTATAGTCTACCACCCACAAAAAAAATTAATAAAATTGATGCCATTCGTTCTCTCGTGGACTGTAATGCTCAGGAAAAATACTCCTGAGGTGCGGAAATGGCAAAAAAATGGGTTTTGAACCGGTTCAAAATTCGAAAAATTGAGTGAAAATGGGAACTTCGGATCCTTAAAAACGGTCAAATTCGGACAAATTTGGTATCATTCGAAAGCTCTTGATAGAAAATCAAAGAATAAATTCGAACCGATGCGATCTAAGCACTGGGACAACTGAGTACCAGTGAAAATCGACACTTCAGTACCAAAAAATAAAAAATGCTTTCTTATATAATGCACGAAAATCGTTTAGCCTTGAATAATGATCGCGCTAAAAAACCGCCGCACACTCGACTACGGCGGCCAGTAGGTGGGGCGAAACGGAAGAAGTCCGCGCGTGATCCGCAGGCGGTTGACTGATTGGCGGGGGCCCTTCGGGCCCCCGCAGTCCATCGCCTGTGGCGCTCGTCAGACTTTTTCCTCCGCCCTCCGTCTCGCCCCACTACTTGCACCGTCTTCGCATGCTCCCTTTTGCGAAATTTTGCTTTTAAATTGTTATTTCCCGTTTATTATTTTTCGGTACTGAAGTGTACATTTTCACTGGGACTCTATTGTCCCAGTGCTTAGATCGCATCGGTTCGAATTTATTCTTTGATTTTCTATCAAGAGCTTTCGAATGATACCAAATTTGTCCGAATTTGACCGTTTTTAATAGAGTGAAGCGGGACCGGGAATTTTGGGCAAAACCGGGACCGGGACTTGCCGGGACCTGAGAAGCCGGGACCGGGACCGGGACCTCCATTTTTTTTCGGGACCGGGACCGGGAACCGGGACCAACCGGGAATTTTTAAAAATTCAAAAAAATTCAAAAATTTTTTAAAAAATTCAAATTTTAATTTTTTTCAACTGAAAATAATACAATATTAAATTTTTATTTTGTTTTTTATTTAATAAAATCCAAAAGTAAAAGCTAAATTAAATTAATGAAAATTTTCAAACAAATTTCTTTAATTATTTCAAAAAATAATCATTTTTTGGACTAAATGATCGAATGTTATTATAAATTAATATTTGCTTTTCACATCACATTCTTTCGGCGCGCTTTTTCAAAAAACTTTTGTGAAAGAAAGGGGTCCGGCGGTGCCGATAGGCGCCGCCGGGGAAAATTTTGAAAATTTGAGTCCAATTTGTTAACAGATTATTAACAAAAAGGCATGTTTTTTGGATTTAATAGGCTCAATTTGTACGTATTTTCATTTAAAAAAAAGTAAAATATGTATAAATAAAAAAAACTATGAGAAATCATATTTTGTCGATAGGAAAACCATGAGTATACAAAAAGAAAATTCAAAATATTTTATATTTCTGTAGAGGGATTGAACCAGGGGAAAGAAGAAAACAAAAGTCAAGGAGACTAGCCACTAGGCCATTTTGACAAATATTAGTGTCACTTTCAAAGAATATATTTCATATTTTTTTAAATTTTTTCCTTTGACTCAAATTTTCATCACTAATTTTCCACTCAGACCCCCATTCTTACCAGTGCTTGTTTTTCCCGGTTCCCGGTTGCACTACCGGGACCGGGACCGGGACCTGAGCTTTTCAAAATCCGGGACCGGGACCTCGGATGACCGGGAATTCCCGGCCCGGTCCCGGTCCCGCTTCTGCTTAGATCGCATCGGTTCGAATTTATTCTTTGATTTTCTATCAAGAGCTTTCGAATGATACCAAATTTGTCCGAATTTGACCGTTTTTAAGGATCCGAAGTTCCCATTTTCACTCAATTTTTCGAATTTTGAACCGGTTCAAAACCCATTTTTTTATGCTATGAAGAAAGGGGCTCAAAAATAGCATTTCTGCGTTAAAATTTTTTGGTTTGCTGAAGGTTTTTAGTCCATATAAATCCATAATTTGGGGGTTTTCGGGAATAAATCCATATTTAGCCATTTTTGTGTTTTTAGTCCATATTTCGTTAAGAGTGGCTTCATCTTCCAAAATGGTCTGGTAAAGAATGGCCAGAAATTGAGCAGTCGCATCAATTTGGACTATCCTATCGCGCGCGTATTGCAACGTCCATTCAGCCTTCAGGTGGTGATGAATAATCAATGATCATTAGGGTTATAATCAGGGCTCCCAGATGTGAGGCTTTAGCCTCATTTTGTGGTTTTTTGATAGGTCAATGAGGTTTTTTGTTAAATTTTTCATAAACACCAGAAAATATCCAATTCTTTTCCGAAAATTCACAAATTAAGGTTTTTTTTTTTTAATCAGAATCGGCTAAAAATATAGAAAAAATTCTTAATTTTTCTTTCGGCGGCGCCTATCGGCACCGCCGGACTCTAAAAATCCTTTTTTTTTTAATTTCCTCAAATTGCAAAATTTGGCCATTTTGTGGACAAATCTGTTAACAAATCATATTAAAAATTACAAAAAAAAATTCCGGCGGCGCCTATCGGCACCGCCGCCCCCCCCCCCCCCACTATCCACCAAAAGTTTGGAAAAAGCGTCGCAAAAAAATCAACTTCGATTTTTCATGCTCAGAATCTCACAAAACGCTTACCTATTTCTAACAAAAAATTGCTCAAATTGATCATGGACAATCAGAAATTTAATATTTGAACATTTTATGCGTGTTTTGAATAAATTTTGTAAAAATGAGGCTTTTTTGCCTGCAAATGAGGCTTTTGAAAATTCTGATCTGGGAGCCCTGGTTATAATTAGGATGATTTTGCATATTTTTGTTTGCGCATATGCTATGAAGAACGGGGGGCTCAAAAATAGCATTTCTGCGTTAAAATTTTTTGGTTTGCTGAAGGTTTTTAGTCCATATAAATCCATATTTTGGGGGTTTTCGGGAATAAATCCATATTTAGCCATTTTTGTGTTTTTAGTCCATATTTCGGCCATTTTTGGCAAATTTTCACAAGAAAATGCAAGAAAAGGGAAAAATACACCCCCTAAAGATTGATTTTTTGGAAATGTTAAAAATTACAGCCCAAAAAATATGAAAAATTTGAATTTTCGTCGTCATTTTGGCATTTTTAATAAATCTTTTCATCATTTTTTGCGAACTTTTCTTTTTTTAAATAAGAATTTTTTTTAAATTTTGGCAAACTTGAAAATATTTTTATACAATGGACGACAATAAATTTTTTTTGCATTTTTATGTTTTAAATCCATTTTTTGGTTGTTTATTGTTTTTTTTTAAATTTATTTAAGCAAATATTGAATTCATACACCTTTTTTGGAATTTTTGAGGGTTTAAAACACATATTTTGGCAGTTTTTAGTCCATATTTTGGTCCATATTTGGCTATTTTGAGCTTTTTAGTCCATATTTCGTGCTTTTTTAGTCCATATTTTATGTCCATATTTTGGGTTTTTTAGTCCATATAATTTACAACCCTAGTCACTAGAAATCACTATTTTGACGGACGACACCCAACTCGTACTAGGCCAACTCGTACTGCCCCAACTCGTACTGTTTTTTGACAAAAAAATCGTCATAACTTTTGTCAAAGTCGACCAAATTAAACATTCTTTGTATCATTCGATAGCCCTTAACGTTCTCTATCTACCTGCAAAATGCAAGAAAATTTTATTGCTTTTCAAAAAAGTTATGACCAAAAATCGTAAAAATTTGTTTTTGTCCATAACTTTTTTCAAACTTGATCAAATTTTTTGAAACATGGTGGATAGATAGAGAACATTAAGGGCTATCGAATGATACCAAGGATGTTTAATTTGGCCGACTTTAACAAAAGTTATGACGATTTTTTTGTCAAAAAACAGTACGAGTTGGGGCAGTACGAGTTGGCTAGTACGAGTTGGGTTTTTACCTATTTTATTTTAAAATCACTATTTTGGCATTTTGTCACTATTTTGATATTTTTTGGAAAATTTCTCAACAAAAAGGCAATAAAAACGAAAAATACACCGCTAAGAATCGACTTATAAAATTTCAGAAAAATACACCCCTAAAATCGACTCAAAAATTTTCAAAAATACACTCCTAAGAAATGAAAAAATTTTCTCAAAAATTCTTCCCCCAAATTTTTTTTCTTGACAAAATTTTTATTAAAAAATTTATATATTTGCTAAGAGAATTTTATAAAGGAAATGTAGCTCATTTGCACTGCACTAGTGAAAAAAAAAATTAGTTTTAGGTAAAAGTGAAATACTGACAACTCCGATATATTTAACTAATTTTTTAAAATTATTTCTCAGTGACGAAATGATCAGTGACGAACTGTACAGTGACGAAACGGTCAGTGGCGAAATGATCGGCCGCCACCCCGTCTGGCCGGTTCCGTCTGAGCCAGTTTGAACTCACCAGTATTTGACGTCCATTAAAGTCGAATTAAGGGAAGCGCCTTTTTTGACTAGAGCAAAAATAAAGACTCGACAATTCCGAAACTGGTTCGAACTGGGAAGGCCTGCTCAACACACGCGTGCCAATTTAATTTCTTTCGGATTTAGACGAGAAAAAATCCCAAAGCTTTTTATGACTAGAGCAAAAAGAAAGACTCGACAATTCCGAAACTGGTTCGAACTGGGAAGGCCTGCTCAACACACGCGTGCCAATTTAATTTCTTTCGGATTTAGACGAGAAAAAATCCCAAAGCCTTTTTTGACTAGAGCAAAAATAAAGACTCGACAATTCCGAAACTGGTTCGAACTGGGAAGGCCTGCCCAGCGCATGCGTGCCAATTTAATTTCTTTCGGATTTAGACGAGAAAAAAATCCCAAAGCCTTTTTTGACTAGAGCAAAAATAAAGACTCGACAATTCCGAAACTGGTTCGAACTGGGAAGGCATGACCAGCGCATGCGTGCCAATTTAATTTCTTTCGGATTTAGACGAGAAAAAAATCCCAAAGCCTTTTTTGACTAGAGCAAAAATAAAGACTCGACAATTCCGAAACTGGTTCGAACTGGGAAGGCATGACCAGCGCATGCCTGCCAATTTAATTTCTTTCGGATTTAGACGAGAAAAAATCCCAAAGCTTTTTATGACTAGAGCAAAAATAAAGACTCGACAATTCCGAAACTGGTTCGAACTGGGAAGGCCTGCTCAACACACGCGTGCCAATTTAATTTCTTTCGGATTTAGACGAGAAAAAAATCCCAAAGCCTTTTTTGACTAGAGCAAAAATAAAGACTCGACAATTCCGAAACTGGTTCGAACTGGGAAGGCCTGCCCAACACACGCGTGCCAATTTAATTTCTTTCGGATTTAGACGAGAAAAAATCCCAAAGCCTTTTTTGACTAGAGCAAAAATAAAGACTCGACAATTCCGAAACTGGTTCGAACTGGGAAGGCCTGCCCAACACACGCGTGCCAATTTAATTTCTTTCGGATTTAGACGAGAAAAAAATCCCAAAGCCTTTTTTGACTAGAGCAAAAATAAAGACTCGACAATTCCGAAACTGGTTCGAACTGGGAAGGCCTGCCCAACACATGCGTGCCAATTTAATTTCTTTCGGATTTAGACGAGAAAAAAATCCCAAAGCCTTTTTTGACTAGAGCAAAAATAAAGACTCGACAATTCCGAAACTGGTTCGAACTGGGAAGGCCTGCTCAACACACGCGTGCCAATTTAATTTCTTTCGGATTTAGACGAGAAAAAAATCCCAAAGCCTTTTTTGACTAGAGCAAAAATAAAGACTCGACAATTCCGAAACTGGTTCGAACTGGGAAGGCCTGCCCAACACATGCGTGCCAATTTAATTTCTTTCGGATTTAGACGAGAAAAAAATCCCAAAGCCTTTTTTGACTAGAGCAAAAATAAAGACTCGACAATTCCGAAACTGGTTCGAACTGGGAAGGCCTGCCCAACACATGCGTGCCAATTTAATTTCTTTCGGATTTAGACGAGAAAAAAATCCCAAAGCCTTTTTTGACTAGAGCAAAAATAAAGACTCGACAATTCCGAAACTGGTTCGAACTGGGAAGGCCTGCCCAACACACGCGTGCCAATTTAATTTCTTTCGGATTTAGACGAGAAAAAAATCCCAAAGCCTTTTTTGACTAGAGCAAAAATAAAGACTCGACAATTCCGAAACTGGTTCGAACTGGGAAGGCCTGCCCAACACACGCGTGCCAATTTAATTTCTTTCGGATTTAGACGAGAAAAAAATCCCAAAGCCTTTTTTGACTAGAGCAAAAACAAAGACTCGACAATTCCGAAACTGGTTCGAACTGGGAAGGCCTGCTCAACACACGCGTGCCAATTTAATTTCTTTCGGATTTAGACGAGAAAAAAATCCCAAAGCCTTTTTTGACTAGAGCAAAAATAAAGACTCGACAATTCCGAAACTGGTTCGAACTGGGAAGGCCTGCCCAGCACACGCGTGCCAATTTAATTTCTTTCGGATTTAGACGAGAAAAAAATCCCAAAGCCTTTTTTGACTAGAGCAAAAATAAAGACTCGACAATTCCGAAACTGGTTCGAACTGGGAAGGCCTGCCCAACACACGCCTGCCAATTTAATTTCTTTCGGATTTAGACGAGAAAAAAATCCCAAAGCCTTTTTTGACTAGAGCAAAAATAAAGACTCGACAATTCCGAAACTGGTTCGAACTGGGAAGGCCTGCCCAGCGCATGCCTGCCAATTTAATTTCTTTCGGATTTAGACGAGAAAAAAATCCCAAAGCCTTTTTTGACTAGAGCAAAAATAAAGACTCGACAATTCCGAAACTGGTTCGAACTGGGAAGGCCTGCCCAACACATGCGTGCCAATTTAATTTCTTTCGGATTTAGACGAGAAAAAAATCCCAAAGCCTTTTTTGACTAGAGCAAAAATAAAGACTCGACAATTCCGAAACTGGTTCGAACTGGGAAGGCCTGACCAGCGCATGCGTGCCAATTTAATTTCTTTCGGATTTAGACGAGAAAAAAATCCCAAAGCCTTTTTTGACTAGAGCAAAAATAAAGACTCGACAATTCCGAAACTGGTTCGAACTGGGAAGGCCTGCCCAACGCATGCGTGCCAATTTAATTTCTTTCGGATTTAGACGAGAAAAAAATCCCAAAGCCTTTTTTGACTAGAGCAAAAATAAAGACTCGACAATTCCGAAACTGGTTCGAACTGGGAAGGCCTGCCCAGCGCATGCGTGCCAATTTAATTTCTTTCGGATTTAGACGAGAAAAAAATCCCAAAGCCTTTTTTGACTAGAGCAAAAATAAAGACTCGACAATTCCGAAACTGGTTCGAACTGGGAAGGCCTGCCCAACACACGCGTGCCAATTTAATTTCTTTCGGATTTAGACGAGAAAAAAATCCCAAAGCCTTTTTTGACTAGAGCAAAAATAAAGACTCGACAATTCCGAAACTGGTTCGAACTGGGAAGGCCTGCCCAACACACGCGTGCCAATTTAATTTCTTTCGGATTTAGACGAGAAAAAAATCCCAAAGCCTTTTTTGACTAGAGCAAAAATAAAGACTCGACAATTCCGAAACTGGTTCGAACTGGGAAGGCCTGCCCAGCGCATTGCGTGCCAATTTAATTTCTTTCGGATTTAGACGAGAAAAAAATCCCAAAGCCTTTTTTGACTAGAGCAAAAATAAAGACTCGACAATTCCGAAACTGGTTCGAACTGGGAAGGCCTGCCCAACACACGCGTGCCAATTTAATTTCTTTCGGATTTAGACGAGAAAAAAATCCCAAAGCCTTTTTTGACTAGAGCAAAAATTAAGACTCGACAATTCCGAAACTGGTTCGAACTGGGAAGGCCTGCCCAACACACGCGTGCCAATTTAATTTCTTTCGGATTTAGACGAGAAAAAAATCCCAAAGCCTTTTTTGACTAGAGCAAAAATAAAGACTCGACAATTCCGAAACTGGTTCGAACTGGGAAGGCCTGCCCAACACACGCGTGCCAATTTAATTTCTTTCGGATTTAGACGAGAAAAAAATCCCAAAGCCTTTTTTGACTAGAGCAAAAATAAAGACTCGACAATTCCGAAACTGGTTCGAACTGGGAAGGCCTGCCCAACACACGCGTGCCAATTTAATTTCTTTCGGATTTAGACGAGAAAAAAATCCCAAAGCCTTTTTTGACTAGAGCAAAAATAAAGACTCGACAATTCCAAAACTGGTTCGAACTGGGACGGCCTGCCCAACGCACGCATGCCAATTTAATTTCTTTCGGATTTAGACGAGAAAAAAATCCCAAAGCCTTTTTTGACTAGAGCAAAAATAAAGACTCGACAATTCCGAAACTGGTTCGAACTGGGAAGGCCTGCCCAACACATGCCTGCCAATTTAATTTCTTTCGGATTTAGACGAGAAAAAAATCCCAAAGCCTTTTTTGACTAGAGCAAAAATAAAGACTCGACAATTCCGAAACTGGTTCGAACTGGGAAGGCCTGCCCAACACACGCGTGCCAATTTAATTTCTTTCGGATTTAGACGAGAAAAAAATCCCAAAGCCTTTTTTGACTAGAGCAAAAATAAAGACTCGACAATTCCGAAACTGGTTCGAACTGGGAAGGCCTGCCTAGCGCATGCGTGCTAATTTAATTTCTTTCGGATTTAGACGAGAAAAAAATCCCAAAGCCTTTTTTGACTAGAGCAAAAATAAAGACTCGACAATTCCAAAACTGGTTCGAACTGGGAAGGCCTGCCCAACACACGCGTGCCAATTTAATTTCTTTCGGATTTAGACGAGAAAAAAATCCCAAAGCCTTTTTTGACTAGAGCAAAAATAAAGACTCGACAATTCCGAAACTGGTTCGAACTGGGAAGGCCTGCCCAACACATGCGTGCCAATTTAATTTCTTTCGGATTTAGACGAGAAAAAATCCCAAAGCCTTTTTTGACTAGAGCAAAAATAAAGACTCGACAATTCCGAAACTGGTTCGAACTGGGAAGGCCTGCCCAACACCACGCGTGCCAATTTAATTTCTTTCGGATTTAGACGAGAAAAAATCCCAAAGCCTTTTTTGACTAGAGCAAAAATAAAGACTCGACAATTCCGAAACTGGTTCGAACTGGGAAGGCCTGCCCAACACATGCGTGCCAATTTAATTTCTTTCGGATTTAGACGAGAAAAAAATCCCAAAGCCTTTTTTGACTAGAGCAAAAATAAAGACTCGACAATTCCGAAACTGGTTCGAACTGGGAAGGCCTGCCCAACACACGCGTGCCAATTTAATTTCTTTCGGATTTAGACGAGAAAAAAATCCCAAAGCCTTTTTTGACTAGAGCAAAAATAAAGACTCGACAATTCCGAAACTGGTTCGAACTGGGAAGGCCTGCCCAACACACGCGTGCCAATTTAATTTCTTTCGGATTTAGACGAGAAAAAAATCCCAAAGCCTTTTTTGACTAGAGCAAAAATAAAGACTCGACAATTCCGAAACTGGTTCGAACTGGGAAGGCCTGCTCAACACACTGCGTGCTAATTTAATTTCTTTCGGATTTAGACGAGAAAAAAATCCCAAAGCCTTTTTTGACTAGAGCAAAAATAAAGACTCGACAATTCCGAAACTGGTTCGAACTGAGAAGGCCTGCACAGCGCACGCGTGCCAATGGAATTTCATTCGGATTTAGACGAGAAAAAAATCCCAAAGCCTTTTTTGACTAGAGCAAAAATAAAGACTCGACAATTCCGAAACTGGTTCGAACTGGGAAGGCCTGCCCAACACACGCGTGCCAATTTAATTTCTTTCGGATTTAGACGAGAAAAAAATCCCAAAGCCTTTTTTGACTAGAGCAAAAATAAAGACTCGACAATTCCGAAACTGGTTCAAACTGGGAAGGCCTGCCCAACACACGCGTGCCAATTTAATTTCTTTCGGATTTAGACGAGAAAAAAATCCCAAAGCCTTTTTTGACTAGAGCAAAAATAAAGACTCGACAATTCCGAAACTGGTTCGAACTGGGAAGGCCTGCCCAACACACGCGTGCCAATTTAATTTCTTTCGGATTTAGACGAGAAAAAAATCCCAAAGCCTTTTTTGACTAGAGCAAAAATAAAGACTCGACAATTCCGAAACTGGGTCGTGCCGGAAAGGCCTGCCCAACGCACTCGTGCCAATGGAATTTCATTCGGATTTAGACGAGAAAAAAATCCCAAAGCCTTTTTTGACTAGAGCAAAAATTAAGACTCGACAATTCCGAAACTGGTTCGAACTGGGAAGGCCTGCCCAGCGCATGCGTGCCAATTTAATTTCTTTCGGATTTAGACGAGAAAAAAATCCCAAAGCCTTTTTTGACTAGAGCAAAAATAAAGACTCGACAATTCCGAAACTGGTTCGAACTGGGAAGGCCTGCCCAACACACGGCGTGCCAATTTAATTTCTTTCGGATTTAGACGAGAAAAAAATCCCAAAGCCTTTTTTGACTAGAGCAAAAATAAAGACTCGACAATTCCGAAACTGGTTCGAACTGGGAAGGCCTGCCAGCGCATGCGTGCCAATTTAATTTCTTTCGGATTTAGACGAGAAAAAAATCCCAAAGCCTTTTTTGACTAGAGCAAAAATTAAGACTCGACAATTCCGAAACTGGTTCGAACTGGGAAGGCCTGCCCAGCGCATGCGTGCCAATTTAATTTCTTTCGGATTTAGACGAGAAAAAAATCCCAAAGCCTTTTTTGACTAGAGCAAAAATTAAGACTCGACAATTCCGAAACTGGTTCGAACTGGGAAGGCCTGCCCAACACACGCGTGCCAATTTAATTTCTTTCGGATTTAGACGAGAAAAAAATCCCAAAGCCTTTTTTGACTAGAGCAAAAATAAAGACTCGACAATTCCGAAACTGGTTCGAACTGGGAAGGCCTGCCCAACACACGCGTGCCAATTTAATTTCTTTCGGATTTAGACGAGAAAAAAATCCCAAAGCCTTTTTTGACTAGAGCAAAAATAAAGACTCGACAATTCCGAAACTGGTTCGAACTGGGAAGGCCTGCTCAACACACTGCGTGCCAATTTAATTTCTTTCGGATTTAGACGAGAAAAAAATCCCAAAGCCTTTTTTGACTAGAGCAAAAATAAAGACTCGACAATTCCGAAACTGGTTCGAACTGGGAAGGCCTGCTCAACACACGCGTGCCAATTTAATTTCTTTCGGATTTAGACGAGAAAAAATCCCAAAGCTTTTTTTGACTAGAGCAAAAATAAAGACTCGACAATTCCGAAACTGGTTCGAACTGGGAAGGCCTGCTCAACACACGCGTGCCAATTTAATTTCTTTCGGATTTAGACGAGAAAAAAATCCCAAAGCCTTTTTTGACTAGAGCAAAAATAAAGACTCGACAATTCCGAAACTGGTTCGAACTGGGAAGGCCTGCCCAACACACGCGTGCCAATTTAATTTCTTTCGGATTTAGACGAGAAAAAATCCCAAAGCCTTTTTTGACTAGAGCAAAAATTAAGACTCGACAATTCCGAAACTGGTTCGAACTGGGAAGGCCTGCCCAACCCACGCGTGCCAATTTAATTTCTTTTGATTTAGACGAGAAAAAAATCCCTAAACCTTTTTTGACTAGAGCAAAAATTAAGACTCGACAATTCCGAAACTGGTTCGAACTGGGAAGGCCTGCCCAACACACGCGTGCCAATTTAATTTCTTTCGGATTTAGACGAGAAAAAAATCCCAAAGCCTTTTTTGACTAGAGCAAAAATTTGCTTTTGCACATTTCGATGATCAAAGTATACAATCAAGAACAATTAGACGATTCGGAAGGTATAAAGTTTCGATTGACGGTTCTTAGGTATGTAGATATATAATTTTAAAAAATTTAATTTTTTTCTTTTAAAATTATTTATTTTATTTCAGTGACGAAAAGTTTAGTGACGAAACGTTCAGTGACGAAACGTTCGGCCACCATCAATGTTTAAATAAAGTGATTTTTTAATTTTCAATAATTTTTAATAAAATATGATGGATGACTAATTCGCTGAAACGGAAAATTGGAGAGAGAGAAATGAACGATTGATTCAATGTATGCATATCCCTCAACACAAAGCGGATGAATAATTGTGCTGTTTCCAATCGATGGTCCTTCTCATCTCCCATCGATTTCGCATTATCTGTAATTTTATCTCAAAATTAAAATGAAATTAAAATTTTAATTAATCAAAACACTGTGGCCATTAAAATCTTTTTCCGAAAATTTCATCCCCATGAGTAAATCGAGAAAATTTTGTGCATTGACATGAACATTTTGCTGAATTTTAATTACATTATTTTTTTTAATATGAAAAATACATTATCATTTTTTAAAATTTTTGTGTGAGTTCTCCAATATAAAAAGTGGGAAAAAATATTTGGTGAATTTTTTTTTTTTGGAACTGATGGGAGAAAAAATAAAATAAAAATGGGCAAATCGTATGCCGTTATTTTGCCTTTGCCACTACAATCAAAAACTAGAGATCGGCGGGATCGGGACTCCCGCGGGATTTTTACGGGATTCCCGGTCCCGCTCCCGTTTTTTTTGGCGAACGGGATTTTTACGGGATTCCCGTTCGGGACTCCCGTCCCCGGAAAATTTTGAACTCCCGATCCCGCTCCCGGAAATTTTTCCCAAAAAACGGGAGTAAAATGCAAAAAATTTGTCCTTCAAATTTGTGCATTTTTAAAAATATTTTTGTAAGTTTTTAATTAAATTTTCATTTTTTTACCGGTCTTTATCAAAAACCTAAATTATTTTAAAATTGAAAATTAAAAAACGGGGTTTTATAAAAAAAAAAGATTTTTAAATCATTTTATGACATTTTGGTAAGCATTTTATGATATAAATTTTGATACAGTTATAAAGATTTTTGTTGCAGTGCGCTTTTTCAAAATCAGTCGCGGTCACTGACGTATTTTCCACCGAAGAATTTTCCGGACACGACCAAGTGGAGAGTCTTCTTGGGCATTTTTAATCTCCACATGGGGATCGTACACCAATGGGGTCCTACAGTATGAGCTTTGACTACAGGCCGTCATCATTTTGCACCAATTAAATTCTTATTACAAGTGTTGGCAAATTAAAAGCTTAAAATGAGGAAAGAAAAACATAGAAAAATTTCATTACATTTTTCAATGCTTAATTCTTATGAGTCATCAGCATGGTTGTAAGTTGTATGAATTAAAAAATACCAAAATATGGACATAAAAAAGGGCTTAAAATTTTTTTAGAGTTTCAGCATTCTATTAGAATTAGAAAAGTTATAAAAAAGGACAACAAACAAAAAGGCATAAGGGAAAAGACAAACTTAGACGAAAAATTAGCCATTTTCAGCTTAAATTAAATTTCCAAACTAAAAAGTAAATAATAGCAATTAAATTTGTTTATTAATAAAAAACTGATAACAAAATGATCAACGGAAACATTATTTATAATTCTGTAACAGGTAACATTTATCAAAAAGTCACCTGTTTTATTCACGTGAATTCATCAAAAAGAAAACAATCGGAAATCCTTCAAAAATGCATTTTATAAATTTGCTCATTCCAAATTGTTTGTTCCATTTTGTAATTCTTTTACTACTAACTCCAATTTTCTTACCAATTTCGGCATAATTTTGGTGCCATTCTCTTTGTGAATATTTTCTTTTTTGCTTGTGTTCGTCATCTGTTTTTGATTGTTGGTTTTTCTGTATTGGTTGATTAAAGCCAATTCTTTAATCCATTTATAAATATATGTTCGATTTGTCCCCAATTTTTCGCTATTTTTAAACTAATTTTATTCCATTTTTTGTTGAGTATTTTCTTCCTTTTTTGCTTAATTTTCTCTTTAATTTTATAATATTTTTCAATGATTTCTGTTTTTTCTTCTTTCTTTTCTTCCCAATTTTCTCCAAATATTTCGTCAAATGACTTTTGTTAAGTTTTTTATTTTCTGATACAATTGGAATAATTAGGGCAAATTAAAATTAAAATTAACAGAATAATAGGATTCATTTTCCTAAAAATATTTCGAAATATTATATAATTAAAAAATCTAAATGATTTCTTTTGATTATCAATGGCTATTAATTTGAAACAAAACTGCACAAAAACAAAATAGATTTCTAATTAAAACAATCTACAAAAGATGCAAAAGCTAAATTCCCTAATAATTTTGATTGGATTTCTTGTTCATTTTTTATTTATTGTAAATTTATTCAAAATAGAAAAGTTGTGAATTTTTGTCATAAGTTTTAGCCCGAATACATATTTATTTATATTTCGATGCATAAAAATTTAAAACTTTTTTTTTTGGGATTTTATTATAATTCACTTTTTGAATTTAAATAATTTTTTATTAATCGCTTTTTTCACAAATATTCGGTTCAATTTCTTCATTTTATTCGCAGAAGTTAATTAAATTGAAACATCAAATAAATGAATAGTTAGAAAATTCAAAGTTGGAATTCTTACGAATAATTTAAAATCCTTCTTCCTGAATTCGAACCCTCGGGGGGTCTTTTTTCAAAGAGTTCTTTAAGCAATTTTTAATAAAAATTTTATTTATTTTTCATTTTTAATTGGCAATTATTTTTATAATTAGCTTATCATTAGGGCCGCGACTTTTAGTGACGAAAAATCCCAAAATAGTTAACTAAAATGTGACGAAAAAGTGCCAAAAAAGTGACAAAATTGTGAAAAAAGTCCGAAATAGTGACGAATAGTGACATAATTTTCAGCCAAAAAATGAGCAAAAAAAAATTTTATTCACTAATTTCAGTTGCAAGTGTCGATTCTTAGGGGTGCATTTTTTGAAAAAAATTTTAGATCGCTTCTTAGGGGAGCATTTTTTGATTTTATTGCATTTTTGTTAAGGAATTTTCCAAAAAATGTCGAAATAGTGAAAAAGTAGTGACAAAACGCCAAAAAAGTGAATTTTCACTATTTTAAGTGACGAAACGCCAAAATAGTGATTTCTAGTGACTAAAAATGACGTCCAAATGAAAAAATTTTAATGCAGAAATGCGTTTTTTGAGCTCCTTTCTTCAAATCAATCGAGCAAAAAAAAAGTTTTTTCACTAGAAATCGCGGCCCTACTTATCATTCATCTTTTATTGGCAATTTAAACTTTGGTGCGCTATGAGAATTTTTTAAAGAATTTAGAGAGAATAATTTTCGAAAAAATCGACACAAAAATATTTTCTATTCAAAGTTTAGAATTGATTGATACTGTTGACAAATTTTTTAAATAGTTTTCATCATTTGGCCCACAAAAAAACTAATTAAGTTTGCACATTGGATTAGCTCTATTTTGGGAAAATGCACATTCAAAAGACAAGTATTAGATTTTCATAAAAAGAAATTTTCGATTAAAAAATTAAACGAATTTTAAACTAATATAGAAAAAATTTTGGAAAAAATGTTAATAAATAGGAAAAATAAAAAAAAATAAATATTTATTTTTTAAATTGAAAAATTCAAAAAGATTCTCTTCTTCTGTTCTAGAAATATTCTTCTCCTAATTGTTTCTTCCAATTGAAAATATTTTGTTTTGAAGTGTTCAAAATTTTAGCAATTTTCTGATCACTTATTTTTGGATTTTCTCTTTTTATTTTCTAATAAATTTTCATTTTTTCCATTTTTTTTTTCTCCGTTATTTTTTATGGCTTATGCCAAATTGTTTCTTCCATTTCGTAATTGTTCTATAGCCAACTCCAAATTTCTTACCAATTTCTTCATAATTTAGGTGCCATTATTTTTTTGAATATTTTCTTTCTTTTTGCTTAAATTCATTTTTCATTCCAATAAATTTTTGTACAATTTCTATTTTATCTTCATTCGTTATAGATTTATAGCTTTTAGGTATTTGTTTTTGAAGACAAAATTCTTTAATCCATTTATAATATAATTTCGATTTGTGCCCAAATTTTTTGCAATTTTCGTATTAATTTTATTCCATTCTTTTTTTGAGAATTTTCTTCTTTTTTGCTTAATTTTTTCTTTTATTTTATAAAATTTCCCAATTATCTCTCGTTTTTTTATTTTATTTCGTTTTTCTTCTTCTTTTTCTTCCCATTCTCCAAAAATTTCGTCAAATGACTTTTGTTGAAGTTTTTCATTAGTTGATTCAATTTGATTTATTAGGGCAAAAATTAAAAATAAACAGAATAATAGTAATAATTTCATTTTTTTTAAAACAATTTCTCAAAATTTTCTTTTCTTAAAAAAATATTATTTTTAATTATTACTCGGATTATTTAGATCGTTAAATACGTAATTTTCACCAAAACTAATTTTTCCTTTTATTTAAATTCCAATTCTACTGATCACATAAGAAACATTTAAATTTTTCATTAAAACTTTTCTTTCAAAAATTCATAAAATATTTCAAAAATTGGATTAATTGAAAAATATTATAAAATAAAAAAATGAAGTAAAAAAAATATTCAAAAAACCAAAAACCAGTGTTTCACTTTTTTATTTATTTTTTTTAAAATTTTTTTTTACTTATTTATTTTTTTTACTCTGAATCTTAAAAATCTTTATTTAGAACGAAACTTTTTATTTGTTTTATTGTACGACTTATCACCTAAAAAAAATCTATTAACAAGTTAGATTTGAAAATTTTTTGTTCTTGAATAAAAGGTCATGACAAAAAATTTGAAAAACTAAGTTTTTGAGTTCCCTTTGGCTATAACTTTTTTGAAATTTGACAAGATTTTTTGAGATTTTGCAGGCTAACAATGAACCCATAGAGCTACCAAATTATTATTTTGATTTCGGGGTTGAAGGATCCACCCGATTAAAAATCCATTTAAAACATCACAACATATTTGTTTTTGGTGTTACCGTAAACAGTCAACGGCCGGCCTTGTCTGTTCAGCTAATAGAATTTGCATGCCATCCCAATAGACTGCGATGCTTTCAATGCCGAAAACGTTGTGCCAATTTGGCATTCTTTCTTTATTTCGCTAAAATATATTTTTTATTATTTGAAATTGTACAATTCCCCAAATGTCAAGGGTTAGCTTATTGATTACACCTTCTTCATGTAATTCACATTTTAAATGCAAATCATTTTCGATAAAAATATTTTTACACGTCACAATATTGATTTCATTGCCATTTTCCATTTTTAGAAAAATTATTCACTTTAGTTTTATTATAAAAAAAAAATCGCTTGTAAAAAGGCATATAAAAAATAATTATCGTTTTCGAAGGTTTGACGTTTTTAATGAAAAAACCCGAATTTAAAAAATTTAGAAATGAAATTATTTATTTCCATTTATTTATTTTTTATTTTCGAATTTTGGTCGACATTTGTGCAAATGAACCCATCGCCTGAAAACTCATCGGAAAAACAGGGACCAATTCAACTGATTAATGAACCCAAAATGAAACAAAAAGGTCAAAACCCGATTTAAATGGAAAATAAAATTAAATACAAATAAATTTAATTTTATAGAAATGCTCGAAGAACCTTCAAAAGTTGAAGCACAAATTGAAAATTCAAATGGAAAGATGCCAATGGCAGAAAGACCAGCAGTGGAAAATAATTTCGTAATTTAAAAAAAAATAAAAATAATATTTAGGTAAATTGAAATTATTAAATAAAATTGACTGATAAATTCAATTTAAAAATACAATTAAAGATAGGATTTAAAAATTAATTTAATTTTTAGCTTTCTGACGAAGAATACCTAACAGCAAATGAAAGCGGTAAACAAAAAATTTTCACCTGAATTCTAAATATATTTACAGATTCGAGTGGTCAATCGGTCGAAATTCCTTCGTCAGATGATGAACGCTCAATAAGTGTTGAAGGTAATTAAGGAAAAGGCGAAGAATAAAATTTAAAAAAAATAATAATTGAAAATTTTAACGCAATTTAAAAAAAAAGAATGTATGAGTTATCTGGAATACTTGGAAAAATTATCAGATTTCAAAATTTAAATCTTTCCATTTCTAATTCCTCTGAATAAGGTGATTCCTAATTATAAATGGAAAACCTTAATTTAATATAATTTTCCCCATTCCCCAACATTTCTTGAAACCATTTAGTCTATACTTGAAAATGGGGTGGTTAGGCCTGCATTATCCCAAGGATGCCATTTTACGTGGAATTCCATGGGTTTTGCCAGGTTTTGGCTGCCGTGCCGGGTTTTGATCGTGTTGACGATGGCATCACTGCTTCAACCCGGCTAAAAGGGATTTGGTTTATAAAAAAGCAAATCAAAGTTGAATTGAATTAAATTCAGAGACACAAAGTGATGTTGGAGTTGAAGAAAGAAAGGGATTTTTGAGCAATTTTCCTTCGCCTTTGGCGATACTTTCTCAGCTGAAAAATTCATTTTATGGCGACAGCGGCTCATCAGACGAAAATGAGACAAATAACACTGAAAAGCATGCGAGTTCATCAAGTAATCATCACCATGGGCAGTACAGGGGCTCTCCGTCCTTGGCTACTCCCAAGGACAACATACTTGAAATTAACCTACTGTATCTCCAATCACCGCAAATTGAAGAAACGGAAGAAAATTGGGACAAATTATTTTTAGAAACCAAAACAAAAACAAAATGGAACTGCCCTGAAAAGTCGGACGATGGACAAAGGTGAAAAATAAAATAATTGAATTAAAAATTCTCACAAAACAAATGTACCAAAAAAGTTACAAAGAAATTAAATGTGTCACATTCTCATGGTAAAACAAAAGTTTAAGGACGTTTAAATTAATGAAAATTGTCTAAACTTCAATTAAGCCATACCTCCGATCGTCCAATTAAATTTCAAAAAATTATTAGGTTCAAAAAAAGTCATGGTTAAAAACTTTTTGGTTTTTTGCACAGAGAATTTCCGCCCCAATGATAAATTTAAAATTTTTCGAAAGTAACGACATTAAAACCAAGTTAGAGATACATAATTTTAAAAATCAAAAATTATATCAAGAATTAAATAAATAAATTTTGGAGATGAATTTTTGAGAAATTTTTCATTTCTTAGGGGTGTATTTTTGAAAAAAATTTTTAGGTCAATTCATAGGGGTATATTTTTCGTTTTTATTGCATTTTTGTCAATAATTTAGGGCAAACGCCAAAATAGTTGAAATAGTTTTTTCAAATTTTTTTTAGTTTTAGGTGCTAAAAATAAAAAACTAGAAAATAGGCACTAATAACTCGAAAACTAGCTTAAAAACAACCGAAAAAAAACATATTTCCTGCGTTTCAGTCCATAGGGAGCTCAGAAAAAATAGGTAAAAAAAAACTAAAAATTGGAGTCCTATTAATAAGAAATTTGTTTATTTGATTATTATTCATTAAAAAATGAATGCATAATTAAAATAATAATATTTAATTAAATATTTACTATAATTGATATTTTATGTTCGCCCCATTAATATTTTTTAGGTTCGACCAGCAGGCAGCGAACAATTGTAAATTTCTTCGATTTGCTAACAATGCATTGCGAAACTATTTGCTCTACCGTATATTGAAGAAGAAATTTTTAAGAGAAAAAGAAGGTTTTTAAAATGTTTAAAATGCCAAATATTTAATAAAAATATTAAATTGTTCACTTTAAAGATAAAGTGAATCAATCCAAGGAAGAGAGAAAACAACAAATCATTAAGGCGAAAAACGGTGAGATTTTGTCTAAATATTTTCATTAAGGGGGACACTTTTGATTGATTTAAATTTTAAACATAAAATTTTAATCATTTAAAGCTTTTTGCGGATTATAAAGATTCTAATAAAATTCAAATTATTTTTTAGGGTTATACAGCTCCAATTTATAGCATAGAAAATTGCAAAAATACGTTTTGAAAATAGAAAATAGGATTAGTCCCCATAAACCCGTCCAAATTGGAAATTGCAAATGTGGTCGATTGCACTCCAAATTGCTAGATGTTTTTTAAATTAATTTCTAAGACATTTTGTTTTTTGAAATTTATGTTACCTATCTTTTTTTTTCTATTTTTATGACTAGGGCTCCCAAAAATCTGCATATAAAATCGCAAAATATGCACCAAAAATTGCAAAATATGCACATAAATTTTTTTCAAATTGAGAACATTCCAAAATTCTTCAAATTCATTACATTTATGCTAGAATCTCGAAAATAACTAATTATAAGATTGCAATAATTTTCGAAGAAAAAATGTATAAAGCTAAAATTTATTAATTTTGAGGAAATTGAGTAAAAAAACGAGATTTTTCCAAGTTTGGACTTATTTTTCGGCATAAATTTTCATTTTAAAAAAAAAAGTTGAAAATCTGTAGGAAGCATTTTATATAAATAATTTGACGAAAATATTTTTTTCATTTTACTAATTCATTCGCAGTTCTGGGCATTTTTCTTAAGAAAAATTAAATTAATAAAATTTTCAAAATTTTAATTGTTTGATAAATTTGAGAAATATTTAAAATTCTTAAATTCAGATTTGTTGGAAAAATTGGCATTGAAGCCATCATTTTTGCATTTAAAATCAAAATTGGAAAACAATTTGTCAACGATGAAAATTGTTTTGCTGAAGGCATACAAACACTTCAATTGGCAAAACGAAAAGAGTGAAGGAAATGAATTCAAAAAAATTACGGAAAATTTTGTAAATTTTGAAAATTGTGCTAAAGTGATTAAACTGAGCAAAGCATTTCAGAAAAAGGAGACATTGGAAAGTAATGCTATTTTCTTGACCATTTAATTAATAGCCATTTACAATTGGGAAATTTTCTTGAAAAATTTAGGTTATTTTTTTTTACCAAATTTCAATATTTTTTATAATTTGGGAATTTTTCAAAAAGTTTATTTTTAAAAATAATTTTTAATGAAAAACTCACTTACGTAACTTTGCCATTTTTAAATTTATCAAAATTTACCTTTTCCATCATAAGTTTGCTGAATTTATTTAGACAAATAAAAAAAGAAATATTTAATTTTAAATCGAATTTCATTTTGTTTGGATTTTAAGTACCAATTGATAATACGATGAACAGATACCGTAAAGTATTGGGAAAAATCCAAAGAACAATGAAAGAGGACGATGATTACTGTACAAAGTGCAAAATTCCTACGGTCGATGAAATTATGAACGGAAAAAAGCCAAAACTTAAGAACCGGGTCGAAGATGGACTCCAAAAAATTGCCAGTAAAGCCAAGAAAATAGGTAATCAAAAAATAATGATTTAAATTAAATTATTAAGTTTAAGATATTTATCTTATGTTATTGTTAAACACCTTTATAAAATAAGGCGCAAGAAATTTTGGAAAGTTAATTAAAAAACAAAATTAATAAAACAGTACTTTTTGTAGACATCAAAATTGAAGTGCCCATACCTCAACGGGTATAAGTTGTAGAGATATGCGATCATTTCCATTTTGTAGAGAATTTTGTGCTCTTTCTCATAGGTCTACTCAAAATTTCCAGAAAATTTTTCCCAACCCCCTAGGGATTTTTTTCGAAAATTTTCCCGATTTCAAGCCATTTTTGGGTTTTTAGATCACCATGAAGGAGTGATCTGATCAAACTGGTGTAAAAGACTTTTTTGATCATCATCAAAAGCTAGCTTAACAGGAATTTTTTCAGAATTTTGGGCCCACAAAATATTGATTTTTTGGGGTGTAGATAAACTTTTGACCAGTCAAAATTTGAGCAAAATTCGTTTAGCAAAGTATAGTGTTTATGTACAACATTCTTTTGAGTATTGATATATACCATTCGAAAGCCCATAAAAAATGCTACAAAATACCACCATATATTTAGGATTTAATTGAAATTTACAGTTGAAATGACGACAAAAACAAAATAAAATGGGGTGTAGATAAACATTTGACCATGACTGTATTTATCTTATGTTATTGTTAAACATCTTTATAAAATAAGGCGCAAGAAATTTTGGAAAGTTAATTAAAAAACAAAATTAATAAATTAGGACAAACCTAAAGCATAAAATGCCTCATGACTTTTGCCATTTTTCGGAGCCGTACTAATATTTTCTTCTATATTTATGAGATTTTCATTTTTATCTATTGGAATTAATTTTTTTGGAGATTTTTTGAGATTAAATAAATAAAATTTTTTAAAAACGATTTGAGAAAATTTGAACAATGATATTTGCGTTCAAAATTGAAAATAAAAAAAAAACAAAGAAAATTATTATGAATCATTGATATATTATACCTTGTCCGGATATATTCCTGACTTATAATATCCGTATACGTCTGTATCCTTGGCATTTTGAAGCCGCGTCCATCCGCGGGTACCCCCGCGGGGTATATTCGTATTTTATTATTTTAATTGAAAATTTTCATTAATTTTCGGAAACCAAATTTAAAATATCAATTTTGTAAAGGTGTTTTATTTCGAGGAAGAATGGGATAGGCATCACCACGGAAAATCTTGCATTTTCGCCTAATTTATTAAAAAATTCTATTTCTTCGGCGTATGAGTCACTTAGCAATTTTTTGTTTTTACTTAGTTTAATTATAATTAAATTTAAAGACAACAAAATTCCACCCTTTTTTCAACAAAACGACTTCTAATTGGGGCCAATTTTTAATACTAAAAAGTTTTATTATTTCAAAATTCAGATGAGAAAACAAAACAGATGTGGAATGGTAATTTTTTGATTATAAAGCTTTTAAAAATTTTTCCAATAAATCAGCAGATATGAAAGCGAAGAAGCTGGGTAATGATGTTTAAAAAATAGAAATTTAAAAATTTATTATTATAATAGGGCTACAAGTTTTTTGTTTTTGTAAATTTTCATCATTAAATAGAAGAAAAGCTTGGCTAAATAATATTCTTATTTAAACGTAACAACACGCCAAAATAGGGAAACCGGTTTTTCGATTCCCGGCGGTACGGTACTAACCGATAAAAATTTGCACAAACAGGTACCGTAGTGCAAATTACCGTTACTGTACAACTCTAGTTTAAACGAATAATTTCGTGCTAAAAAGATTTTAATAATTTATTATTAGGGATGTTTTTTAGGCTCTAAAAACTGCAAAAATAGGTGGTTGGCTTTAGGTTCTAAAACGCCAAAATAGGTGCTAAAAATGGGAAAATATGTGCAAAAAAATTTCAAAATTAGGTGTGTAATATCTTAAATTTTATCCAAAAAGTAAAAAATTAAGCCAAATCAGTATTGAGCTAACCAATTTTAAAAATCAAAAATTCTTGTCAAGAAAGTAAATAAATAAATTTTGTGATGAATTTTTGAGAAATTTTTTTAGGCCACTGAGAGTTCAAGAAAAAAATAGGCTAAAACCTAAAAATATAATCCTTATTTATTACCGAAACAAAGGCCCAGGAAAAAGTTTATAAAGAAAAAAACAAAAGATTTTTTTATCACATAAAAATTCAGATGAAAAACCTTCCGAAAAGAAGACTCATCATATTTTCAATGGTAATTATGTAAACAATTTAATTAATTAGGAATTCAGAGAAAAAGCATGAAAATGCCATGTTTATAAGCTAAAAACAATTAACAAAATCATTATGTTAGATAATGAAAAAACAAATGAAAAACCAAATTTCGAATAAATATAATATAATTCTATTTAAATAATATCTAAAATTTCGTAATTTCTTTATTTTATATTTTTTTAATACGAATTCCAAAATTTAGATGAAAAATTTAAAAAGATGTTTAACGGTAAGATTTAAAAAATAAATTAATTTTTAATTCACTTTAACTCAGGTGCTGCAAAAATTAAATGGAACAACCCGATCAAGAAAAAAACAAACTTAACGAGATTTATGATGAGTTAGAAGAAAAAGAGATTTTGGTGGGCATTTAGAAGATTAATGAGATGGTGGGTGCTATGAAGTTAGTCAAAAATCGAGCAAATGATTTTTTTTTTGGTATAACTTTGATCAAAATGTACCAAATTTTAAATTCTTGATTTCATTCGATAGCTCAAAAAAGTTTTCTATTAGCTTGCAAAATTTCGAAATGTTTTGTTGTTTCAAGAAAGTTATGACAAAAAATGTTCAGAAAAATATGGTTTTGTGAGTTTCTCAGGCATAACCTTTTTTTGGAACTTAACGAAGTTTTTTGAATTTTGCAGGCGAATAGAAAACACTTTGAGCTATCGAAAATATTTTAAAATTTGATTCATTTCGGGTGAAGTTTTGAATAAATTTCTGTCAGAAATTTTCCATTTGATGGTTTTTGACTAACGCGATGAGATTTATTTGTGATTTTTTTTTTGCTTATTTTTTGCTTAACCTACCTATTATTGTTGGATTGTTTGTGATTTTCATATAAACTCGAAGAAAGGATAGACAACAGAAATTTTTCTATAAAATAATCCTAAAAAACTAATTTAACAATCAGTCCTTTGGTCCGACCGAATTGGAGCGTAATCGAAGAAACTCGCAATTCTCTGCAGCGGGTAGTGGACACCAACCCTAATCTATAGTAATTAAAAGGATATAATATAGCTTTGTTCAAAATTTTGAAATTCTAACATTGAAAATGAGCCCTTAAAAAATTTGTTTTTTTTTTGGCATTAAAAATGCTCCAAAAATTGTGCTTACCAAAGCATCAAAAATTTCAAGGAAATTCATTTCATTATTTGTTTTACTCAATTCATTTTATTTAGCAAATAACAGATGATTTTTTGATCATTTTATTATGTTTATTTTCCATTTATCCATTTCATCAAATCATCGCTTCAAGGGTTTTGGACGCTGGCCGAGAGAGTACCATCACGTCACTTAAATTTAAGATAATTATTAATGTGCAATATAAGTGCTTTCAAACTGGAAAGGCATAATATCAATTTTCTTTTAATTCTTATTTGTTGCGCAATAATTAAGTTGGATTTTTTTTTAATTTTTACATTATGAAAAATCATTTTTATATTTCCAAGGTTTTATGAACAGGTTTAATCAGGTCGATTCTTATGCGCTTTAAAGGAGATTATTATTCTTTAATTTTAGAGCATTTGAATTTAAAAAATCGCCAGGCACCGTAGTCAAGTATTATTCTGTTGCCAATTCTCAAGTCATGCCCGCTAATTTTTTCAAAATTGCACTCTAATAAATATATATTAAATATTGTATAATTTTTTCTTTGAAAATACCGAAACGCAGTCGCATTCATTTTCCGCCACGGGCGCACAGTTTTTCAGGCAGTCTCCATCATTTTGGCACCATTCAGTTGTGTGGTTGTATTCGCATAAGCCATTGGTCAACATCAACATGTTCATGGTGATGAGGGTGACCAGCAGAAGCACGGCGACAAGCATTGGCATATTTTTCATTTTTTTGGCCAAATTTTTGTAATAGAAAATGTAATTAGTTAACTAATTAATTATTAATCATTATCCAACAATTGCCCAAACTTGTAAAAAATAGGACGTATGATGAAAAAGTTTCAAATGGGGCATAAAATTTGTATTAAACTTTTTTTTTCATTATTTTTTATGGAACAGTTTTCCAAAATTTTGATCCCTAAAATAATAATTTAAATATATTTTAAAATTAGAAATTTTTGAAAAAATCTAAATAAGAATGTGGAAAAAACCGAAAAGATAAAAATGGAGTATTTTATGGCTACAGAAATCAAGAACTTTATAAATGCCATGTTTTCTTGGTAAGATGATAACCCTGTTAATTCAGCAAGAAATATAAATTTAATTTTTTTTTTAATTAGTAATTTTGGACATTTCTTATTGAGAGTTTTAATTTATACAAAAGTTCATAAATTTGAAAGACCGATTTTTGGGATTAATTTTTTAGATAAAAATTCATATTGTATAAAAAAGAAACAGAAGAAGGACATATTTTCAACATTTTAAAAAATTAGGGCCTAAAAATGAAATCAGAAAAAAGAAATAATTAAAAATGATTTTTTTATGCTTTTCATTTGGTTTATATGCCTTTTCCTTTTTATGATATCGCTTTTTTGGTCGAAATTTATTGCTTTAATTTATTCCTGATCATCCTTTTTCGTATTCGTTAATTCCAGTCATTTTATTCTGTGGAATATGCATTTTCAATGTGTCAAGAATTAATTTGTGTCTCTATTTTGGTTTTTCATATGGAAAAATATAATTTTGAAAAAAGATAAAATTTATTTATGAAAAAGACGAAAAAATTAGAATTGAAATTAGAGGCTAAAATATAAATTTGACACATTTTTTGATTGAATAAATTGTAAAATACCTAACTCAGTTTTTGACCTAAAAATTTGTTTTTTGAGTCTGAAATTCTGATTTCGAAGAGTTTTCGATGACACCCCTTATTATACCCCATCTTTTTACCTTAAATATATTAAATTCGGTTTGTGTTTTTATAATGTAATGACATTTTTTGGAAAAAAATAGGGAAATTTATAATTTAGCATAATTAATAAAGAAAAAGTAAACAAAGAAAATATTTTAAATTGAAAAGCACAAACAAAATCACTTTTACTCTTCTGCTGTTCTCTGAAACAATCTTCTTCAAATTATTTCTTCCAATTGAAAATACTGTTTTTGTTAATTTCCAATATTTTTACAATTTTCTGATCACTCAAGCAGAATTATTTTACATTAATTTACAATAAAAAAAAGGCATATAGAATTGATATATACAGGACAAACTGAAAAAGCAGGACATATTTGAAAATTAAGAATGCTTTCAATTGGCATTTTCAGACTTTAAATATCGCCGAAATTCTCAACAAAAAAAATTGTACAAATTTATGATATAATTAAGAATATAAGAAATAAGTTGGTATTAGCATTAAAAAATAAGGGAAAAATTAAAAAAAAAGTCTATTGGAAAAAATGAAAAATTTGAAATATAAAAATAGAAATTATATATTTTTTTATACAAAATTGTGCTGATGTCCTGCGATTTCAACGTTATGTGCCTTCATTTTGATATGGAGTAACTTGAATTATGTTTACATTTCGTTTGAATAATATTGGAAATTTCATCATGAAATGCTTGCTGATATTCTGTGCTAAATTATAAATTAATTTAAATTTTTTAAATTTGATTTGCCTCGTAAAATATAAAATTGGTCCATTCGATGCCGCGCTAATATTCAACAGAGTTGCAACAATGATCACTTGCCAAAACCAAGCAGTGATCGGAGACGGAATCAGATGCTTGATCAGGTCAGCAAAGAGCTAACAGATTAAATAGCCCCCAATATTCACTATAACGATACAACAAAGAGCTCGAAAAACGCGATGGTTGATTGAATCAGCAGAGGTTAACCTAAATTAAGGCAATTAACATTCTTGGGATTTATAATTTTAAGCACACCAGTCGATTTAAATTTTATCACAATTCCAACCAGCAAATAAATAATTAAAGTCATTACGATATTCAAAAATTCGATTTCTATTGTTTTAATAAATTGATAATCTCTTAAATTTTTTGCTTTAAAATTGCTTTTTTGTGGCGCGGTTTTTTCAAAAAAAACTTTTTGGGAACGTTGGTAGGAGGTCCGGCAATGCCGATAGACGCTGCCGGAAAAAATTCGGGATTTTGAGTGCGATTTGTTAACAGGTTTGTCAAAAAAATGATTTTGACTGAGGATTTTTCGAAAAAATGTTTAAGATTTGAAGAAAAAGTTCGAACATTTTGCCAAATATATCTATTCGTGTGTGTGTTCTGTGACCATTTTGAGAAAATTGTTGTTCATATTCGTGTAATTCGCCCTCGGCATTCGTCTCTTCGTTCGCATATCCAGAATTTCAAATTTGGAGAGAAAATTTGATGAAATATAATTTATTGAGCACATAGTTTTAATGTTTAAATGTATTTTTAACGAAAAAATCTGGCGGCGAGATAGCCAAAAAACAAGGCGCGGCGAGTTGGCCGCGGCGAGTTGGACGGCGGCGAGATAGCGCCGCGGCGAGTTGGCCCCGCGGCGAGTTTCTCGCGGCGAGATGGCCGCCGCGAGTTGTCCGCGACGAGTTGGGCGGTTCCCTGCCTTTTTTGGGAATTTCGTGCCTTTTCTTTTCTCCATCTCTTTCTTTCTTTCACTCTGTTTCTTTCCCATCCTCTCTTTTCCGGTCTACCTCAGTTCGGCCCCGGCACGGTTCGGCCCCAGCATGTTTTTGACTATAACTTTTTTCTTTGCCAACTAAATCCAATATTGTTGGTATCATTCGATAGCCCTAAGTGTTCACTATTAGCCTGCAATTTTTGAAAAAATTTCGTTAAGATTCAAAAAAGTTATGGTCAGAAGAGTTCAAAAAACCAAATTTTCCAACTTTTTTGGCTCGAACTTTTTTTAAACTGAACAAATTTTTTTGGAATTTTGGAGGCTAATAGAGCATCTGAAGAGCTCTCGAATGATACCAACATTGTTGGATTTGGTTGGCAAAGAAAAAAGTTATAGTGAAAAAACCTGCTGGGGCCGAACCGTGCCGGGGCCGAACTGAGCCGGTCCGCTCTTTTCTCTTTCTCTCTCTATCTCTCTCTCTTTCTCTGTTTCTCCCCCTTTCCCTCTCTCTTCATCTGTTTATCTTTGCTCGTATGTCTCTCTAACTCTTCTATCACTCTCTCACAGCATTCTTTGTTAGCAAAACGACGCACAAAACGACGCCATCCATCGCACCATTGGCATCATTACCCTCACAGCACACCATTTGGCATTGCCATCATTCCTCCGCTGAGTGCTCCATCCTCCTTTATTTTCCACTGCATTTCCTATTTTACTTCTCACATTAATTTTTTCTCCAATTGTTTTTTATGTATATACATAATTGAATTGAATATATTTAAAATTATTAATTTTTTTACAATTTTTTACAAAATGTCGAAATCAAATTTTAACAAAATTCATATTTATGCAACAAAATATGGTTCAAATTCAGGCAACTATTCGCATGGATAAAATTTGGAAACACACAACCAAAAATTGTAAAAAAAAATTTTTTTCACCGCTCCCAATCTTTGGATTGTATGTATGTATCTTAGGTACCGGTTTTGGGGCCTAGATTTGGATTTTTTAAAAAAGTTTTCTAAATTAAAAATTTTTGCCAAAAAGGGTGTGCTACCACTTAAACTATTGCCCCTTCTGCGCCAAATGGCACAGCACAGACCCAATATTTGCATATATTTTTTTTGTTGCAAAATTTTATCCCAGAATGGTGAAAATTGCTAAATCCTGTTTTTTCCCACGCGCCGATTTAAAAAAAAAATATTGGACAAAAAATTTTTTGTGGAAAGAGCAAAAAAAGAAAGAAAAACTTTTCTGGCACCATTCCCGAAATTTTTTCAGGAAACGGGTCTGTTTTTAATTCAAGGCAGCCAAATGAAATTTAAAAATTTGCATTTTGCTAACAAAAATCGCATTGAGTCAAAAACCAGCAGTTTGGATAAATTATTCCAAATGAAAAAATCAACAAAAATATTTTTTGCGGTGCCTATAGGCGCCGCAGGGAACCTATTTTTGCAAGTTTAGGTCAATTCTATAAGAAAAAAAGTTTGTGGCATGGCGGTCCCGCAGGAAGAAAATTGGCAATTTTCTTGTCGAATTTTAAATTGGGAGTTTTTGGCAGCACTTTGTAAAAAAATAAACACGAAAAACGGTACCTTCCTTGTTTACAGTGCAGATTTCACATAAATTTTTACAATATCCATTTATCATACATTTTTGTATTGTCAAAATTTTGTCTGAGGTTTTCAGGGTGCAGATTACGACATCCATTTCGACAAATTGAAACACCCGAACTGAATTAGAACAACAAGCCTAAAGGCCAAAAATTTTACGAGTTTTAATTTTTTTCTAAAATTTTCTGCATACTCGTAATTGCAAATTAATAGTTAAATTCTACCAAAAAAACTGAAAAATAAATTTACAAAAAGGCAAACTTAAAAAAAATTTATTATCCTAAAAGCGAAATTTTCAACATAAAAGGCAAATTTATCTGATGGAGTCATTCTATGGATGTTCTTTTTTTACAAAAAATGCTCAAACATACATATAAAATATATACGAAATACTATAAACTTATATATCAAATTATGAATGAAACAAGTAAAACATGTTGTTCAAGCTTCAGTAATAAAAAAATAAATGCCAGAAAGTATTGAACTTTTTATTTACGCTTATGAAAGTAATTTCATTCATTTCTTAGGGTGTGTATTTTTTGAAATATTCTTAAAGGAAGGAACTAAACTATTGTGGACAATACCAAAAATTATACGAAAAACTTTTCAAAACAGTCTTTCTTTTTAGTATAATTCTTAAAATGAGCTAAAATTTATGAAACACAGTAATGAATGATAAATTATTTCATTTATTTGCCGAAATTATATCGATCAATTTATAAATTATAAAATTTGATCATCAAAATATTTAACACATATATCACAAATCAATGAATTGCGTCGGAGAAAAATTTTGAAAATTTTAGTGGAAAATGTTAACATAATTGTGCAAAATTGCTAATACAAAAATACTAAAGTTAAATATAATAATTTGCTTTTAAATTGTTTAATCAATTTTAAATTATGAATAAAAGCATTTAAATTGTTTTGATTTAAATAACATAAAAATTAAAGATAAAATATTTTATCATTCTTAATTATTAAAACCATAAAAACCAAGCCAAATGGAAACAATTAAATCGGTTATTATAGATTTGAAAATTAAAAAAGAATTTGTCATTGTATTAACTTATTAAAAACCTCTTTTAAAATGACCATATTGGAATATAAAGTAATTAATAAAAAAATATTAAAATATTTTTCATTTTTGATTACTAAAAATATTTGGTCATTTAAATTTTTAAAATAATTTACTACCAACATTCGAATTACGTAATCGTCCAGTAGACGAGTTTTTAAATATATAAACCCAAAAAATCAACGGCCATGTTACCATCGATAATAAATTTATTATAATTAAAATTTTAAATTAAAGAGATTTACCAGTTATTTTAATTGCCAAGAAAGAATACAAATAATATTTTGGAAATTTATTTTCTAATAAAAATATATACGATGGAAATTTTGCCTTTAGACGAGAAAGAAAGCGAGATAATAAAAAAAGAAAGATTTTTTATTTATATTGAAATAATTTATAAGCTTGAGAAATTAATAATGCAATTAAAGGAAAATTAACATAATCTTAAAATAATCGAAACAAGGTGGTAAAAAGTAAATATTGAAACAAAAAAATTAAAATAGCATTTAAATGCAAATTTTGTCTTATGTGTAGGTTATCAAAAATAAAATAAAACTTTAAATTAACATTTTAAAAATAAATGTAACGGACAACCGCAGTTTACCAAGTGACGCCTTGAAGCGCAGCCAAAAAATACTTTCTCATGAAACAAAACAAATAATAAATAGTTCAAAACAAATAAATTAAAATATCAAACCATTTAAAAGTGAATAATTATAAAATCCAATATCTCAAAAAATAAACTAATGATTAAAATAAAGAAAAAGAGATACCGCGACAATAACAAAGAAATCTCAAAAACAGTGTTTAATATAAGAATTAATTATTTTGTATTAATTTATTTAAAACATTTTTGCATTTCATATTGATTTAAAAATAAATAATGAAATTTAAAGAATATTTTAAAATAAATAATTTAGATAGTTTATAATCTGTAGAAAATTTTATTTTTGATTATTATGACAAATCTATAATTAATGAATTTATTTGACCAAAATAATCAACAAATAATACAAAAATCTTTAATTTATATAAATATGATAAAAAGTAATGTTTAGTTATTATTGCATTATTTTGATATTCCATTGTGAAATTTTAAATGAAATATTTTCCTATAAAACTTGTAAATAAATTTATTGAAAAATAAACAAAATATAATTTTTAAAAATAAGAGATATACAAAAATTGAACATCACCAAACAATTAGAAACAAAATAAATAAAACACATTTAATTAAATTAATTATGGAGTAAAGCTTGACATATTAGTAAAAAATATACCCGATTGTAAAATAAATGTAAATATTCAATTTTTAATAGAAGATTATTTCTTATAGAGAAGTTATGCGGAACGAGAGGCTTTCCCGTAAAAATAAAAATATGTCAAAAACAGATTATTTTTTATTATGTATAATGGATATGAATAAAAATGTTTACCTACGAATTCAAGAAATTAAGTTTCCTTAATGAAAAGACGGATTAGTCTACGAGTAAGAATCATTTTGGAATTAAAAATATTTTAATTCATTCATTCTAAATTCAAGTTATTAAGATAAAAGAACAAATTGACAATACTTTAATATATGATAATGATCACTGTAATGTAAAAATTTCCAGATTCTCAAACAAATATTTTATAAAAAGAGAATCGTACAGTTATAAAGTTATAAAAAATATTTGAAAATTTTTATTCTTTCTATCTTTTCTTCTCTACAAATGGATTACATTCAAATTTCCTATATTAATAAAATAATTGGTATAAATAAAATAATTTCCAGTTAATGAGTGGTAGAATAATTCGTAATTTATAATAAAACTCCAATGCGAATAATTGAAATCTCTTTAAACAATTCATTGAAAATTGTTGTAAAAAAGGACAGAATGGATGGAGGAGATAAAAAAACAACTTACAATAATAAAAACGTGCTGTGCTGATAACGACTAAAATTATCCCGAATGTCAATGCTTGTCAAAAAGGGTAAAGAGCCAAGAGGAATTTTTTGATAAAAAATATTAATAAATTTTATATAAATAAAATAAAATCTAAATTTATGGAATAAATAAGATGAAATTGTTGGCATAGTATCTAAATGCATATAACCGATAACAATAGTTAGTTGAATGG
The DNA here is from genome assembly GCA_023374025.1 of Heterodera schachtii. Lineage (NCBI taxonomy): Eukaryota > Metazoa > Nematoda > Chromadorea > Rhabditida > Heteroderidae > Heterodera > Heterodera schachtii. The sequence goes on from SIJG01000003.1 coordinate 3,227,022, forward strand.
ATAGAAACATAATATACAAATACAAAAAATAAACTAAAATAAATACTTGATTAAATTTTTAAAAATGAAATAATTGTCTGAAATTATATGTATTTGATGTTAAAATTTCAATTCCCAATATTATTTGAATAACTATTATTCAAGTTGATAAATAGCCTTTTTAATCTTAGTAAAATTCATATCATAGAATTGATGGGATTTATTACGCTTGAGTTGATTAATTCATAAATAAAAAAAGATAGCATACTTATATCTGCAAAGATAAAAATAGAGGATAATTTGAACGAATCTATTAAAAACTATAGACGAAAAATTACGTTAAAATTAAATAATTAAGGTTTCTTATTTGTGTAAATATATTGGACAACGTTCATCAATTCGAACCAGAACCAGCCTAGAAGGAGAATTGGCCCTAAATAATATTTTTCAATTCTTGAATATTTTAAGTTTTTATTCAAAATTATTAGTTTAATTAAAAGAATTCTATTGTTTTCTCGAATATATTTTATAATAAAATAGATATATTTCCAAGATACTTAAGATAATTTAATAAATATTTTTTATTCAATTAAAGAAAGTTTTCTTTAATTAGGAAAAAAAGATTTTAAAATAATTAAAGAAATTTGTTTAAAATTTGATAAAAATATTCTACTAAAAATGATAAATGAATACTTATGAAAACAATCAGGGTTTGAAATTAAACAAGAAATATTTTTAGAAATTCAAAAATATATATTTAAAAAAGAAAAGATTAAAATCATACTAATTAAAATTGTTAAAAATAGAATTACCCGCCTATCTTGTATCCTATCAGTTGTAAGTATGACTGAAAATGCCTTACATGATAAAACCGAATGTAAATTAGAATTTTAAGTCGACGTCAAAGTTTTTTCGAAAAATGCAATTGTTAAATGAACAGAATTATTGTTTCTAAAAAGTTATAAGGAATTTTTTTTATTAAAAATTGGTTTAGATTTACAAATAATTCAAATATTGTATGGAAATAACGTAAAAAACCTAATAAACTTTATAAAAAAAACACATCACTCGTATAGAAAATTGTTAAATTATAAAAAAATTTATTTATATATATAAGATTAAAATGGAAATATAAATATTTTCAACAAAGTCTGTGATGATTTGGTCAATTCTAAAATTTATGAGAATATATATTTAAAAAAATATTATTATTATGCCAATAAAACTGAAACAATTCAAAATCAAAAAATAATATTTATTTAATCAATTTTATACAAAAAAAGTTTTCTTTTTAATAATAATAAGGGATAAAATGAACAATTTAAAACAAATAATAAAATTTTGAAAATTTCATTAATTTAAAATAAATAATAGCTATATTTTACCGAAAGATATAATAAAAATGCAAATGATTTGAAAAGCACATAGAAAATTTTTAAAATTGATTGATTAAATTTAAAGAATACATACTAATAAAAAAGCGAAAAAAATACAAATACCAAATAAAATTTATGAGCTATTTAATAAATATTTAGATGAATTATCTTAAAAAAAGAACTGTTAAAAAAAAGTAAATACAAATAATTTCGATATCTAAATTTAATAAATTTTATTACAAAATAATAATTGCATATAGAACCTATTAAAAAAAATAAAAATGTAACAAAAGAATTGCTTAATAAATTGGTTACTAATAATATTACTTTAAATTATTAACTATAACAATTAAAGGAAATAAAAACATTACAAAATTTTTATATATTGGAATGAGCAACCCTGGAGCAGCAGCAGTAAAACAGCATGTTCAAGCCTTTACTGTGCGCGCGCTTTTACAAACCCAAAAATTATTCCACATATAAATTGAATGTATTTTTATTATAATAAATGCTCAAAACATAATATCCTTCGCAAGCTTATAAAATGTTAATAAAATGAATATTAAAAAGGAAGAAGTTTAGGATTATAGAAAAAATTATTATATAGAATAATTTTTTAAAATAAATTATTAAACATTCAAAATAAGGTAGAACATATTAATTCATTTAATTAATTTACATTTAATTAAATCATTTATACATATAAAATCAAAAGAACTTATCTGTAATTAGATTCCACTCTTATTTGGACATACTTACCATCAGCTTCCTAATTTTAAGTAGTCTGTAAATTAAGAAATATGTACAGAAAAAATTGTTAAAAATGCCAATATAGGTGTTAAAAAACTGAAAAATGCCAAAATCAGTGCTAAAATAGTTGCAAAAATTGGAAAAAACCATTCAATCAATGTGACAATTTACCAAAACTAATTCTTTATTAATTTTGACAGAAAATTAAGATTAATTACATTACATCGATCAGACTCAAAATTTCTCAGCTAAGTTTTAACAAATATTTATAATGAGTTATGATGTAAAAAGAGAAACATAAAATAGCGAAAAAAATAAATTTTGTACATATAAATAATATTCAATTTTTCGTTAAATGAAATATAATTAAAATCAATTTTAAGCAAATTAAAGCAAACGAAATTGAATTCACAAAAATTTACCAACAATTGTATTTTACGAGATAGTTTAAAAGGAGATGGGTACATTTTACAAAACAAATATTATATTTTATAATTCTAAAAATGATAAATTAAAGAATATAATAAAATTAAATGTAAAAACTTTAACATGCTTAATTAGAAATTAAGCAATTTATTACAATGATGAAAGCCGCCAGTCTGTTTATATCTTCACTAAATGTCCAAATGAAATTACAAAATAAACTAAAGTATAAAAATAAATTAGTTTAAGAATAAATATGAATATAAAAATTATGCAGCACAACATAAAAATTAAAATACAAACATAAAATTGACATCAAAACAAGATTTTATTCAATTTATTAAAAATATTTAGAGAAACATTTGGATGAGTTTGAATTTATAATAAATATGCACTGGTTTGTGTAGCGATCTCTTGGAATTTATGTATTAAGGAAGCCCTAAATTGCAACAAATTTTAATGATTATTAGAAAAGTAATTTTTATAACTAAAAAACTGCTTATTATAAAATAAATTATTCCGATTTTTTATTTTTAAATAAAATAAAGATTCAAAAAGGTAGAATAAAAACAAACACATCAATTAATCAGTTTAATCATCATTTAATCAATTCATACATAAAATACTAAAACATTTTTAAAATGTTTTGAAACTTTCATTATAAATTTTAAGAAATTGAGTAAATAGATACAAAATGTTAGCTATAGAAATTGGGCGGAGAAAATGTGTTTGTCATGCGGATCTAAAAACATCAAAATTGTAATAATTAATATTTACATTTACTTAAATAGATGTAAAATTATTCAATGCAAAAATAATCGGATATGCATATTTGGATACGAAATTTTTTGGATTACTTGATGCAAGATATCGTAAAGCATATGCTTGCTTTAAATGTTTTGTCTGAAGTCAACAACAAAAAATATTATATTTAGAGAGAAAACAATAAATAATTTAATCGAAAAATAAATAAAAAAGTCAACAAAACATAAATAATAATAAACTGTTTTAACAAGAAAATTAGCTTTATTACATTTAATCATTTTGGATATCTGACGCCCAAGAAATCCAAATAACGTGATCAAAAGCATGGGTGCATAAAACAACTTAAGAATTATACGCAGCATATAAAATAATAAAAAACAATTAGAAACAAATGAATAAAATTATTTTAATTAATTTTTAGAAATAAATAAAAAATTTGGATGTCATGGCGCATAAAATAATAAAAAGTTTACAAAAATTAAAAAAAAATTTCATGAGTTCTGGATTAATTGATTTTAAAAAGTCAGCTAATATATTATTCGATCTTTTCAACGAAAATTAACACAATATATTTGCAATATTGCGATGTTCCGATTTTTTTGAATGTTCGGCCTCTTCAAGTAAATTTAATTAATTAAAACAAACAAAAATTATTTTAAAACAATAATTTAATTTTTAATATATTTTCAGTTCATTATTAAATTAAACTATTACAGAAACTTTAAATCTAAACCTTATATCTTATTTAAGATTTCAGGAAGAAATGGATTGGGTTGATTTCGCCCTCGACTAATGATTACAGGCCTAAATATGTACATGCATTATATCAATAAATTTCATTAAAATCTTCAATCGGAAAAACAGTGAATAATGATTTTCATTAATTAATTTTATTCTAACTATTTTAATCATATTATATTATTTAAAAAAGCAAAAAATATATAAACTAAAATGATAACAAAATTAAATTCATTTCACAAGAAGCAAAATTTTCGTTTTTAAAAATAAAATAAAATGACAAAGAAATTACATCATTCAGATCAATTCACAAAAAAAAACGTTTTACTACACAACAGAAGATTTTTTGCGCATTCATGCACGATTTATTATGAGTATGATAAGATAAAACATTTCTGAATAGTTTAAACGATATTAATAATAATTAGGGTCCTGACTTTTAGTGACGAAAAATCCCAAAATAGTTAACTAAAATAGTGACGAAAAGTGCCAAAAAAGTGACAAAATAGTGAAAAAAAGTCCGAAAAAGTGACTATTAAATATAAATTTGCATATTTTATCCCTGATTATAATGCATCCAATTTTTACTCTTATTTATAATAAAACCATTTCCTTATTTATTTAATTTAAACCATGGTTGTACCTCTTCTAATCACTGATTCCATTTATCAATTTTTCTACTGTTAACCCCGATTTTCTTGCAAATTTCTTCATAATTTTTTTGCCATTCTTTGGTTGAATATTTTCCTTTTTGTTTAAATGCATTTTTCATTAAAATGAATTTTTGAACGATTTCAATTTTTTCTTCATCAGTTTTTGATTTGTAGCTTTTAGTATTTGTTTTTGAAGACCAAATTCTTTATCCATTTATAAATATATCTGCGATTGATTTGTTCCCAATTTTTTGGCTACTTTTCTGTCAATTTTTCCACATTCTAATTCCAAAGTAAAAATAATAAATATTTTGTAATATTTTATTCTACTGATCATAATAATTTTTTTCATTATTTTAATTCAAAAAATTTCCAATTTCCGACATCAAATTCAATAAATTAGATAATAATAAGAAATAATTTGGAAAAAAAATGAACAGAAAAATAATTTTTTTATTTTTTATTTCCATTGTTAAAAATAAAGTTTTTTCAAAGAAAATTTCACAACCTTTTTCTCATCAAAGAGATCGAAAGAAAATGGGTTAGCTGAAATTTTCTCGATAAATATTTTGAAAATTGTTCATGCCGGTCTTTAAAATCAAGACGACGAGCCTTTATTCGCCCCGAATGTTCAAAAAAACAATTTTCTATTAAAAACAAACTACAAAACTTTAAAATATTTATCTGACTTTTCATGGAAAAATATTTATTTAATGTATTTTATAAAATTGTGCAAAAATTTTCGAAGAAAATGAAATTATAATATTTTATTTTTCATTCTGGTCATTTTTTAATTGATTAATTGGATCAGAAAATAAAAATTTATGAAAACTTATGCAAAAGTCGTTTAATATGGTCTTCAAAAATTAAATTTTCTACAAAAATAAAAATTGATGATTAAAAATTTCAAATTAAGTGCACCAAATTTTTTGCACAATTTATTCATGCCTTTTTCGGGATTTTCGTGCCTTTTCTTTTCTCCATCTCTCTCTTTCTTTCACTCTGTTTCTTTCCCATCCTCTCTTTTCTCTCTCTCTCTGTTTCTCCCCCTTTCCCTCTCTCTTCATCTGTTTATCTTTGCTCGTATGTCTCTCTAACTCTTCTATCACTCTCTCACAGCATTCTTTGTTAGCAAAACGACGCACAAAACGACGCCATCCATCGCATCGCACCATTGGCATCATTGCCCTCACAGCACACCATTTGGCATTGCCATCATTCGTCCGCTGAGTGCTCCATCCTCCTTTATTTTCCACTTCATTTCCTATTTTACTTCTCACATTAATTTTTCTCCAATTTGTTTTTTTATGTATATACATAATTGAATTGAATATATTTAAAATTGGAAATTTTTTTTACAATTTTTTACAAAAAGTCGAAATCAAATTTTAACAAAATTCACATTTATGCAACAAAAGATGGTTAAAATTCACGGAATAATATTATGCAACTACTATTCGCATGGATAAAATTTGGAAACACACAACCAAAAATTGTAAAAAAAAAAAATTTTTTCACCGCTCCCAATCTTTGGATTGTATGTATGTATCTTAGGTACCGGTTTTGGGGCCTAGATTTGAATTTTTGAAAAAAGTTTTCTAATATTTAAAAATTTTTGCCAAAAAGGGTGTGTTGTTACCACTTAAACTATTACCCCTTCGGCGCCGAATGGCACAGCCCAGACCCAATATTTGCATATTTTTTTTTGCCGAATTTGGTCCCAGAATGGTGAAAATGTTAAATCCTGTTTTTTCCCACGCGCCGATATCGCATTGGGTCAAAAACTAGCAGTTTGGAAAAATTATTCCAAATGAAAAAATCAACAAATTATATTTTTGGCGGTGCCTGTAGGCGCCGCAGTGAACCTATTTTTGCAAATTTAGGTCAATTTTATAAGAAAAAAAGTTTGTGGCATGGCGGCCCCGCAGGTAAATTGCAATTTTTTTTGTCGAATTTTGAAAAATTGGGAGTTTTTGGCAGCAGTTTGTAAAAAAATAAGCAGAAAAATGGTACCTTCCTTGTTTACAGTGCAGATTTCACATACATTTTTACAATAACCATTTATCATACACTTTTGTATTGTCAAAATTTTGTCTGAGGTTTTCAGGGTGCAGATTACGACATCCATTTCGACAAATTGAAATACCCGAACTGAATTAGAACAACAAGCCTAAAGGCCAAAAATTTTACGAGTTTTAATTTTTTTCTAAAATTTTCTGCATACTCGTAATTGCAAATTAAAATTGGTTGAGGGGGCATTAAAATCTTTTAAAATAAAAATATAATTAAACATAAAATTTATTATCATAAAAGCGAAATTTTCAACATAAAAGGCAAATTTATCTGATGGAGTCATTCTATGGATGTTCTTTTTTTACAAAAAATGCTCAAACATACACATAAAATATATACGAAATATACTATAAACTTATATATGCAAATTATGAATGAAACAAGTAAAACATGTTGTTCAAGCTTCAGTAATAAAAAAATAAATGCCAGAAAGTATTGGACTTTTTTATTTACGCTTATGAAAGTAATTTCATTCATTTCTTAGTGTATGTATTTTTTGAAATATTTTCATGTCATTTTGGCCGAAGAACATAGGAATTGTAATATAAAATTCAGTATAAAAATGAAAGAAATATCAATAATCCATTTAACAAAAAATAATAATAACAATTGCCAAGTTAATTCAATTAAAAAAAATTAATGATATCTTCTCGGGTTCTTTTCCCTTATTAATGAATAAATTAGTTTTTTTGTTTAAAAATATTTATATCAGTTATATTCTATATTGTATAAATCTATAATATTAAAGCAAAATGCCGATGGCTAGAAAAATTCTTATATATAATACGACAAATTACAGTAATACTATAGGCAGTATATTTTATGTAGCATTAAATAATGGAACGCAATTATTTAAATTAATCTAAATATAAATACAATCCATTTCAAAAGTCGCGATAGATCATAAATAAGCAAATTAATAAGCGAACTAAATTTTAAGAATGAAACGAGTAAAGAAACGATTTATATTTAAAAAATCGAATCAAATAAAACTATATAAACATTCATTAAATTTAGCAAAAAAATTAATGAACTCTTAATAAAAATAAAAACTTGTTAAAAACTTAATTAAAGGAAGGAACTAAACTATTGTGGACAATACCAAAAATTATACGAAAAACTTTTCAAAACAGTCTTTCTTTTTTAGTATAATTCTTAAAATGAGCTAAAATTTATGAAACACAGTAATGAATGATAAATTATTTCATTTATTTGCCGAAATTATATCGATCAATTTATAAATTATAAAATTTGATCATCAAAATATTTAACACATACATCACAAATCAATGAATTGCGTCGGAGAAAAATTTTGAAAATTTTAGTGGAAAATGTTAACATAATTGTGCAAAATTGCTAATACAAAAATACTAAAGTTAAATAGAATAATTTGCTTTTAAATTGTTTAATCAATTTTAAATTGTGAATAAAAGCATTTAAGTTGTTTTGATTTAAATAACATAAAATTAAAGATAAAATATTTTATCATTCTTAATTATTAAAACCATAAAAACCGAGCCAAATGGAAACAATTAAATCGGTTATTATAGATTTGAAAATTAAAAAAGAATTTGTCATTGTATTAACTTATTAAAAACCTCTTTTTAAATGACCATATTGGAATATAAAGTAATTAATAAAAAGTATCATTTAAATTTTTAAAATAATTTACTACCAACATTCGAATTACGTAATCGTCCAGTAGACGAGTTTTTAAATATATAAACACAAAAAATCAACGGCCCTGTTACCATCGATATAAATTTATTATATCAATTTTGCTGGCTCGGTGTGGATGAATGATGAGACAACGGAGGACTACCTGCATAAAATCATCGGGGCAAATTTGTTTGTTGGAGAACGCCTCTTGGTTTGGGATGCGTTTGGTAGCCATAAGAGCGAGAGAACGACGAAGGTGGTGAAGGGTTTGGGAGTTGAAACAGTTTTTGTCCCTGGCGGCTGCACCAAATTCATCCAGGTGCCAAGTCATCTACCTATCTCAATTAAATTCATTTTTCTTCCCTAGGCTCCCGATGTCTCGTGGAACAAGCCGTTCAAGGAGCGAATCCGACATTTGTACAACATTTGGATGTCCAATGAGGCGGAAAAGGAGTTTACATTGGCGGGCAACCCGAAGGCACCGGCGCTTCACGTGGTACTTGACTGGATCCACCAATCATGGCAGGAGATTTCCAAAGAAGTGATCATCAAATCATTTGAAGGTCAGTTGAAAAGGAAAAAAGAAAAAAGCCTGAATTTTTAGTCTGTGGATTGACAACGCCATTGGACGGAACAGGAGACGAAAAAATTGCTTGCTTCAAGCCGAACGGAGCAATTGGAGCGATAGGGATCAAACTTTTGCGCGAGTTTAGGGCAACTGAAACGGTGAAAGTTGGACGAAATGATCACGAGGAAGCCGGCCTTTCTGATGATGACGGTGATGTAGAGCTGGATGGAGTTGGATATGACGATGAATTTTTGATTTGTTAGATTTTTACTGTTTCTTTTGTTGTTATTTAAAAAAAATTGGAGAAATAATTTTCTTAATAAATTCCATTTAACCCCCCGGGGGATAAATAGAGACGGGGGGATTATTTTTCAACATCCTCAGAAAGGGGGACATAATTGGAGACAGGGCCTTTAATGGAGACAGGGCCTTAATTAGAGAATATACGGTAAATAGTTCAAAACAAATAAATTAAAATATCAAACCTTTTAAAAGTGAATATAAAATCCAATACTCAAAAAATAAACTAATGATTAAAATAAAGAAAAAGAGATACCGCGACAATAACAAAGAAATCTCAAAAACAGTGTTTAATATAAGAATTAATTATTTTGTATTAATTTATTTAAAACATTTTTGCATTTTATGACATATTGATTTAAAAATAAATAATGAAATTTAAAGAATATTTTAAAATAAATAGTTTAGATAGTTTATAATCTGTAGAAAATTTTATTTTTGATTATTATGATAAATCTATAATTAATGAATTTATTTGACCAAAATAATCAACAAATAATATAAAAATCTTTAATTTATATAAATATGATAAAAAGTAATTTTTAGTTATTATTGCATTATTTTGATATTCCATTGTGAAATTTTAAATGAAACATTTTCCTATAAAACTTGTAAATAAATTTATTGAAAAATAAACAAAATATAAAAGAGATATACAAAAATTGAACATCACCAAACAATTAGAAACAAAATAAATAAAACACATTTAATTAAATTAATTATGGAGTAAAGCCTGACATATTAGTAAAAAATATACCCGATTGTAAAATAAATGTAAATATTCAATTATTTAATAGAAGATTATTTTTATAGAGAAGTTATGCGGAACGAGAGGCTTTCCCGTAAAAATAAATAAAAATATGTCAAAAACAGATTATTTTTTATTATGTATAATGGATATGAATAAAAATGTTTACCTACGAATTCAAGAAATTGAGTTTCCTTAATGAAAAGACGGATTAGTCTACGAGTAAGAATCATTTTGGAATTAAAAATATTTTAATTCATTCATTCTAAATTCAAGTTATTAAGATAAAAGAACAAATTGACAATGCTTTAATATATGATAATGATCACTGTAATGTAAAAATTTCCAGATTCTCAAACAAATATTTTATAAAAAGAGAATCGTACAGTTATAAAGTTATAAAAAATATTTGAAAATTTTTATTCTTTCTATCTTTTCTTCTCTACAAATGGATTACATTCAAATTTCCTATATTAATAAAATAATTGGTATAAATAAAATAATTTCCAGTTAATGAGTGGTAGAATATTCGTAATTTATAATAAAACTCCAATGCGAATAATTGAAATCTCTTTAAACAATTCATTGAAAATTGTTGTAAAAAAGGACAGAATGGATGGAGGAGATAAAAAAACGATTGGCCGACATTTGCGGCGCTGACACTTGCGGCGCTGACATTTGCGGCGCAGATATTTGCGGCGCCCATTCAAAGTGACACTTGCGGCGCCGACATTTGCGGCGTGACATTTGAGGCGCAGACACTTGCGGCGATGACACTTGCGGCGTTACATTTGCGGCGCCCAGTCAAAACGACATTTGCGGCGCCGACACTTGCGGCGCCCAGTCAAAACGACATTTGCGGCGCAGAATTATCACCCGAAGCAAAAAAGTTTTATTTTATTTTATGCGTTCCTCCGTTTTAATAAAGAAATAGGCAAAATGTTAAACCAGGGGTGGAAATCCAGTTCTTTGGCAACTAGGCCATGTTTTTCTGAGGCAAATCCGCCTCTTACCGCCGCTTTCCGAGTTCAGCTAACTTCTACTTTACAAATCCCGTTGCTGCCCAGCCTTAAAAATTTATGAAATCGGCAAAATTCAAAAGAAATCTTAAAGCCCCGCTGAAAAATATTTTAATTTAATGGTTCGTTATTTATTACTTTTGGAAAGAATTTCTTATGACCATAAGGAAAACAATAGGGTGTTCGAGATTTAATTTTTGACCATTAATTATGGGGGTGCTACAAAATTTCGGCGCCGCAAATGTCATTTTGACTGGGCGCCGCAAGTGTCGGCGCCGCAAATGTCGTTTTGGCTGGGCGCCGCAAATGTAACGCCGCAAGTGTCATCGCCGCAAGTGTCTGCGCCGCAAGTGTCGCTTTGGCTGGGCGCCGTAAATGTCTGCGCCGCAAGTGTCAGCGCCGCAAATGTCAGCGCCGCAAATGTCGCATCACCAAAAAAACAACTTACAATAATAAAAACGTGCTGTGCTGATAACGACTAAAATTATCCCGAATGTCAATGCTTGTCAAAAAGGGTAAAGAGCCAAGAGGAATTTTTTGATAAAAAATATTAATAAATTTTATATAAATAAAATAAAATCTAAATTTATGGAATAAATAAGATGAAATTGTTGGCATAGTATCTAAATGCATATAACCGATAACAATAGTTAGTTGAATGGATAGAAACATAATATACAAATACAAAAAATAAACTAAAATAAATACTTGATTAAATTTTTAAAAATGAAATAATTGTCTGAAATTATATGTATTTGATGTTAAAATTTCAATTCCCAATATTATTTGAATAACTATTATTCAAGTTGATAAATAGCCTTTTTAATCTTAGTAAAATTCATATCATAGATTTATGGGATTTATTACGCTTGAGTTGATTAATTCATAAATAAAAAAAGATAGCATTGTTATATTTGAAAAAGACAAAAAATAGAGGGTAATTTGAACGAACCTAATAAAAACTATAGACGAAAAATAACGTTAAAATTAAATAAGTAATTAAGGTTTCTTATTTATGTAAATATATTGGACGACGTTCAACAACTCGAACCAGAACCAGTCTAGAAGGAGAATTGGCCCTAAATAATATTTTTCAATTCTTGAATATTTTAAGTTTTTATTCAAAATTATTAGTTTTAATTAAAAGAATTCTATTGTTTTCTCGAATATATTTTATAATAAATAGATATATTTCTAAAAAATTAAGATAATTTAATAAATATTTTTTATTCAATTAAAGAAAGTTTTCTTTAATTAGGGAAAAAAGATTTTAAAATAATTAAAGAAATTAGTTTAAAATTTGATAAAAATATTCTACTAAAAATGATTAATGAATACTTATGAAAACAATCAGGGTTTGAAATTAAACAAGAAATATTTTTAGAAATTCAAAAATATATATTTAAAAAAGAAAAGATTAAAATCATACTAATTAAAATTGTTAAAAATAGAATTACCCGCCTATCTTCTATCCTATCAGTTGTAAGTATGACTGCCGATGCCTTACATGATAAAACCGAATGTAAATTAGAATTTTAAGAAGACGTCAAAATTTTTTCGAAAAATGCAATTGTTAAATGAACAGAATTATTGTTTCTAAAAAGTTATAAGGAATTTTTTTAATTAAAAATTGGTTTAGATTTACAAATAATTCAATATTTTATGGAAACAACGCAAAAAAACCTAATAAACTTTGTAAAAAAAACACATCACTCGTACAGAAAAATTCTAAAATTTATGAGAATATATATTTAAAAAATATATTATTATTATGCCAATAAAACTGAAACAATTCAAAATCAAAAAATAATATTTATTTAATCAATTTTATACAAAAATTTTTTTAATCACGATTAAATTATTAAATACTAAGTAAAAATTGCTTATCATTTACTAGTACTTCATATCTTTGGCGGAGGTGATTTCCGACGGAACGCCTATTCTTAAATCTCGAGATAAAATTACATTATTTATTTAAGTAAATATATAATGATACAATATATTATGATACAATATATTTGCGAAATTTACCAAATTGCCTTCACATACATGATGAAGAAAAAGTGCATAAAATTAAATAATGGAAATAAAAAAGTTTTCTTTTTAATAATAATAAGGGATAAAATGAACAATTTATAACAAATAATAAAATTTTGAAAATTTTCATTAATTTAAACTAAATAATAGCTATATTTTACCTATAGATATAATAAAAATGCAAATGATTTGAAAAGCACATAGAAAATTAAATTGATTGATTAAATTTAAAGAATACATACTAATAAAAAGCGATAAAATACAAATAACAAATAAAATTTATGAGCTATTTAATAAATATTTAGATGAATTATCTTAAAAAAAGAACTGTTTAAAAAAGTAAATACAAATAATTTCGATATCTAAATTTAATAAATTTTATTACAAAATAATAATTGCATATAGAACCTATTAAAAAAATAAAAATGTAACAAAAGAATTGCTTAATAAATTGGTTACTAATAATATTACTTTAAATTATTAACTATAACAATTAAAGGAAATAAAAACATTACAAAATTTTTATATATTGGAATGAGCAACCCTGGAGCAGCAGCAGTAAAACAGCATGTTCAAGCCTTTACTGTGCGCGCGCTTTTACAAACCCAAAAATTATTCCATATAAATTGCATGTATTTTTATTTAATAAATGCTCAAAACATAATATCCTTCCCAAGCTTATAAAATGTTAATAAAATTAATATTAAAAAGGAAGAACTTTACAATTATAGAAAAATTTATTATATAGAATAATTTTTTAAAATAAATTATTAAAGATTCAAAATAAGGTAGAACATTTTAATTCATTTAATTAATTTACATTTAATTAAATCATTTATACATATAAAACCAAAAGAACTTATCTGTAATTAAATTCCACTCTTATTTGGACATACTTATCATCAGCTCCCTAATTTTAAGTGTCTGTAAATTAAGAAATATGTACAGAAAAAATTGTTAAAAATGTAAGCAACACTACAAATTAAAACACAAACATAAAATAAACTGTTTCACATCACGATTTAATTACCCAAATTTGAGATGAATAAACGAGATTTAATTCAATTTATTAAAACTATTTAGAGAAACATTTGGGTGAGTTTGAATTTATAATAAATATGCACTGATTTGTGAGCGATCTCTTGGAATTTATGTGTTAAGGAAGCCCTAAATTGCAACAAATTTTAATGATTATTAGAAAAGAAATTTTATAACTAAAAAACTGCTTATTAAAAAATAAATTATTCCGATTTTATATTTTTCAAATAAAATAAAGATTCAAAAAGGTAGAATAAAAATAAACACATCAATTAATCAGTTTAATCATCATCATTTAATTAATTCAAACATAAAATATTAAAACATTTTTAAAATGTTTTGAAACTTTCATTATAAATTTTAAGAAATTGAGGAAATAGATACAAAATGTTAGCTATAAGAAATTGGGAGGAGAAAAATGTGTTTGTCATGCGTATCTAAAAACATCAAAATTGTAATAATTAATATTTTAAATTTACTTAAATAGATGTAAATACTATTCAATGCCAAAATAATCGGATATGCATATTTGAATACGAAATTTTTTGGTTTACTTGATGCAAGATACAGTAAAGCATATGCTTGCTTTAAATGTTTTGTCTGAAGTCAACAACAAAAAATATTATATTTAGAGAGAAAACAATAAATAATTTAATCGAAAAAGAAATAAAAAAACTGTTTTAACAAGAAAATTAGCTTTATTATATTTAATCATTTTGGATATCTGACACCCAAGAAATCCGAATAACGTGATCAAAAGCATGGGTGCAAAACAACTTAAGAATTTTACGCAGCATAAAAAATAATAAAAAACAATTAGAAAACAAATGAATAAACTTAATTTAATTAATTTTTTGAAATAAATAAAAAATTTGGATGTCATGGCGCATAAAATAATTTGCAATATTGCGATGTTCCGATTTTTTTGAATGTTCGGCCTCTTCAAGTAAATTTAATTAATTAAAACAAACAAAAATTATTTTAAAACAATAATTTAATTTTTAATATATTTTCAGTTCATTATTAAATTAAACTATTACAGAAACTTTAAATCTAAACCTTATATCTTATTTAAGATTTCAGGAAGAAATGGATTGGGTTGATTTCGCCCTCGACTAATGATTACAGGCCTAAATATGTACATGCATTATATCAATAAATTTCATTAAAATTTTCAATCGGAAAAAACAGTGAATAATGATTTTCATTAATTAATTTTATTCTAACTATTTTAATCATATTATATTATTTAAAAAAGCAAAAAATATATAAACTAAAATGATAACAAAATTCAGATCAATTCACAAGAAAAAAACGTTTTACTACACAACAGAAAATTTTTTGCGCATTCATGCACGATTTATTATGAGTATGATAAGATAAAACAAATCTGAATAATTTAAACAATATTAATAATAATAAAAGAAAAATATCAGCTATGAAAACATGGAATTTTGTATATATGGAAATCGTCATTGGCAATAAAAAAAAAAACAATTAAAGCATTCAAATTAAAATAAAAACTGCAAAAGGAAATAAATAATAAGTTATGTTTTCAAGCAAAAAAAACACAAACAATTTTTATTATTATTATTATTCAACTGAAAGAATTCAAAAAAATTTATTTTATGAAATTAAGATAATTGAAAACGACGATTAGTTAAGGATTATATTTAAAAATATCATTATAATTAACGGTTTATAAAATAAAAAATAAGGAAAAAAGCCGATTCTGATTATAATTTTATTATAAATAACTTTCCACATGTATTGTAGAATAATTATTTTGCATACGATATGATTAACCAATTTCGCTTTCAATAAATGAGAGTTTATTAAATTTATTAAAATATTTATAGGAATTTTTAATAGATTAAATTTACATATCACAAAAAAAAATTGCAAACCAAAAGGGTCACCGCACTTAAAAAAGGTTTAAATAAACAAATTAAATACATAAATGTCGTAATAAGTGTTATATATAATTCATAAAATTCGTCATACCAAAAAATGTTTTTAAATGAATACTTTCAAAAATAAAATAGCGCAACATAAAAAATAAATCTCACACAAAAAGAGTTAAATTATCAAAAGTAATAAAACATTTTTAAACATTTAGAATTTTATGAAATGGAATCGATCAAATCTAATAATGTTTGAAATAATTGAAAATAAACATTGTTTTCTTGTTTAACTTTTAACAGATCCAGGCACGTTTGACTTCATCAAGTACAACATGTCTAGGAAATTATTGTTAATGTTTGATTGATTGATGTTAATTTATTGAATAAATTTTTGAAAAAATACTCGAACTTAATTTTAAGAAAATAAAATAACTTTTTATACAAATAAAAGGTGCTTTATTAATGAGCGATTTGAATTATTTAGAGAATTTTTAAAGCGCATTAATTTAAAAGATAAAATCTATAAAAAATAAACTAAAAATTATACAATAATTATTAAGGTTTGATATTACTTCAAAAAACTGGATTTGATTTGCTCGAGCCATATATATAAATAGTTAAATCTGATTTAAAGAAATCAAACTCATATTTACAGTTGAACAGCGTGAAAAAAGATTTCTGAAACAAATAAACATAAAGAAATAGTAATAATATAAAAAAATTATTCAAAACAATAAAATCATATACGCAAAAAAGTTTTCATAGCACGATAACGAAATACTGACCGCCTGAACAATTTAAAATAAATAAATCATTTAATTTTTCCTATTGTTAGTAACAAAACAAAATAATGGAACAATGAGTGTTATAATAAGACAATAAAAAATAATAATATAGAATTCAATATAAATTTACTTATTTTGCAATAAAAACATATAAATATCCATGAATATTTTATCAGAATAATTAGAATAAATAAAAAAAAAATAATTAGACAACTATTAAAAGAATATAATGATGTTAATAAAAAATAAATAAGGAGCAATTTTATGTTTTATGTAAATCATAAAGAAATGGAGCTATAATGTAAAAATAGAACCGTAGCATTAATAATTTAACTATTATAGAGAGACAACATTCAACAACAACAACCCGAATAAGAAATTAGAAGGAGAATTATCCCAAAAATATTTATTTTTCAATTTTTTAATTGAAAGTTTTTTCTAAATTATATCGGGAATTTTTTTAAATATTAAAAGCCTTAATTAAAATACTAACGGTTTTTAAAATACAATTTGCAAAATATTTGTGATAGTTTCAAGTACCATTAAAACTAAAATAAGCAATGTGTGAGCTTTTAGATTACAATAATATTCAACATAAAAATTATCAAAAAAAAAAACGAAAAATATATAATTTGAATTTAAAAATTATTGAAATAATAAAAAGGGTAAAAACTTAAATTTTTAAATCACAAAAGAAAAAAGATAAAAATGAGAAAAAGTAAAATTAAATAAATTTAGAGACAAAATTATAATTGTTTATGAAACGACCATTAACAAAATTTAAAAAAATGAAAGAAATAATTACTAAGTAAATAAATTATTATTACACATTTATATATGTATTCCCAGTACCACAAATAAAACAAAATAAAAAATCGCAAAATTTTCAAATAAAATTAGAATTCTGCAACATTACGTGTAAACGATGGGATGGCGCGAGACATTAAATTAAATTGAATTGATTATAAAAATGCAAATATAAATTAAAAAAGTGAAATGTAACCAAAATAAATTAATATATATATATATGAGTTTTTATTAAATATTTTTGGTTTTTTAAATAAAATACTCTTGTTTTTTCACTAAAAAATAAGATAAAAAATTAGTAAAATGAATTTAAAAAAACTTTTTTTATTAACAAAACAAAAAATAGACAAAAATTAATTAATGTAAATTTAGCCAAAAAGAAATGCCATTATTTTGCTGATTTTGAAGAATAAATATGACTAGCTATGCAATTAAGAGAATATAAGATCAGATATCTCGAATGGATTATAATAAAAAAATGAATAAATAGTAGAACAAATTGTAAAAATAAATAGAACAAGAAGTGGATAATATATAAAGTTCTATATATTTAAATATGAAACTGATTAATAGAACAGAATTAAAACATGAAAAACAAAAGTCAGTTAATGAAAAAATGCAAATTATATTTTGAAATAAGTTATCACACTTTTTAATATATATTTATTTAATCAAAGAATCTTCGGCCATCCCTGATTATGAGTGATTTAAGAATTTAAAGGATCAAATACTGCTTAATGAAAGTTAAAAATTTTATTTTATTCTTAAATCAAAAAAAATTTTTTAAATTCCTTCTATATAAATGGTTTTTAAATATTAAAATGAAAAAGACTCTAAAATAATTCATTTCTAATAACTTTTCTTCAAAATATTTAAAAAAAAAACCAATCATTAGATCATCAAACTTCGCAAATTAGTGATGGAATTAAAAATAAATAAATAAGATGAATATAAAAAAATAAATTACAAAATAAAAAAATTTATAAACAATTATTAGCTCAAAAATACAATAAGAACAAAAATTAATTTTACTGCAATAAACAATCTAATTTAAGAAATAAAAAAAATTACAATATCCACAATATATTTAAATCGACAAAATTTTAATAAAATTATTTTAAAAATTAATATTTGAATATGACCGCCCACTTTGGTGTGGAACGAAAGAAAAGGGGGTGGCCTCCCCGTGGAGGGGACCAAGAGGAAGGATCAAGCGTCTGATAGTTAAATTCCAAAGCACCAAAATTTTAATGGACCTATTAAAATTGATTATATTCTATGATTATAGTTAATAGACAGTCGAATCGACATTAATTAAAATAATAATCAGCACAATATTTCGTTTTTATATATTTGACATAAAATAAATACAGAAAATTAAAATTAGTAATAAAATAAAAGAAAATTCAAATTAAGGTGTTCTTAATGAAAAAGTAATAGTTCTTAATATTTAATTAATTTACAAAAAATAAAAAGTGAAATTTAATTTTATTTACTAATCAATACTAATAATTACAAGACTTGCCAACTAATCAATACTAATGCTTACAAGACTTGCCATTAACAAAATAAAAAATGAAAGATATGAATTGATATTTGAACGCGATCCAAGACATCAACAAAGACTCGTCCAAATGACGAGTTTAATTGGATTTGTTCAATTAAAAATATGCAAACAAAAAATAAAATCAGATTAAAATACTTAATTCTAAATTAAGAATTTATTTAAAAACACATCATTTAATAAATGAGCTAATTATTCTTTCCAAGATTAAATAAAGTGAATATCAAATTAGGACAAAAACTTACTATTATGGAAAACTTATTAATGTACAATAATTGTCTGAAATTAAATTTTCATGAAAAATCAAAATTCAATTCACAATGACGAAAGCATTCTGTTTATTATCTTCACTATACGGCCAAAAGCCAATTCACCATTGGTCATGGGTTCGGATGATTCTAGCATTATTTTTGAATTTTTAGTGCTATGTAATTTCGCGATAAGTGCACAAATAAAAACCAATAAAATTGGGCACTTCGCGACAGTGCAAAAACGGGCATTTCGCGAAACGTGCAAATTTAACCGAAAGAGACCGACGGTACGGTGTCTCTTTGGGCTAAATAATTTAAATTAACCCTAAGGAATTAAAGCAAAACTATCTTATTTTATGAGAATGAACTAAGACACTGGTCACATGAAAGGACTACTCGAGATAATTTATGGGTTAGGTTTAGGAGAATAAAAGGCCCACTTTTGATCACAGATAAAATTCAGAAAATTGCTCCTGAACCAATATTAAAATAATAAAATCAATTTTTTACTTTTCTAGATATATAACTTTAAAAGTGGGACATTATTTATTTGTCACCCTGTTATAATTAATTTAAATTATTTAACCCAAAGAGACACCGTACAGATGAGGCCCCCCGGTCTCTTTCGGTTAAATTTGCACGTTTCGCGAAGTGCCCGTTTTTGCACTGTCGCGATTGATAAAAAATATATTACAAATAATAATTATTAATTATTAATATAGTAAATTTATTTTTTTGGAATAAGATAAAGAAAAAATAACTTTTTGAAAAAATAATTAATTAAACATAATATGTCAGCAGCATGCTTGGATTTGTTTGATCTTGTTTATAAGAAACGAATTAATTATTGAAAATACGATTTCTTTTATCGATATAGAATCTCTCAACGACTTGCACCTCTTTTTATAAAATAAAATAAATGAAAATTAGCTAAAATTACAAAGCAATTAAAATTAACAAATAAAAAATAAAATTAAAAAATGAAAAAATGAAAAAAAAGAAATTTAAAAAAATGAAACGTAGTTTAAGCAATAAAGGGGAGTCAATAATATAAACTATGCGGTTTCAAAATTTCAAAACCAAATTTTTGCCACTTCAATCACGTAGCTTTAATACCCAAAATAAAAATAAAAAGAATTCAAATCCTAAAATTACATATTAAAAAACATGAAATAATGAACGCAGGCAAAGTTGCAGTTGACAGGAACCTATCTACTAGATGAAGAAGTATTGAAGCACATTAGTTAAAAAAATAAATATATAACGAAAGAAAATAACTATTGATCGAATAAAATATTTTTTAAACATTATTTTATAAAAATTAAACAAAACAATTTGTTATAATAATTTTAATATTTTTTTCAAAAAACCCAGCAACATTTAAACTGCTTAATGTTTATAACACGAACTTATAATTTGGAAAATATATGACTTTTAAAATATAAAATATGCTTTATCGTTGAGCAATTGAATTATCAAAATAACTCTAATACGCACTATTATCAATTTTTAATTTATGAAATAAAACTTTTAATAAAATATTATTAAAGTTCCAATAATTAAATCAAATATAAAACTATGTAATTTAAGGGAAAAAATCAAAAAATCGATCGAATAATTTTTTTTTAATTATTTTTAAAAAAAGATAAACAATTTTTTAATAATAATTATATTTTCCAAAAAAAAATTGTTCCCGTTTATCTCTAATCCATGCTGACTGTTGTTCATTGACCTTAAATAAAAGGGTAACGTTGACTAGATCCGAACGACATTTCAACACGAGTTCGATGTACAACACAGAGGGAAGAACAGATGATAAATGATTTTTAAAATCGTAAAAATTGGAATTTAATTTAATAAATAAAATTTGATTTAAAAAATAAATGAAATACTTAATTTTCATCAAAAAATCATTTAGATGAAAACCATTTTTCAATATAATTTATTAAACTAAAAATAACAAAAAAAATTTTGTTTATGAATTTATAAATTTAATAAAGAAACAACTAAAAATTATCGAAATCATTTATTATTAGGGATTCTTTTTTTAGGCACAAAAAATCGCGAAATAGGCACCTAAAAAGGCAGAAAAAAATCGCAAAATAGGCACCAAATTGGCACAAAAACCCTCAAATAGGCACTAAAATAGGCAAAAAAAATTTTTTATTAAAGCTTTTTAGGCAGCAAAACACGTAAAAATTAATCAAAAAACTTATTTTGCCCATATTTCAATTGTTTTAAAGTTGTTTTCGGTAAAAATAATTTTTTAAACCAAAATTTTTATTATGAAAAAATAATTGAATTTTGAGGATCAATTTTTGTGAAAAAAAATTTTTCAATTCTTACGGGTGTATATTTTCGAAAAATTTTCATGTCGATTCTTAGGGGTGTATTTTTAATTTTTATTGCATTTTTGGTAAGAATTGAAAAAGGCGCCAAAAATGGCGAAATAGGCACAAAAATAGGCAAATAGGCATTAAGCACAAAAAGTCCAAAATAAGCAAAAATAGGCATTATAAAAGTCATCGTAGACACCCCAAACCAAGTGGAAAATGCTTTTTTCGTGCTTATCTAAGGTATTAAGTGCGCAGAAATTTTAGGCATTTGCCTAAAAAAAGAATCCCTATTTATTATACATATATAGTAAAACAAATTCGAATTGACAAAACAATTTTACTAATTTATATTTTGAGTGCAGATTTAAGTGGAGAAGTGTACATTATTAAACAAAATATTGAAATAATAAGAGGCATAAATAAAAGGTGAATCATCAAATAAAAATTTAATTTTTAAATTCTTGCATCAAAAAGAATAATAAACTAAATGACCAAACAAACGGGATATTCGAAGAAGTGTTTTGCGAGATTAAAAATTCAAAATATTTGGAGTTAAGCAAACAATACAATGAAGCTAACATTAAACAAGAATAATAAATAAAATTATTAAAAGAACTGAAAATTACAAACAAAAAATTCTAACAGGAAGGATTTAAAGGAAAAAATTAATAAAATAATTGTAAAAAAAAAGAATGAATCACCACCGTTCATTAGCAGATCCAGTGAAAACGCTGGTGTTTTACGGGCCTCACTGGAAAGTCAAGAAAATAAAATTTTTCTATAATAATCTCAAATATGATTTTATAAAATTAAAATTTAAAATAGTTTTAATAAATCTTGTAATAGAAGAAAAAATAAATGATTATTAAAATAGAACAAAATTTTAAAATGCATTGTTACTCATTAGCATACAATATTTTCTTCGGATTACTTCTTGTATATATCTATAAAAAGGATAGATAATAAAAGAAATGAAAAGAATGACGGAAATACAGAATATCCGGATCAGAATTTTCAAATAAAACCTGAAAAATGTAAAATTATTGCGTAATATTCAATTAACAAAACACTAATTTAAAATAAATTTTTAATTTACTGAAACCCGTCATTAAAATCTTCTAATCTATTGATTAAAAGTCAAAAATAGTAAAATAAAATGTGATTTCGATATTATAAAAAGTAAAATAAAACAAAAAATAAACTACAAATGATAATAATTAAAAATCCATAAAAAATTGTAAAGTGTTCGTCATGAAAAAGTAAAAAATGCAGTTATTTAGCATTATCTACGACAAACAACTTGTATGACTTTAAATCAAGAATTTATTATAAGATGTTCAGCCCACCCGCTCCATCCATTTCGGAAGCATTTCTGCTCCGATCACTTTGGCCATCTCCACCCAACCACCAAACAATGAATTGCCTGCCCAAGCAATCAAGAATTTATTATAACATGTTCTATTAGACTAAAATAATAAACAAATAATTATTATTTATTCAAAAGCTCGAACAGTAATTTATAAAAGATGGAACAGTAATTTCTTCAGTAGTTAAAATGTTTAACAAATAAAGGCCAAACTAAAATTAAAAAATTAAACAAAATATCTAAATTTTTAAAAGTTTTTCAAAAAATGATAGGTATTATTATAGAAAATAAATTAGTTAAAAAATATTTTCATACATAAATTGCTCAACACGAAAGATATTGTCACGCAAGCGAGAAATAATCCTTTGCAATGAAACCAAAAAATGACATATTTAAAAAATTAATAATGCTTATTATAATAAAAAAAAATAAAGTAATTTATAATATAAAGAAACACCAAAAAATAAAAAAATAATAATTTAATGACATAGATTTAATCTGTCAGATTGCAGCTGCATCTGCCGGATTTAGATGACCAAGAGATAAATTGGGCATCTTTTTGCGCTATATATTCCCACATGGTTCATGATAACATTTCTTTAATGTGTCACCAAAATACTGATAAATATATAAAATTAATATAAAAAAACAGAAACTAAATGAAAAATTTATACTAAGTAAATAAAATAAAAAAATGCAAATTATTCAATTATAGAAATTTTTTAAATTTCATTTCAAACTAATTAATTCATAAATAAATAAAATTTGATTTTGCCTAAAATTAAATCCAAATCTGAATGGATGCGCGAGTGGGTCAACAGCAGTGCTGCATGCAACTGTATTTGCAATTACGGAAATCCGTAATCTGTAATTACGGCAATTTTCTCAGTAACGGAGATCCGTCATCCGTAATTAAGGGGGTCCAAAAACCCCTACGATTTCCCGTAATCCGCAATCCGTAATTTTCAAAAATGAATTTTTTGTCAGAATTTTTGGAATTTTTTTTTAATAGTGACTTAATAAAAATCAAAAAAACAGATTTCGGGATGCTTTTTCTTTATTTTTTAATTCAATTTTAAAAAGAAATTATAATTTTTTGTGAATTTTCATAAAATGAGTAAAAAATAGGCTCGACCAAAAACGGATGCCTCTACTTTCTAGACGAAATACCCAAATTAAGGTGTAACCTTAATAACAACAAATTTAAAAATAAATCTGTTTTTTAATTCCTAAATAAATCGAAATACGGGTAACCAGCCCATTTTAATAAAAATAGAAATTTGTTTTATAAAAATAATCTTAAAGAAATTGTCTCGAAAAATAATTCAAAAGTCAAATTACGGATCAAAATTACGGAAAAATCCCAAAAATCCGTAAACCATAACCTCTAATTCTTATTTGTTATGATTTTTGTGCATATTTGGTGCATATTTCACGACTTTATTTGCATATTTATGCGCATATTTTGGCAATTTTTCGTGCATGTTTATGACAGCCCTGATCATTAGATATATTATAAAATTTTAAAATAATAAACAAACAGAATTAATTCATAATTAAAAAACAAACACATATTGGAAATAATTTTAATAATTATAATCACCAAGCACGCTTTAAATATAAGATCCATATACAAATATTGAAATTAGATGCTTGCAAAGAATATATTCTTTCTTACAAATAAAAAATAATTAAGATGTTTTGAAATTCCTGATAATATAGACACAACCAAATGAAAAATATTTATCAAAAAATTGATAGTTAAAGTTTTTCGTAATTTTTTTATTTATGAATGTCAAAAAAAAAAGTTTTTTTTTATGAATAACGACGTTTTTACTGAAATCCGGCATTAAAATCTCCTAATCTATGGATTAAAAGTCCAAAATAGTAAAATAAGATGTGATTTCGATATTATAAAAAAAAATAAAACAAAAAATAAACATTGGTTACACTAAAATATCAAAGGCAAATTTATTCGACATTTTGATACTAAATAAATATAGCCATTACAAATGATAAAAATTTATTTAATTTCTAAAAGCTAAAAAATTAAAGCAAAATATGAAACTTTTTAAAAGTTTTTCAAAAATGAATAGGTATTATTATAGAAAATAAATTAGTTAAAATATATTTTCATGCATAAATTGCTCATTTGTCAGCACGAGAACACGAAAAATATTGACACGGAAGCGAGAAATGATCCCTTGCACGGAAACCAAAAAATAATACAGAAACTAAATGAATAAATTTAAACAAAGAAAATAAAGTAAAATTAAATAAAAAATGCAAATTATTTAATTATAGAAGAAATTTTTTATTTCATTTGAAAGTAATTAATTCTAAAATAAATTATTACAAAAAATCAATAATTAATAGAGAAGATAAAATAATAAAAAGAACTAAATTTAGACACATCCATTTCAAACTAATCTTGGTGACAAAAGTACATACAGATTACAGATGATGCGTGAAATCATGCAAATAAAATACACAACGCAGAAAATATAACAGAGACATGGATTAAATATCCACATAAATTAAAAAACAACACATATTGGAAATAAGTTAATTAGAGCAATTGGTATAATTTTTAAAACCTTAATAATAAATCACAAGCAAGCTTTAAATATAAATTTATATACAAATATTTAAATACAAATAAAAAAGAATGAAGATATATTGAGATTTCTGAAAATTTATGGTATTACATAAATAGACACACAAAATGAAAAATATTATATCAAAAATTGAAAGTTAAAAATTTTCGTATTTTTTTTATTTATGAATGTTAAGTTCTTTTTTATATTTATGAACATTATTTTTCAAAATTGTTAAATCATGTCTTATGGGAGTTTTTGGCATCTCAAACAAATTTTTTTCCACTTGGTTTTCGGCTCTATATATAAAGTGCCTATTTTTGTAGCCTTTAAGTTTCTCTATTTCCTTGCAAAAAAAAGTTATGGACGAAAATATTCAATTTTTATAATTTTCGTTCATAATTTGTTTTTTGAAATAGTAACCTGAAGGATATTGAATTATACAAAAAATGTTTAATTCATTTTACTTTGACAAATGTCATTACGATTTTTTGTCGAAAAACAGTACGAATCGGGGCAGTACGATATGGGTTTTAGTCCATTCTAAGCCAAAAACTACAGAATTTTGTCCAAACTTTGACTGTAAACCTTAAATTTTATTTAATGGAAGAGGTCGGACCGGCAGATTATTGTATCGATTATAATATGCAGAAACGCGCACCTTTGCTTAAAAGATATAAAATTTGCATTTTATGTAGTAACTTTGAAGTAACGTATTTGTTAATTTTAGGACTAGGATTTTTGGTTTTAATAATTTGCCCTATTTTTCTGAAAAAATAGCATTTACATAAGAAGCACGAAATTTGCTCGTTGCCAAAGAAATGTCCATAATTTGGTACTAAATGTAATGCCCGAACAGGGACAATTATATTAAAATGATTAAATACTATTTTCATTAAATTTTATCTTTATATAAGGTTTTGAAAATCTAAAAGAGAGTAAATTTTATATTTTTTCCACATCTTCTATATTGCCCGATTCATTGTCGGCAAAAATCAAATTCCATTTAAATTATCTTACCTACACAAAATAGATTAACTAAAAAAAAATTTTTTTTTTTAATTGAAATATAAAAGATTATAGAAGATCTTATTGATTACATATAAGATAATATTAATTTAAAAATTAAATATAAATAAAAAGCTTAAAGTAAAATAAATTTAAATTTGTACATGAACCAAAGCAATAAGACATAGAGATTTTATATAAAACGGAAGAAATACATTTACCAATTAATATTTAACGAACATTCCTTTTTAACAATGGTAAATAATCATTTTCGTGCAAATCTGTTATTGATTCTGAACGTGTGCGGACCGCAGCAAAAGCACGAACTGCTTGAAAAAATTTTGGAAAAATATCAATGTAATACCCGAACAGTGAAAATTATTTTAAAATGATTAAATCCTATTTTCATTAAATTTTATCTTTTTCTAAATAGATTAATTTAAATATTTTAATATTTTAATGAAACTCATTTTTATCGAAATATAAGCATAGAGCTTATGGATTACATATAAGAAAAAATAAATAATAAATAAAGCTTAAAGTACAATAAATTTAGATTTATAACTGGATCAAAGCAAATACGACATAGATTATATGAAATGGCAAGAAATACATTACTTTTGAAGTTAATAAAATAATTTGGTTTTAAATGTTTAATCAATTTTAATGTGTAATAAATTATTTTAGATTAAACAAATAACATATTTAACGAAAACATTTTATTTGCTCAAATTTATTTTATTAACTGTTTTATATTTAAACAATTTTGGCATTTTATTAATTTCTAACATGAATTAAAAGTTAAAGCTTTATAAACTTATAATACCAATTAAGAACATAATAGAAAGAATTTCAAAAACATAATTTATATTAAATTGTAAAAGTAAAAAAATTTGAAACAAATTAATCATTATTTTAAATTAAAAAAAGATAACAAATTGGAAATAAATTATCTAATAATGAAGAATATTGTTTGCTTCACTTGCTGAATTTATGGACAAAAATAGTAGATTATTTAATTCAGGCCGATTAAATTAAGTTAAAAATACAATATATTTAATCTTTTATGCCAAAAAATTAATGTGATAAATGGATTTAAATTTCAGCAAAACTTTAAACAAAAATTTTATAAAGAGAAAAATAAATAAATTTTGGGGATTAATTTGTGCGAATCTTTCAATTCCTATTTTGAAATTTTTCGGGTCATTCTTAAGATCGTTTTATTATATTTTTATTAGGATTTTTCCAAAAATTCTGAAAATAGGCGCCAATTTTAGGTATTTTCCTAACAATCCCAGCCTTAATAATTAAATATGTTATTTAATTAATACTTTTATAATGTCAAAGACATAAAATGAAAATTTATTTTTATATTAAATAATTTAATTTCTTCTAGACGAGATCGAAAATATCAAAAAGATTAAATTTTCTATTATCTCTTCAAGCAGTACTACATAATAAATTACTAAATATTTATATGTTTTCATCAGTATCCTAAAGAAAAACTGAAATAAATCATTTTATGGCAGAACAATTTTGAAAATAAATATAACATTTAAGTTATTCATAATCAAAAGATAACTTTAAATATTTAAAAATAATTTCTATAAATATTAAATCGTTCCTAATAATGAATTCAAATAAAAAAAACTACAACAATTACACAAATGAATTAGAATATATTTTCATAATTTACGACTAATAACATTAGTTTAAAGTCAATCTTAAAATAAATAAAACTTTAAAAAATTAATCTAAATTAGTAAATAAAATTTCGTTGGCAAATTGCAAAATAAAAAATAAAAGAGGAATAAACTTCATATATACATATAAATATGGTATTATTTAGTTGTTGAACAAAAATCATGCGGATTATATCAACATTATGGAATATTCATAATTAAAAAAAATTATAAATTCGAAAAATTAATAAATAATAAAAATTATGAAATTTAAATATTTTAAGTTCAAGATATTCAATTAAATAAATTATTTAAATAAAAAGATTAGAAGCAAAAATATTTTATAAACAAAAAATCATTCTCAACCAATTTTAAAAAATAACGAAAAAAAATAAGAAAAAAATACACAAATTAAATGAAAATTATAATCGCTTTACCTAATTAAATAAGTATTAACAACATTCTTCCCAATGCGCTGCGGCGTTCAAAATCATCATATTGGTGAAATGGAGGTCATTTTACTCTGCACTGGCCAAATGCTAATTGCGTTCCAGGGGCCAAATGACCCTGAAGATATTCAAAAAAAACAGAAAAACTAGATATTTAGAAAGGGATAATAAATAAAATAATCAATAAAAACAGTTTGGCAAAGAGTTGATTTTAAAAGAATACAAAATGAACAACCTAATTTAACATATTCAGACCAAAAAATGAAATTCCTTAACATATAAATTTATTTGCAATTAAAAAGAGGGACAGAACACCTAAAAGTTTATAAAATTTCCGAGCTGATATTCAAAAAAATTATTAAAAAATCATAGTTCTTAAAATAAAGCGTTATTTTACATTATATGATAAAAAATAAAATGAAAACAAGGAGTACATCACAAAATAAAATTATATGTTAAAGAAAAAACATTCCTCAGCAAAAAAGAGAATAGCCTGAAGTCCCGAGCGAGAGAATTTAACTATTGCATTATGACAAAATTTATCAAACAATATCCTGTACAATAAGAGCAAAATGATTAAGTGCATTAAATCTTTTTAAAAAAATTAAAAATACTAAAAAATTCACTTAGTCAGAAAAGTCAAAATCAATTAAGACTTTAAAATTAAAAATCATAATGTAATTAATTAATAAAAAAAGCTATATTGTGAATAAGTGCTCAAGCACATATTCTACACATTTTAACAGAAACAATGATTGAAAAACGCCATTGAAAGAAAGTAATTAAATGATTCACAAATAAATACTGCAAACGAATAATTAATGAACATTTGGTTAAATAATATATCATCGCAAATCATTGAAGTTTTAATCTGACTTGGACTAAAAACTGATCTCATTCCGAGAGTATATATTAGGTATTTCTTTGAAAATAACTGAATAACAAAAAACAATATATTATAATTATAATCAATTAAAATAATTCTTTAAAAATTAAATAAAATTAAATTATTTCTTCAAGATTAACCTAAACACTTTATCTTACAAATGAAAAAATATAAAAAAATTAAATTTTATTTTTGATTTATTTCGTTAAATTACCACCAAAGCATTTTAACCATATTAGTTCAATTTTTTTTCTATTATTGAATTTTAAAATTATATCAGAAATTTTCAAGATAATTATAAAAATATAAAATAAATAAATACAAAAACCCAACGAGATTTAGCGTGACGAGCTCTCCACAAAAAAATTGGCAGAAGACAGGATAAACGAATTTTTAAATAATCAAATTTGATATTTAATTGGATAATAAAAAATTGCTTATCGATTTAAATAACTTGGGCACGCGAAAAAATAACTATACCAATCAAAGTATTACAGAAAAACAACTATAAAAATTTTTAAACATTGAAATAAATATAACACTCAAGATGAAAGATAAACTAAAAATTGGCTCTTTTTATCGATATAAGGAACCCTAAAATATATAAAATTTAAATGTAACTAAACATTTAAAATAAAGTAAAATAATTTAAATTATGTATCCTACAATAACATATGGCGTATAGATGAGATTATAACAAATATAATCAGTAAAAAGGAATATCTAAGCAAAAATAAATATAGACATCAGATTTATAATGCTCAAGTTTTGGAACCTATAAAGAGGGGAAAAATTGACGCGTTCATAGCCGAGATTTATGAAAGTCATTAAAAATATTTCATATAATTAAATTGTTAATTTTCAAAAAAATGAATAAAGCAAAAAATAAAAATTAGCTAAACATAATTTTACAAATTAACAATTGGTTACTTTTCAATGACCAATTGATGCCCAGTACAAGATTAAAGCAAAAAATTTAAAACAATAAAACAAAAACGTATTCCATTAAATACATTTAAAAAAATATAAATATAGTTATTTAATTAATTACTTATTCAAATATCAAACAATAAAAAATATTAATCAAAGTTGAATAAAAATTTTATTTGCAAATTATCAAAAATAAAAAAAATTAATGAACATTAAGAAAAAATTAAGTAGAATGCGTTACATTTCAATACGTATTTTATTTTGATAATGTGTTGCAAAAAATCAAGTTTTACGATTTTTAGTAAATTTTTTTAAAGAAAATAAATGCATAAAGATAAATGTTAATAAGACAAATTATAAAAATAAGATGTGTAAAGTTCGCCAAATTTATCGATTTGCTTGATTCATTTTAAAATTAAAAACATCAAAGTTTCACAATCTCAGCTTTAAAATTTGACATTGATACATAAATAGATATTACATGACTTAAACAGCGAAACTAATAAAAAAAATAATGAAAAAGAAAAAAAAAATTTTTTAAAATAATATTTTAGTACAATAGTATAAGCCTTAATTTCGATATAAAAATATCGCAGAACAGTTGAGCTGCACAGTAACTGACAGCCGAATTTTTTTTTCACCCATCTCAAGAGACGAAGCGAAGCACAACGAAAAATTAAAAATAATAAATAGTTTGTAAAGAGATAAATGAATATAAATTAAAATCTCAAATAATCAACTCTCACATATCAAAATGTTTTTAAATAAATTTCAGTTACATACAATTAAAACCAAGAATAGAAATAAATAATCAATTATTGATGCGAAAAAGAGAGGCTTTCTCGTAAAAAAACATGAAATCAAACGCCTGGCCTGATAGATTATTTAAATTTTTAATTATTAGTTTGTATTAAATAATGAACATTAATTTTAACCTTTCAATGTATAGTATTGGCAAATAAGTTTTTTTATTTAAAAGCTGTTAATACTCATAAACACATATTTAATAAGAAATTTGTTAAAAATTGAAATTAGCCGACTGTATTGCCTTCAATATCGCAGTAATTGGAAGCAAAAGTGTCAACCAAGATAAATCGAATGTAAAATTAAAAAAAAACTAATCTTAATCCCTGATGAATTAAACGAATTGAATATATTATTGAAAATTCTAGAGCTTGCAAAATATTTTAAATCCATTTTAATTATGATAAAAATTTTCAACTGCCTCCGGCTTCCTCAATTGATGGGCCCAATTTATTTGGTAAACAATTTTAAAAATATGAAAAGAATTAAATTGAAAAAAACCATCGAAAAAATTGGGGAAAATCGAATAAACTTAAAAAAATATATAAATAGACAATTTCTAAAATATATACGACAATTAAAATATTAAAACTACAAATTTAATAGAAAGACTAGCATTTGAGAAAAAAATTATATTTAACATCGAGGTGCGTTGTTAAAATAAATTCTTTAAAAATTTCAAACAATGTTTATTCAATTATGTAATAAGAGTAAATAAATGACAAAAAAATTTTTTTATGGAGAATTGGTGAAAAAAAATTAAAGCTGCCCCCTCTACGAGTTCAGTCAATCCAGTTATTATTTAATGGAAAATGTTGCCTTGTGAAAATATAAAAAATAATTCACTAACAAAAAAGGATAAATTTTAAGAGAAAAAAATTTGAAGTAATGTGTTTATTTTAATTTGCAGCAAATCAAAATAAAGCATAGTTTGGATTTTATAACTAATTAGAAGCATGTTTATAAAAACTTTTTATATAGCCCCTTTATTATAATTATAATCAAGTTTCACGTACGTAATTTTGGAAACCAATCGTTAAATTTAACAATATAGAAACATACATTTTACATACGAATACAACGGCAACCCTACAAATTGCCCACAGCGCAACAATCAGCAGCAGCAGTGCATGAATAAATAATACAATATGAATATTTTACGCCTTGAAAAAATTTGAAAAAATATATAAACTAAAAAAGAAATTAAACAGCAAATTGGGTTAATATGATTTAGAAAATATTAAAAAGCGCATATGATCGATCATTTATCTGGGGCTCCCAACTGAACACTTTCAAAATCAGCTTTTGCGGACAAAAAATTAGATGAAGTCAAAAATAAGGAATTAAAAAATTCCCAATGAAAAAATCAATAATAAAGTTTTATTTTCGGCGCGCTTTTTCCAAAATTTTTTTTTGAATTTTCAATTAATTTCAGTCTCGATCTCGGTCTCAGTCTTCGCGATTAAGCGGGACTGAGAACTTTTTACCCCCTAATGATTGGCTTTGGATAGTTTTTTTCTGTACACATACTGTTCCAGCAAACAAATGAAATCCGCGAGAAGAAAGATTATTTTATTGTGCAGCATGAGTCATGTTACAAAAAAGAAAAATATAAAAATTTTAATTAACTCAATATATAACTTATTAATAATCATTACCCTGTAAAGCTTGAAGAGCGTCCAACCATGATACAAAACAACTGCAATATTTGTATATAATATACATATATATTTAAAGCCACCAAATTTAGAATGACACTCAAACTATCAATTACTGTCCCATCTTTTTTGTCCCTTATAGAATTGTGAGAGAAATCCCGGCGCAATTGTTTTGGTTATTAAAACTTAAACAATAATAACTTAAAATAAAAATTTTATAAAATATTTTAAATATTGTATTTTGGAAAATTATTATTTTTTCAATCATCAAAAGTAATAAAATATTTTTTAATTTTTATAATTACAAATATATTCGAGTCGGCGATAAGCAAAAAAAAAAAAGAAAAAAGAAAAATGATATTTGCATTAATGAAAGCACATAATTATAAAATATTTCATGAGTGTGGATTTCAATGCTTAAATAGCTTTATTATGCATATTTAACGATGACAATTTTTACGAAAATCTAACAATAGTTTAAAGATTTTGGCAAGAAATATATTACCGAAATTAATTAATCACTACATTGGCGCTTCTTTTGATCGAGAAGAAATCATTTTTAAATTGAAAAAAGTTAATATACATTATGCGGATTGCCGTTTCAATAAATTTTAACAAAACGATAAAATACATAGTATCTAAAATATTTATAATAAATGAAATTAAAAACGAATAAAATTTTAATATTCTAGCATTTAAGAAAAATTAAATAGCCTTAACATAAATGATATGATATAATAATACAAAAATGCAAAAATGAGAGAAAAATGGTCAAATTTAAAAGCTTTTTAAATTTATAAACTAATAAAATTACAAATTAATTGCTCTTTTTGAAATGGACTGTTAATTTTCCACTAAATAAAAGTTTCGAAGAACAATCTATACATTTAAAAAACAAAAAATTTAAGGAAAAAAATATAAGAGATTTAAAATTAAAATTATATTTTTTCGTGTTTGAAAAAAACTGCATAAATTTAAGTAGAAAATAGATATGAAAATAAAGAAAATTTGATTTTAAAAACAAGAATTATTAATTAAATAAATATAGAAAAATATATTTATTTCCATTAAAAATAAAACAAAAGTCTCGGTTAATATTTTTTTAATCGTGCTGATCATTTACTGCAAACACTCTTGACGAGTGTTATTTCTTCTTGATTTTTTACAAAAATCTTTCAATATTTCAAAAGATAAATAAATAAAATAGATATAAATATATGGATATTATTCCATTTTAAAACTTAAAAATGACAATCGATTTAGCATTATAACATAAAATATAAATTTATCATATAAATAATTGCCTAAATTTTTTTTACTTTTTCTTATCTTTGACACAAATTTAGTAATTTTTAAGAAACTTAAATTTAAACAATATAATAATAATTTTCAGAAAATTGTCCTGCCTTCCAACATTCTGTTATATTAAATGAAAATAATATAAGGAAAAAGCTATTCCAAAGATGAGGGAGTGAGCGTTCGAGGCTTAGTTAAAGAATAATACAAAAAATGCAAAAAACTTTTTAATAAATATATAAATAAAACTAAATCTAAAGTTAACTATCCAGTACTATCCGCGCTACTTATATGAAATAAATTTAAGAAATAAATAATTCAAACAAAAATACATAAAAAAATTTTAAGCATTATAAAAATAGTATAAAAATGGTCATGGTTGGTGGAAAATTGTTTGCTGATCATTTTAAATAATATTTTATCACTCTATCAATTTTTTATGAATTTTTAAAAATTTTCTTATTTTTTACGTTTTCGAACTTTGATCAATTTTTTTCTGATCATTTTTAGCGCCAGAGCAAAAAATCCAAAAATTTACAATAATAAATCGACTATGCTCTACACGATAGAACTGGTTAAAAAGTGATTTGGGCACATACAGTTCGGTATGTTCGCTTGTAAGACAATTTTTCAGGCTGTGTTGGACAGCCCCACAGAGGGTACGACAACGTATTATGAGGGCATTAATTGCTCTATACCGCAATTAAAATGCCGGTTGGCGCGCAAGCTGGCCGGCGTGGCTGCCGAGCACTTCTTCTGCGTTGATACGCTGTATGATGCGGACGACGACGAAGTGGACGCGGAGGAGCTGGCGGACGCAGTACAACAACCTTTCAATATACAATTAAAATGAAAAAAACAGATTGCCCAGGCGGAAGGAAGTGACGCGGGACAGCTGGTGGCAGATGCCAGGGCAAATGCCGAGGCGTTTGTCAGAGCCAACAGCGCTTGGATTGAATGGGTAATACAAAAAAAATCATGGCTTATTATAATTTTAGATGGCCATTGAATTGTTCAAGCGCGAACGCATTTCGCGTTGGCACCTGATTAGGTAGACTTAAACAAAAAGATTTTTTTATAACATTTTTTGTCAGAACAAGAGGATGAGGAAGAAGGTGAATAGGATGGGGAAGAAGGCGAAGAGGATGAGGAAGAGGGCGGAGGATGAGGAAGAAGGCGAAGAGGATGGGGAAGAAGGCGAAGAGATGGAGTGGGAATAATTTTTGTGTTGCCAACAAACATGGCTTTCCTCGAGGCGCACCATGTTGGCCCTAGAGGCCACTTTGTGCGCTTCAAGATATTTGTATAGAGGAAAGCCATGGGTGTTTGGCTCACCTCCCCATTTTTTGTTGGTTTTTATGCCGGTATAAAAAATTTTAAAAAATTGAGAAACATAAAAAATAAAAACAAACAAACAATCGCATTAAAATATTTGATAACTATAAATGTTCAATCACATTGCGTTCCCTTTTCACCATCAGGCAGGCGAAAGCGCACTAAAAAAGAAAAATATTTTTAAAAGAGAAAAATTATGCATTCAAAAATTTTCTGATTTTGCCCCCACCCCCACGCCCTCTCATTGCACCGCAAATGTCATTCATTGTCAACCATATACAACGGACGACAATAAAAGATTTTCATTTTTAAATTTTAAATCCGTTTTTGGTTGTTTATTGTTTTTTTAATTTTATTTAAGCAAATATTGAATAAAACCTTTTTTGGAATTTTTGAGGGTTTAAAACATAGATTTTGGCAGTTTTTAGTCCATATTTTAATCCATATGTGTCAGTTTTTGAGCTTTTTAGTCCATGTTAGGGTATTTGGTACCTTTTTTGTGTACCCATCCCAAAGTTTTAAAAAATATGTCAATAGAGAATGTACACTTTTTTGACGGGACAAAAGAAATAATTTGTCCCAAGACAAAACAGGGTTGTTTTGCCATTTTAGGGCAAACAATTCCTTTTGTCTCATCAAAAACTCCGTGCATCATTTGTACATATTTTCTAAATTTTGGCATTGTACACAAACCCGAAAATACCGGATATTTGATGAACACATTTGGTGAGAAGGAAAAATAATTTTTTTATTATTATTATTAACCAATAATTTAGAAAGTAAGGTAACTGTTTGTACAATGGTACTAAATTCCAAAAAATAATTATTAGAGCCAAATTTGAGTACCCAATTCTCGCCATTGGGTTTGCTGCCAAAATATAGTTGAAATCTCGTGTTTGATATTGTTAAATTACTTGCACATTGAAAATAATTTTATATATATTTAACTGATCATTTTAATAAATAAATGTTTTTTTCTCATTGATTTTTGATTTGCCATTTCCCCTAATTAATTGGGATATTCATGTCTCTTTCTCCGGTCACAAATTTGGTGGATTTTGATACTTTTTTTACATCGATTTTTACTTTTGTCCCAAATTTGTGTCCTCTTCACACTTTTTGGCCCATTCATGACTGCCCCTGCTAACAGGGTTTTTATTATTATTATTAATTAATATTATTATCATGCCACGGGGTAAAACTTCTGCTAAATCGCGCACACTGTGCCTCACTCAGCCTATGGCCAAAATTCGCCTCCAAAGGTTGTTGGAGCAGCCTCTTCCCAGCGAGCAGGATTTGCTTGCGATTTGTCAGCAAATTTACGGCAAGCTCCGTACTGCTTTTTTACTGATCTGGCACACTGCCGGATTGTACAATTTACTTTGTTGAATAGGAAAAAGCCAAAAAGTAAAAATGTTTGGGCCATATCTTTTAAATTCTTATTGATCAGCGCTTAAAACTACCGTAGAAAAGTGTGCTTTCACATGTTGGGCCACATTTTTATGGAGGGTGACATAACCGAAAAGACCAAAAAATTTATCAAATGTTTTTAAAAATTAATCAAAAAATTCATATTTTAAAATTGTCAAATAGTTCAGAATTTGATCATTAAATTCCAAAGTTCTTGCAAATGATTAATGCAATTGCTGTATAATATTTTAAACGATTTTCATTTGGTAGTATTTATTTAGTCTATTAAAAATTAAACAAAGTTTCAAAAGTTTATTCTTTTGTACAGCGAAAATGCTCGTAATTGTGTGAAAACGACGCACTGTTTCGTCCCTTCT
This sequence comes from Heterodera schachtii, assembly GCA_023374025.1. NCBI lineage: Eukaryota > Metazoa > Nematoda > Chromadorea > Rhabditida > Heteroderidae > Heterodera > Heterodera schachtii. The sequence goes on from SIJG01000003.1 coordinate 3,264,593, forward strand.
TCCGCCAATTGCCAACGCTTCAAAGTGTCCTTCAATGACCGTCCATTTGTCTTTATTTAATGAATGAGCTATCTTTGATCAAACCCACAAAACGATATAATTGAATTGGACCAAATATTAAGCATTATTCCGCAGATTTTCAAGCGAATATTAAGCATTATTCCGCAGATTTTCAAGCGAACTCATTTGTGCCTTTGGACCCGAACATAGTGCCATTAGAAAGCCTTTTTATCCTTGCTAAGAATGGCCCACTAATAAGTGAAAATTTTGAAAACTTTTGCGATACTAGATGGTCTAAATTTTCTCATATGATCAATTAATTCCGACGGTGTTTCGAATTCAAATTCGTCCTGAAGGCCTCCGATTTTTGCCTTTGCTGGCCACGTTCACATCCGTCCTGTTAAATAATCATTTTAGGCGCGTGCTTTGGGTTAGCTTTTTTTAAAAAAATAAAATGAGGATTTCTGGCATCGGAGCTAATATTAAAATTGATTTGACGGGAAAATTTTATCCAAAAAAATTTTCGGTTTGAAAATCACGAACCTACCCTTAAGCATACACAACATAATAAAAGTTGATCACTGAAAAAAAAGAAAATTTTATAAATTAAATGGGCTCAAATGCATTCTCCAATTTCATACAGCCAACCGTCGCCGGAGATGAAGCTAAAAAGGGAAGACCATATTTAAAATTGGGCTTTTATTTTTACATTGCTTTTGCCATATTTTGCTTTGCTTCTTTTCGGTTGTAAATCAGCAGATCCCTTTTAATGTAATGGTAATTTAATCGAATCATAAAAAATGTGACGGAAAAATGATGCGCCAATGAATTCGTGGCTTTTTGTGCTTAATGCCTCGCCCGCCTATGATTGTGCCTATTCCGCCATTGAAATACTATTATATCCTTTACTCAGCGATCAACCAGGTGTATTTATTAAAATATAGGAAAGCTTATTTTTTCAGTTTTGACAATCTGCCAAACAAATTTTTGGAAAATTTTTCTCGGTTACGAACTGAACAGTGAGACGAAACGATAGGGAGTCTTAACTCATAAAGAGCTTACGAATGATACCAAATTTGTCCGAGTTAGACAATCCAAAACTCATTTCCCTCACTAACGAGAATGTTATGGTTCCCAATTTTTTTCTTCTCCACTTTATGCTTCCATCTGTTGCCTCCCCCGCCGGGGGCACCTCCAATTGTTAGCTCTCTAACCATCTGCTGTCCTCTATTTTTCACATTCTCTAGTTGCCGATTCTTTAACTGGTATTGGGAGGCCAAAGGTGCCATTGATCACGTCGATCGGCTCTTCGAAGTCATCGTCGGGAATTTGACGTGTGCGAATTTGATTAGCATGGAATCGACCGCGAGACTTGTCCGGCAATTCGACGGTGTATATTACACCACTTTGTCGATGATTTTGCCGGGTCGGCAATCCGCTGAATTGTGCCGGCGAGAAAAGACCAATTGTCCGATTTCAAGAAAATGTGTGTTTAATCCCCTTGGACTTGCAAAATTGACGAAATTCGTAAGACGAGAATTGCGGTCCATTGTCTGACACGAGTTCTTTCGGCGCTCCGTAGCGATGAAAGATTTTGTTCAACACGTCGATCGTGGCCGCTGCGTTTGTCGTTCTCATTTGCGTTATTTCGGGCCACTTCGAAAGAGCGTCCACCAGGATCAGATAAGTGTTGCCATCATGACAAGGGCCTGCAAAATCAATGTGAATACGGCCAAACACTTCTTCCGGTATCGGCCAAGGTCTCAATGGAGCTTTTTGAGGAAGCTTTGCGGCCAGCTGGCAGTCCAAACAGCTTTTTACCATGACTTCGATTTCATGATTCAACCCAGGCCAATAAACGTGTTTTCGGGCCAGTGCCTTCATTCATACTACTCCAGGATGTGCGAAATGGAGAGTAGTCAAAATGCGCCGACGAAGGAGTGGCGGAATTATGACTCTGTTTCCTGTTAAAAGGGATCCGCCCACAAAAGAGAGTGAATTACGCCTAACGAAATAAGGCATTAATTCATTGGTCGGGCATTTTTGTGGCCAACCGTTTCGAACATACGAAAACACTTGCTGTAGTTGTTCATCTGCAGCAGTTTGATCACGAATTTCTTCGGCATCAACAGGCAATTGTTCCAAAGTCGTCATATGAACATAATTGGTTGCTGCTTCGTCGACATCAAACGCGTCATTGGATGAAGCAAATGCGACCACGACATCTTCTTCGGAACGTTTGGAAGCGATCAAACGTGAGAGGACGTCCGCCTGTCCGAAGTTTTCCGATTTGACGTACTTAATCGTAAAGTCATAACTCGCCAAAATTAATGCCCATCGCTGTAAACGCGATGCGGTATAAATTGGAATGCCTTTCTTACTTCCGAAAATGGCTAAGAGAGGCTTGTGATCAGTCAAAAGAGTAAAATTTCGACCATAAATCATTCGGTGAAACTTTTGAACCGCGAAGATGAGCGACAGGGCTTCGCGTTCGATTTGAGCGTAGTTTTTCTCGGCAGGTTTTAAAGTGCGGCAGGCATGTTCCACAACTCGTTCAGAACCATCCGGAACCCCCCCCCCCCCCCCCCTTCACCCACCTCTTTCTTCCTTCCTAATCCCTCCCCACCTGGAAGGCACTTTGTATATGATATTTTGTGTGAATTTATGCATTTTTGCAGTTTGGGTGGGGGAAGGACGTCGTCGCATTCCATTCACTGCCCCGTCCCCCTCCCTCCCTAATTTGCATTTTTCACTTTGCTTCACCTAAAAGGCCATTTTTTAGGCCGTGGGAAATGAATTTGTTTTATTTTTCAATGATAATGTTTTTTTGTTCTTATTCAGGAACAACATGATCAATGTGCACCAATTGCCATTCTTCGGCCAAAACCAGTCTTTTATGGGTGGGTTTAAACAATATTTATTTTTCAGTAATTAATTAACAATTTTTGTGACATGTTTTTAATTATAAATAATTTATCATATTTGAAATATAATATTAAATAATTTCCATTCCAAATTAATCCCTTTTACAGGCAAGTCCCTTTGGTATTGGTTCAAAAAGCCCCGGGCGCGTTTTTCCGACTCAATCGACCGGCTCAATTGCCATTTCGTGCCGGTGGTCCTGCTCTTTTTCATGGCAATGATCTCAGCAAACATGTGAATAATCTGCAAAATATTTAAATTGAAAATATTTTAGTTTATAAATAAAAATAGGCATTTTTAAATTGGATTGTGGGGGCTCTTTAACTCATTTTATTTTACCCCGATAAATAATTCAATTAAAAGTGTTTTATTGTATTACTTTTCAGTTTCGGCTTCGGCGGCATGGAGCCCATTCGTTGCCTTGTAAGATGCTCCCCATTCATGCGAGGTCGCCCATTCCCATCCCACCGGTGCCTTTCTTATCTCGTTTAGCAAATAAGTGGTCAAATATTCGTATATTTATTATGGATTACATTTAACCCCGGTCCGCAAAAGATTGGAACCAACTGGCACAATGTGTTTTGTCAGTCTTTTCTTTGTTTGCCAAAAGGGCCTGGTCCTTTCTTAGAGGTCACCACCCATTCAGGTCACCTCGCCGGTGCCATTCACTTATCACATTTTAAGGCATTGGCTTAATATTTTTGGCTGGGGGGGGCGGGGTGGGCGGGGCATTGGTCGCGGAGTGGGAGCATATAAAAGCCCCAAATTCATCCATCCTTGTCTACCAAAATCGTCGTTGTTGCCGCGCGCGCCGTAAGGGACGACGCCGTCGTGGAAAGGGGAAGCAAATTCTCCCCCCCCCCCCCTTCACCCACCTCTTTCTTCCTTCCTAATCCCTCCCCACCTGGAAGGCACTTTGTATATGATATTTTGTGTGAATTTATGCATTTTTGCAGTTTGGGTGGGGGAAGGACGTCGTCGCATTCCATTCACTGCCCCGTCCCCCCTCCCTCCCTAATTTGCATTTTTCACTTTGCTTCACCTAAAAGGCCATTTTTTAGGCCGTGGGAAATGAATTTATTTTATTTTTCAATGATAATGTTTTTTTGTTCTTATTCAGGAACAACATGATCAATGTGCATCAATTGCCATTCTTCGGCTAAAACCAGTCTTTTATGGGTGGGTTTAAACAATATTTATTTTTCAGTAATTAATTAATAATTTTTGTGACATGTTTTTAATTATAAATAATTTATCATATTTGAAATATAATATTAAATAATTTCCATTCCAAATTAATCCCTTTTACAGGCAAGTCCCTTTGGGATTGGTTCAAAAAGCCCCGGGCGCGTTTTTCCGACTCAATCGACCGGCTCAATTGCCATTTCGTGCCGGTGGTCCTGCTCTTTTTCATGGCAATGATCTCAGCAAACATGTGAATAATCTGCAAAATATTTAAATTGAAAATATTTTAGTTTATAAATAAAAATAAGCATTTTTAAATTGGATTGTGGGGGCTCTTTAACTCATTTTATTTTACCCCGATAAATAATTCAATTAAAAGTGTTTTATTTTATTACTTTTCAGTTTCGGCTTCGGCGGCATGGAGCCCATTCGTTGCCTTGTAAGATGCTCCCCATTCATGCGAGGTCGCACATTCCCATCCCACCGGTGCCTTTCTTATCTCGTTTAGCAAATAAGTGGTCAAATATTCGTATATTTATTATGGATTACATTTAACCCCGGTCCGCAAAAGATTGGAACCAACTGGCACAATGTGTTTTGTCAGTCTTTTCTTTGTTTGCCAAAAGGGCCTGGTCCTTTCTTAGAGGTCACCACCCATTCAGGTCACCTCGCCGGTGCCATTCACTTATCACATTTTAAGGCATTAGCTTAATATTTTTGGCTGGGGGGGGGGGCGGGGTGGGCGGGGCATTGGTCGCGGAGTGGGAGCATTTAAAAGCCCCAAATTCATCCATCCTTGTCTACCAAAATCGTCGTTGTTGCCGCGCGCGCCGTAAGGGACGACGCCGTCGTGGAAAGGGGAAGCAAATTCTCCCCCCCCCCTTCACCCACCTCTTTCTTCCTTCCTAATCCCTCCCCACCTGGAAGGCACTTTGTATATGATATTTTGTGTGAATTTATGCATTTTTGCAGTTTGGGTGGGGGAAGGACGTCGTCGCATTCCATTCACTGCCCCGTCCCCCCTCCCTCCCTAATTTGCATTTTTCACTTTGCTTCACCTAAAAGGCCATTTTTTAGGCCGTGGGAAATGAATTTATTTTATTTTTCAATGATAATGTTTTTTTGTTCTTATTCAGGAACAACATGATCAATGTGCATCAATTGCCATTCTTCGGCCAAAACCAGTCTTTTATGGGTGGGTTTAAACAATATTTATTTTTCAGTAATTAATTAACAATTTTTGTGACATGTTTTTAATTATAAATAATTTATCATATTTGAAATATAATATTAAATAATTTCCATTCCAAATTAATCCCTTTTACAGGCAAGTCCCTTTGGTATTGGTTCAAAAAGCCCCGGGCGCGTTTTTCCGACTCAATCGACCGGCTCAATTGCCACTTCGTGCCGGTGGTCCTGCTCTTTTTCATGGCAATGATCTCAGCAAACATGTGAATAATCTGCAAAATATTTAAATTGAAAATATTTTAGTTTATAAATAAAAATAGGCATTTTTAAATTGGATTGTGGGGGCTCTTTAACTCATTTTATTTTACCCCGATAAATAATTCAATTAAAAGTGTTTTATTGTATTACTTTTCAGTTTCGGCTTCGGCGGCATGGAGCCCATTCGTTGCCTTGTAAGATGCTCCCCATTCATGCGAGGTCGCCCATTCCCATCCCACCGGTGCCTTTCTTATCTCGTTTAGCAAATAAGTGGTCAAATATTCGTATATTTATTATAGATTACATTTAACCCCGGTCCGCAAAAGATTGGAACCAACTGGCACAATGTGTTTTGTCAGTCTTTTCTTTGTTTGCCAAAAGGGCCTGGTCCTTTCTTAGAGGTCACCACCCATTCAGGTCACCTCGCCGGTGCCATTCACTTATCACATTTTAAGGCATTGGCTTAATATTTTTGGCTGGGGCGGGGTGGGCGGGGCATTGGTCGCGGAGTGGGAGCATATAAAAGCCCCAAATTCATCCATCCTTGTCTTCCAAAATCGTCGTTGTTGCCGCGCGCACCGTAGGGGACGACGCCGTCGTGGAAAGGGGAAGCAAATTCTCCCCCCCCCCCTTCACCCACCTCTTTCTTCCTTCCTAATCCCTCCCCACCTGGAAGGCACTTTGTATATGATATTTTGTGTGAATTTATGCATTTTTGCAGTTTGGGTGGGGGAAGGACGTCGTCGCATTCCATTCACTGCCCCGTCCCCCCTCCCTCCCTAATTTGCATTTTTCACTTTGCTTCACCTAAAAGGCCATTTTTTAGGCCGTGGGAAATGAATTTATTTTATTTTTCAATGATAATGTTTTTTTGTTCTTATTCAGGAACAACATGATCAATGTGCATCAATTGCCATTCTTCGGCTAAAACCAGTCTTTTATGGGTGGGTTTAAACAATATTTATTTTTCAGTAATTACTTAACAATTTTTGTGACATGTTTTTAATTATAAATAATTTATCATATTTGAAATATAATATTAAATAATTTCCATTCCAAATTAATCCCTTTTACAGGCAGGTCCCTTTGGGATTGGTTCAAAAAGCCCCGGGCGCGTTTTTCCGACTCAATCGACCGGCTCAATTGCCACTTCGTGCCGGTGGTCCTGCTCTTTTTCATGGCAATGATCTCAGCAAACATGTGAATAATCTGCAAAATATTTAAATTGAAAATATTTTAGTTTATAAATAAAAATAGGCATTTTTAAATTGGATTGTGGGGGCTCTTTAACTCATTTTATTTTACCCCGATAAATAATTCAATTAAAGTGTTTTATTGTATTACTTTTCAGTTTCGGCTTCGGCGGCATGGAGCCCATTCGTTGCCTTGTAAGATGCTCCCCATTCATGCGAGGTCGCCCATTCCCATCCCACCGGTGCCTTTCTTATCTCGTTTAGCAAATAAGTGGTCAAATATTCGTATATTTATTATAGATTACATTTAACCCCGGTCCGCAAAAGATTGGAACCAACTGGCACAATGTGTTTTGTCAGTCTTTTCTTTGTTTGCCAAAAGGGCCTGGTCCTTTCTTAGAGGTCACCACCCATTCAGGTCACCTCGCCGGTGCCATTCACTTATCACATTTTAAGGCATTGGCTTAATATTTTTGGCTGGGGCGGGGTGGGCGGGGCATTGGTCGCGGAGTGGGAGCATATAAAAGCCCCAAATTCATCCATCCTTGTCTACCAAAATCGTCGTTGTTGCCGCGCGCGCCGTAAGGGACGACGCCGTCGTGGAAAGGGGAAGCAAATTCTCCCCCCCCCCCTTCACCCACCTCTTTCTTCCTTCCTAATCCCTCCCCACCTGGAAGGCACTTTGTATATGATATTTTGTGTGAATTTATGCATTTTTGCAGTTTGGGTGGGGGAAGGACGTCGTCGCATTCCATTCACTGCCCCGTCCCCCCTCCCTCCCTAATTTGCATTTTTCACTTTGCTTCACCTAAAAGGCCATTTTTTAGGCCGTGGGAAATGAATTTGTTTTATTTTTCAATGATAATGTTTTTTTGTTCTTATTCAGGAACAACATGATCAATGTGCATCAATTGCCATTCTTCGGCTAAAACCAGTCTTTTATGGGTGGGTTTAAACAATATTTATTTTTCAGTAATTAATTAACAATTTTTGTGACATGTTTTTAATTATAAATAATTTATCATATTTGAAATATAATATTAAATAATTTCCATTCCAAATTAATCCCTTTTACAGGCAAGTCCCTTTGGGATTGGTTCAAAAAGCCCCGGGCGCGTTTTTCCGACTCAATCGACCGGCTCAATTGCCATTTCGTGCCGGTGGTCCTGCTCTTTTTCATGGCAATGATCTCAGCAAACATGTGAATAATCTGCAAAATATTTAAATTGAAAATATTTTAGTTTATAAATAAAAATAGGCATTTTTAAATTGGATTGTGGGGGCTCTTTAACTCATTTTATTTTACCCCGATAAATAATTCAATTAAAAGTGTTTTATTTTATTACTTTTCAGTTTCGGCTTCGGCGGCATGGAGCCCATTCGTTGCCTTGTAAGATGCTCCCCATTCATGCGAGGTCGCACATTCCCATCCCACCGGTGCCTTTCTTATCTCGTTTAGCAAATAAGTGGTCAAATATTCGTATATTTATTATGGATTACATTTAACCCCGGTCCGCAAAAGATTGGAACCAACTGGCACAATGTGTTTTGTCAGTCTTTTCTTTGTTTGCCAAAAGGGCCTGGTCCTTTCTTAGAGGTCACCCACCCATTCAGGTCACCTCGCCGGTGCCATTCACTTATCACATTTTAAGGCATTGGCTTAATATTTTTGGCTGGGGGGGGCGGGGTGGGCGGGGCGTTGGTCGCGGAGTGGGAGCATATAAAAGCCCCAAATTCATCCATCCTTGTCTACCAAAATCGTCGTTGTTGCCGCGCGCGCCGTAAGGGACGACGCCGTCGTGGAAAGGGGAAGCAAATTCTCCCCCCCCCCCTTCACCCACCTCTTTCTTCCTTCCTAATCCCTCCCCACCTGGAAGGCACTTTGTATATGATATTTTGTGTGAAATTATGCATTTTTGCAGTTTGGGTGGGGGAAGGACGTCGTCGCATTCCATTCACTGCCCCGTCCCCCCTCCCTCCCTAATTTGCATTTTTCACTTTGCTTCACCTAAAAGGCCATTTTTTAGGCCGTGGGAAATGAATTTATTTTATTTTTCAATGATAATGTTTTTTTGTTCTTATTCAGGAACAACATGATCAATGTGCATCAATTGCCATTCTTCGGCCAAAACCAGTCTTTTATGGGTGGGTTTAAACAATATTTATTTTTCAGTAATTAATTAACAATTTTTGTGACATGTTTTTAATTATAAATAATTTATCATATTTGAAATATAATATTAAATAATTTCCATTCCAAATTAATCCCTTTTACAGGCAAGTCCCTTTGGGATTGGTTCAAAAAGCCCCGGGCGCGTTTTTCCGACTCAATCGACCGGCTCAATTGCCATTTCGTGCCGGTGGTCCTGCTCTTTTTCATGGCAATGATCTCAGCAAACATGTGAATAATCTGCAAAATATTTAAATTGAAAATATTTTAGTTTATAAATAAAAATAGGCATTTTTAAATTGGATTGTGGGGGCTCTTTAACTCATTTTATTTTACCCCGATAAATAATTCAATTAAAAGTGTTTTATTGTATTACTTTTCAGTTTCGGCTTCGGCGGCATGGAGCCCATTCGTTGCCTTGTAAGATGCTCCCCATTCATGCGAGGTCACCCATTCCCATCCCACCGGTGCCTTTCTTATCTCGTTTAGCAAATAAGTGGTCAAATATTCGTATATTTATTATAGATTACATTTAACCCCGGTCCGCAAAAGATTGGAACCAACTGGCACAATGTGTTTTGTCAGTCTTTTCTTTGTTTGCCAAAAGGGCCTGGTCCTTTCTTAGAGGTCACCCACCCATTCAGGTCACCTCGCCGGTGCCATTCACTTATCACATTTTAAGGCATTGGCTTAATATTTTTGGCTGGGGGGGGGGGCGGGGTGGGCGGGGCATTGGTCGCGGAGTGGGAGCATATAAAAGCCCCAAATTCATCCATCCTTATCTACCAAAATCGTCGTTGTTGCCGCGCGCGCCGTAAGGGACGACGCCGTCGTGGAAAGGGGAAGCAAATTCTCCCCCCCCCCCTTCACCCACCTCTTTCTTCCTTCCTAATCCCTCCCCACCTGGAAGGCACTTTGTATATGATATTTTGTGTGAAATTATGCATTTTTGCAGTTTGGGTGGGGGAAGGACGTCGTCGCATTCCATTCACTGCCCCGTCCCCCCTCCCTCCCTAATTTGCATTTTTCACTTTGCTTCACCTAAAAGGCCATTTTTTAGGCCGTGGGAAATGAATTTATTTTATTTTTCAATGATAATGTTTTTTTGTTCTTATTCAGGAACAACATGATCAATGTGCATCAATTGCCATTCTTCGGCCAAAACCAGTCTTTTATGGGTGGGTTTAAACAATATTTATTTTTCAGTAATTACTTAACAATTTTTGTGACATGTTTTTAATTATAAATAATTTATCATATTTGAAATATAATATTAAATAATTTCCATTCCAAATTAATCCCTTTTACAGGCAGGTCCCTTTGGGATTGGTTCAAAAAGCCCCGGGCGCGTTTTTCCGACTCAATCGACCGGCTCAATTGCCACTTCGTGCCGGTGGTCCTGCTCTTTTTCATGGCAATGATCTCAGCAAACATGTGAATAATCTGCAAAATATTTAAATTGAAAATATTTTAGTTTATAAATAAAAATAGGCATTTTTAAATTGGATTGTGGGGGCTCTTTAACTCATTTTATTTTACCCCGATAAATAATTCAATTAAAGTGTTTTATTGTATTACTTTTCAGTTTCGGCTTCGGCGGCATGGAGCCCATTCGTTGCCTTGTAAGATGCTCCCCATTCATGCGAGGTCACCCATTCCCATCCCACCGGTGCCTTTCTTATCTCGTTTAGCAAATAAGTGGTCAAATATTCGTATATTTATTATAGATTACATTTAACCCCGGTCCGCAAAAGATTGGAACCAACTGGCACAATGTGTTTTGTCAGTCTTTTCTTTGTTTGCCAAAAGGGCCTGGTCCTTTCTTAGAGGTCACCACCCATTCAGGTCACCTCGCCGGTGCCATTCACTTATCACATTTTAAGGCATTGGCTTAATATTTTTGGCTGGGGGGGGCGGGGTGGGCGGGGCATTGGTCGCGGAGTGGGAGGATTTAAAAGCCCCAAATTCATCCATCCTTGTCTACCAAAATCGTCGTTGTTGCCGCGCGCGCCGTAAGGGACGACGCCGTCGTGGAAAGGGGAAGCAAATTCTCCCCCCCCCCCTTCACCCACCTCTTTCTTCCTTCCTAATCCCTCCCCACCTGGAAGGCACTTTGTATATGATATTTTGTGTGAATTTATGCATTTTTGCAGTTTGGGTGGGGGAAGGACGTCGTCGCATTCCATTCACTGCCCCGTCCCCCCTCCCTCCCTAATTTGCATTTTTCACTTTGCTTCACCTAAAAGGCCATTTTTTAGGCCGTGGGAAATGAATTTGTTTTATTTTTCAATGATAATGTTTTTTTGTTCTTATTCAGGAACAACATGATCAATGTGCATCAATTGCCATTCTTCGGCTAAAACCAGTCTTTTATGGGTGGGTTTAAACAATATTTATTTTTCAGTAATTAATTAACAATTTTTGTGACATGTTTTTAATTATAAATAATTTATCATATTTTAAATATAATATTAAATAATTTCCATTCCAAATTAATCCCTTTTACAGGCAAGTCCTTTTGGGATTGGTTCAAAAAGCCCCGGGCGCGTTTTTCCGACTCAATCGACCGGCTCAATTGCCATTTCGTGCCGGTGGTCCTGATCTTTTTCATGGCAATGATCTCAGCAAACATGTGAATAATCTGCAAAATATTTAAATTGAAAATATTTTAGTTTATAAATAAAAATAGGCATTTTTAAATTGGATAGTGGGGGCTCTTTAACTCATTTTATTTTACCCCGATAAATAATTCAATTAAAAGTGTTTAATTGTATTACTTTTCAGTTTCGGCTTCGGCGGCATGGAGCCCATTCGTTGCCTTGTAAGATGCTCCCCATTCATGCGAGGTCGCCCATTCCCATCCCACCGGTGCCTTTCTTATCTCGTTTAGCAAATAAGTGGTCAAATATTCGTATATTTATTATAGATTACATTTAACCCCGGTCCGCAAAAGATTGGAACCAACTGGCACAATGTGTTTTGTCAGTCTTTTCTTTGTTTGCCAAAAGGGCCTGGTCCTTTCTTAGAGGTCACCCACCCATTCAGGTCACCTCGCCGGTGCCATTCACTTATCACATTTTAAGGCATTGGCTTAATATTTTTGGCTGGGGGGGCGGGGTGGGCGGGGCATTGGTCGCGGAGTGGGAGCATATAAAAGCCCCAAATTCATCCATCCTTGTCTTCCAAAATCGTCGTTGTTGCCGCGCGCGCCGTAGGGGACGACGCCGTCGTGGAAAGGGGAAGCAAATTCTCCCCCCCCCCCTTCACCCACCTCTTTCTTCCTTCCTAATCCCTCCCCACCTGGAAGGCACTTTGTATATGATATTTTGTGTGAATTTATGCATTTTTGCAGTTTGGGTGGGGGAAGGACGTCGTCGCATTCCATTCACTGCCCCGTCCCCCCTCCCTCCCTAATTTGCATTTTTCACTTTGCTTCACCTAAAAGGCCATTTTTTAGGCCGTGGGAAATGAATTTGTTTTATTTTTCAATGATAATGTTTTTTTGTTCTTATTCAGGAACAACATGATCAATGTGCATTAATTGCCATTCTTCGGCCAAAACCAGTCTTTTATGGGTGGGTTTAAACAATATTTATTTTTCAGTAATTACTTAACAATTTTTTGTGACATGTTTTTAATTATAAATAATTTATCATATTTGAAATATAATATTAAATAATTTCCATTCCAAATTAATCCCTTTTACAGGCAGGTCCCTTTGGGATTGGTTCAAAAAGCCCCGGGCGCGTTTTTCCGACTCAATCGACCGGCTCAATTGCCACTTCGTGCCGGTGGTCCTGCTCTTTTTCATGGCAATGATCTCAGCAAACATGTGAATAATCTGCAAAATATTTAAATTGAAAATATTTTAGTTTATAAATAAAAATAGGCATTCTTAAATTGGATTGTGGGGGCTCTTTAACTCATTTTATTTTACCCCGATAAATAATTCAATTAAAAGTGTTTTATTTTATTACTTTTCAGTTTCGGCTTCGGCGGCATGGAGCCCATTCGTTGCCTTGTAAGATGCTCCCCACTATTAAAAATGATTATTTAAAAATATTTAAATTTTAAAAATATTTTTCTTTTAAACCCGAAAACTCACAAAAAATTTTTTATTTTATTAATAGTTTAAAATATGCAAATGTTCGGAAACGATTGCCGAACAATTTAATATTTTCTTTAACTCAAAATTAAATGAGTGAAATTGATTTTCTTACCCTTAAAACCACAAAAGAATTTATTTTTTAAATTTATCATGGACAAGTATTTATTTGTAATTGAATTTCATTTTTTCAAACTGATGGGAGTCGCTTCTCTGTTTTGATGTCAAAGTCGGCAAAGTTGTCGGTGCCGATTTGGACCAGCTCGGCCAAACGGATCATCCAATGGCCAAGGACATCGCGCAAAACTTGTATGTGGATAACATACTTCTGTCCACTGACAGCTCCAAGGACATCGCCAAAGTCAGCCATGAAATGCGGAAAATTTTTCAAAAAGCCAGCATGAATTTGCGAGAATTTGGCGCAAATCAAAGAGGCATCATGGACCTCCCGGACGACGGCTGACCAATCCTCACAGAATGAAAATTCTTGGGATTAAATGGAATCCATTTAAGGACCAATTGGAATTCCTTCTGCCGCATTTTCAAGCAACGCGGGTCACAAAACGGACAATTCTGTCACATTTGGCAAGTGTTTTCGACCCACTCGGCCTGCTGTCTCCAATCTTCCTGCTCAGCAAAATTTTGCTTTCAAAATTGTGGCACGAAAAATACGGTTGGGATGACGGGTTGTCCGAACAACTCTCATCCAATGGGCCAACACAATTCAGGATTGGCCTACGGTCTGAATCAAAATGCCAAGGATGGCAACAGTGCCATCGCCAAGGGAAAAAACAATTCACATTTTTACTGATGCTTCAGGTAAATCAATGGGCGTCTGCGCCTACCTACGAAGCGTAAACGAAGAAGCCACCAAAACGATGTTGCTCTTCGCCAAAAGCCTTGTTGTTCCACTCAAAACACCAGAACGACAAAACACCATCCCTCGGCTGGAACTCCAGGCACTCAAAATAGCCACAAGTGTGGCAGAGAAGCTCCAAAAGGAACTGCCTGAAGCTACAAAAATTATTCTCAGGACAGACTCCAGAGATGCCCTTGAATGGGCAAAATCGGGCAAAAAGCAGGACCGCTACGTGGAAAACCGACTGAACAAAATCAGAAGGTACATGGTCCAATTCGTCTCCGGCACCTCCAATCCAGCAGACATTGCCTCTCGATGAGCAAAAGCGACGGAATTGTTGGACAACAATCTTTGGCAATTTGGGCCAAATTGGCTAATTCTGAAAGAAGAGGAATGGTCAATGAATCAAATAATATTTGATCCGAAAGTCGAACGACAGACAGTCACCGACGAACTGCCAATAATGGAGATGACACTGCCAACGATGGAGCATTCACCACAAAAGGCACTCATCGACGAAACACGCTTCTCGTCTTTCATCAAACTCAAAAGGACTATGGCATTAGTCCTTCGCTTCCTTCAGCCGAAAAAAGCGGAGCCCAAAAAGGGCAATTTGAAGGAAAAAGTAGAAGCAATCCCGCCAGCAACTGCTGATGATTTGCTTAAAGCAGAGCAAATTTTAATCAAAAATGCTCAACAACGGCACCCAGCCGACACTCAACTGGTACAAAATTTACAATTGTACGAGGACGAAAGCGGAATATGTTCACAACAAACTTCATGCCGGTGCCAATAATGTTTTGGCCGAAATAAGGCAAAACTTTTAGGTCCCTCAGGCCCGACGGACCATCAGAAATGTCCTCCAAAACGGAAGGAGCCGACATTTTTGTCACACCTGCCATAAATTCAAACGAAACCATTTGGTCAGGTGACAATGCCTCCTCTTCCCCAATTTCGCGTTGATTGACATACAAGTCGACCATTTCTCAACATTGGCCTTGACTACTTCGGTCCAATGCTTACAAAAAGCAATGGAAAAGAGATGAAAGTCTGGGGATGCATATTCACTTGCACCGTCACTCGTGGCATTCACATTGAACTGGTGAATGACCTGACAGCATAAGCCTTCCTTAACGCACTGTCACGATTCTGTGCCAGGAGGAAGGTCCCCAAATTGATTGTCTCCGGCAACGCTAAGACTTTCAAACTCGGCTCAAAAGCGGCACAACAAATTTGGCAGACACCGAATGCCGCGCAGCTCTTCAATCAGCCAACAGTACCAAAATCAGTGGCAGACAAAGGAATCAAATGGAGATTCAACATTGAAAGAGCGCCATGGACCGGTGGATTCTTCGAAAAAATGGTACACTTGGTCAAGGAGCCATTACGCAAAACGCTGGGCAAAAAATTGGTCGACTACGAACAATTGATGACGACTCTCATCGAAGTGGAAAAAATCATCAACGACAGGCCGTTGACATACATCTCCGAAGCTGAGCAAACCACCATTTTGCGACTCATCGACTTCATAAGACCATACTTTACGAAATCCAAGAAATTTGGTCGGGGAGGGCCTGGATCCGAAGGATCCGGATTTCAACGCCAATCCGACCAGCAAGCAGTCACTCATCGCCAAATTCAAAGTCGCGCGTCAAAATGCCGACAAATTCTGGGAAATATGGCGAAAAGAGTACTTAACGGAACTCAGAGAAAAGCAAAAAAGTGCACGTCACGGGCAAAGAGTTCAGAGATTGGGGAATCGTGATCATTCACGATGAGTCGCCCCGCAACAAATAGAAACTCGGCAAAGTCATTAAGCTAATACCAAGTGACGATGGGTTGGTAAGATCAGCAGTAGTCTAGACTAAAAAACAGAGTTAAAACGGCGGGTCACCAAACTGTATCCTTTGGAATTAGAGGAACAAAACATCACAAAAGCAAAAAATCCAAATTTGTGGACAAATGAGGAAGCAATGCCAAACGATGACTCATCCAAACATCAAATTTCAGAAATGGAAGACGTCATTGAACTTGATTACGACGACATGTACGCAGAGGAAGAGGTGGGCCGAACGGGACCACGCCACGAACCCAATGGAGGCGAAAGCCACCAGGGGGAGGGCGATGGTCCTCGACTTCGAGTTCAACGCCATGACTCCAACGGAGGAAAAAGCCACCAGGGGCATGGCGATGGTCAAAGGCATCGGGCACCTCAACAACAGAGCTCCCGCTCGTTATGAACAACGCCGTGCCACCCGAAGAGCGCAGCGAAGCCGCTCGAGAGACAACAACAGAGCGCCACCGCTGCAAAAGGATCAACCGCGCCAAAAGTTTAATTGGGCTCCGGTCCCACCCACAGCACAACACGTGGCTCCGCCTCCAATCATGGCGACGACACGGCCACAGCCGACAAAGGGCGGGACACCAGTGGACGGTGTTTTCCACTTGTCAAAGTGGAGCATGAGCGAAAGATGCGACGGGACCAATCAGCACTCAAACTGCATAAAATGCGCGAAGACTTCCAAACAGCGCTATAAATGTTAGCACTCGAAGGCAAGAAGATCATCACGACCAAATTTGTCGTCATTGCTGAGGAGACAACGGAAGCACTCGGCTACGCCATCAACGCATTCGTCACAAACTGTGAGGACTTCTCCCACAGCGTGCTCAGCGGCGTAAACAAAGCCGTGATCCTTTGGACAGGAACTGAGGCCATCAGACGAGGGATGCCATGGGCAAACTACGTCGTCAAACTGTCTCCAATCGTCGAAAATCTCATCAATCATGACAAGCGCTTCGTTTGGATCTGCCCACCTCGAATGGCACACCATGCGGCAACGTGGCTTGAGTACGAAGATGGATTCTGCTCACTGGCCATGTCAGAAGGCGGAAAGGGCGAAGACCTAGTCATGCCATTCACGGACTCCGATGTCTCAGACCAGGGATTTCTCACGGGATCAGGAGTGTCCAAAACAGTGGACGAATTGGAGCGCACTCTTCGAGGCAAAAAAGAGGAAAGGCCCAGCCTCGACACCTGGCTACAGCGATTTGTCGAAGCAAGGACCCACCAAGCAGATGATGTAAACACCAACATGCTCGATGTCAACACGTCAGAGCCATTGGTGGTGGTCGCAGCATGCACATCGGCAGTTCATCATCCGATTGAACACCTGGAAGAAGTCCAGATCGCAATGCCTCAAGCGGAAGAAGTCCCTTGGACTTGGGCAACGAAGCGCTATTCAAAAGCGAGCGACGGCCCACACGGAACAACTCGCGAGTCAACTGACCGCGAGTCAAGTCAACACAATGGGCAAACTCAAACTTCTCGTGTGTTGGCTGATGAAACAAGGACCGAGCAGCTCCCTTACAACCAGTAATCCGACGTTGATCGCCAGGACTGTGCTCAGACAACAATTCGTACAAGCAAAATGGGTCAGCTTGGGCACTCGCCAAATCATGAAAATTTGGCAATGCCTGCCAATGAAGCGACAAAGGTACGAATTCACGGCGACAAATCACGAGTTTTGCAGCAGGGAGATCCCAATCAGCCTCTCCCTGCCCGACCGAAAAAACGGGGCATATTTGGACCCAGTCACACTCATCATCACCGATTCCCCTTCAAATGGGAGCTGCGCCGACTACCAATCACAAACACTTTTGTTGGAGGGCCAAATCGTGACAGTGGACCAAATAATTGGCGACACAATTGTCACAGAAGAGAGCGAAGTGACGAAAGTCGAATTCGGGACAACCAAAAGTGAGCGAAACCCGGCACTCGACCCTCTAATCTTCCACAAACTTGCGCTGTTCAACGACAGTGATCCAACAATCCAGGCACTCGCGATGTTCAAAGCCTACCGACTCGGAAAGCAGCTACAACAAGAAGCACACCAAGCTCGAGCCGAAGCAGCAGCGTGGTCTCCACTCCCATCGATCCCGTCTTCCTCATTAGGAAGCCTCCTACAGGGATACTTTACATGGGACTTGCTGTATAAGGCCACCACTCTATACGTTTTGGGAAAAATCGTCATGATATTTCTCAAGAAATATCTGAAAAATCTCATGCAAAAATGGGCACTGTTTCCATACTACAACCCCCTAACTCAGTGAGTGGAAAGAAGCAATCCCGTGGTGCGCTATGAACGGGCGAGACGAGCAACGCCGAAGTCAGGACTGGAACAATCATTGGAGGAAGCAACGAGGCAGTTGGAAGAATACGGACGCGTGACAATCTCAACTCCGGGGGGAGTGTGTTGAAAGCAACAAAGGGAAAGAAAGTGATGACAAGGGATAAGTGATCAAAGAGGGAACGATCGGGAAGCAATTAATGTTCACTAATGACTTTGCACTTTTTGTTATTCTCACCAATTTGCCAAAAATTTTGATCACTCCCAATCCATGTAATGGCCCCCCTTCCCATTTAATTGACGCCCACGTAATGCCGATCAAGCGGAAACAATTAGCACTTAGCAACTGTTTTTAATCTGTCTTTAATTAAAGGGCAAACGCCTCAAAAATCTCACTATTTAAAGCCACGGCGCTCGCTCTTAATTTGTCAGTCCATCAGTTTACCAACCCATCATCAGCCACCAATCACCCCACACCGTCCAAAATCACTCATTCACTGTATTTTTGGTGAAGCCAAATAAAATTGGATTTGGAACGGCATTTTTAATTTCATCAAACTGAACCGAGCGGATTCCGCCCAGACTGCTTGATTCACATCGAAGGTCACGCAGGACCGATCGTGGCGCGAGAGCTGATGGGCGAATTGTTCGAAACATACAAGACGGAAATGGTAATACAAATGAATAAATTATTTTAATTTTTTAATAAATTAATATATTTTTATTTAAATTACAAATTGAATTAAATTGGCAGTAAATGAATTGAAAAAATTATTTTTTCTCTATTAATTTAATGTTTAATTAAATGCATATTTTAGTGTTTAAATCACAAATAAATTAAATTAAAATTCTTAATAATGATTTAATTTTTAATAAATTAATACTTTTTCAAATTTAAACTGCCATTATTTCTTTAATTGATTTTTGTCATTGTTGTTCTTTTTCAGCATAAAGAGGATGACGAGCAGCCCTGTAAAGTGAACGTGGTCAACAAGAAGGGCAAGGGCTCATTCTATTCGCAAAGCACCGGCTCGTTGGACAACGAAACGTACCGTGGCATTGCGCAGCGTTCTGGCAACGGTAAGTGTGCAATAAATGAATGATCAATGAAAAAATGATTTTTTAAATAAAAGACATGGAAAAGCCATCATCTATTTCATTGAATTGTTTTTCAAAAAGCTCGAGAATTACGGTATTACAGTATTTGAGAATTTATTTTACCGTACACTAAACTCACTCATGAACCACTTTTTTTTGTTTACAAATTTTCCGATCCCATCAATACGGTATGTAACACCGAATATTTATTACTGTAACTACCGTATAATTGTTTTTACTGTCCACTGACTGACTCATTAACCTCATTTTATAATTTTTACTTTACACTAATTTTCACTTGGGCTTTTCTCTTGGACCAATTTTCAACAAGCCATACCCTACATTTTGGCAAATTTCAATTCACTCCCCGGCAGGCATTTCTCCGTCCGCACCGCTCAAATTCCTGCCCGATGCTTCCTCCTCCTCATCGCAGGAGCGTGAACTGCTCGACATGGACGGCAACAGCACGGAGCAGAGCGGGCTGTACTCGTCGACACCCAAGCAGAAATTGTTGCCCAATAACAACACAACGACATCAACCCGCACCATTACCACCAGCAGCACAACATTGGCGGACCAACAACGGCCGATACCGGCCGCATGCAGGTCGGCCAAGTGAAAAAACGATAGGTGGACAGATAATTTTGAAGAAAAAACAAATCAACAATTTTTCTGATCACTTTTGGCGCTGCGACCGAAAACCAATTGAGGAAAATATTTTCTCTTACGGGGGCCGTGAAAAACGACTTTGGGGTGCGCCTTCAAAACAGGAAACTACCAAGAAAATTATAATATTTATTATTTTTTTCCATATGAACAACGTAGTACACCTAACAAATCGACTACAATTTACTCCCATTAATTTTTGCCCAATAAATTCTTTTTCCCCGCAGGCGATCGTCGACGCAGGAACGGTGCTGACATCGGCCCTCAGCGCGGTTGGTCAAATCGGCAGAGATTGTTACTTTGATTATTGTGCGCCTCATTATCATTATCATTTTTATGTCGGGCGGGGCCTTTTTTGCATCTTTCCAATCTCTTTTTTTTTTGAGTTTTTGTCCCCCATTTATTAAATATGTATTTGCATCGTATTTATTCAGTTTCATTACAGTACATTTTCAAACTGTCTCAATTTTTCATCGCGTCATTCATACACAATGTGCCTATTTCTTCATTCCGTTTAAAAAATCAAACAAACAATCAATTTTTGACAGATTTTCCAATAAATGGTCTCTCTTCCTCTATCATTCCCTCTTCGTCTTCTAATATTCCAACTCACTGTTTTTTTATTGTACGTTTTTTAAACTGATTTTTTTGCTGGGACGAAAAAATGGAAAATTTTTCGATTTTCTCGAGAGATTTTTTTCAAATATATTATTTATTTTCTGTCCCATCAATTTTCGTGCACATTTTTATTTTTACAATTCACCACAATAAATAAAGCATTGTGTGTGGCCACCGTATGAATTCACTTTTGGAAAATTTCTCCAATTTTGATTGATCTTCTCTTTTCTCCCCTATAATTTTCTCATTATCACAACACATTATTGCTGTTGTTCTTTTTTATTCATTTTAATAAAAATTATTAAAAATCAAAAAAAAATTTTTTGTTTTCTTAAAATTGTGTCTTCATTTTTCAAAATTCTCACCATGTCAATCACATTTTCATATACTCCAACAAAACATTTGCCTGCCATTCTCACCACCTTTAATTTTATTTAAAAATTTCAAATTTCGCCTTAATTCTAATTGTAAGCCATTTGGACCGACCGCCTTCAAATAATCCATTCTTCAAACAATAATTATCTTTTTTTAATGATCGGCACGAATGGTCTTGGTCCAAGTCACCCAATTTAAAAAAAAGAAAAATTAGTAAAACTAAACATCATTTTTGGTACCACTTAAAATTGAATAACTAAATTTTCAGAAATTTGTTATAACTAAATTGAATAACTTCAAATTTTAAAATTATTCTGAAACAAAATTGAATTTTTTAAAAATTTTAAGATTTTTTGTCTGGGACTTTCTCAATATTGTACAATAAATTGAGCTTTTTGGGACTTGGACCAGCTTCACAGAAATCCCACCATTTAATTACCATTTTATCATTTATTTTATTATTAATTCTGCTGTATTGCTCACTGTTTCTATATTATAACACTAATTGATTTATTTCACATTTTTTTTTAATTTTTGAGTAAAAATGGCAACAAATTTTACTATTAGCAGGACCTAATTTTATTTTGAGCATTTAAAATGATGAATCAATTGATGCAGCAAAAATATAAATTATTGGAATTTTATGCTTGATATTTTTTTATAAAAATGCACACTCTCTCATTTCTTTCTCTTTTTTCCCCACACTCTCTCCTCTTTTCCTCTTTTTTCCGCACACTCTACTCTTTTCCTTTTTTCTCTCAATTTGCCACTTTCTCTCCTCTCTTCTTCTTTTCTCTCACACATTCTTTCCTCTTTTCCCCTTTTCTCTCAATTTTCCACATTCTCTCCACTTTTCTTCTTTTCTCTCAAGTTTCCACATTCTCTCCTCTTTTCTTCTTTTCTCTCAATTTTCTACTTTCTCTGCTCTCTTCTTATTTTCTCTCAATTTTCCACTTTCTCTCCTCTCTTCTTCTTTTCTCTCAATTTTCCACATTCTCTCCTCTTTTCCTCTTTTCTCTCAATTTGCCACTTTCTCTCTTCTCTTCTTCTTTTCACGACTTATGAGACAACAATTTGTGAAGCTACTGAAAAAAATAGAAATTATGAGATAATTTATATGGAAATGCTATAAATATTTCAATTTTTCATTACATTCTGGAAATTTCATTAGATTGATGAAAATAAAAGATTTTTCCAAAAAAAGTTCATGAAAAAAATATTTAACTAATTTAATGAAAAAAAAGATTGTCAAAAAATTTAATATAAAAAATGTCTGAAAAAGAGTCCAATTTATGCAAATTATACACACCAACAAATAACAAATTTTTGAAAAACATTTAAGCAAACAGAATCCAATTCCTAATTATTTAACTTTTTAAATATTTTCATATTTTTATAAATATAAATTTGCTTTTTGTTTAAATACGCTTTTTGTGGTCCTGGCTGAATATTCTCCAACCTACCTCAACAGTAGTTTACCCACCCGCACCGTCGTCAGGCGTGAGCCTGTGGGGGCGGTGCGGGTCTTTGATGTTGCCGCCTGCGCGCCGCCTGTTTTTCGCGCACAAGCGCGTGCATGTGGGGTGTGCCGGGAGCGTCGTCAGAGGAAGGGGGGGTCCGGGAGGGGAGGTGTCAGAAGAGTTTTCGCGCAATGTGTTGAGGGTGGGGTGCGTGCGGGAAAGGAGAAGAGTCCGGAGCGTCGTCAGAGGAGGGGGAGCGGGAAGCCCGGAGGGCAGGGACCGTCGTCAGAGGCGGCGGCATGCGACCCCGCGCCGGGGGGAGGGGGGAGGCCCGGAGGGCAGGGACCGTCGTAAATATTTAATTTATGCATCGGACGGGGGGAATGGGACGCCTGGTTTTTTTTAATCACCAATTTTTGTAATAAAAAATTCAATTATTCATAATTTGAATTTACGTCCTCTGAACAAAATAAAAAACTTTTTGTGCAAATATATGTGAGGGGGAGGGGAGGTCAACAATCGATTATGGAATGGAACGGAGAAAAGGACGCCATTTTTATGTTGGAAATGTGAGGGAGGGCGGGGTGGGGGTCATTCCATTGGAAAAAATGTTCCGAATTGCATTTGCTCATTTCAATTCGCTACATTTTTTAAATTTTTTTAGCCATTCCGTAATTACTTTTAAAATGGCTATGGTTTTGCGGTCTGGAAAACGTGCGGCCAAAATGACGGTGAGGAGGGAGAGGGGGGGGTTTGCAAAGTACAATTAAAAATTGCAAAATTCAGCAGGAATCGGAAAGTGAGGACGGCAGCGGCGGCACATTGTCATCATTTAATGCTCCGACAAAAAAATAACTGAAAAGGCGGGCAGCAGCCAAAATGATTTAATGGGGGTTTTGGGTTTGCCAAACGGCATCAATTTAATTTATCATCATCAGGACTCCCCGAACAATGGGGAAGAAAGCGACGGAGGCAACGGAGGCGACATTTTGGCACCAAAAAAACAACTGGAAAAGAGGGCAGCATTTAAAATGAGGGTAATGGGTGGTTTGGGTTTGCCAAACGGCACATCAATTTAATTTACATCAATAAGAACTGAACAATGCCAAGCGATGGAGGCGACATTTTGGCACCAAAAAACAATTGTGAAAGCGGGCGTGCAGTTAAAATGATGGTAATGGCTGGTTTTGGGCTTATCAAACAGTAATTAATTTAATTTAACAACAGGACACGACGAACAATGGAAATGAAAGCGACGGAGGTTTTGTATTCCAATTTTCGCTTGGGTCCTTTTTTAATCTTTTAAAATTTGTCATGGCTTTTTTCACACACACACACACACACTTGTAAATTAAAAAATTTTATTTGAGGAACTGTCCCAGACGAAAGAAGCGCAAAAAAGACGGCGCAAAAACAGCAACAAATCAACGGGCACAGGAATGTTTGTCAAAGCGACGGCGCGTCAGAGACCAAAGAAGACAGGACCGAACAAAAGGGACTGTTTCGAGTGAAGGCCATTCTTGGTCTTTTTACTGCAGCTGATGGTTGCACCGCGTATTTTCTCGATTGGGCGGGTCAGTTGAATGAATGAATGTTGATCAATATTGACGTCATTTCCCCCCCCCCCACCATAAAAATAACACAAAAATAATAGGAATTTTCAATATTTTAGTGTTTTTGCTCTTACATTTCTTTGGTTAGGGTGGGTGTGCGGGTTGGCTGACATTCTAGCCTACACTCCGGTGCGGGTTAGCTGTCTGACTAGCCTACATGCTTCATTCAAATTGAACAAATGTGAGAGTTAACCAATAAAATACTGAAATGATCCTACCGAATCTGTTGGCAAGTTTAATTCTCGCGCTGGAATTGACGAGGTATTTCGTTTGCTCCTGGGAGAGCGCGTGGCCGGGAGTCTCATGTGCGATATTGAGGCTAACCCTCGCTACCAAAAAAGGATTTTTTCAATGGTGCATATTAAAAAATTTTTTCTTTTTCGTTTGCAACAAACATACGGTCCCAGTGCCGAACATTCGCGGATTAAATGTTACTTTTGGGTACGACGTGGAAGCCGAAATGAGAAAAAAGGTGTTTGTTTTTAAAGGGCTTTTTAAAACAAAATTTGCAGGCCAAGGCCGAATTGACACGGGAATTTATTCCAAATTGTATGGCCAAATGTATGAGCGATGACGGTCACAAAGATATTGATGATGATGATGAGGAAGAGTAGTGGATGAATGATTTGAAGTGATGTTAAGTAAAGGTACGGACAATCAAATAATTAATTATTGTATTTCCAAATTAAATGATGATTAAGTAAAAGGTTGTACAAAAAATAAATTCATTAATGCATTTGAAATTAAGAAATATAAAAGTAAAAATGATTATTAATAAAAGGTTGTACAAAATAAATAAATAAATTAATATATTTGGAATAAATGATGATTAAATAAATGGACGCATGATACAAATAAATCAATGCATTTGAAATTAAGGAATAAAAAGCAATAAGTGGTTATGAAGTAAAGGATGGACAAAATAAATAAATTAATTAATGCATTAGAAATTAAGGAATATAAAAACAACAAATGCTTATTAAGTAAAAAATAAATTAATTAATTATTTTATTCATTTTTATGATTATTTTTCCATACCTAAATAAACAAATTCAGTAGATTCACTAAATCAAGTGAGACATTTTGGTTCATCAGATCCCGCAATAGCAATAGAACACTGAGGACAAACAAAAGCATGAGCACAATTTGATGATCCACAACGACATCAACCCTCACCATTACCACCAGCAGCACAACATTGGCGGACGCAACAACGGCCGATACCGGCCGCATGTAGGTCGGCCAAGTGAAAAAACGATAGGTGGACAGATAATTTTGAAGAAAAAACAAATCAACAATTTTTCTGATCACTTTTGGCGCTGCGACCGAAAATCAATTGAGGAAAATATTTTCTCTTACGGGGGCCGTGAAAAACGACTTGCTTTGTCCCCCCCGCCCTCCATCCCAAATTTTTTAGTCTTCTAAATTGCTTAAAGGGATTTTTATTAACAAAAAATTTTCAAAAGATTCTTCCAAAGAATTTTTTTAATTTTTACACCTTTAAAAGAAAATTTGAAAAAATTCATTTTTTTCAAAAAATTTTTATTTTTTCAGCTTTTTACTACAAAAGAAAAGAAAATGGTACTTTCCTGTTTTGAAGGCGCACCCCATTTAAAAAAAATTACAATTGTTGGACTCGTATTTATGCAAGTTTTTTTGGTGCGAGACTGTAAGCGATGTAATGTCGATGCATTTGAGGAAATTTTGGCGGAAATTATTTCCTTTTATGCCTCCAAAATAAGTCTATTAATATTGAACACCCTTTGTTCAATTTTTTTAATGGGGTGCGCCTTCAAAACAGGAAACTACCAAGAAAATTATAATATTTATTATTTTTTTCCATATGAACAACGTAGTACACTAACAAATCGACTACAATTTACTCCCATTAATTTTTGCCCAATAAATTCTTTTTCCCCGCAGGCGATCGTCGACGCAGGAACGGTGCTGACATCGGCCCTCAGCGCGGTTGGTCAAATCGGCAGAGATTGTTACTTTGATTATTGTGCGCCTCATTATCATTATCATTTTTATGTCGGGCGGGGCCTTTTTTGCATCTTTCCAATCTCTTTTTTTTTGAGTTTTTGTCCCCCATTTATTACATATGTATTTGCATCGTATTTATTCAGTTTCATTACAGTACATTTTCAAATTGTCTCAATTTTTCATCGCGCCATTCATACATAATGTGCCTATTTCATTCCATTTAAAAAATCAAACAAACAATCAATTTTTGACAGATTTTCCAATAAATGGTCTCTCTTCCTCTATCATTCCCTCTTCGTCTTCTAATATCCAACTCACTGTTTTTTTATTGTACGTTTTTTAAACTGATTTTTTTGCTGGGACGAAAAAATGGAAAATTTTTCGATTTTCTCGAGAGATTTTTTTCAAATATATTATTTATTTTCTGTCCCATCAATTTTCGTGCACATTTTTATTTTTACAGTTCACCACAATAAATAAAGCATTGTGTGTGGCCACCGTATGAATTCACTTTTGGAAAATTTCTCCAATTTTGATTGATCTTCTCTTTTCTCCCCTATAATTTTCTCATTATCACAACACATTATTGCTGTTGTTCTTTTTTATTCATTTTAATAAAAATTATTAAAAATCAAAAAAAATTTTTTGTTTTCTTAAAATTGTGTCTTCATTTTTCAAAATTCTCACCATGTCAATCACATTTTCATATACTCCAACAAAACATTTGCCTGCCATTCTCACCACCTTTAATTTTATTTAAAAATTTCAAATTTCGCCTTAATTCTAATTGTAAGCCATTTGGACCGACCGCCTTCAAATAATCCATTCTTCAAACAATAATTATCTTTTTTTTAATGATCGGTACGAATGGTCTTGGTCCAAGTCACCCAATTTAAAAAAAAAGAAAAATTATAATTCTATACTATATTTCAATTATTTTTATTATATTTTTATAAATTAACATAATTGTATTTATTTAATAATTGCCATTCATGCAAGCAGCTAAATTGTTTGCAATATTCAATGTTATATAAAGATTCAAAATATAATCCAATTTTAGAAATTTATAAGTTTGCTAAATTAATTGTCAACACTTATTATTCACTTATTTTCTTCAAAAAGTTCCAGCATTCTTTCAAGTATTTTAATGACTCTTTTTCTTAATTGAATATCATAAATTTACTAGTAAGACTTAAAAAAAAATATTAACAAATTGTACTTATTAGGTAAATGTTTTAAAATTTAAATTTTCCAATTTTTTACATTGGAACTGGAAATGCGGTGATTAATAAAGCGTTGTTGATGGTTTTGGGAAACGGCAATTCGTAAACCGGAAATGGTATCCACCTTATACGGTGAAACGGAGATGAGATTGAATTTTATTGAAAAAGAAACTTTACAATTTCACCTGTTTATTGGTGATTTTTAAAGCTATTTTTGCTTTTTCTGCAATAGTTCCAAGTGTCGAGTTTTCAAAAAAATATTAGAGGAAAGGCGCCGGTGGGAAATTTTGAAGATTTTACGAAAGTGATTAGGAAATATGACCAAAAATTCAATTTCGGAGAATTTTTGAGATAATTTATCAGACCCTATAAAGATTGTTATTGTATAGCTAAAGATCTTCAAATTTTGAAATTTAGAGTTATTCTGTCGAATTTTGGATGGTGATTAGATTCATATTGAATAATATTATTTTTTATTTTTACTTTTTTTATATTAATTAATTGTTTTTTTATTCAATGAAATTTTTTAATTTTATATACTACTAATTAATTATTGCAGACCGATTATAATTTATTTTATTTTAATTAACCGCTTTCTATTAAAGTATATTTTCTTTTATTGTTGTATATAATTTTTTGTTATTTCCATGTATTTAAGAATTTGACTTCATTAGAGCAATAAGACAATTTTAGTTTTTCAAAGTAAATTTATTTTACCAATCCGAATTTCATTTTTTTGTTTTTAAAATAATTTTTAAATTTTCATTATGGTAAGAAGAACTGCTGATAACTAACAATTATCTGCATAAATAAATATTCGCGTATTTTTCACCAAATAAGTTTGTGTAGTATCGTTCTTTAAATTTAAGTTCTTCTATAACTATTTTTCACAATAAATCAAAAAAAAATTTTAATTGTAAATATAAATATTTTCTTAAACTGCCGGTTCTGAATTATTTTTTGTGCTGGAAGTCATTTAAAATTAATTATTTAGAAATTTTGATTCATTCACTGGAAGAATTTAAATGGGTCTCATACTATTTAGAATATTTAATTATATTATGTTTTACTAATATGTATTAAGGGATACTCTTGCTTTGCGCAAGTAATTTCAAATTCTTCTTATGAAAATGTTTTTTATTTTATTATTCTTTTTTATCTTGACTAAAATTTTATTGCTTTTTTGTCTATAAATATTTACATTTTTGGCATTTTTTCGACACAGTCAAAAAGTGCAAATGAAACTTAAAAATTACATTCCTAATGATTTTTATCAACATTTTATTTATTAAAAATAAGTTTATAATGTATTATCTATCAATGTCTAAGTTATTTATCTGCCATAAAAATATCTAATAAATTTGATCTTTGTATTGTAAATGTGATTCAAAGTGTATTTTTGAAAGTTTGGTCTTTTTTTAATTAAAGTTTTAATATATGATATTTATATTGCTAATTATAATTTTCAATTTGATAAAGGGTTTTTAATGCTTATATTATGAGGTTTTATTGCCATAATTCAAATATTAATTGTATATAATTTTAAAATTAGTATTTTAAAATTTTATCTATTTTGATGTTTTAGTTTTACACGCCTCCAGTTACATTGAATTAATTAACTTGTTTTACTTCTTTTTTTATCTTGCAAGGCATCGGCTGTTTTATTTACAACTGATGTGATATCTAAGACAAAGGTAGTCGGTTAATTTCAATTTTATATAACATTTTTTATTTTATTTTCATTTTGTGTATTTTTTTAAAATTTTTTTGGAGTTTTTTAACTATTTTTAAATTATAAAAATGAGTTCTAAGCGTAACATTCTTCAGATAGAAGCCATTCAGTTATTTATATTAAAGCAGCTTTCTGTATTTTCGTATTAGTTAAGCTCCACAATAAACACGAATAATAAAAAAAAATTTGGCTTCGTTTCTCTGTTTTATTTTTATTTTGTATGAAAACATTTTATTATTTTATTATGCAATTTTTGTCACATTTACAATATTTTTGGTTGTTTCTAAATTACCTATGATCACTATTCCATGTTTAATTCAAAAATCTCCGTTATTATTTTGAATAATGCGCGATATTTTCCTTTGATATTATTAGTATTGTTTAATTATTTAGAAAATGTTTAAGCTCATTAAATCGATAAACAATCGTGTATCAAATGATTTACAAATTGCTTTTGTGTAGCAAAATGGTTTGTTTTTTTGTGAAACTGATCTGATCGATAAAATAGTAAAAATTAAAAAAAATTCATTTAAATTTTTAAAAAGAAGCTGAAGCCAGAATTTTTTTATAAATTGATCAATCAGCACAAAATTCTCTATCTTTTTACACCATTTTTAGACAGACAAGTGGATTTGTAAAAAAAAACATATTTTTAATAAAAAATAAATAAATATGAAAATTAATCACACGTCAGATCAGTTTCACAAAAAAAAACAAACCATTTTGCTACACAATAGCAATTTGTAAATCATTTGATACACGATTGATTATCGATTTAATGAGCTTAAACATTTTCTAAATAATTAAACAATACTAATAATATCAAAGGAAAATATCGCGCATTATTCAAAATAATAACGGAGATTTTTGAATTAAACATGGAATAGTGATCATAGGTAATTTAGAAACAACCAAAAACATTGTAATTGTGACAACAATTGTATAATAAAATAATAAATATGTTTTCATACAAAATAAAAATAAAACAGAGAAACGAAGCCAAAATTTTTTTATTTTTATTATTCGTGTTTATTGGATGGCCTATGGTCAGTCTCGTTGACTTTCCCTTCTTCTTTTCCCTGGTCCAATCCCTCTACAGAAAAAATTATTTTAAATTTCTTTTTCTATATTCATTTTTTTCCTATCGACAAAATATGATTCCTCATTTTTAAAGAATTTTGGGAACAAGCGGGGCGAAAGGCAGGCGGAGACGACAGGCGTTGCCGGAAAAAAAAAGATTTACGAGTATTAAAAAAGAAAAATTGGTTTTTTGGGTTAAAACTAAATTTGGTCATTCCCCGACCAGGATCCCCGACCCCCGACAATTGAGCTCTTTCCCGCGCCGACCCCCGACATGTCGCCCCCCGAGGTCCCCGGCCCCCGACTTTGCAAATTTTTTTATCTTTATATAGATTTAATAATAATTTATTTATCTCTTGTTCACTAATAGGCGTAACTTCATCCATTTCCATCCATAAGCAATGTGTTTATGTTTGTTAATTTTAATTTTGATTTTGATTCGTAATTTAATATATATATTTTAGAATTGAAGACTTTTAATGCATATAAAGGGATTGCCGGAATTTAATATTTTAAATATATATTTTTTAAATTTTTTACACACAAATTTTTGTGCTTTTATTAGTTTTATATGTTCATTATTTAAT
This sequence comes from Heterodera schachtii, assembly GCA_023374025.1. Taxonomy (NCBI): domain Eukaryota; kingdom Metazoa; phylum Nematoda; class Chromadorea; order Rhabditida; family Heteroderidae; genus Heterodera; species Heterodera schachtii. The sequence goes on from SIJG01000003.1 coordinate 3,295,038, forward strand.
AAAATACAATCTTGAACATTCATTATTAGTTTTCTATGTTTTCATATTTGTGAAGGTATTATTTAAAAAAGCATAAAAAAATTTTGTTAGTCAAAAACCCATTTGTTTTTTATTCTGTGAAATTGGATAAAATTTGTTATATTGTTTCTTAAGTTGATTAACACATTGTATAAATAAATTAAATGATTTCTTAATATTTTTTTGATTGAGAATTTAATAAAATTTAATTAATATATGGTTTTGTATAAATAACCCTCAACTGTTTCGATGCCTGTCGTGTTCTGCAATATCGCGGCGCGCTGTTCCACTAATTGGTTCCGCAGAATGAAAATTATACTTTTTATCTTGATAAGCTGTGATCTTGATTACATAAAATATATTTATTAATCTTTAAGATACATAACTTGATTTTTCGAGGTCTTTATTAATTCTCTTTAATACAATTATTTTAAAATCGTGGCCCTTCTATTTTTTTTGTTTATCTTAAAAAAATTTTTTGTTTATTATCATTATTTATTTCAAACAAAATGTCTAATAAATTTGGTTTCGACATTTAAGTGTGATTTAAAGTATAACTTAATTATATTTTCTTTATAATATATATTTGTTTTCAGAAAAAACACAATTTGTTCCATAGATATTTAAAAGCAATTATTATGTTAGTTAATTTTAATGTTGATTTTAACTAGTAAATGATAAACAAATTTTAACTTATTATTAAGAACAAGTTTCATTTAAATGTTACCAAAAAATTTAAAGAAAGAAAAATATTTTTAAATGATTTCTTTTTATTGGCCATATTATTTTTAAAGAATTTGCGTCATTTCTATCATTTTATTACACACAATCGCACTTTTACAACTGTCTTGAATTGGATTCGAGTTGGCTCACGTCGAGTGCCGGGAGCTTTTGCAATTTTGAAAATAACTACACTAGAACGAATTACAAATTTAAAATTCACTCGTCTCATTTGAATTAGTTTAATTTAATTTAGTTTCATTATAAGTTAAAGATTTTTTGGATCATTTATTTATATTTAGTTGTTAAATACTTGTTTATATAAAAATATTTATTTTTTGTAATTTTTCATAATATTTTTGTCAAATTTTTAAATTAATTAAATCAGTTTATTTGAGTTACTTTCGGTTCGACCATGTATTTTTATTTCATGTTTAATTAATAATCTTTCTCGTACAATAAACAACATTCATTATTCCATTTTCATGCAAGTTTATGATGAATTAGGATTAATATTCCTTTGAGATAATTATTTAAATAATAATTTTTTGTTTTTATATGAAGAATCGTTAATTTAATTTAAAATGAGTACTTTTTGGCTTTAATATTTTACAGCTGGTTTGAATTTATCAAGCACTTTGTTTAAGCATTTTTATTATATTCGTTTGTTTTGTCTTATTGACTTTTTCGGAGATTAAAATGCCATTTATCTTATCCAGTGTGTCAAACATCCTATTGGCCACGCGCAATTCATAGATTTCATTTAATTAACCGTGCAATGTTTATTTATTCCTAAATTTAATATTTAAGTTCTTTCCAAGAGTAATTTTTAATAAATAAACTCTATATTAAATTATTAAAAATTTATTTTATTTAAATGAATTTTTGGCGTATTAAAGTCCTGGTTTATTATTTTATGTATTAGATTAATTTGATGAATTTAATTTCTTGAATATTATAATGTCGATTTTATTTCTTATACATTATAAAAATACGATTTTATTTTTATTTATAATTAAAAATATGCATAAAATATTTTAATTTTTTATTAAAAACAAATTTTATATTAATTATTTCTATTAAAGAATTTAAAACTATTTCTATTAATAACAATTAAAATAGTTTTCATTTATTTAAATTTTTAAATTCACATAATTAACTGTGTTTTTTTTCATTAGTTATTTTTTATTATCCTATATAATAAAGTTGAGTGTTTGTCTGTTTGTGACATGGTTTGAATGTGGCGTTTTGTATTTATGTTATTTGCTGTGAGGAGAGATTAGAAAAGAAAAAGAGATGAAAAGAAATAGTACAGGAAAAGAAAAAGAGAAAGAAATAGTTGAAAGGGAAAAGATTTATCTTCCCGTGCTGTGGTGGATAGAGGGAGAGAAAGGTGGGAAATAGTAGTGCATTGTCTGACTGTCTGTCTACGCGGCCAGCGGCGGGTGGTGTGCAGACAGTGAACAGACGCGTGCTGCTGTGCACCAGCAGTCAGTGAACGCGTGCGTGTGTGTGGGAGAGGGAGGGAGTGGGAAAAAAGAGAGGTAAATTGCAATGGAAAAGAAAAAAGAGTAAAAGAAAGGAAATGGAGAGATAATGGAAAATTTGTCACACATCCCATACCTTTTTACGGAACGGGCCAGTTCCGTCTGGCCAGTTCCGTCTGAGCAAAGTTTAAACCATCATAACTTTTTTCTTTGTTGACCAAATCCAACAAGGTTGGTATCATTCGAAAGCTCTTAACAAGCTCTATCGGCTGCCCAAAAATCACAAAGAAATACCGATATGTAAAAAAGATATAAATTCAAATATACAAAAATTCTGACTTTTTGGTAATATTCATGTTGCAACTTTTTTAAAAGTTGTTCAATCGCTTAGAAATAGCTTATCAAAAGCTTCTAAACATGCATAGCTTTCGAACGATGACAAATTTATAAAATTTGACTTACTGAAAAAAAAGTTATAATGCTTTAAGCTTGGCTCAGACGGAACTGGCCAGACGGAACTGACCCCTACCGCCTTTTTACACCCCATTTTATTGTAAAAATAGTTAATAAAAGAATGAGCACATTTTTGCGTTTGTTTGAATGGAAAATCCG